>CM032450.1:24046091-24163591 GCA_019049505.1 Pachyrhynchus sulphureomaculatus | reverse complement strand
ATATATATATATATATATATATATATATATATATATATATATATATATATATATATATATATATATATATATATATATATATATATATATATATTCCGGGTCTCAATCCGTTCGTCTAATAACGAATTTGCACGTCGTTTCGCCAAAATCTCATTTGGCATTTTTAAATGTTCTTGCTGCTGCTTGTACTGGATACTGTGATCTTGCTGCTGCTACCGCTCTAAGCTAACTCTACCTCTAACTAAAGTTAGCTTCGAGCGGCAGCTGCAGCAAGATCACAGTATCGAGTAACAGCAGCAGCAAGAGCACTTGAAAATGCCAAATCAGATTTTGGCGAAACGTCGTGCAAATTCATTGTTAGACGAACGGATTGAAACCCGCAATTTTAATATATTGCGTTTCATCATCCGTGAAAACCTGTAACATATATATATATATATATATATATATATATATATATATATATATATATATATATATATATATATATATAAACTTGATTGTTTTTTCTTGGGTACTTAGGTTCTTTTGAAAAATACAAACTAGTTTATTTGACGTTTCGCCTTATTTTTTTTAGGCATTTTCAAAAATTCTTTATTTTTTAATATTCATTGAGTATATACCTTGAAAGTCAACTATTTGTGTGTAGCGTTTTGCACCCTCACTACTATCAATATATAATAATTTTTCTGTTGAACCTTTTGTTTACATAAACTTGATTGGTTTTTCTTGGGTACTTAGGTTCTTTTGGAAAATACAAACTAGTTTACTTGACGTTTCGCCTTATTTTTTTAGGCGTTTTCAAAAATTCTTTATTTTTTAATATCCATTGAGTATATACCTTGAAAGTCAACTATTTGTGTCACACAAAAAAATAAGGCGAAACGTCTAATAAATTAGTTTGTATTTTCCAAAAGAACCTAAGTACCCAAGAAAAACCAATCAAGTTTATGTAAACAAAAGGTTCAACAGAAAAATTATATATATATATATATATATATATATATATATATATATATATATATATATATATATATATATATATATATATAATAATATTGTTGTTTTATTATTATTACTATTTTAATAACTTTCTTAGAGTATTAGTATTAAGCAGTCCTTTTCACTTTTCCTTAATACATTTTTTATCTCACCAAAAGTTTTGGGCAATTTTGAAGTTTAGACTCTTTTACTTTAAAACAATCTGACGGCTACGTGACTAAGCTAACCAAACAGCTTTCACAGAAGTATTTTTGATGTCACAAAATGGCCAACTCTGACACACAAGCATGGAGAAAATGAATAGGTTGAGCACGTTTAGAAATTGCTAAGGTTTTTGTAAACTTTTTATTTTGTTAGTCATAAGCTACATTTTATTTCAAATTATTTGAGAAGCAGATAAACTATTGTAGTCTTAAAGTAACAATGTTAAGCGTAGTACTTAACCAGTATCCAGATCCTACACCCCTAAGACCCATTATTCTACCTTCTCTTATAATTGATAGAAAAGTTATAATTTGCTGTGTATGCTGCTTAACTACAAATAAATTATAATTATTATTCTTTTGACACAAAAATAATTCAAAATTTTTAAAGTGCATTTTAAATTCTTCATTTGAGAACAAGGAAAAAGAAAATTTAAATTAAAATATGTTTACCTTTTTTCCCATAAAACTAAAGTAATAAAACTGAAGTATAAAGCTAATAATTTGATAGGAGTGTCGCAAAGTGTATAATATCGGATGCATTAGATGGTTAATACCCAATATAGCATATCTCGGAAAATGCAATGTTTGCTCAAGATTTCGAAACTCGATGCTCGCTTTTAAGGTACGGGAATTTGGTGCTGTGTTAAGGTAGCCCATATTTTATGTTTGGATTTCGTCAAGGATATTATATCCTAGGGTTTTTAGTAAATTAAAGATAGTTCCCTCTAACAAGGGTGTATATAATAATCGATATTCTCATGAGAACAGAATATACAAGTAGGTCAATATCCAGTAATTTAAAATTTTTAATAGTTATGAAAAATTTAAATAAAGCTCTATAACACAATTTTATAACTACTTAAATTTGTCGTGAATAATAAATAGCCCCACGTGGGAGAGAAACATGTCTTCTTGGGGGAAAATATCAGTGCACTTCAAAGCATTTAATTGCTCGAAACTTTTTTCCCGTTAACTTAGGCACAGAATATATTCCTAAATAAAAAACAAAAATATTAGCAAAAAGGAAAATGTTACCTTACATGATGTTTGACTCCTAATAATAAAATAGATTGATCTCAAAAAAATGTACATTGGTGTTTCTAGAAATAAGGGTTCTATAAATCTGAAAGATAATATACATGGGGTTCCATTTTACAAATATATATTTTATGTCCTACAAATGTTATGTGACCTTTTTGCCTAACTCTAAAATAAGAATAGAAGGTTAGTCGATTTATAATCAATAACCCAAGCTCAAAAAAATGTATCCAGTACTTTCGTTGTAGTACGAGGGTTGTATGATAAGTACCTAGCCTTGGCCAGAGATGGCGCTACGTTAATACTATTTAAAAAATTATATTTTTCGTAAACATAACCTTTCACAGGAATCCTATCAAATGATCAAGTCCCTACGTGATTTAGTTTGTGAGTGGCGGCCATTTAAATAGAACAACTTTTGTGATTTTACAACAATGGAAAAAACTGAATATCGAGCAATGATAAAATACTCGTTTTGAAAAAGAAAACGAATGATGAGACAAAAGTGAAACTCAGCACAGTTTATGAAGACTCTGCACCCTCGTTGTCGACCATAAAATATTGGACAGCTGAATTCAAAAGTGGCCGTAAAAGCATTTTTGATGAAGAACGTCCAATGAGGTTACCACATCAGAAATGATTGAAAGAATCCACGACATAGTGATAAACGAATGGAGAGTAAAAGTGCGTGAGATTGCTGAGACTGTGGGCATCTTAACTGAATGAGTGCAGAATATTTTAACATACATAAGCACAATAAGCACCCAAGTATGTCAACTTCAAAAGAATGTTTGGCGCAAGCGCAATCGGACTGATTTCTGGTGTCGGTTTCTAACCGTTGACGAAACATGGATTCATCATAGCACACTATGGACCACAGAATATTCCAAACAGAGGATTTTCTGTGGCGAACCGGCGCCAAAGAAGGCCAAGGCGACTTTATCAGTCAACAAAATAATGGCCGCAGTGTTTTGGGATGTACGCCGCATTTCCCACGTCGATTATCTTGAAAAGGGCAAAACAATTAATTGAGAGTATTATGTCAACTTCTTGGATCGTTTCAACCATGCCGTGCAAGAAAAACGTCCGCATTTGGCGACGAAAAAAAATTCTCTTTCATCAAGACAATGCACGCGTGCACACTTGTGTCGTCGCGCATGGCAAAATTCCATGAGTTAGGATACGAATTGGTTCCGCATCCACCATACTCGCCAGATTTAGTCTCCAGCGATTATTTCCTATTTCAGAATGTAAATAACCGGTCAAGTGCAAGTTGAACTTGCGCAATTAGTGTTCCGTACGTTGATCGCTTTTAAAATAAAAAATTTTGTTACAGATGTATAAAATGATCCGTGACTTCACAAAACACACCCCAAATGAGTTTTCAACAAAGTTTGTTTCCAACCTTTACTGAAATCTGATGATCTTGAAATTTTTGTTTTTTTTTTTTTAAATACCAAAAAAATTACTAAAGGTAATGCACGCGTGATAATTTTCGTAATAACCCCGTGGAGAATATTCCGGCATTTTTTCAAAATTTTTTGATAAGTACTTTTCGAGATAAGGCGCGGGACAGCGATTTTTTCGCGATTTTTTAAAAATAATACAAAGAAAAGTGCGCGCAAGTATTACATTATAAATACATTTTTTACTCGTGTTTTCACAAGCTTTCATTTGACACCACACTCCATGACCTAGTAAAAAAAATTTTTTTTTCACTTCCGATTTCACCCCCCAAAACTAACCCCTAAGTCAAAATTTAACTCTCAAAACTACATGGCTCCGATGAGGCCATCAATTCCTATATTATTACCAAATTTCAACTTTCTATGTCAAATAGTTTCGGAGAAAATCGGGTGTGACAGACAGACAGACAGGCAGGCAGACAGACAGACAGACAGACAGACAGACACACCGAAGTGATCTTATAAGTGTTCCGTACGGAACACTAAAAAAATTTCTCCGTGAAAAAAATTTGGCTCAAACGATCAGATGATTGCTGAAACAAACGCCTATTTTATAGGCTTGGAGAAATCATATTTTTTAGACGGGATACAAAAGATAGCAAAACGTTGGACTAAGTGTATCGACCTAAAAGGAGACTATGTTGTAAAATAAATTTTACACATAAAAATGTTTGTGTGTTGTAGTTCCTTTTTTTTTTTTTATGGGTCTAGCACGTGTGCAGGGAAGTCCCTAAAGCGCTCCAGGAGCGGCACGAGTGCGGAAAAAGCGATTCACGTTGTTCTTGAATCGCAGTAAATTGTACTCGGTGAGAAACACAGCGCTGGGCAAATTATTCCAAAGGGATGACGTTCTCCATATAAAAGATTGCTTGAAAAGCGTTGTACGCGGAGTAACAAGCTGAACCTCATACGGATGCGAAGCACCAGCGCGACGTGTATTTCTAACATGCACCGCTTTGGGAGGGATTATGCGGGCTACATCCTTCGAACACTTTCCATGAAAATACTTGTAGAACAGACTCAAGTCGCCAACCGTTCTTCGATGTTCCAGCGAATCAAGGCCGCCGGTCAGTTCCGGGTCCCCAATCAGACGGACCGCTCTTCTCTGAACAGAATCCAACAAATGCAGTGTATGTTTGGGAGCGGAGCCCCAAACGTGGTAGCAGTATTCCATAGTTGGTCGAATTTGCGCTTTGTAAAGAATTAACAGTTGCTGTGGGGTGTAAAGCTTTCTGGTTCTAAATAATATTCCCAACTTTTGAGAAGCTCTCCTTGCTATGCCTGCAACATGTTCATGCCAAGACATATTTGCTCCCAAACTAACGCCCAACAAATTGAGCGACGATGCTAGGGGAATGGAGTGCCCCGACATAACTATGTCGGGTTCAGCAACGTTTTTTTTTTAGAAAAAACTGCCGCTTGGGTTTTTGTAGCGTTAAATTCCTCCTGGTTATTGTCACCCCAAGATAGAATTTCTTCCAAGTCTTTGTTAAGTTGAACGACCTCCTGCTGTCTGCGGATATTCGCCTGAGCAGCCGATGTCCGAGCGTTCAAGGCGAATGAAGAGACAAGCGTACTGTCATCTGCAAAGCTATATATTGGATTCCCGGTCTTTTCCAGCAGATCGTTAATGTAAATGAGAAAGAGAGTAGGAGACAGTATGGAGCCCTGGGGCACACCGGCGTTGATAGTGAGGGTGTTAGAAAGAAATCCGTCGACCGCCACTCGTAAAGAACGCTCTCTGAGGAAACATGAGAACAAACAGAACCTTTCAGATATACCATAAGAGCGTAACTTAGCCAACAGTCCATCGTGCCAAACACGGTCGAATGCCTTGGATATGTCAAGAGCAACCGCTCGAGATTCTCCAAAGTGTTCAATTGCGTTGTTCCAAACATGTGTTACATAAGTCAGAAGATCTCCTGTTGATTATGTTTACGAAAACCATATTGGTGATCGCTAATAATATTGAATCGTTCAAGATATTTTAGAAGATGCTCATTGATAACCTTTTCCATGACTTTCGATATTATTGAAAGCAGTGCAACTGGTCGGTAGTTATTTGGCAAGGTCTTCTTACCTTTTTTTGGTATCGGCTGAACCGTGGCACATTTCCAGCAGGACGGAAATATTCCCTTTCTGTAGGATAGGTTAAAAAGTCTACAGAAAACTGGTGTTAGTTCCCTTGCACAGTTTTTGAGAACTATGGCAGGTATTTCGTCAGCGCCAGAAGCCTTCTTGGTGTCTAGCTTCATTAAAATACGCTTTATGATGCGCTGTCTGAAGACAACATCGGGCATCCTTGACTGCAATATGGGAATAGTAGGTGGTGTTTTTCCTTGGAAATCGACAGTAGAATGTGAAGCAAAGAGTTCAGCCAACAAGTTCGCTCTCTCAACAGGTGTGGTTGCAATGGAATTATCTGGCCGTGTGAGTGGTGGTATGGTGGATTTGGTAAAGTTTTGACTAACTGCCTTAGCGACTGCCCAAAAGGACCTGGAATTGTTGGGACAAGCGAGAAGTTTGTTTCTAATTCGTTGATTGTGTGCCTCCTTGGTTTCGTCGATAATTCCCTTGCATCTGTTCCGGACATGAACAAAGATGTTACGATTTACGGTGTTAGGATTTTCACGCCATTGTCGGTAGGCAATATGTTTAGAAGCAACAGCTTCTTTGCATTTTCGGTCGAACCAAGGCTTTGCCGTTGGAGGAGCATTTCTTCGAAAAAGGGATGTAAGCTTCCATACCAGCCAAAATAACATCGGAGACCTCCCTGGCGCAGTCAGATGGGTTATCGGATCGAAAACAAATGTCCATCCAAGGGAAAGTTCGAAAGTATTCCATGAGATCTTCCCATTTAGTAGATTTGTAGTGCCAAATCTTGCGCGGCCTAGGCGCCTCTCTGTCACTGATTGGCAGGATACTCGATGTCGAAAGCAGTTTATGGTCGGAAGAACCTAACGGCGGATTTACGGTGACCGTGTATATCTTCGGATTGGTGGTTAAAAACAGATCAAGAAGACTGGCGAACTCCCCGTCTCGACCAGGGATCCGTGTTGGTTCGTCAATAAGCTGAGTTAAGCCATAACTGATTGAGAATGATTCAGCTTCACGGCCTTGTTCGTCGGTAGTATTTGAATATTTAAGCCAGTTGATATTGTGGACATTAAAGTCGCCCAGAATGGCAATTTCGGCACTTGGATAGTTACTTTGTAAATGATCGATGGTGTCTGCAAGAGAAGCGAAAAGTGTTCGAAAATTGGTATCACTTGGTGGTCGATACAGGATACAGATGAACCTTGTGGTTTGTTGAGTCGTTATTTTTAACCACATAACATCAAAGTTTGGGGGCTCCAGAGCTTCTTCTCGTTGACAAGAGAGTCCTAAATAAGTACCGACTTTGACTTTCTTAAGATGAAGACCAACTTAACCTAGGAATTCTGGAAAGCATATATAATAGGATATGTATGAAGCAGCCCCTTCAACCCCGACCTTTACCCCTTTAACGCATTAGAGAAATGGGTAAACTATGTTTTTCGTGATCTGGGAACTATAAAATGTGATAAGTGGTGATTTTTTTTTTTTCGCGAATACAGGACTTTGATTGGAGGGGTTACTTCGAATATATTTAGGTATACGTCCTTTTCCGGATTTTTACATTCGAGGATTAGGGAAATTTTATAATTTTTCCACTACGTCCATTTTAGCAGAAATGGTTTATAGACGGAAATATTAGGTTTCAGTTGTAAATATTCCTAAAGCACTTCCTCCGCTTAACATTTTTTATGAATAATATCTCACCGTTAAATACTTATTAAAAATATGGAGATGTAATGCTGACATCAAGTGATTCTTTCGTGTGAGTATGTCAAATTAGTTATTTTGGAGCTGGGTTTTCGCAAGGGAAGTACTTTACCGATTTTTTTTGGCTTAAATATATATATTTTTAATATGTCACATTATATTTCTGCTCAATAAAGGCGAGATAACTGTGCGTGTCTGGATTTTTATCGTTATTAAAAGCCTTTGTAAATATGCACGCCCATTATAAGAATTTATTCCAAGGGGTTCATTTTTTTTACAAGCGTTACCTTTAAAAGAGTTTTATATTTGTTTCTATTTATAATGTAGCGTTGTGTCCAGAACAAATAGATTCGTGAAAAAAAAATAATAGAGTTGTTTTCTCAAAATTTTCCACACACTTAGTATTTTAAGGGAGTTTCTGCGGGAAACTCGTGGAGCTTTAATTTTTTTTTTAAAACTGCGAACTGCACACCGATGGTTTAATTCATCAAAAAAAAATATTTACACCTAAAGTAAGGACGTTATAGCAGCTTTCAGCTGATTATAATTATCTGAGAAAAATTTTAGGCCCTTCAAGTCTTTCTTCTGATGTTTGAACAAAAGAAAACAGGGGGTTTTAAATCAAGGCTGTAGGGTGGATGTTTTAACTGAATGAATCCACTCCTCTCGGTAATGTCTTTACCTGTGTGAACCTTGTGGACCATGTAGTTGTCGTTCAACAGCAATATTTTGGCACTCTATGAATTGAGACGTTTTGTCTAATGGCCTGCTTTAGGTTTTGAATTTTTCTTCTGTAATTTTTGCATTAATTGTGGATACTTTTTCCATAAACTCGTATTTCATAAACAACATTCCGTCGCGATCCCACAAAACCGTCACCCTAAACTTTCTAGCGGAGTTTTCACGTTCTCTGGAGGTAGCGGGCGCTTGTCAATCAATTCCACTGACTTCGATTTCTTGAGAAGGTCCCAGTAGAACACCCAAGCCTTGTTTCGTATAACGATTACCTCTCTAAAGCTGTTAATGTTTTTGAGAAATTTCTTGCCTTGCCAGCTTTTGCTGTGGTACTTGGAGATCTTCATGTACAGTCTTAAAAACTATAGTTGCAGATTTTCCAACTCCTTTAGCAAGCACGAGGATCTTCATTCGTGGATTGGCGACAGCAATAAATCCTTAGCAAGTCGAATCGTTAACTCATTCCCTGCCGCCATCACTTTTCCTGATCTGAGATGAAGCACCGGCCCCACTGAAGCAGTTTAGATCAAAATTTTACTTGGAAATAAGATGGACCACGTACTTGGGAAATTCTTTCATAAATAACTTTCTTCTTTATCACGCAAATTTTTAGAAAGAAAAAAAAAAGTCGTAAAAAATGCAAAACGCAACAAGTTCGTACACAATGTCGTCAAAATACTCGTCTTTTTAATGCAAGGTAAGAGAATACCCTCGTATTTTGATCCTGGCCTTCCCTATTGTTGTAGTGGTCTTCTCTATCTGTAATTAAAAGTCTCCCGGATATACCCTAATGCGTGAAGCAGGTGTACCTGTATTAGATGTACATACTTGTTTTATTTTCTTTTAATATACAAATAATACTCAAGCCATTTTCAAGCTTCAACCTTATAAAATTAATTAATCAATGGTCGACTTTCGGGCAATTTAGCTACTTTTAAAACTTTACATTCCTGAAATATATGACGTTAAAAATAAAACTATTGAATAAAAAAATTAACACGAAAATAAACAATATGATTTGGCTCTCGGAGCGCAGTTGTTATTATTACAGTTAATACTGATCGTAACATTTCAAGTATACTTTTTTTGAAAAGATAGATAGTCAAATTTGGTAAAAACAGATTGTAGAATTTTAGTTCACAATTTACAGTTGTGAACTAAAATTCTACAATCGCCTATAACTTGTAGTCTAGCGAATTTCCCATTTTTGAAGTTATTGTTAGCACTCCTGCAAACAATGCTTTGTGGAAAGCTTTATTTGCAGAACAGCTAACCTTATTTATGGTTAAATAGTGCATTATCGAACATGAATACTGCACACGCATCGCGTTTCGAGGCTATGTGGCTATATAATCATCCAAAAGGTCAGAAAATGATGTCTACGAAGGCTGCTAGTAGTAGTAGTATTAGTAAGAAGAGTGGGTGGTACCTTAAGTCCCTAATGGCACCTAGATCTAAAAGTTCCTCTGTGACTCCCCACTGTCGAATCAGGGTCGCAGCCCTAGTCCGTCATTTTCTGCCAAAAGACATAGGCTACTCACCCTGACCTAATGTGGATCTTTGGGTTCACAGAATAGTTGATCCCAGTATCTGTATCTTTTAACCATTAATGCAGGATATTCGCACAAAACGTGAATGCTGTCCTCGCTTTCTGCCTCGCACGGCCGACATGTTTTTCGCTCAGCCAGTTTGAGGTTATATAAATGGGCTTGTAATGCCACATGTTCCGTAAGGAGTTCTATACTCAGACATAGCCTTTGTTTTGACATTGACAGGAGTTCCTTTGTTCTGTCTGTTGTAGCTTGTTTTATAAGGAGTTTGGCTTGACGACACTCCGCTCCTGCAGTCCAAGAGCGTTGGTGTTCCATTCTCTGATCTTGCCGAAAGCGAATGGAACTCCTACAACTTGTTCAGGCGGGTCCTCTAAGGTGCCTCTTTTGGCGAGCTGCTAAGTATATAGGTGAGTCGAGGACATTCCTTAGCAAGTGGGTAAAACGATACTCTCAGTTTAAAAAAAAAATTGATGATCTACTAAAACGCGACTCGACAGAATAATGTCGGACGAGGACGAGAAAATGAATATTAACATGTTTCCCTGAAATCTACAATTAATTTTGCGCCAAGAGGCGCAGAAATTAAACCAGAAAGGTTCGGGTATATCATATGAAACGATTCGCCCTCATCTTCGAGCTAATGATTTGAAGTGGCTAAGTACAATAAAAAATCCATTGCTGATCGAAAAACGCAGAGAGAAACGACACGTGTGCCCAAAGGAACACATAGATCGAGACTTCAGATTTACAAGAAGGGATTAGTACCGACTGCCAAACGGTGGTTTATCGATAAAAATAAGGAGTCGATTCTTCAACAGGATAACAATTTCAACCAGCAAAGTAAAACGTGTAGGGGGTCATCCGAGCCGGCCGATGCAAACCCAGTTGAAAACATGTTGTTATTCATCAAGCAGAAGCTTCCTAGTAAAAGGATGTACACAGTGGAGCAGCTCTTATGGCAAATTCAGATAATTTGAAAATCTTTGCCCCAAGAGTACGCGAAAAATCTCGTCGATAGTATGCCTCGAAGATGCCAGGCGTTCATCGACGCTGATAGGAACTGGACGAACTACTGAATCATTAGCATTTTAAAGGTAATAATTTACTTTCGAATGTAAAAAAACTTTTAAATAAATACATTTTTAATGAAAAATACGCGAGACGTTTGTAATTGACCGAATGTATTTAGTAAAAAATTTGTCACTGTACCTATTATGAGTAAGCATTAAATTTTTATATTTGCACCTGACACCAGTTATTATGTCTCCCAAATAGACTTGAACATAAATTATTGAAACAAGGTCTATACAAAATGTGAAAAGTTATTAATAAAGTTTCGTTAGCTCACGCTACTTAACTTAATAATTAATCTAGTTATTTAATTAAGTCTCTCTTTTACTCTTCTATTGTTAAAATTAAGGGGCGAAAATCCCGAAGTTCGAAAACTAACTTGCCTTTTAAGGCCTGTCTTTCCTGATAAATTTTACTCATTTATATTTGCCAATTGGTAGGCAGAATAATATACCAAGGAGTGACAGCGTTATAAGTGTCTTCTGTTGTAACGTACACTTTTTAAATACCCTTTCATTTTTTTATCGGTCGTGGATATAAAAGAACAATGGGTATACTTCTAATTTTTGAATGAAATAAAATATCGTTCGCCAATTATAAACTAAAATCATTAATATGAGCCAAATTAATAAGCTGAAAAAATAACTGATGTAACCAACAAAATTCAATAGTTATATTCACAATTGAAACTGAATCACATGGTACCTCTCTGTTAACAGCTTAGATATTAACGAAAAATAAAGTCAAGACAGCTAAGTAAGAACTTAAGTAGCTTTTACAAAAAATGTCATCAACTTACTACAAAGAGTAATCTTTTTTTTTCATACAATTTTTCAACATAATGAACCAAAAACTATTGGATATTAAAGTGATGATATAAGCGAGTTGTTTAACGGCTTTGTTCACTTCCAGATAAAATAGTACTAAGAACTGAACATTAGAAAATGTAATTTTATGTTTTTATTATAATATATATATATATATATATATATATATATATATATATATATATATATATATATATATATATATATATATATATATATATATATATATATATATACACATATATATATGTATATATATATATATATATATATATATATATATATATATATATATATATATATATATATATATATATATATATATATATATATATATATATATATATATATATATATATATATATATATATATTATAATCTTGGGAATATGCTTAATGACTCGTTTGTCGCCTTTTTTAAATGTGTGTCATGCGCAGAATATTGAAAATCTTCTGAACAGAACATGTCAGGAACGAAAATGTACTGTGGCGAATGGAAAGAGAGAGAATTGCTGTCGGAAAACTCGCTACTTGGGACATATCTGTCTGGGATCAAGATATTCGCTTCTCCGGTTGTTGATGGAGAGCAAAATTAAAGGGGAGAGGGGTCTAGGACGCCGAAAATGTTCCTGACTGAAGAATATATGAGATTGAACAGGCCTAGACACTCATAGTTTATTAAGTATTATCCAGGATAGAGAAGAATTCGCCGTAATTGGGCTGTAAAAAAAGTGTTATATATAACACTTTTAGGAAATTCCGTATAATTAACCCTTAGGTACCCCTTAGACAGTCACGTAGCTACCTACCTGGAGTCTCTCAGACTCTCCTATTCTCAACTATATAAAATATAAACTATAAAATAAAAAGATGAATGAAAATAAAAAATGTATTTTTTAAAGCTTTTTATTTAAAAAAATAATTATGAAAGAAAAAAAAATTAACGGTATATACTAAATAAACGTAAAACTGTTCTACAACTTAGAAAAACGATAAATTAACGAGTTACTCCAATGAGACCAAGAATAAAGAACAAATACGTAAATTAAGAACTTTTTTGCATTCATTTATAAAAATTTAGGAAATAACTAAGAAGTTTTTATAAAAATTATAGCCGAAATGGCCAAATTTCTATAAAATTGTAAGCCTTAGACCTCACAATTTTTCGTGGCAGATTCCACACATTCCACTTTTATAGCCGTTCAAGAGCGAGCGGGATCACCTGTATCATCGACGAGCACAGACGTGATACTATGGGTAGAAAGCGGAAGGTACAGGGACACGTGACCAGTAAAGATGCACATGCGACTAGTTATAACCAAAATAAATTCCGCCAGAGTCTGAGAGACTCCAGGTAGGTACTTAAGGGTTAAGGTAGTGTTTAAATAATTTTATCTAAATTAGTTATTAGACAAAATAGTAGAAGTTCAACTACCGTTTGAGAAAGGTACTGTGTACCGAAACATGTCACGACTGATTTAAGTTGTATTATTTTATTTATTCCACTTTGATAAATAAAATATTGTGAAAGACTGAACAACAGTTCGTCTTTTAAGTATGTATTGTTTTTAAGATGTAAGTGGTTTATAATAAAATTTTGAAAATGATCAACCGCGAGACGCCAACATATCCCGTTAATTAAACATGCGAACCTAAATCTATATATATATATATATATATATATATATATATATATATATATATATATATATATATATATATATATACGAGGGTTGTGTAAGAAATAACGTTCCCAACGCTGTAAACTCGCCGCGCGAGATGCTAGGCGAAATCTGGCAACACCGCCATGTGCGCTGATTCCCCCACTCTAGATCCCGCCTTGGTAGAACTCGCTGCGACGTTCAGTGCCGGCCTGACAGCCATCCGCGATGGAGCCCCCGATCGCCGTCACCGCCAGGTGCGAAGTTCGTGCGGTAATCCGATTTTTGCACGCTAAAAAGTTACCACCGGTTGATATTCATAGGCAGTTGTGTGAAGTTTATGGGAAACCTTGTATCAACAATCGCAAATGGTGTAGGGAGTTCTCCGAAGGACGCACAGACATCCACGATGAGCAAAGAAGCGGAAGGCCATCGATCTCCGACGAAGTTGTGTCGAAGATTGAGGATAGGAGGATAACGATTCGGGAACTGGCTGCCCGGGTTCCTGAGGTTTGTGAAAAACCAATCCACACGATTTTGACTGAAAGGTTACGTATCACAAGGTGTGTGCGCGGTGGGTCCCGCACATGCTTTCAGAAACCCACAAAGCCGATCGCGTCAAGTGTGCCCAGGGGTTTCTTCGAGAATGCACCGAAAATACCGAAGATTTCTTAGACTCCATTGTTACCGGGGATGAAACGTGGTGTCATTACGTCACCCCGGAAACAAAACAACAATCGCGACAATGGCGCCATACCGGATTGCCTAAACCGAAGAAGTTCAAGCAGACGCTGTCCGCAGGGAAAGTGATGGTTACGGTCTTTTGAGACCGTAAGGGTGTCCTGCTTGTTGAGTTTATGCCTCGAGGGATCACAATAAATTCGGAAAATTATTTTGAGACCTTGAAAAAACTCAGAAGAGCCATCCAAAATCGCCGGAGAGGAAGACTGACAAAAGGCGTTAGACTGCACCACGACAATGCGCGCCCGCACGTCTCTCGCCAAACCAAGGATTTAATCGACAATTTTGGCTGGGATCTCGTTGAACATGCTCCCTACAGCCCTGATCTTGCACCGAGTGACTTCCACTTGTTTCCAAAATTAAAGCAACACTTGGGTGGACAACGTTTCGAGACTGATGACGAAGTGCAGGAAGCGGTCACCAAATTCCTCCACGGACTGGCGGCAGACTTCTTTGAAGCGAGATTCCAAAAGTGGATTAGTCGTCAACAAAAATGCGTGAAAAAATCTGGAGATTATGTTGAAAAATAGCTAAGAAATTAAGCTTTCCAATGATGTATTTTTCAGTTCAAATAAAAATGCCTTACACCTGAAAAAAATGTGGGAACCTTATTTTTTACACAACCCTCGTATATATATATATATATATATATATATATATATATATATATATATATATATATATATAAAACTGACAACCATAAAAGCAAACACTATTCTAATGAAATACAGAAATACGAATTACGAAATTTCTAAGAATAAAGTAAGTCATTCTAAAAATTGTAGAAGCAGATTTCATATAAAAATATTGTACATTCTATAAGCAGGTAATCAGAATTTAAGCAAATAAAGTTCCTGTTTTCATTTTTTAATAGCAGTCTTAGGCATGTTACTAATAAATTAACTTTCAAATGTATATTTATAAAGGCAAACTCTGTACGTATATTAAACTTGAAATTCTACAATCAAAATACAAAATATTAAATTTCATACTATGGATTTTGTATATCTAATTTTTTTCTACGTTACGCTGCATTAAATTTTTTGATGGTAATGGTAACAGACTAAAACTTTAGTAGAACGGAAATTATTTTGTTATTCAAGCGTTTGAAATTTAATAAAAAAAAAAATAAATTAACAAATTCAACAAATAGCTTAATTCATAATTTAAACATACTCAGTAAATCGGCGAGAGATTTTATTGCATTCTAAAAACGTTTTAAATAATGACAGTAACTATTACTATTATAATAACAATAAACACTTCTGTTCCTTTCAATAATGGGCTGCTGTACCATAAGTTTAAGTAAATATGTACCCAAACTAAATTGAAACTGGACAAAAGTTGTATTAGCTTTGAGCAAATAAAGTTTAAAAATATTGTCCATAGTAATTGTTAAATTCATAAAAATGCAAATAAAACTTTGGGTGCAACAAGCTGAAAAATTATATTATGTGCCACCTGCAAACATCTCTATGCTTCTCGCAAAACTTTTTAATATACATACTTGTTGATTTAAGTAACATATTGGACAATAAAAATTCTAAAGAGAAAACTGACAAAGTTAATTTTATGCTTTCCTCCATATCTACAATTTTGCGAAAACAAGATACTGGATATTTAAGCACATTGGTATGTTACTTATACTTCTTCTTTTTCTTTCGATTTATATCTAGGCATTATTGCCTAGCCTTGTTCCATGATCTATATATCGTCGCTATATCTCTTTCTTGAACGTCCCATTGATCTTCTTCCATTTGCCGACTTGTCTCTTGCTATCAGTACTATCCTGTTGTTTGCCATTCTTCCTATATGTTGATCCTATTGTACTTTTCTTCTTCTTATACACTGGTTGATATTTTCTTTATTACATGTTCGTCTTATGTCTCCACTCCTTTATCTATCCCTTATTTCAGTTGATACCAGCATCCTCTGTGTTATATTTGTATCTGGTCTTGTTTCAGATATGTAAATCATTACTGGTCATATTACGATCTTGTATATTCTTGTTTTGGTCCTAACGGTGAGGAATTTATTTCTAAATATAGTATAATTAAGGCATCTCGCTATTCTATTAGCCTTGTTGACTTGATGTTTTACTTCTGTCTCGATTTTCCGATACTAGATATATTGAGGCCCAGGTTATCGAGCTCCATCACCTGTTCTATTGAATTATCTTCCACCACCAACTTGACTCTGATCGGCTCTTTGGCTATTAATATCGTCTTGGTTTTTTCAGTTCAGATTGACAAATTATATTGCTTTGCTGCTATATAGAATATGTATAGCAGATCGTTCTCGGTCTCAGCCACTATTATCGCGTCATAACACATAAGTTCTCTATTACCATTCTATATCCCTTCTTTCTTTTGACATAATTTCATCCATGACAATATTATATAGAAGAGGACTACCTCCTGCATGATTCCAGATTCATAGTTGATTGGTTCTGTCATTCCTTCTGCTAATCTTGCGACTACTTTATTGTTTTTGTACATATTTTGGATAGTTTTAATTAGGTCTAATGGGATGTTCCTGTTATATAATAGATGAATAACGCCTTCTATGTGTATATTGTCGAAAGCTTTTTTTAAATCTATCCGGCACAAGTACGCTGGAATGTTGTATTCTATAGATTTTTCTTTTACCTGTCTCACAAGAAATAGGACATCGGTGCATAAGCGCCCAGTTCTTCCAGTTATATTCTCGCGTTTATTTTTGTTATAATAATCTTTATTGTTAATTTTAGTGTACAGTTTAGTAGATTTATTCCTCTATGGTTATTAAATCTTCTTTTTCTCCCTTCTTGTGCATTAGTATAACTTTCGCTGTTCTCCATTCGTCTGGGATCCTTATAATCCTCTGTATAAGTGTTTGAAGTGGCTTAACCAGAGAGTATCCCCTATATTTTAGTAGTTCATTAGGTATTTGGTTTTGGATGGGAGATTTACGGTTTTTTAATTTTTCCAGTGCTTCTATTACGTTTTTTTCCGCTATTTATATTTCTTCGTTTATCGTTAGATCTGTTGTTTCTGATAGTGTGATACTATGTTTCCTTTTATATAATTGCGTAAGATATGCTACCCACATTCCTTTCTTGACTTGTGTATACTCTATTATTTCTTTCATCTGCTCCCTGCTGTCTTATAAATCTCCATATTTTTTTTGTTGACCATAGAAGTCTGATTCTAATTTTTTTGTGTATCCCTCCCAGTATTCCGTTTTCATTCTTACTAATTCGTGGGGTTTGTATTGTATTCTTTCATATCTTTGGTACGCTTCATCTGCCCAGATTGACCTGTACTCTAGATAGCTTTCTTTCTTCTCACCGCATTTCTCTTTGATTTCTTCACTAAACATGGTGTTTTTGTTCTCCATTTTTTATTTTTGTCGATAGTTTTAGTCCCTAATGCCTCTTATGCAGCTTCTAATAAATTTGTTTTTTTTCGCATCTGTGTTATCACTGTCGTTTATTTGATTTGTTCTGACTTTTTCTTTCACTGTTTTCTGGGACAGGTCTCTCGTTGATTCTTCCTGAAGTTATACTTAAAAATAAAAAAAAAAAATAAAAATACCTATTGAAAAGTAAAAACGGAGCATAATAAAACTTGGCAACGTGCTACTTCTCTAAATGAATAATTCTAAAACTAGCATAGCAGTTTCGCTTTGATAATACTAATATGCAATGTAATGTTTGATCGATAACATTTTATTATGTGTTATTATATATTATTTTCTCAGTGTGGGTATATTACTGTTTTCATAAGATATATCAACAATTTATTTCGTTAGTATGATTCGAAATTCTAAGAAAATATTGTACTACTATAAAATTACCCTTATAGGGTGGGTAGACGATCTACAAATTAAAACCTTTAGTCTGCAGCTTTTATCGTTCTGTGTCACGATAGAAAGCAATATACACTTGGAAAATATTTGGAAATACGCAACATTTACCATTTTGGTTAAACAGTTGTTTAGGAAATAAATACATCTTAAAAGTATTCATTAGGAATATCCTATGGATTACCTTTATACTTAAAATTATTTTAAAAATTCTTCTCATCTACTTAGCTTGCATTAATTTTGAAAAGGTTCTTCTTTTCGTATCGGCCAACTAATTATGATGCAATGAAAAAAAAATCCTACCACCAAATACATTTGTGCTAAAGCTATCGTTAATGCTTTATGTTCCTCGTTTTGGGATTTCTAAATTACGAAAAACCTAGTTTTCCATTTCCGTCGCTCTGTTTGTTAGTCCGTCGAATTTTGGCAATACAATCTCTTAAGGAAGGGGATGTCAATTTCAAATTTGATACACATATAATACTTCAAGTGGGAAAGAAAACTGTACTCTTTGAGCGATATCGCTTCAAGAGAAGGGGTGCATATTGTATAGATGGTTGAGGTAACAGACAATTGTTAAGTATATATATAATGGGAATAAGAGAAGAGATTAGATGGATAGTGTCATGTATATCGTTGTATATGTTCTTTTCGGGGACCTGGAATCGAGAAATTATGTTATTTTTTTCATTGTTCCTAATTTTAATTAAAGCATTTCCTCTGCCTAACTCTCTTTATTAATATATTGCTCTAAAGTACCATTTGTTATAATTGGAACTTTCTGGTATAGAAATGTCAAATAAATGTTAATTTAGATCTGTGTGATTTTAAGACACATGACAAATAACCCTTTTGTAATTTTATATAAAACTTCAATTGGATCATTCATTACAAAGCAATTAAATTGATGCACGCATAGTTGTTGATTACAGTATCACCTCATATTTAAAAATATATGACATGAATTTTGTATTAAAAAGTGAAACACGCGTGGTGAATAAAAATTTGAGTATTATTAATTGTTAAAATAAACAATGACAAATACCCTGACATTTCGTCGGAAAAATAAAGTTGGTATTTTTCAACTCATTTAATTTTCTCGGATTTAAAATTTGTTTTTCATTTAGAAAAAGCGAAACAAGTTTTATAACGTCTCCCTTAGAAAATTGCCGTTGAAAATTTTCTCATTATGATTGAAACGTTTTACTTTTTGGTACAAATAGCTGAGCTTTTACAACATTTGTATTAGTCAGTAACGAATTTTGCGAGACTGTTTTTAATATAAAATGATCTAATTAAAATAATATGCTACTCTTTATTCTTATTTAATAAATATTTCCTGATTTTAAAATTGCACAACTCAATTTTTGAAAATAAAATAAATCAAACTTTAAACAAAAATTATAATAACTTAATTATGCTATCCGAACAAAATATAGTGTTGTCGAAACGATCGTCATAGTGTACGAGTAATTAAAACAAAATGGAAATATTGGTGCACATTAAAATTTGATTGTCAGTAAATATATTTATGTAAAAATAACGCCAAAACAATTTAAATTCAATAAAATATGAAATATATCGCAAAAGTAAGCCAGTAATATTACATATCCAACTCAAGACAGAAGCAAGAAACGATTCAAAGCCAATATTCATCGTTAAAGCGGACTAAACATTTTCTGTAACAAAAATTTAAAAGTTTACAAGAAATCTGCTTCAAAACGAGGATATGAGTAAAATAGATTACCACTGACACCTTTTTAGTGCGCTGTTCAATGATTTTTATTTATTTTCTTCTCTGGCAACTAGTTAACATTTAAATCGAAATGCATTGGACCAAACCAGCTATCGCTCTACATATATATATATATATATATATATATATATATATATATATATATATATATATATATATATATATATATATATATATATATATATATATATATATATATATATATATATATATATATATATATATATATATATATATATATATATATATATATATATATATAATATATAATATATATGGTTCAAAGATAAAGCAGTGAAAGTGGACAAAGTCCATATTTCAGCAGCCTTCCCTTCTGTAGTTTGTAAGTCCATCTTGAGTCTCGTTCCGCCATATCACAACTCATCAGTCGGGATCAAATAAACATACTTGTACAAAAAGGGTACCCCTTTTTGTACAAGTATGTTGATGATCTCATTTGCGCTATACCCAGTGATAATCCAGAAATTATTTTAAATTATTTTAATGCATTCAATACACTTAAGTAATAAGAACGAGTGACAACAGTATTATACTTGACTGGTATAAAAAATCCACAGCGTCAGGCAGATTCATTAATTGTTTCTCTAATCACCCAAAAAATCATAAATTTAACACCGTAATAGCAATAAAAAACAGGGTCATACGCATTAATGATGATAGGTTTCGAAAAAGAAACTTAGACGAGCTGTATAACATTTTTATCAACAATGCCTATCCTAAACACATTTTACGAAAATTAATTTATAATACGGATAGTGTTGACGTGCCTACTGATGAGACGCCTGCGCAGGATAGGATATACGGGAAGCTACAATTTATAAAGCTAATCACAAATTCAATTGTCGCCTTATTCAGAGATTTTCCAAATACAAAATTTGCGAAATATAACAGCATATAAGGTTCTGAACTGTTTTCAAAAATAAGGGATAGAACACCTATTTTATATAATAACTCAGTAGTTTATAGGTTGTCTTGTTTGCAATGTGAGGTGTGTTACACTGGACAGACATCTCAGTGGTTGAAGCAGACTTATGTGCTGTGGTGCAACATCATTTGAAAACGGGCCATAATTTTGACTATAACAACGTTCAAATCTTAGCTCATGACAACAACTATAAGGAGGGACTTTTCAAGGAAATGTACCATATCAACAGGGACCCAAATTCAATCAACTATAAATCAGACACAAATCAACTTAGTATTATTTACAGCAACATAATCAATAGGTATTAATCATTTACAATTACAGCATTAATAACAATTAAAGATTTTCTACCTCTTAGTATAAAGTAAAGACGTTTTCTGTTGCTTTTTTTTTTCTTTCGTTTGGAATTCACGGCAGTGCTTATGTACCGCAACTAGCTTGAGCTTACACGTAAATAATACAGATCACAGAGTACAATATAACAACAGCTTCATTCTGGATGTTGAGACCAATTATTTCAGAAGAAGTTTCTTGGAAATGTGTTACATAAAAACCTGTAAAAATAATCTCAATCACAAAAAAGACAGAAGGATTGAGCTCCATGTATACTTATTTACTAACACAAAACTATACCAAACCAATAAGAAAGAACGATCTTTATGAAAAAATTAGTTTCTAGTAGAGTTGACGTTTCTTTTCTCTTTCTGTCAATTTTGCTATTTATTACCAGTTACTTTTTTATGTCTTCTTCTTAAAATTAAATAATTAAATATGACAAAGAATAAATAACGTCCAGTATTAATTTTCTCTTTCAAATTTTTAAATTTTTAAATTAGCCTATGAATCTCTTGATTATAAAATTAAAGAATTAATATAATTAATAATAAATAACTCGTCGAAGAGTAACATTCATCAAATTTAAGTCCTCCTCTTTTATAAAATTAAAACTAAAAAACAGATATCATTAATAATAAATAATTTATCTAAAATTAGCATCCACCTAAAAAATTTACCACATCCCTAACTTCAATGCTTTTTATGGTTTTTTGTCGACCTGATGGCGACATAGACTACCAACAATATCCGTTTCGGACTCAAATATCACTAAATAGCTACTAAACTCGACGTCAAAAAATTTTAAAATGGAGTACCATTTCAACATCATGGTGTTTCTTGCAGTTATGTTTCGGTCTTCAAAAAGTGTTTTTTAAATAATGTTTATTGACAAAGTTTTATTTTCAATATTTGTGTAACTCTCTAAGTGTCTTTTAATCATGTTTGTGTAATCGTTCATACTACCTGGCCAACAAAAATGCAAATTTCATTGTCTTCACCAGAGATGAACTAACTGCTAAAATTTTTGTAAGAAATTTCACATACAGTTGTACAATTCATTTAATCACATTTTAAAAAATGAACGTTTTGGTTTATTTTCTGTATTTGGTTTGCATTTTTAGAATCCAGAAGAAGCTACCATTAGGCAGCGAAAGCTCGATAATAAAAATAAAAAGCAGATAACAGAGCCTTTAGATCTTTGATTGCTCATCTCTTCTCCTTACAAGGGCGTTTCCCAGTGGTTAAACTTAGGATTGTATATATATATATATATATATATATATATATATATATATATATATATATATATATATATATATATATATAATATATATATACGTACTTTTCAAATTGGGGTGCTACTTACATGTGCATATATTTCCAATGAAATTAATGTCCGAATATTAACTAAGATTTTATTTGTCTCATTTTTAAGAACATGTGATCAGTTTCTTAGGGTTGATATTATCGTCTGAAAAGTTCAACTATCCAAATTCCTTTTCAGAAACAAAAACTTATACATTGAAAATAGTTTTCCCATATACAATATTCGATAACAAAATGCTAAGTTACTACATTAGAATTTAGACTTCACCGACATTCAGCATGCATTTCAAGGGCTGGGATAGTTAGCTGCGAATGTACACATAGAGGAAAACCGAATGTCTAGACCTGCAGTTCATCGAAGCTGTCAAGAAATTATTTGTGTGTGTTAGTGCAATTCAAAATTTGTGAATCTAGTTTGTCCACTAAATGTATACAGAGTGATTGTAATATATCACTGACTTAAATAACTTTTATAGATTAAGATGATGCAAAACTGAAATTTGGAAAATAAATATATGACACAAAGTGAAGCAGTGAGTGTTTTCTATCAGTTCGGTTGGCAATATCATTCCAAGGTTAATAACATAGAGCTATTCAAATTTCAATGCTACTAGTTATATATTTTTTAAATTTATTAACTTAACAAAATAATATTTCTTCAAAATAACTTTGTGTTCTACAATATCTAAAGTGGCGGTTATCAAGAACTTGTTTAAACTGGTCAAACTATCATTGGTAAATATTATTTGGAAGTACTAGGACGTTTGATCAACAGAATTCATCGTATTCTATCTGAATATCGTCATATAGGCACCTGGTACTTCTTAAGGGGTTATACATACCTGAAATTTTCAAAAATTCATTTTTTTGACGGATTTTTATTCTCTATACTTCTAAAAATTGTTAAAAAAATTTAAGAAAATTTCATTGCATTACAAGGTTGTTGCATTAAATGTGACCAGGTATCGGATTGGGAACACTACCTGTCTCAATGCACTGTCTGCAATATTACTCAGTCAATTTTTGATATCTTTTAATTTTTTTTTTAAATCTTAATAATTACTTTTTTTTTCTAATAGACAACTTTTTATAAATAATCAAACATGATTTTTTTGGTTGAAATTGCATACGAAAGTTTGAAACACCGTAATTTTTTTTATTTTTGAAAAAAAAACCTTCGACAATTTTTAACTACTACATTATTTTACTTTTTTAATTTTTATTTTTGCAGATTCGATTATTTTTTGTGACGTTATCCTGCAGACAAGGAGGCGCCAAAGTTTTCATCAGTGGGGCTTTTAACCCGATCAAAAAAAATGTTAAAATTTAAAAAAACAAATATTTAATATACTTTCTGTAGCACTCAGGTGTATGTAACCCCTTAAATAGTAATGCACCAAATTATAGTTCACTCTTTGATTAATTTTAGCTCAAAAACAAATCTATGTTGAACCCTTCACTACCTTTTTACCTAATTTGACACCTTGTCACTCCTTAGCACTCAGACAAAGTAAACTGAACTTACAATAGTGCTTTTTCGATGATATGGAGACTTAGTCTTAAAGCTTCTACAAGCCAGAAAGTGCTTTTGAATCGAATATTAAAATATTGTGTACAGTTCATTTAACTAATAGCAGACTATATTTAATAAAAAATATTTTATTTAATTTACATAGCATCATTTTGGAAAAATCCCTATGTCAGTCGCTTCCAACCATTAAATTTTTTTGAATCAAATACACTTTACTAAAAAGTTACCTGCCTCAAGATTAACCTAAACAATTTTTATGGAAACTAGGATTTTGTTGTATTTTGGATCCAATTATTTATAAATATACTATTAATTTTGAAGAAAACTCTCTACTTATGTTTTAACGTATAAAACAAGAAAAAAAGAAAGTTCATAAAGCTGTAAATATTTTCTAATCTGTTTTTTATTATATTATTTTTATTAAGACTTATGTTTTTATATAAGGAATTGAGATTATATTTTTTACTGTCACTTTTATATCTTTGTAAATTTTTTCAACGAAGATATAAAAACTTTCCGTGATAAACTAGCTACTAAAATAGTAATACCTAGAAGGTAATTGTATTTTTATTAGACACATGCCGAATTGTTTTTTTGCGGTTGAAAACTATCGTGTTTTTATCTTTAAACATTTTTGTTTTGGAGATTCAAGACAAGCAAGCGGACTCTAATGGAAATAAATATTTTCTCTTAACACGCGATTCTCGAAAATTGTTGCCTGCCTGCTTTTCTTGAGTATCTTCATTTGTATTACATCGCTTTTATAATTTTCCAGTGTAAACTAATTCATCTCTGTTTTGCATGACATAATAGTGTTTCTCAAAAAAATAAGGTCGTTATTGACCCGCGTCTTATTTTACAAGCTGTTATGTAGCAAACATATTATGTATGAAATAAAAGTGTTTCGAAAAGAAATTGTGAATACATAAGTAAATGTATTTCATAGAAAAATAAATTGTGAGCACTTACATATAAAAATTGTTATTGTAAAATAGAGGGATATTGCCATTAAATCGTGGGTTCGTATTATTTTTAATAATTTTATTTTACGTCGGAAATAACCAAACTGTTTAATTAAGAAAAGTTTTACTTATATATTTTATTTTCGTTAATTCAATCTGATACTAGATTTTAATTTTCATGCTGTAATCAATAGAGTAAGATATATTTTAAATTACAAAACCAAATTAATAGAATATATTCGAAATATTGTGCAATGGGATGGGTTTTAAAATTAAAGTCATTGCAAATTTACATGTTGCCACAATATCAATAATAAAATCATTTTAAAGTTTAAAATGAAAATATTTTAAGGTTTCTATTCGACTGTGCTCAAAACATATTACTTTTATAAGGTTTCAGACATTACAGAGGAAACTAGAATAACATATATCATTGAAAATGAGACTTACACCAAGTAATTTTTAAGAATCAAGGTTTATTATATTATTAATTAATAATTTTTCAGAAAACAAGTTAGATATTGCGAACTACAAGTCTTGAGTAAATATAAACTTTAAAAAGTATTTCATTTATATATTTGCATAAAGTACCCTACTTTTTCCGTAATTGTGCCTAATATACAGGATTCTCTAAAAAGTCTATACTATTTTTTTTTTTTAATATGCGGTTGTACAATATAACTAATACTAGCCAATTTATCTGATATAAATCTGAGCAGATAACAAATTAGATTTAGCTACATGAAAAAATTGCTACTACAAAAGTTAAAGGCCGGCATTTTTTTTTTATCATGCAGATTTGATATATATGTATATATATATATATATATATATATATATATATATATATATATATATATATATATATATATATATATGAAACACTTCAACGCTATACTCTGTGAAAATCGATAATAATTATTATGTGAAATGTGAAAAAATAATAGAACAATTATTTACACAAACTTTTCACTATATTCCGTAACATGTTTCGCTATCACAGTAGCTTCTTCAGACGTTATATTCTGAATTAATGATTTCAGAATTCAGAATGTAACGTCTGAAGAAGCTACTGTGATAGCCAAACATGTTACGGTTTACGGTATAATTACAAATATAGTGGAAAGTTTGTATATATGTAAATATATTATTTATATATATTTTATATCACATTTCACATTATATATATATATATATATATATATATATATATATATATATATATATATATATATATATATATATATATATATATATATATATATATATATATATATATATATATATATATATATATATATATATATATATATATATATATATATAAACATATATACATATATATATATATATATATATATATATATATATATATATATATATATATATATATCAATTATATATATAATTAGAGTTAGATATCTTTAAGTTTTAATTTAGTTTAAGTAACTAAATAAATGACAAAATGCAGCTTTAGCTCTTGGTTTAATATTGAAATTAAGCACACTGCATCAATTAGGTCTGAATGCAAAGAATTTAGCTGAATTTTCACTCATTCATACCTGGTGTAAATTTTACGAAGAGCGAAATATATCGAACGCCTTTTTTGAAATAAAGCTGTGGTAGTAAATGTAAACAGTCGCGGAAACCTTAAAACACATACAAAATCAAAAAAGTTTCGTGAAAGGCATACTTCATAAAGCTTTCAAGCAGTTTTAATCATTTTTTGTAACTCACTATAACTATTTTCAACCCATAAAACTTATAATTGCATGTTTCTTTTTTTTTTCTCTCGCGCGCAGAAATGCCCAATCATCATTAACGCTTACAGTAAAAATATACTACGCTTTAAAATAAGGAAACCTCACAAACTTACCTAACCAAATAGCTGGTAATTGCTGGCTAAATACTAAACCATTCACAAGCTTTATTAAAGAAACGAAAAGTTAAAATAAAATACCGCCGACAAAAACACGTGTTTACGCGCCGAGAGCGCAGAAGGATTTGCAGGATAGTCGTTCGCGTCCTGTGGGCTTCGTTCAACTGTCGGCTTGCGTTGGACGACGGACCACGGCAGTATTCCTGACAGGAGAGAAGTGGGGAGCGCATTCACAAGACGATGTCCTGCTGGTCACTCGGCCGCTGGATCACCTGTGTCGCCTGCTTGGCGATTGTCCTTAAATGAAACCGATCTAAAAACGCTTTCATATGCTCTTTTTTGGTCCAGTTTTATCAGTGTTTTCCAATAGGACCTTTCTAAATATTTATAGTCGCCGATACATCAGTTCTTAAATGTGTGATTTAAAACAAAAAAAAATATAACATGTTGTACAAATGGTTTTATTTTTGTCAGTATGATTTTATTTTGACAATAACGTTAATTTTTTTGTCAATTTAATTTAGTTCAATTGATAAAATAAAAGCTTTCCGCTGGAATAACGTACTGCTTTTTTAGTAATAGCAATTTATGTTAACATTTAATTGTGAATCTTCTAATATTATATTAATAATACCTTACAAAATTTGTTAAGAAGATAGGTATTTTAAATAAACTTTTTTTATTTTTAACACCTGAAACGTCGGATCTTATAAAGTAGAAAACCGGCCAAGTGCAAGTTTGACTTGCACAGTTAGTGCTCCGTACCGTGTTTGCTGAAGTATTTTATGAAATTCAGTCACACATTGATCTTCAATATACATCTTTGTAGTAAAAGTTTAAAACAAATATTTACTACCTAAATATTGTTTAATTATACACAAAAAAAAACAAATTTATCATCAACGACGGATAGGTATCAGTTTCGACACCTATTCGTCGTTCACCAGTCACCATGATACTACTGATTGCACCGAATACGTGCTTCTCGTAGCTGTTAGTCTCAATTGAATTCACAACTTTCCATGAAAAACAACTCCACCATATTGTGAAGACAAATAATTTTTTTATACCAGATAAATTTTCAAACATAATGCCCTCGTGACAATTTTCACTCAATCTTCCCCTCAAGAATTGTTTAATCAGTACTTTTTGAGGTAGGGAGGAAGACAGCAGATTTTTGGCAATTTTTTAAAAGTAATGTGAAGAAAAGTTTGAGCGAGTATTTCATTATATATATTTTTGAACTTGTATTTTGACAAGCTTTCATTTACCACCTTACTTGATGAAAATGGAAAAAAAAATTTCACTTCCGATTTCAACCCCCAAAACTAACCCCCAAAGTTAACTGTCAACACTGCACTGCTCTGATTGGGCCATCAATATCTATATTTGTGCCAAATTTCAACTTTCTATGTCAAATAATTTCGGAGAAAATAGAGTGCGATCAACAGAGAGACGGACACAGAATTTGTTTTTAATTCTAGAATATTATATTTTCATTTTTAATTATGTTGCGTAAGCGCGGGGTAAATTGAACAGACTTCCAGTTTATTTAGTATAGAATATAAGCGTCAGTTCTCTGATTCAATTTTACGATACTTCGCGTATAATATACTAGTGCTCAACATAATTATTGAGCCCACAGTCAAAACTGCATGAGTAAGTTTAATAGACAAATGAAATTAATTGAATTTATAGAGAACACATGTTTAAATTACCATAGCAAAACTTTGAACGAATTTTTCTTGAAATAAACTCACCGAGTTATGATACCAGATAGCCAGTTATAAGTCACCAACTGATTATTTTAATAGTTGACGATGTCTAACTTAAGAATTTTATGATATTATGTATTTAAAGATGTACACAGCATTTAGCGCTGATAGTTTCAAAATTCGCTAACTTACCCTACAGAGCTAAAGTTCGCTTTATCTACTTCAGAACACATAGACTCATTGTAAATAATACGTATAAAACTTAGAAAACTTAGATACCACTTACAAGATACGAGCAACTTTCATGCGTAGATTCGTTACTTTGAGTTATGATGAACATGGTAACATTTCCACAGCGCGTCTAAAAAAATTTAATTCGACCAGTATTAATGTGGGTAAATGGCAGACCCAGAACGTTAATTCGATAATGCAAAAGAAATTAATGGTCACCAAACTACAACGAATGCAGCGATATATTATCCACAAATTAACAAAATCTAATTACGGAGTATAGATTTTTCACAAGCAATTTCACAGCAGATCCAATTTTAGTTAAATCACAAAGTTCTAATTTTCATATTTTACATCTGCAGAAAAAAATTATTGGGACAGTACATTGATTGCAAATTTACATGAGCTAATTTCGCAAAATTGTGTACACGGGTTTAATTGGCTCCGATAAATTTAAATAGGGTTGCCCTGTTGCCAGGTTTCTTGATATCACTTTTGTATTTTAAAGGAATACATTCGAATTTCTTCCTAGTTTTAGACCAAAACTCTGAGAAGGATCTGTAACACAAAATATGTGGAATAACACCCTTAAGTACCTGCTTCATGCCTCCAACTCTTTATATCGCTGACTCTAAATAATTGAACACAATGAAAAATATATTCCAATTTTCTAAATCTAATAACCCCGAAAAAGTCTTATATCACGATACGAACTAAGTGATCCCTCTAACTTTTCTCCCCACTCTCTTAACCCTCTCTAAAATATGTTTGGCTAAAAATGGTTGAAAATAATGAAAGAACTTAATTTTTAAATTTCTCGAATCCAAGAAACCTTTTTCATTCTCAATAACACCCCTAAGCACCTACTTCGTGCTTCCAACTGTTTACATGGCTAACCTTAAATAATTGAACACAATGAAAAAATATTCCAATTTTCAGATTTTCTAACTTTAATAACCCCGAAAAAGTCTTATATCACTATATAAACTGAGCGACGCCTCTGATTTTCTCTCCACTCTCTTAACCCTTTATAAAACATGTTTGGCTAAAAATGGTTGAAAATAATGAAAGAATCAGTTTCTCGATTTTCAGATTTTCTAACTTTAATAACCCCGAAAAAGTCTTATATCACTATGTAAACTGAGCGACACGACGCCTCTGATTTTCTCCCCACTCTCTTAACCCTTTATAAAACATGTTTGGCTAAAAATGGTTGAAAAGAATGAAAGAATCAATTTCTCGATTCCAAGAAACCTTACTCATTACCCCAACTGAAAACTAGAGAAAATTCTTGTAATGATTATTATTTTATTCATTATATCGTATTTTCTACATTTAGAAAATATGCAAAATTTTTCAATCTTAGCTCCCATTACCCCAGCACCGTCATGGCTTAAACACTAAAGGTGTTATTCTCTTTTCAATTATATGTGTATCAAATTCAAAATCCACATATCGCTTTATTCGAGAGTTATCATGCCAACAGACAATCAGAGAACGGAAGGAAATAACTGTTTTTCGTGACCTAATCGTGAAAAAATTCAAAATTTCGAATTTTTCCTTCCGAGGGAAGTAAAAATAAAATAAAAACAAAAAATATTGTGCAAGTACTTCAAATCAAGATGGATGTAATAATCCGCTTAACTGTAAATGCTTCGCGAATACCGTAATACCCAGTACATTTTGACTTATTCCTTTGTACCGGTAAATCTATGTAAACGGTTTGCCTTGTAAGTAAAATTTGGATATATGGGCATTCGAATATTAACCAATTAAATTTGTGCATTTCTATTAAAGTTTAATGTGAACCTACCCCACTGGCATTTAATTGACTCTATATTACGACTTAATGAAGTATGCATTCGGTTTAACACTGACCGATTTCTGTGTATGAGTTGAAGGGGGATGGACTGATGTGGAAACAAGCCAAGGAATTTCCAACGTTTCACTGGAATTCTGTTTTCCCCCTCCGAGGTCTGCGTTATACCAAATTCCGAATTGTACACTGATGAGAGTGATTCGCAATCGACTTGATTTTATATTCGAAATTTCCTTTTGGGTCAATTTGATATATTCGAAAAGAATTTTTATTAGTTTTAAAAATTGAAATGCAATTTGATGAATAGAGAAAACTAAAAAATAGTTGGAATGTATTTAAATTAGAGTTGTTTTTGTACTAAGACGAATATGGATAATAAATTTACTACGAAATAGTTACAAGCTTTGGTGTAGCTAAGGAGCGGCAGAGGAGGCAGGGAAGGCAAGGGGCAGTAAGCTGGAGGGGCCTATGCCTTCCTTCCTCTACCACGGTTTTAGAAAATAACCCCCTTTTAGAAACAGGGCTCATTTGTAGTGGATGATGGTTTTAAAAGTTTATTACTAGAAAGTTTTTTTTGTATAAAAAATATACATCCTTCAGGTAATCGATTTTTAAATTGGGTATTAGAATTTAACGTTTCGAACATTAATTATGAGTTGACTGTGTTAGAAGGGGTTTAAGTTTTCAGATTTTTTTTTCTTTCAAGGGATTCCGCCTCATGGCTGTTGAATAGCGCCCCATATCGATTACCTCCCCCCTCTTCTATACGCAGCCACTCCTTTAATATTCTCTTGTTTTTCTTTCAAGTCGTTTGTAGCCATATACCCCTCCCCGCTCCTTGAACCTAGCTGTATGAAAGGTTACAGGGTATATAAAAAAAGCATTTAAGAAACTGCCGAAGTATTGCTGTTAATGAGAACATTTTAAATAATTAATGATTAAAATAGTGTGTTGGTTTAACTAGATGTCATTAACATGGCAATGGTAAATAATTTTTGTTTTTGTATTTAAATATAATAAATATCTAAAACTATAGGGATTAAATGCGAGACGCAACACACAAATCGAAATCTGAGAATCGTGTGCTCTTTGAATTTTATTTAAATTTAATAGACTCTTTGTCATTAACATGAATAATAATAATGATAATATTAATACAAAACGCCGTGAATCCTGTTATTCAGCCTGTTTCAGTTGGCTGTACTTAAGAAAGCTGAATAAGTTCTCTGGCTTCCTGCAAACTTAAATAAACTAAAAGCTTTTAAACAACATTGTGTAGGAGATTTCTTGATTTTATTATTTTTTTAAAGTAGTGTATGTGGTATGTAATTATGACTTCAGGCTCATTACAACATTACAATAATGACCAGGAATGCAATCTACAGTTTTGCAGATGACAGTACGCTTATTTCTTTATTTACTTGGAACGCTCGAACATCGACTACTCATGCAAATATCCTCATACAGCAACACGTCGTTCAACTTAACAAAAACCTGGAATAAATTCTATCTTGGGGTTACAGAATTTAAGGTTGCAAAAAGCCACACGGTTTTTTTAAAAAGTTAACGTTGTTGAAACAGACATAGTTATGTCCTGTCCTCTGACATAGTCACTCAATTTGCTGGGCTTTTATTTAGGAGCAAGTATGTCTCGGCATGAAGATGTTGCAAGCATAGCAAGGACAGCTTCTCAAAAGCTGGGAATATTATTTCGAACTAGAAAGCTTTACATTCCACAACAACCGTTCATTGTGTACAAAACTCAAACCGACCAATGATGGAATACTGTCTCTATGTTTGGGGTCTGCTTCCAAACATAGACTGCACTTATTGAATTCTATTCAAAAGACAGCTGTTTGCCTGATTGACCCAGAATTCACGAGCAACTTTAATTCCTTGGAACATCGAAGAACGATCGGCGACTTGGGTCTATTCTACAAGTATTTTCATAGAAAGTGTTCTATGGATGTAGCTCACTTAATTCGTCTCAAAGCGATGCATGCTAAGACTACACGTCGCTCTAATACCGTATGAAGTTCAGCTTGTCATTCCTTGTACAACCCTTTCCAAGTACTCTTTATATTGTGATTCCCAACTAATACAATTTCTAGCGACGTGAATCGCTTTTTCCGCATACTCATAAAAAAAAAGTTTTAGGCCATCTAAACTTTAATATTACTTAAAAAAATGTATACTTGCCGTCCATGGTAGTGCTATTTTAACTATTTAATTTAAAAGTTACACAATATTAATCCTGAAATTGATATTAGTATGGTAGCATTCGATCAATAAGAACTTTTGCCATTAGAATACAACATAATTAATTTTATATTTATAAACCATTAGCAAATAACATCAGAATTATCCTTAAATTAAATAATACAAGATGAGTGAAAAATCTGTATTATCTAGAATTACGCTGTTAATTTTCAGCTACGGCTATTTAAATATTATGGATTGCTGAATAACAGGATAAATAGATCTGTAAAGTCAATTACTTAATTTATCAGCAAGTAATTTTTAACAAAATTTTATATATGTGCAGGTTCAAAAAAATACTCGTTACCTAAAATTGATAATATTAGCTTTATTTAGGAAGACATTATTAAATAGACCCTTTTTACGCTTAATATAACAAATTTATTGGTAATATTGGTGTGGCTTAAAAAGAAAAAAAAAAGAAATTTCCAATTATTGGTGAATGATCTCCACAATATTCAAGTGTTTGAGTCAATATTTATGGTCTGTCCTACCTATGCAGGCAGGACGACAGTTCATGAAGAAGCAGGAATAAACATAGGCTAGAATTTTATTTAGATCTGGAACTGATTGAAGTTTTAAAAATAGCACATTTTAAATTTTTCCAATATTGGAGAATCGTAACGTTATTTCAAAAGTTTATTAAGTATTTTCATGAGAAGCGTTCGACGGATGTAGCCCGCTTAAGTCCTTCTAGAGCGGAGCATGCAAGAAATACACGTCACGCTGATACTTCACCTTCGTATGAGGTTCGGCTTGTTACTTCTCGTCTTTTCAAGCCGTCTTTTATATGAAGAACCGCATCCCTTTGAAATAATTTGCACAGTGGATGTTTCCAACCGAGTATAATTTACAGTAATTCAAGATCAACATAAGTCGCTTTTTCCGCACGCGTGTCGCTCCTGTAGCATTTTAGGGATTTCCCTGCACGTGTGCCAAACCCATAAAAAAAAAACGTCACTAACAACTTATATTTCTAAAAATATTTACTTTGAAATCGTAGATTGATGCGTTACATTTGTATTCTACTTGGCTCTATATTGATTAAATTTGATATATTCTGGAAAAAAATGTCAGTTTTGAATATTAGAATTCGAAATACACCCCAATATCGTATATTGTTGTATCGCGAGTCTATTATTCGGTTCGATATTTGAAAACTGTCATTATTTTTAGTAAACATCAATCATAAGTTAAAGTAACAGATTCGGTTTCTTAAACTGGTGTCATGTGACGTGATATCAAATATTAATTGCTGTGTTACAGGATGCTTTACAGAACAGTCGTGCGGTAAATAAAGTGGTGAACCATAGAAATATCAATTTTAGTACGAGAAAAATAAAAAAATTTATGCTTGTATAAATCTCTTTCAGTAAAAATAGATAAAATCATGTTTTTTTTTTCAGCTGTTGTGTTTTTATTAGGGACACGTGCTGTGAAGAAATTCTTAAAAACCTCCAGGAATGACGCGTATGCAGAAAAGTCATTTACGGTCCTCCCTGGATGTTATACATTGTGGGAAACACAATCTTGGGAAATTTATACCGAAGGAATTAGCTTCTCCAAATAAAAGACTTATTAAAAGAGGTGGTACGAGTGAAAAGTTGAGCCTCATACGAGAATAATGTATTAGGGAGACGTGTATTTCTAAAGTACATATTTATTTAATCGGGCTACGCGTCCGTCGAGCACTTTCCATTCAAATACTTATAGAATAGACTCAACTTACCAACCGTTCTTCAATGTTCTAAAGAATTAAGCTTGTGCGTGAGTTAGAGCTTTCCAGTCAAATATAGAGGTTTTGATATGATATAATATCGTTTTAGGAAGATAATTACAGAAACCTTACATTTACTACATTTTTTAAATAAATGGATATACTTTATGTGACTTATCAAAATGCATCTCGAATAACTAAGGATTAGGATCATAGTGTGTATTCGATATTATGCACCCTTATATGCTAAGACATTCTAATATGATTTATAATATGCTATTTTATCAGAATCTTGAGTAGATATTAGCAAAAAAGACGTTTTTTGATCGCATTTATGTAACTTTTTTATAACTGAATAAGTTATTTCTGTTGTATATTTCATAAACATGTAAATTGTTTTATTTATTTTACAATATAATAATAAATAATTATTTTGTGCATGCATGTATGCTTTGGTAAAAGATGTTTAAACTAAATTACTGAAGTATTATCAAACCAGCAAGTTATTTATGTTTTTACTTCTTTTTGTTAAAAAGTCGGTCTGTTATTCCGCTTGTTGGCACACTAACACTCGAATTAAATGATAGCGCTCTTCTGAATAGAATCTCACAAATGCAGTGCATATTTGGAAGTAGAGCCCCAAACGTAGAAGCAATATTCCACCGTTTGCCAAATTTGAGCTTTGTATAGGATTTAAAGTTGTTCTCGCATATAAAGCTTTCTAGTACGAAAAAATGTTCCTAGATTTTGAGGAGCTCTCTTTGCTATGTGCGCAGAATATTCATGCCAAGACTCATTTACCTCCAAATTAACGCTCAGCAACTTGAGTAACGATGATAGAGAATTGAAATGTTCAGAAAAATGATGTTGGGTTCTGCAACGTTAATTTTTTTAGGAAAAAAAACTGCCGCCTGGGTTTTTGCAGCATTAAATTCTACTTGGTTACTGTCACTTCAAGATAAAATTTCTTCCAGATCTTTGTTCAGTTGAACTACTTCCTGCTGTTCAGACTAAACTCTTCCAAACTTTGTATTTTATGTTTGTTAAAAGTTTAGTACAGTTTAGTCATAGAAAAATGAAATTAAAGGTAGTACGACTTACCTACAATAACGATTCATTAAATGTATAAATAAACTCTGCTCGTAAGGAATAAAATACTCTTAAAAATTTTTCTAATAATACTCCATTCAACATAAAGTATGAGATTAGTAAAATAACAAATTTAAAATATTATGCAAATTATCAGCAAATACACTTTTAAGTGCTTTTTCCCATACTTATAGTTAAAAAGCTCTAATTTATACTTTTCAATTCTTTAGTGATTGAAAATGTAAAAAAAAAATGTTTCATTAAAAAATACCAATATAATTACGAAGAGGTACGAGCTAAAAATCAAAATAAAACTGTGAAACCTTTTGTCCACAATTAATTAAAACTGTACTTTGAAAGTGTACATTAAAAGCATTAATAGAAGAATGTTAGTAATTTTAAATAAATTTTATATCTCCAGATCATTTAAAACACAGTTCAAAAGTGTGCTTTTTAAATATCTTTTTCATTTTACATCCCGGTCATTCCAGTTAGCGTAATGGACATTAAAGAGGCCTAAAACGTTTAAATTTTGACACCACAAGAAGTTCAAAAGTGAAAGCCATTTTATCGCGAAATTTTTTGGATCCTACCAATATCTGCGATGAAGAGCCGTTAATTTATATTCACATGCTAAAAACGATATATAAAAAATTAATAAAATTAAAAAAAAAATTAAACGAAGAATTTTCATTTAATGAAACTGAACTGAATAAAATGAAAATTTTTTCAAGTTCACAGTCAAAGTGGCGAATATAATTATTTTTCCTCATATTTTTCCTTTAATGATAGAAATAACTAAAAAGCAACAAAAAAAATATTAAATATTTAGTACGTCCCAAATATTTATTTATTTACCAATGATAAATGATATATACAACAGTAATACTTTATAAAATTACGTAATAATATAATGTTACCAAATTGTAGAAAATTGTTTAAAATTTGATAATGACGCCTGAATATGTTAACATATTACCCCATAATTAAAATAATTGTAGGGTGCAAAATTAATTTAGCTATTTGTGCATGCACATGCAATAGTAATAAAAAACATACTTATGATAGATCCAGGAAATTAATCAGTTTTTACACAATTCTTTTCGAAACCATTTTAACTAATTCATATTTTAATAATTATCAATTAATGCCAACAACTTTATCTGTTACTTTTGACATAAGCATTCTTAGAAGTTGAAAAAGAATTCAGATAATAAAATAAATTAATCAGGAAAATATTTGAAGGTGAAGGATGCAACCACTAGGGATTTAAAAAAGTTTCTTGGTGCCAATGAGATTTGCACCTACGAGCTCAAGATATACGTCCCTTGCAGTTTACTAACTAAGCCAAAGCACCATCGTACCTTGGCCTGCTGGTCGGAGATTGCTTTCTCCACCTCCTGAACTAAAGTAAACTAACCTTCTACCTTATCCCATATATCTTATATATCTTTACTATAAATAATTACTCGAAAATTTTGTTCAATAACCAAACCAAAAACAACTCCACGAGAGTCGAAAGGGAAGTAAAACAGGATACATATGTTATAAAGGCACCCCTCTATCTTCTATCTTTACCTAATAACCACTTTTATGTTTTTCTATGTTGTGTTACATATATGCTTCAAATTTGTCAATTATTCCAACCATTAACCAAACATTTTTTTATGATATAAGTGAAATCATACAATTAACAACTCCCACTCGTTTCACCCTCTTCCCCTGTTAACATTAAAATATTGAAAACTCTTAAATAGACCAGTAATATAATAAGTATGAAGCCACTCTGCTAACTCTCTTCTCCACCTCTTTAATCCCTTACGTAATTTCTCATAAATAATTTTGCTTCAAATGTATCCATTATCATAGCCAAAAATTAAGAGAAAGTCTCATAATACAATTAAAACCATACAATATTGAAAAATAACTTAATTTGGGATTTCTCGACTCCAAGAACCCTGGAAAAAACATGTAACATGGTATATACGAAACCACCCCTCTAACCTTTTATAGGGACCTACGGAAGGGTCCTCCACGAGTATATTGTCTAATATAAATGAGTAAAGGCGTCCCCTGGAAACGTTACCACTAAAGATAACGGCCAATCTTTTCAGCACCGAAAACCAACACACAGAGCGAATCCGAAATCGAATCCTAATAAGCACTTTTCAGAACCAACATTGCAAATAGTATCACTATTAGGACCCTTCAAAATTTATCGAAACCCGTCCTTTCACCCTCTTTCCCTTTAACAATATCACCGAAAAACTACAGGCTTCGTTCCCACTTCAAGTATTATATATTATTTATATTATATGAAATTGATATCTCATTTCGTTGAAGAGTTATTGTACCAACAGATCGATAGACAGACAAATCGACGGATATGAGAAATCATGTTTTTCATGTTCTAAGAACCCTAAAACGTAAAGAACAGCAAAAATCTCGGACGTAATTCATTCCCGAATACAGTGCTTCCCTTTAGCAACGAGTAGACAATAATTTCATCAGAAGAAATCGGTGCAATGCTTTCATATTCAAACAGTTTTTATTATTGTATTGATTCTTTAGGTAAATTATAGTGATAACATCGTGGCAATAGCCTAAAAGTTCCGCGTCAACCATAAACACATTATTCAGTAATGGCATTGAACCAACGTAATTAAAAGGAATTCATTTTGGGTCGAAGCTGAACACACAAATTAAGCAATGTTCATCGAAATTAAGCTATTCAAGGAACGATTAGGCAAATTGAAGTTTTGTTAAAAAGGATACTGAATCCACGGAAACTATTAATAGCCAACAGAGAGGGAAGACATTACGAACTTAGATTAACATTTAAATAAAACTGTTAGAATATACCAGTACATTTACAAATAATTTGAGGGAATGGATGATTTAAAATAAAATTAGAAAATTATACATCATGGTGAGACGTCAATTAAAATATATTGGGGACTTTTGTAGGATACATTTAATATTAGTTGTTCTTTCTAACCAAAAACACACATAAAATGGAACAATACTCATGATTTTTTGAGGTCACTCATAATCACGCTTCAGTCTTCCCATCATATAACGTTTGTTAAATTTGAAAATAATTGATGTGTTACAGACATATATGGAGCAACCCCTCTAACTCTTCATCATTTTTTTAGCTCTTTGTCTGGCTATAAGTAATTACAAGTAATGAAGAAATGCCATTCAGTGACTTTAATAAATTCAAAACGAACATATACTACAATATATTAGAAGCAAGAACTTCGCGTCCTCTTTAGCTCTTTATATGTTTGATAAAAATTAACTGAAAGTAATGAAAAAAAATATCACAGTTTTCTGATTATTCGACTCCAAGAAACTTGAAGAGGATATTTAACCCAGTATATACGCAACAACTCCTCTAACTCCCTTCCTTTTAGCAAGTTGAGCTATAAATAATTAAAAGTAATAAAAAACGATGCAATTCAAAGCGAGCAAGCAACTTTAACTTTTTTTACGTCCTCTGTAACTGTTCATATATTTTACAAAGATTAACTGAAAATAATGAAAAAATACCACAAATTTAAGATTATTCGACCTCAAGTAACCTGAATGGGTTATTTAACGCCATGTGTATACGCATCAACTCCTCTACCTTCATTACCTTTTTAACTCTTTACAGGTATGGCTACAAATAATTGAAAGTAATGAAAAAATAATCAATGTTTACTTTCATTGACTCTAAGAAACCCAAAACGGACGTATACTATATTATATATAGAAGCAATAACTTTTTTTACGTCCTATTTAACTCTTCATATATTTGATAAACATTAACTGAAAATAATGAGAAAATAACACAATTTCCAAATTCAAATTAAAAAAGTATTTTATTAATTACAAATTTATACATTACTTAGGCTTAAAAGTTTGACTTATCTGGAAAACACTCGTACCGTTTTGGTGTTTATTGTATCATTTTCAGATTTCTTTACAGGATGGTGTTATTTAATATTAATTTAAAGTCTTTTATTGTTTATCGTTTTTTTTTTTGTTTTTCAATTAATCTACTCCAAGCAACCTGAAAAGGATGTTTAACACAATATATACACAATAACTACTCTAACTCCCTCCTTCTCCCGTTTTATCCGTGTATTGTTTGAAATTCGTCGACAACAATAATTCTGTAGATGATGTAGGACTAGATATATACGGAGCAACTCTTTCTCCGCCCCTTTGTATGTTGAAATACAAATATTTGAAAATAATGCAAAAATAACATTCTCAAATTCCTGCTTCCTTTTGAAAAGGATGTAGAACACGATATATATGAAGCAATCCTCTAACTTCCTTTCTCACCTCTTCAACCTTTTATAGGTTTGACTATAAATAATTAAAAATAATGGAAATACCACAATTTCTGGAACTCCGATCCTTTAAACCGTTATATCTTTAACTAAAAATATTTTTGAGTAAAATTTACTCATTTTTTAATCAAAAACGCAGAAAAATTCTGATAATAATGCAGAAAATATACAAAAGAGTATTTAGATGCCACAGAGCTTCTCAGTAATGAAAAATAAATAGAGGTAAAATATTTCTAGTTTACTTAATTTATTTTATGTGTAAATATTGTTAATTTAATATTCTAGGATATGAAAATTCTTATCTTTATTAAAATAGAACTCATAAGTAACTCTGGCTAACAATGAGGGTATACTATTGATGTTTTATAACAATTTTGACGAATTATGAAGAGTAATAATCTTATTAGTCTTCTACCGCACAAATTTATGGAATCGGCTGTAACGGTCAGGTATATAACCTTAGCGCACTGTGATCCAAGAATTTAATTTTTCGTTCAAAATTATCTATAGGTCTTAATTTCCAACCAATTTGGATAATTTTTTTTTAAATACTCGTAACTAAATTCCCAAAATATATCTCGAAGCCGATTTTTGAATTATGGCCAATTTTTGGTTATTCTTCTAGATAATTTTTAGTAATTTTTTTGGAAATTTGCAATATTTGAATCAACTAATCAAAGCAAATTATGTTTCTTGATCTACATAATCTGAAATTGGTTGTTTTGAGACCTAAAGATCGTAAGGTGAATAAACATAGCCGTTTGTCAAAAATAAATCGTTTCGGATTATTCGCATCAATGTTGTAAATTTGGCTAAAATGATTATAAATGATCAAAATATGTAATAGTGGTCAAAAAATGGCTCTGTTAATTCACCTTGTGACCTTTAGGTCTTGAAACAACAAATTTCAGATTATGTGGATCGAGAAACATAAATTGCTTTGGTTTGTTTATTCAAATATTACAAATTTCGAAAAAATTACTAAAAATTATCCAAAAATGGTAGAAAAATAACCAAAAACTGGCCATCATTTAAAAATCGGCCTCGATAGATTTTTTTGAAATTTAGTTACGAGTACTTAAAAAAAAGATATCCAAATCGGTTGGAAATTAAGACCTGTAGATAATTTTGAATGAAAAATAAATTCCTAGAAGCACACATAATGCAGAGTATTGTCCCAATTTTGGTCAGGATTATGCGTTCAAAGCAGAGAATAGGTAAGGTTCTTTGTGAAAAAAAACTTTGTCAAAATTCATGAATTAATAGGCTATGCTAGAGACTAATGGGTTTAGTTTTGACGAAACCCTAAAATTATCCGAAGTAATAACAATATTGATTATTTTAATATAATTTTTAACTCCCAATTTTACTGAATTAATAGTTAAACTAAATAACCTACTATATGTGTCGTTTGGTAGAATCGTTTTAATAATAATTGTTTTTCAACAGCGTGTTTAATTTTACAGTAATATACAATTTACAGTTGGTTTGTTAAATGATTTTATTCTTTGAATAGATATTACCCATTTCATTAGATTAACAATAATTGATTTGTCGTTATTTGAAATCACTTAATTATATTCAATTTATAAATGCTAATTTTCCAGCACTTGCAAATAAAGTGCACTATAAATAATATCTGCTAATTTTGTCAATATACACCGTAAATTGCTCTATAAAATGTTTTAATAAAACTCGGTTTATCAAATTATGATTTAAATTTTGTTTGTTGTACATAATGTGAAATATTTTAAACAGAAATGATATTTCGGAAGGAAAAATATATTATGAGTAGGGGAGAGGACATAAAAGAACCGTTTTTTTTTTAAAAAAAAACACTTCCTGGTATCGGCAGGATCATCAGCATTTTACAGTCTTAGATTTAGTCCACCACTGGATTATTGATTATGAATGAACCACTCTCCTAACTCGCGTATTTGAAGAGTCGGGTAAAAATGTTAAATAAAGAAGATGTAGCGTTTTTAAAGAGTATTTTTACGAAGATGAAACATCAACGATATAATATTATTTTACATATTATTTTTCGTTTATTTATTTTAGAAATGCCAATATATATTTTATGGAGAATCTCGAGCGGTTACACGTGATATATTCAAAGCATTTAACGGTATTTGAATGGCGGCTGTTAGCTAAGCTACGCTTTTATGGTATGTCCAAAAAAGATTTGTTTGTAGCTGTCATATTTCCTCAGAGAGCGTTCTTTACGAGTGGTAGTCGGCGAATTTCTTTCTAACACCTTCACTATCAACGCCAGCGTACCCCAAGGCTCCTCTTATTGACATTAACATTCTGCTGGAAAAAATCAGGATTCTAATTTCCAGCTTTAGACATAAGAGTACTGTTATTTCTTCATTCACTTTAAATGCTCGAACATCCTCTGCTCATGCAAATATCCGTAAACAACATTAAGTATTCTGCTTTCTTCTTCTTCTTCTTCCTATAAGACAAGGTCTTGGCTTGTCTGTTTTTAAGTCTTTTGACTTTTGAGTTCTTCTCGTATAGTTGTGCTTCTTACCTGGCCTCTTAGGGTTATTCCTTTGATAGTGCGCAGTATTTTCATTTTTGTAGCCTTCATAAGGCTTTTTTTTTTTGTTTAAGATATTTTGGCTCTTGTTCCTGCTACGTACGTCAAAACCGGTCTTACCTCGACTCTATATATACGCACTTCGCTTTCCGTAGGTATGTAGGCATTTTTCCTTATGAAGTCCCTCAAACAACCAGATATTCTCAATGTTTTATTTGCCTGAACTCCGCCTGTACGTTTCTGGAGTATCGAGTAGCCTAAGGATGAGCAGTCGGTCCCAAGCCCGGATAAAGGAGGAGTGTTTATGGATGAGGTTAGTAGCCTACCCAGTGTAATAAGAAGGCCGACTCACAGGACTGTTAAGCAAGCCTCGGATAATGGACGGATTCTACGACAGGAAGTCGTTCAACTTAACAGGCCTGGAACAAATTCTATCTTGGGGTGACAGTAAGTAGAATTTAATGCTACAAAAACCCAGGTGATAGTTTTCTCTAAAAAAGTAAACCTTGATGAACCCAGTGCAGTTCTGTCGAGGCACTATATTGTCGCTCAATTTATTGGGCGTTAAATTAAGAGCAAATATATCTTGGCATAACGTTTTGCATGTATAACAAAGAGTTTCTCAAAAGCTGAGAATATTGTTTCGAACTATAAAGCTTTACATTCCACAACTGTTAATTCTATACTAAGCCCAATTTTGACCAACGATGTAATATTGCTCCCATGCTCTGCTCCCAAACACACTGCATTTGTTCGATTCTATTCAAAAGGGAGTTGTTTGCCTTGTTGGAGTCTCAGAACTTACTAGCGACCTGTGCTCGATGGGGCCAGAGCGGTGCACGCTAGGAATACACCCTAATACTTCACCTCTCTATGTTCAAAATAAGAAACAGAAAAGGCTTTTATACCGGAATTAGCTATGTACGTTTCACAATAACATCATTGTGAATCTGCCTTATTATGCATCGCCTTATTGTGCATAGCAGATTTCGGAAAAGTTAGAAAAAGGGTATTTTCTGCTTTATTTAAATAATATAAAATATTAAAAATATATACAGGGATCTGTCCCAAAAATAGGTAGAATGATTTTTTGCCACCGATGCGGAGAGCTGGAATGGTGCGATTTGTGGTGGAAAAGGTGGTAGGAGGTCTTGAGAAAGCAATACCACCAGTGTCATTTGCCTGCAAGCCGTTACAGTGTGCGGATCGCTGTTAGACTGAACCCCTGTCTGTATTAGTTTCTTCTGTTTGTGTGAGTTCTGCATCTTGTTCGGGTATTATGTCTCTATGTTGTTGTTTGTATGCTTTTCCTTCTAATTTTTTGCATCCATTTAATTTCCTTTTTGTTTCAGTGATTCCTACATAGTGCATTTGTTGTTCTTCTGTCAGTTGTGCGATTTGTGGTGAAAAAAGTGGTAGGAGGTCTTGAGAAAGCAACACCACCAGTGTTATTTGCCTACGGGCCGTTAGAGTGTGCGGATCGCTGTTAGACTGCACCCCTGTTTGTATTAGTTTCTTCTGTATTAGTTTCTTCTGTTTGTGTGAGTTCTGCATCTTGTTCGAGTATTATGTCTCTATGTTGATTTTTGTATGCTTTTCCTTCTAATTTTTTGCATCCATTTCCTTTCCTTTCTGTTTCAGTGATTCCTACATAGTGCATTTGTTGTTCTTCTGTCAGTTCATCCTCTTATTCGTTTTTACCCCTATTAGTCTGTGTTCTCAATCTAATAACTCGATAATTATTTCCCATTTCTTTCTATTTCTTTGATTATCTTCTTATTTGTATTCATTCTACTAGTCTTCTCTTCCGTATCCATTATCTTTGCCAAGAATAAGCCTACTTAAGTCCTTATTTTAATGATATTTATTATTAGATCATTTAAATAAGGCCAATTCTGCTAAAACTATCAACGCCTGCATAAAGATTATGCACTATTCCATCAGATTTTCAGGTTAACTACTTGATCACTAGAATACATTTTTCTACACTTTAATAGGGAATAACTGGTTTTTGCCATGGATGCCTTTTATTTTATTAAAATGTGTTTTTTTAAATTTTTTTCACCCTGTTGTTAAACTACAATTATGTTTAGCTAAAATATTTTTTCTTAATTGTGTACCTAAATTTAAAATAAGAAGTTTCCTTTCCATGACAATATACTTTGATAAATCTGCTGGCTATAATTTTTAACTTGCTTTATGTTTTTTGCTCAGTGTTACTAATTTATTTATCTTTCCATTAAAAGTATGTGTAAAAACAGAGTAAAACAACTTCACTTACTACAGCACTAATGCCCTAAAGTGCCAACATTTTAACAGAAAATTTCTGCTTAAACATCCCAAAACCAAAGATTCCTAGACGTAAAAATCCTTAGATTGAAAACCTCAACGGAGAATTTCCAGTCCAATGTGTCTCTGTCATATTGATTTTTTGACGGTTTTATTTCTTATCGAGTTGTTTGTTTACATGGCAAACATACCAGTCGGTTAGTTTGAGAAATGTTTAATAACTGGACTTCCATAAAATAACGACCAGCAGAGAATGATGATCATTTACGAGTAAACAATAAAATGAAAATAAAGATATTTGTCATCGGGGGCTACCAATATTTTCAATAATTCGTTATAGGCAGTTCGAAATGTATTATTACAGTCATCTATATAAAATAGCGTAGGATAATAAAGTAAATATACTGTAAAATAACCAGCCAAGTGTAAGTCGGACTTGTGCAATTAGTGTTCGGTACCTTGATTACTTCTAAAATAAAAATTTTCGTTAAGGAGGTATAAAATGACTTCACAAAACACACCCCAAATGAGTTCTCAACAAGATTTTTTTCCGGTCTTTACTGAAACCTGATGACCTTGAAATTTTATGACAGATAATACACTCGTGATAATTTTCGTTCAATCTACACCCTGTGAGGCATATACCAGAATTTTTTCAAAATTTTTTGATCTGTACTTTTTGAGATAAGGGCGGGGGCAGCGATTTTTTCGCAATTTTTTAAAAATAAAACACAGAAAAGTGTGCGCAAGTATTACATTATATATATTTTTGAAGTCGTGTTTTTAGAAGCTTTCATTTGACACCCCCACTAGATGACCTGGTAAAACAAAAATCCGATTTCACCCCCCAAAACTAATCCCCTAAGTCAAAATTTAACTTTCAAAACTACACGGCTCTGATGAGGCGATCAATTCCTATATTAGTGCCAAATTTTAACTTTCTATGTCAAATAATTCGGAAAAAAATCGGCTGTGACAGACGGACAGATGGACAAAACCGAAGGTATCTTATAAGTGTTCCGTGCGGAACACTAAAAACAATACGATGCGGGAATACGTACGTTACCCTTCAAAAGTCCACTATCACTGCTTCGATTTAAGAGTCTTATGATTTCTTCATACGTAGTTTCAATGTTATCTCATAAAATTGACTGAAATAGCTGTTTCACTTCGTGTATGTCAGCACAGAGCATAAAGCTATCGCTACAGGAAGGCAAATGTGGAATAAAACGTCACAGCAAAACTGAGCCTGCTGGCTACCGCAGACACGTTAAAATGTGGCTCGTTGAGTTTTTCAGAGATGGCGCACAAATAGAAGTTATAATGTATGTAACAATAACAGGAAAAAATATCGGCGGCATCTCTGAGAAACATCACGAGGCTCATTTTAACTTTACTGGCAGTAGCCAGCCGGCTTCGCGTTGTGGCGATATTTTGTTCCACGTGTTTGTCTTTCTATAGCAATATAGCAAAATTGACTGTGATATTAGTGTTGTAGTGATCACTTATCAAGAATCCGATAGTACTAAACTAAACATTGTCATAAGCAGTATGAAGTATGAGTTATTTCAAAGCAGTTCACCATACTCGCACCTCAGAATCTGACGAAATTCTGCGAGCCAGTTAAATATCTGGAAAAAAACAGGAAAAAAAAATCTGCCTGAAAAACTTTAATTGAACCTCATACTAACGCAGTTGAGAAGGTTTTGAAGAGGGTTTTGTAACCAAAATTTGAAAATTTGCAATTTTTGATTTTTTGGTAAAAGGTTAAAAAAAAACTACATTTTCAAAAATAGTCATAAATTTTTGTCAAAAATTTGTTTTTTTTGAAAATCATACTAGAACTTAACTTAATTATGAAAATTAATTTTGTGAAATAGGAGAGAAAACCGGTATGAACAACTGACTTGCCAATCACCATTTTCTCTGCACCCAACCCCATGTGACGTCGTTACGTTAACGTCTAACGTATACGAGCCAGTTCCCCTCCCCCCTCTCGCCTTTTTTTCCACTCCTTCCTCATTTCTCTTCATGCCTATCTAGCAGCAAAATTCTTTCTTCCTGAAATTCTGCTCTTCCTCCGCTACAATGGAGGGGCCTGTGGTAATATGCTGAAGCAGGTTAGTACCCGATGTAACCTGGTAAGTTATTGATTACTAGAATCAGTGATGTTAAAATTGAGTATTTTTTCATTATGATAAAGTTTTTAATTATATAAAAACTTCAAATTATACAGACTCAACACAACTGCTATGATAAAAAATAGTTCTGCGATTTAAGGTTCTGAAATAAAATAGGGAGGGGTGAAGCTCTGGTAAATGAGGGGCTAACCTAATGACGTGAAGTCGTGTCGGAGTACAAAGGTCCCTAAGATACTCTTCCAAGAGCAAGGCTGATAAAGCTTTGTTCACTTTTCCTGTAACTACTGTACTACTGTACTCTAGAAATATATTTAAGTTTAATATTGTTCCTCACTTAACTGTAGAATGCGCGGAATGAAAATCTGTGTAAAACGGTAACAAAAAATATCACGAAAAAATTATTATGATTTAACGACAGTGAACACCAACAAATAAGTCCCACTTAATAATTTTCTGATATAGCATTCAATACACTAGCCTAGAAATGCAATTTTCCCGCGCTTATATTAACATAACCTAAAGAGTACGGGTTAAGACCTGCACAAACATTATTTGTGTAGCAAAATCTTCCAGCATTATTGCTGGCTTGCTCTTGTATCCTTTCACCTAATTTATTGCTGTGAAACAACACACATTAAACATCTTTAGAATTGCCAGATTATGTTTTAAAAATATGCAAAGCTCACGAATTTTACACAATAAATATTATGAAACCAAAATGTTAGGTCATTAATATTATTTTAAGCACGTGAAGTAAGATTATTAGAAAATACTACAGTATTAAATACCATAAATTAAATAAAATATACACAATGTTCCCATACGTGAATTTTATTTTTATTACACGTATTGGTTAATATTCAACTTTAGCACTAGCTTTTCCTACAAAAAACATGAATATCTTTCACCCAAAAATAGTGATGTGACTTCTCTTTCTGTTAATATTGACCTTTACAAAAAATAAATCACCAAAAACGGACTTATTTCATAAAATTAAGAATACGAAAAAAGGAAACTTTGTAACCATAACAAAATATTTCGTATGGGTAATTTCCTAACGCTATTATTTTTAAAAACAAAATACCAGTTCTATTTAATTTTTGAATTGTCATCCTGTAAGAAACAAACAGATTTCTGGCTTTTTTACACTCGTTCCCTACGGCAGTTTTCACTGGACCTTCTAGCAAGTTTGAGTAGTACTTTACGTTTACCGTCCGCTATTCTGTTAGGAAATCTATATGTACAACACCTCTTACCTCACAGCAGACTGTATCCATAATTTTCCCTGCTGAAACAATAGATTTTACTTTCTTTGGTTTTGGAGATGAAGGATATCGCCAGCAGTCTAGGAGTCAAACATGTACGTATTCTTCGATAGTTAAGGTGTTGTTGGATAATGTTCTGTGCACTACCAATACTCATATGCAAAAGAAAGGTAATATCCGCCCCTGCAAATATATTATCTCTACCATCAACCTGTTCCGGGCGACGACAATGCGGGCCATTCTCCACCTGTTTTTTTTTATCGTCTTTCACCACTTTAATTCCACTCATAATTATTCTGTTATATACAGCTTTTACAGTTTTTTCTTACATGTGGCACAAAATTTAAATTATAAATTCGCTGTGTAATAAAATAATTTTAAATAACTTACCCAACAAATCCTGTACGTAGGTTTTTACTTCGAGATTTTGTATCTTCTCATCTGCAATAAAGATATATTTAAACATTAATATTTGTTATATTTACGTCAGAAACACATATTATGTCAGCTTAGATTTATTGCAAAGGCCAGCTAACCTAGAGATATATTTTAGGAATTTAAAACACATAAAAAAAACACCTTTAACACTATGTCAGAAATAATGTAAAAATATTTACAATTCAACATACACTGAAATTCATAGACAGATCCTTGCGGTCCGAATAAAATTATTCTTGCAGAAGATTTATTTTGAAATGCCGTTCTCAATCGACTAAAGTACATATTACATTAGCTGTTAGATGTTAATAAAAAATAATAAACAAACTGCAGTGTTGGTTTTTACAATCTTTCGGTATATTTGGTTTGTTGATTTGAGAACTTATTTCTCTGCAATTTAGTTGCTTGATAAATTTGCAATTTTTAACTGAATGAGACATGCCTACGTGAGGTTGAAGCACAAATCTTCACTTTTTATTAACAAAATTAAACTGTGACCTTAAATATACGCAAACGTGTTCAATAAGTTTTACCAATTAAAAGAACTTCTGTGGAAATCACAAGAATTTGAAAAAACATACAAGATACTACAAAATTCACCCATGAAAATGAACAGGCCCTATTATTAATGAGAATTCCATTCGCATTCTCGTTTCTCTTGACTATGGTGACGAAAAAAGACTGATACTGAATCACTTCCGATGATTAATGTAACACATCCAAGGACACTAACGTGAAACTAATTGCTCAGCATATTGACATAAAGGTTGCAAGTAATAAAGCCGTTAAAAATGGCCATAGGTTCCGATAAACTAGAGATCTTACAAAAATTAGCATACGTACTCGTCCATGCCTCATTCTCGAATTCCTTCATTCTCTGGTTAGACATTTACTTTATACACACTCCGAGGGTCATTCCAAGAGGGTTCGACATACTTTTGAAATCAACGTCTCCCATTATGAAGTACTTATGTACAGGGATAATTGAATCTATGTTTTTACGTCTATCACTGGACATACATAATCGTCATACCGAACATAAACCAATAAAGCAATTAATGTTTATTTGTAACCACAAGGTAATATGTTTTGGTACCATATTCATATGCGCTAGAGTACCACGCCTGTTGCCATCACTATAACTGTGGAGAAATATGGTGTTGGTAACAGGGGTATAGTGGGGTAGGAAAAGCCAACTCAACTTCTCGTGGGCGAAAAATCCCCCTCACTTTCACCTATTGGACCCTTCGGCTATCCAATTTTATCTCACATATCCTCCCTACCGCCTTTATTATCCCTGTTCAGTTCCTTAATTTGCAAAAATACCAGATGATACGATACAACGCTAATTGTCACATAGTAGGAACCAATATCCCAATTAGAAACAGATAGCTATTTAGAAGTTTTGTAATGTTAGTTTCAATTCATACTATTTTTTATGGTCGGTACAAGAATGACACGTGTGTAAAAAAATCGATTTATGTTGGTCTCGAATCGCAGCGCGTTGTATTTGGTAGGAAATACAGTCCTGTGCAAATTATTCCAAAGTGAGGAGATCCTCCATATAAAAGAACCTTTTAAAAAGGTGGTACGAGAAGTAACAAGCTAATCCTAATGAGGATGAGATATTCTATATTAGCGCAACGTCTATTTCTAGCATGAACGACTCTGTAAATCGATTCATATTGGTTTTGAATTATGACAAGTTGTAAGTCGTGAGGTCCTCCATATAAAAGAATCTTTAAAAAAAGTGATACAAGAAGTAACAAGCTGATCCTCATGAGAATGTGCAACGTCTATTTCTAGCATGCACGACTCTGGAAGGAATTAAGCAGGCTACATTCATCGAACACTTTCTGTAAAGTTATAAAATAGGCTCAGGTCGTGAATCGTTTTTCGATATTCCAAGGAATGAAAGTAGCTCTTTAGTTCCAAATCTCCAATCAAACGAACATTATATTAGGGTCTACTCTATCTTTTTCCTGTCGCATTTAATATTAAAACCTTGAAATAAAAATCTTTCTAAATTGAATTGTCGCCTTTATCATTAACTAAGTAGTACCTGTAAAAAATTTAAGAGTTTTTTGTGATTCTACCAAATACTTCGAATATTACCGGCATACGAAAACTTTTCACAACTTTAAAAAATAAAATTCTAAGACTTTTTTATAGAATATATTTGAGTTTCCCATATGGGGCTGAGGGATTAATAAAACTTGCTGAATTGGACAGCTTTTGGATCGATTTCAATCAAAATACTTTTTTCCTTTCGCCAAACAAAATTCTTTGATGAAACTAAAATAAAATGATGAGTTTCTTAACAAAATTTTGTGTATAATAACACAGTCTTAGCGAAAGTACATAGTAACACCTACATTCTTATAAACAAAAAATATTTTACAACAGGTTTTTAATTTTGTTTTTCGTATCTTTTTAGGTCACTCCATAATCACATTTCTGTGGATTTTAAGAAGTCCAAAAGTCCCAAAAAGGTCGTATAACATACTATTTAGAACAACACAACTCAACATTGTGGAAAATCTCGAGCAGTTGCAATTGATATATTCAAGGCATTCGACCGTGTTTGGCATGATGAATCGTTAGCTAAGCTATGGCCTTATGTTATGTCGAAAATAATTTGTTGTTGGCTCTCTTGTTTCCTTAGAGAACGCTCTTTACGAGTGATATTTGACGGATCTCTCTAATGTCTACTCTATTTCGCTTTTACATTAACGATTTGTTGTTATGCAATACGCTTGTCTCGTTATTTTCCCTGAAGGCTCAAACATCATCTACCCATGTAAATATCCTTGGACGACAGAAAATTGTTTGACTTAGTAAAAAATTAAAAGAAATTCTATATTTAAGTACAGTATACAGTATAGTGGCGCTACTATTATTTAAAAAATAACCAGTCAAGTACAAGTTGAACTTGCGCAATTAGTGTTCCGTACGTTGAATGCTTCTGAAATAAAATTTTTTGTTACGGAGTAGGGATATAGTGATAAATGAGCGGAGAGGGAAAGTGCGTCAGTTTGCTGAGATTGTGGGCATCTCAATTCAACGAGGATAGAAAATTTTAACAATTCATTTAAATTTGAGAAAGCTTTCCACAAGATGGTTGACGCGATTGCTCACAGTTGACAATAAACACGCACGTGTGTCAGCTTCAGAAGAATGTTTGGCATCGATTTACAACTAGTTTTCCGTGGCGAACCGGCGCCAAAGAAGGCCAAGGCGACTTTATCAGCCAACAGAGTCATGGCAGTTTTGAGATATACGCGGCGTAATCCACGTTGATTACCTTGAAAAGAGCAAAACGATTAATGGAGAGTATTATGTCAACTTGTTGGATTGTTTTAACCATGCTGTGAAAGGAAAACGTCCACATTTGCGAAGAAATAGATTTTCTTTCATCAAGACAATGGACGCGTGCATACGAATTGCTTCCGCATCCACTACATTCACCAGATTTAGCCCCCAGCGATTATTTCCTATTTTCGAATATGAAAAATGGCTCGGCGGAAAAAAATTTTGCTCAAACGATGAGGTGATTGCTGAAACAAACACCTATTTTAAAGGGTTGGAGAAATCATATTTTTTATATGGGATACAAAGTTGGCCTAAGTATATCACGTAAAAGGAAACAACGTTGAAAAATAAAATAAATTTTACACATTTTGTGCAACAGTGGCTATTTTTGTGCAGAACTAGGGGCGAGGACATTGCACACCGATACAGAAATTATCCAAATATGAAGTTGCAAAATTGTTGCAAAATGTTTTTTTCTTGTCAAGGCTAGGTACTTATCATACAATCCTCGTGTATATATATATATATATATATATATATATATATATATATATATATAGATGTATATATATATATATATATATATATATATATATATATATATATATATATATATATATATATATATATATATTACATACTCAACTTAATTTTACTCTATACTAATTTAAGACTGTATTATTTTATTTAAAAATATTTTTAGATTTAGTTAAAACAAAACCAAAATAAAAATGGCTGCTTACGAGCATTTTCACTTTTTCAGTCTACAAACCCGTTATATGCATTCGTGCAGCATGATTGTACTCAAATGCATGGAAACGCTTTCCCAACAGACGAATACATTTTCCAAGTATACGTGCTCATTTATTTCAATTATGTGTCTCCAAATAAATATCTAATGACCAATTAAAGTAGATAAGCCATTTATTAAAAAGTAAACTTTTTTAATTTACGCTGTTTACTACTTTACAAACATGACAGAAAAGATTCTTAATTTAAAATACTTTATCATTAAAGATTGAAAAAAAGTTACAACACATGTTGTCATGGCTCTGACGTTAATTTTGTTGTTATTATCGAAGTGACACTGACAATTTTGGCCCACAAATGAATAGTCATGAGTCCTTTTTTAATATATGGAGAAATATTCATTAAGTATAAAACTGAAGATTTTAATTGCCATAGGGAAATGCAGGGATCCTATTTTTCCACGACATACACAATATCCTTTTGTAGATATATGGACAAAATGTCAAAAGCCCAAAATTAAATTCAGTTTTAGATGAAGTGGCTTATTTTTTTATCTATGATTAAAAATTCGTCCTGTGGCTCTGGAGATTAGCTGGACATATAGTTCGTACGAGTACCTGTCAACGATATATCGGTCAATGTAAAATCATTGAAAATGGAGAAAGTTAATATTGACACTATTCTCTCATTTGTTAATCCATCTCGAGACGCGTTTCGCTGTATCAGCTCATCAGTCGAGCTAGGATGAACAAACGGGAGTACAAAGCATCATCTACTGTCATAAGATATAATAAGACGTAATAAAATGAAAAGGATATTTGCCCTCAATTAGAGACCATCTACGGCCACAAGCCGACAGAGGAAAGATCAGCAAATTGTCAACATTCACCACAGGTAGCTCGATTCAACAAATGCTCGACCACATGCATACGTGGTTGAACGTAAAACCACTGAAAAAGGACAAAGTCCATATTTCATTATTCCATCTCAAGACGCGTTTTACTGTATCACTGCTTATCAGTCGAGCTAGGATCGACAAACGAGAGAGCAAAACAGCAACTACTTATTTCCGTACTGGCTTAACATCATAGTAAGGTATCATAAATTGTACCTTAAATATATATATATACTCGTATATATATATATATATATATATATATATATATATATATATATATATATATATATATATATATATATAAATATATATATATATATATATATATATATATATATATATATATATATATATATATATATATATATATATATATATATATATATATATATATATATATATAAATATATATATATATATATATATATATATATATATTTATTTGTATATATATATATATATATATATATATATATATATATATATATATATGTTGTTAAACATTCCCTTTTTTCTTTTTAGACCAAAAGTATTTCCAACAATTTGACTCTCAAATAAAAAATCACAAAAATATCCTGTTAATATAAAATACTAATAGTAAGTTCAACTAGAAGTAACGTAACATAACATATATTAACTATATATCAACATTTGTATTACATCAATTAATTATATATAGTTAATGTTTACAAAAATTTTATCCAAGTATTCTGCCATTTTTCAGTCTGATTTTAATCCAACAGATGGTAGTAAAATTATTTGGTAAAATGTCACCTCTTCCACCAACATAAGGGGTTCGATGCCAATTTCCTTTACAAATTTGAACTTCTCGCGGATTTACTTACTTATTTACTTACTTAATCCTTTCGCCTTTCTACCCCTTTTGTTAGGAGTGCAAGGCCCGTGGAGTTAAGTTATTCTATATCTGTCTTTTCCATATTTCCTTCTATATCCTTCCATCCTGTCTAAATTGCCGATTGGCTCTTTTGTTTCTTCTGTATTAGTTTCTTCTGTTTGTGTGAGTTTTGCATCTTATTCCGGTATTTTTTTCTATGTTGATTTTTGTATGCTTTTCCTTCTAATTTTTTGTATCCGTTTCCTTTCCTGTCTGTTTTAGTGATTCCTGCATAGTGCATTTGTTGTTCTTCTGCCAGTTCATCCTCTTTTCTGTTTATACCCCTATTATTCTGTGTTCTTAATCTAATAACTCGATAAGTATTTCCCATTTTTCCCTATCTATTTCTTTGATTAGTATTCTTTGTTTGTTCTTCCAGTTTTTCTTCCTCAGTATCATCATTTATATTCTCTTTCCTCGCCTACGATTTCTCAATATCCTATTTTCACTCTTTTTCCGTTTTTTCTCTTGTTCTCTGCTATATGTTTCAATTTCTTTTGATTTTCCCGTTCATCTTTTGTTAAATCATTATTTATGTAAACTCTTTCTCTTAGGTTTCTCAGTTTGTTTTTATTTTTTATTACAGCTTCTTTATCTCCCGTGTTTCCAAGTTCTATCTTGTATATAGTGGCTCCTATTTTTATCATATCTTTAATCTGTACTTTTGTGTCCATACTCCTCTCCATAAAATGTTCTACACCCATTTTCAGATCTGGTTGGCTGTTCACTTCAAATCTTATTCCCGACATTACAATATTATTCCTTACGTTGTCTTTTTCCAGTCTACTCATCTTCAAATCCATACTTCTCATGTTTTCACGGATTTAAAAGTGTAAAATTTTAGAATTTCGTCAACTTAAGAATAAATAGGGAACGATATAATTGTATAGAGTATTTTTATTGTCTGTTTAGACCATCTTTATTCTTGGAAAAGTATTTCTACTTACACTACATTATTAGATCAGCTTACCAATTGTACTGAAGAAAAATGAAGGTGAACCAGTTAGTGCTAAGTATCTTGTATTTATGTTGAGGTACAAATATGACATGATACCACAGTATAATTTAACCTTTTTAAATTATCGTAGATATATTAACACAAATTCAACCGTTTTTAAGAGAAATTACTACTGTAGAACGAGTAAATATCAAAGTCTTTTCAAATTGATAGTTTAGATTAACCCAAAACATATCAAATAAAAAAAGTTAATTTATGTCCTATAAACTGAATTACATGTAAATCAAATGATAAATGTTATTAGTACGCAAAGATATGCTCTACTGCAAAATTTTTAAGTTTCAGAAGGATTTGGGACATAATAACATATTTAAGCTTTAAAAAATGTATGTAGCTGTTATTAGAGGTAAAATACATACAACACATATAAATTCTTATACCTTATAAATTCCAAAGGAAATAATTTTCTTATACATATCTTTGTACGTCATTAGTATACATAGTTATCATTCCCTGCACATTTCAAACGAATAAGAAACAAATTCTAAAGGAATTATGAAATGCCAGGTTCCAAAGTTTTGTTCTATTCCAACATTTATATACCCAACTAGTGTAACTGAAATCGAGGCAAAGCTTGCAATTACGCGTACAGAATAAGGCCTAAGATTAGCCCTTTACGAATTCTGCCAGGTTCACTCTTCAAGTAATTTGCATTGTTTTGTTTCTCCAGATCGAGATTTAAGCGTTGCCAGTAAATTTCGGATTTGAAATCAACTCTACCGGATTCCAGGCTGTGCTATAAATATCAAACAAATTAAATGGTACAACGAAAAGGGATTATTTAGAAACATAAAATTAAAATATTCTATATTAATATTATACAGTGGGGTTAAATATCTAAAATCAGGTTATAATGAACAAATACATTTTAGTGATATACAGAGTAATGTTTACAAACTGAACTAAACATGGATATCTCGCCTTTCCAGGTCAATACGCTACCACAGCGCTAGAGAGCTTGCTTGTCTCGCTTGTCTCAACAACTACTTAGTAATGTCTCTTTTCTTTTTACGTTAATGTACGCCAAATATATGTTGTCCTTTTTTTTATAACAAACCTGATATAGTATTTTCTTTTTTAATTAAGCAGATATTGCTATATCGCTAAAATTTTCTAAAACATATCCTTTTGTAAGCAGTGGCACGGCAGCATAAAAAAATCACTATCAACATTTAGCTTATCTGTATGAGCTTCATCACAAATAATAAACTTGTCAGGACAGCCATTTCTGTTTTAAAATTCCGATAATAGTTGCCACATCAAACATTTCTCTTCCCTTTTGTTATACTTCAATAATCCTATTTATTTCACTCATCGAGTGTAGATAATTAAGTTTTAAGAGCCAGGTCTACATAATGACTCTCAATAAACCAGCTCAACTAAGGGAGTTACGCGAGTCATTCTCTAAATATTTTAGAAAGAAAGGACTGAATCAAATATTTACTAAATTCGAGAACTTCTATGAACATTTACATCTACTTCTAGTTTCAAAAACGTCTTGAAATCACGTACGATTTGTGTTGTATTATGTACCATATTTTGTATGTTGTATATCGCGTGTCGTAGTAATATCTCGTGTATTGTATATATTATATCTTACATGATATATACAATATCATATATAGTATTTCATATCGTAATATATGTATATTGTAACTTATATATCGTATTCGTATTATCATATCATATTTCGTATCAGTACAACGTATATCGTGTATTGTACATTGAACATCGTATATTGTACGTACTATACGGTATAATGTATATCGCATATATTATATCATACAGTATGCAGTACAAATGAATCTAAATTAAACTAAAACTGATTGAGGACTGACTGAGTAACAAACACGTTCAGAGCTTTTTGGAAAGAATCGCCCTTACATCATAAAGCGAAGCAATATCCGCAGCCAAGAACTGTACAGGCTTCTACCACTTATTAAACGTACTTACTTTGGGGGTGTGTAATTAGAAAGCTTACCCTCGATTGGTAAGGCTGTCGAGTTACGACATAGTATATAAATTCTGATATACTCTTTTAGTGCCCAAATGTTAGATATTGTCTTATTGCAGTATCTTAAAACATACAAATTCTAAGAGTCAACTTTCAAAGTATTTTTGCGGTCCTACAGGATTTAAAATCCAATTTTACTAGCTGTAGCTACTTTAAAAGTCAAAGTGCAGCAGCAGAAAATATATCTAAAAATCTAAAATATTTGCATCTGAAAATTAGCGCTAATTGCGAGTAAAATTTCTTACTGTTTTACCTCACAGGTAAAGTTTTTGATTAACTCAAAGGCAGTGTATTTGCTAGGGACGTTTGTAAATCATTATAAACGTCGTCACTCTAATGCAGAAACCATTAATGTTCAGTTTAAATTTGATATGTAACCTATTTTTGATGTAACGACTGTAAATATGACTTAACCACAGAAACATATTTTATACACGGTGTTCTCATGAGTGCTGGTAAATGGACATTTCATAAAATATTTGTACAACATATTACGAGTATTACACAGTATCTATGTTATGGTAAATTATTGGTTTCAAAAATATAATAACAAATTTTCCAACAAATCTGACCAAAAAAGCTCCTTTGCCGTATTCTAGCCACGGTATCACCGGTGAATCACCGACAGGTCAATATACATATTTATTTCAGTACAATAGGCCAGGATACATATCACGTCATGCTACCAAACATCGGCAAACTTTCAAGTTGGTATTGTGGTAAAAACGACAATCTCTATTAACATTAATGTAGTTATTATAAATGAGGGCTTAGGCTAGAAAGGACTAACGGCGTAAACAGTGTTGTTCACCAACTCGAGTAGTGTGAACTCAGACGGGATGAATCAAGAGCCGACTCAGATAAAATCGCTGACGGCATGTTGTTGGTAGAGAGCGACTTGAACCAGAAGAGAGTGACGATAATATTTAAAGTTGGACTGGATGGAAGAAAGACAACCTTCGATAAGTCGCAACGGGATTTACACCGTCTCTACCAAGGTTTTAGTATGCGAAAATGCAAAACAAGATCAGTATGTATGTAAAAGTATAATCAGCTAATTATTTGGTTCGGGTCCCACGTTAAACTGCACGTTACACCTAGTAAACATTATCCAGGCGCACGTATTGTGTCAGTGAAAAAGATCGTTTCTGGTCTTTTTGCTAGACTATACTATATGTATATATATATATATATATATATATATATATATATATATATATATATATATATATATATATATATATATATATATATATATATATATATATATATATATATATATATATATACACGTATATATAAAAGGTCGAAGTAAAATAAATGGCAGCAAAGTAATTTGTAAAGTGTTGTTTGCAGAATAGAAAAAAAGAGGAAGGTATTCTCGTACAAACTGTCATTTATTAAGCCAGTCAAACGACTGTTAAAAATTCGATATACGCCATTTCGGTTCCGGTCAAGCTTGGGCATTTAGAGCACGCCTACTTGAAGGATAGCACGACAGACGAGTATAATTGCGTCCGGACGTGATCAGAGTTAATCAGAAGTGGGATGTTATCGGCCAACTATGTTACACAGCCACACAGCACTGCTTAAATCAAGGTTATACGTAAACACAGCCCCTGAGTTTCAATTTTCTTTCTTCTTATAAAATATTATTGATATTGTATATTTTTATATATTTTTCCATTTTATATGGATATTTATTAAAATTTAATATGACTAAAAACTGACTTTCATTGATATTAAGATAATGAGCATTTCGATTTTATTACATTGATGTTTTCTACAGTAAGGGCTACTTTTAAGCAATTCACTCCATAAGTAAATAATTTGCCCATGTCAGCTAGCTCATGAATATCATGTATGAGTCGCAAGTATTTGCGACAATAAGACGAGAAAATCTTGTTGCCGAAAAGTAACGCTGTGAACTTTAGATGAAAATAGTAGAGAAGCTTAATCAATTTACCCATAGTGATTTACCGAAATTTTAATAGTCTAGGCTGATGTAAAACGACTTTCTTGTTCTTGACTTATCGTTAAATGTTTTAAGTAGCCATTTTACCTCAGATTTTTCTATTTAGTCAACCCGCTATATCAAATGTACTTTATTTTGACTGTTATCTAAGGAACAAGTCGATTGGACATCGTGTGGTTAGAATAGGTCATAGAGTCATAGAACCCAAATATTTAAATACTTAGATCGATGTACAGCTATTAGATGGCTAGAACGCTTATAGCACTTAGGCATTTTAAGTGCCAATTAATCACCTGAGATTACGTAATATTTGCAATAAGGTTTAATTTTTAATTTAGTATATTTAATTAACCGTTTAATATTCAGGTAAAAATGTAAACAATTTCCAAAAACTTAATGGCAAGAACGTAAATGTTTATCTTGAAAAACCATCATTTAGAGAATTTATTAAGTCAAGACTTAAACTTTTTCCAGTAACTATTGATTAAGCATGTCCTTAATTTTGAACTTGAACACAAGTCAAATGAGTAAAACAAGTATACCTTTTCAAGTTTTCGGAAAAGACAGCTAGAAGATAAGTTCGAAATTAAGTTTGTTGTAAAAAGGAAAACCTTTCTCTTTCATACGTGATGCAAAAGCAGGATATTGACATAAAAGTTATTTTATAAGAAAGTTTTCACGCCAGTCCATCTGTTTATTTTTCATTTAATATGACCAACGCATGGCTGTCGTCCTCACTTTTATTTCTAAATCTTTGACTGAAAACAAGGAAGTTCTATTAGAACAAAAACTGCGCCAATATACATGTATATATATATAAATATATATATATATATATATATATATATATATATATATATATATATATATATATATATATATATATATATATATATATATATATATATATATATATATATATATATATATATATATATATATATATATATATATATATATATATATATATATATATATATATATATATATATATATATATATATATATATATATATATATATATATATATATATATATATATATATATATATATATATATATATATATATATATATATATATATATATATATATATATATACATATATATATATATATATATATATATATATATATATATATATATATATATATATATATACATATATGGAATCTCAAAAGTAGGGTCTCCATAATTTTTAAAAATAGATAGAAAAAAAATTATTTGAAAACTTTTTACATGATTTTAAAACTTAAATATTCCTCGATTTTTTTTACATAGTCACCATTTCGTTGGATGAATTTCTCTAGGCGGTGTGGCAGTTTTTGTATGTAGGCGTCATAGAAGCTCGCCGCCGAGTCCTTCCGACACACATTTTCCGATATTTCAACTTTTCAATCAATACCCTGTAAATGGTGGATTCAGAAACTTCAGAGACCAACCAAGACAACTCGCGGATAGTCAACCTTCGATCTTTAAGCATGATTGCTGCGAGAAAGAGGTGAAAGATCGTCCATTTCAGACGAGAAGGTCGAAGATTGAAGCAATCATACTTAAGGATCGAAGCCTGACTATCCGTGAGCTGTCTTGATTGGTGCCTGAAGTTTCTGAATACACCATTCACAAGGTATCGACTAAAAAGTCAAAATATCGGAAAGTGTGTACAAGAAGGACGCGACGGCGAGCTTCTATGACATCGGCATACAAAAACTGCCATATCGTCTAGAGAAATCCATCGAGCGAAATGGTGACCTTACTACGCACAAGGCGACAAATAGATTTGCACATTCACGAAACATTTCCAGCGTGGGCATAGAGGTGAAAAACCTTTAATATTATCAGGTATTTGGCAGATATTCACCACAGATTTTTTTTACATAGAATTTACTTTATCCGCATCGAACAATCTTCTTCCCATTGATTTTTCTTTGAATAGATCTTCTCAGACTAGCAATGGCTAAATTCAATTCTGTTGTCTTTATTTAACTTTAATCACATATATCTTTGGTCGTTTTTGAAATGAATGCATTGCCAAGAAATGTAGAACCATTCAACTATAAATTTCTTGTGAAAACGTATTAATTAAAACCAAAATAAAGACTGGGGATGTATTACTCCATTCTTCTAACATCGTCACTTAAGTTGCTGGGCGTTAATATATATATATATATATATATATATATATATATATATATATATATATATATATATATATATATATATATATATATATATATATATATATATATATATATATATATATATATATATATATATATATATATATATATATATATATATATAAAATACTTTAAATTCCGGGTTTCAATCCCTTCGCCTAACAGTGAATTTGCACGACGTTTCGCCAAAATCATTTAGCATTTTCAAGTGCTCCCGCTGCTGCCGCTACTTGATACTATAATCTTGCTGCTGCCGCCGCTTGAAGCTAACTGAGAAACCGACGTGCGGTCGCCGTCTTTTATTGGTCGGCGTCTACGCAGATTATAGGTGGGGGGGGTCGAAAGTGTTCCTCCGAGCATCGGTGTTTGCCGGCTGGGTGGTAATTACGGGTTCCGGCGCTATGCTGACTGTTGCATTCTGGTTGTTTTGGTTATTTCTTGGTTTAGTTAATACACCCTTCCATGTAGTAGAGATATTTAGCGCATCATCTCGCTTATTTAGGTGTTCATTTTTTTTTGGATTTATTAACATTCCACCATCCGTGAAAACCTCTATTGATACATATATATATATATATATATATATATATATATATATATATATATATATATATATATATATATATATATATATATATATATATATATATATATATATATATATATATATATATGTATCTGTATTTAATTTTATCAGTTTCTTAATATAATTTTCGCAATATTAAATCAGGCTAGGTATCCTTTTTATGACTAGTTTATTGGTACTATTTAAATATTTAAAAAAAAGATACACTTTTAAATTATATACTCATTGTAAAAGTTGAGTATCTGTCTTCTTGATGATTGGTTCTATAACACTTTTTAAACTAGGGCCCAGCGGATCACATCATAACACAGTGTCCAGCTTTTTTCAATATTGAACGTTATTAAAACTATTCACTTAAGTTAACTAATATACAGGACTGAAACTAATAATTTGCTAGACATGTGAAATGAATCGTGAAAGAATAAATTATGTAACGTTGAAAAATAAAAAGTAGTTCATCAAATAATAAGTTAAAAATATATGCCCTCTTCTTGATATTAGGCATATATTAAATTCTATTTACGTTTGCAAATTTAAGAATATTTTATGAATTATTTTACTGCATATTGCATATTATATTATTGTATCTTCCTTTTTCCAATTACTACTCTATAAATACACCTATTAGATCCGTATGTTGTACTGAATCCCCCTTCCCTTTTTTGTGCTATATAGTTTTCAATATGAACTAAGCAGCTATAAATTAAATACAGAGCCGAACATTACCATTTGTTTATGACATGATGTCCATCGTCCAATTATGTAGAGCATAAATAAGACAAACGTAATATAATAAGCCATCCAATACCTTAAAACCTTATATTCAGACTGCTTTAAAACAATTTCCAATTCACCCTACAATTTCATAAACGTTTCTCTTTTTTTATATAACTAGTTCCCAAATAAACCGAAAACATTAGGTGAATCACTTAACGGTATATTGTGAATACCTAACAGGAAAAATGATATGTCGCCTAAAAATATATATAATAATAATATTTATATTTCGGCTGTTCTTAAATAAATACTCCTTTACTTCACCACTGCTTAAATTCGGCTTCTCCTTGCAATTAGTTCCCTAGTAATCTTAAAACTTGGACCCGTCGCGTCGCATTGTAGCCTGGTGCCACTCTTTTCTTATGCCAGAAAGTTTTAAAACAATTTACATAACCATAACGCCTATGCAGGACCGAAACTTATCATTTATGCCCTTTGTCACTTTATTACTTGATTTTTTTTAATTATTTCGTATGTTACATCTCATGTGCGGAATTTTCAAAAACTACATAAAAGTTATATAACAACCATATTTCTGCATTACTTAAAACACTTTTTTTTTGCAAAATTCGACTTTACTCATTAAGAGAGTCTCCTTCAAGAGCGATACCATCAGCCCAACGCTTTTCTAACATTTCTATACCTTTCTTGTAGAAGAATTTGTCTTTGCTTTCAAAATAGGCCTCAGTTTCGGCGATAACATCTTCATTGGAGCCAAATCTCCTGTCCGAGTCGGTCGCTGGGGGGGGTTTAAAATCTGGAGAATACGGTGGACGAGGAAGTAATTCGAACTTTAATTCATGCAATTTTGCCATCGCAACCATTGACTTATGACACGATGCATGGTCTTAATGAAAGAGCACTTTTTCCTTGTTCATTTGGGGCCGTTTCTTTGCGATTTTTGTCTACCTACCAATACTACTCAGTTTATATCACCACTACACCAAACACTTTATTTTTGCACTCGACGCGCGTTTCGCTAACCATGTTAGCTTCATCAGGAGCGATGATTGACTAAAGCTAAACTACAAATCTATCCTATTTATACTTAGCCTAACCCTTGAATTACTCAAGCGGAACTAATGACATAGGCAAGGCCATCAGTTCCGGTCAAGTAACCAGTAGAGAGGACTATAAGGAATCGGCCCTCTGTCTTTATTTAAACTACTTTTACATTTTATGATTTCCATACTTTCGTATGCGTTCAACAATCCCCTAGCAGATACATTTTTTATTAATCTTAGATTATCTAATGTTACAGTATGATCAGCTTCAAGAGCATGTTCGGCAATGCTAGACTTTTCTGTTCTATTGTATTTTAAGTGTGCTAAGTGTTCTTTAAATCTTATTTTAATTGACCTTTTAGTTTGCCCAACATACTTTTTGTCACAATCATTACAACTAATTTCATAAATTCCACTTTTCTCACAATTAGGAATCTTATCTTTCGGATTTCCTAAGATATTCCTCAGATTGTCCGATGACTTATAAACTAAGGTGAGGCCTACCTTATTAAATACCTTATTGAGTCCCTTGCTATATTTCGGATTATATGGTATGGAGACATACTTGGTGTTATTTTCTTCGCGTGTAAAAAAGGTGGAATTCTGAATATTGAACCTAAACTTATGTCTATTTATTAGCTTATTTACTAAGTCATCGTCATAACCATTAACTCTAGTTATATTTCTAATACGATTCCTTTCTTTAGTAAAGTTTACTCTATTCAGAGGGAAAGTGACCAAACGATGAACTAAAAAATGTAATGAGGCTAATTTATGTTGTTTGCAATGAAATGAATCATTAAGAATATATCTATCTGTTACTGTGTCCTTCCTATAGATATCAAATTCTAATCTATTATTATTTTTAATAACAATAACAAAGGACAATTGCCTTTTCTAGATATTTTATCTAGAAAAGGCAATTGTCCTTTGTTCTCAATTTCGTAAGTGAATTTAATGGAATCATACCGGCTATTTAATTTAGAAACAAAATCATCAATATTTGCTTTCTTTGTATCAAAAATCGCGAAAATATCATCCACATACCTATACCATACCCTTGGGAAATATTCGAATTCTTGACTGGCTTCGATTTCAAACTTACTCATGAATAAATTGGCTATGAAAGGTGATAAGTAATTACCCATAGCTGTTCCTTCTTTCTGAACATAAAATTGATTGTCATATTCAATCAATTCAATCAATTTTATGTTGATTGTTGAACGCATACGAAAGTATGGAAATCATAAAATGTAAAAGTAGGTTAAATAAAGACAGAGGGCCTATTCCTTATAGTCCTTTCTACTGGTTACTTGACCGGAATTGATGGCCTTGCCTATGTCATTAGTTCCGCTTGAGTAATTCAAGGGTTAGGCTAAGTATAAATAGGATAGATTTGTAGTTTAGCTTTAGTCAATCATCGTTCCTGATGAAGCTAACATGGTTAGCAAAACGCGCGTCGAGTGCAAAAATAAAGTGTTTGGTGTAGTGGTGATATATACTGAGTAGTATCATTGTGCCAAAGATTCCTCATTCCCAACTTAGTACCTACCAATAACTTTATATAATATTCGCTATCGATGGTTTTTCTCTTCTCACCATATTCCATGCACATCCCAAAATACAGAGGCCAAAACCTTCCCAGCCGACTGTCGTGTCTTTGGTCGCTTCGGGTGGCTTTCACCGGCTGCTGTCCATTCAGCGATTTGTTTCCGATGTAAGTGAATCTATGTTTCATCCGTTGTCACATATCGCATGAAGAAAATCCTTTTTGGTGCGCTTAAGCAGGTCCAAACAGCGCTCAGAATCATCAACACGTTGTTGTTTTTGGTCTACTGTGAGCAAACGTGGTACCCATTTTGAACAGAGCTTTCTCATGCCCAAATGTTCATGCAAAATATGACCAATATGTTCTTTTGATATCTTTAAGGTGTCAGCTGTCCCACGCAATTTCACTTTACGTTTATCCAAAACAATTTTATGGATTTTTTATGTTTTCCGGTGTAACCACCTCATTTGTGCGTCCAAAGCGTTCAGCATCAATTGTGTCTGTACGACCACGTTTAAATTCAGCATACCAGTAAATGATGAGTTATTTTCCAGGGACACAGTCCACGTAACACTTATCAAGCCATTACTTTGCCGGAACGGTTTTTTTTTTCCATCAAAAAACAGAAATTCGATTTTTGTTTTCAAAATATCAAAAGTAGCGTCACTAAAAACTACTGCTACTTGTAAACTAATCGTCGAGATGTCATGAAATGGAATCATATGGATTTTTCGAAAAGGACGACATCTATATGTTAATCCAAAAACTTTTTGGTCTACGTGTTATTTATTGGTTTTCTATCTAATAAACTATCTCGTAACTCGCATTTCCTCATGTTACTATTCGTCAGCCGAACTAGGATTGACTGAGTTGATAGCAAAAATCAGTACTTCTAACTCGGTACTCGCATAGTATTACAGCAAATCTCAAAAGTTGTGTCTGTGGCTTGTATCAAGCTGATATTAAAAACCCTCTACCGAAGGCAAACCAATTAAAAGTCACAAGTTTTTTAGTAGTTCTCACTCCGATATGCTTCTTTTATACCTTTCAATATCAAATTGACATCAACCAAAGGTAAAACTTGTTGCATCTTACTACTATATTATGCGAGCACGGTGATAACAACATAAATTTTTGCTCTTCTCTCTGTTGATCCTAAGTTAGCTAACGAGTGGTGATACAAAGGAGTTTTAAATATTTACATTTAAAATAAATGTTTAAACAATTAAAATATTTAATGTTACAGAAAAACAATTATTGTTATTAATAAACAACAAAGTTTAATTCAAACGCAGTCAAGAACTTTCCAGCAACCTGGTATATTTGTATGCTCCCCTGTCGAACATTTCGTATAAAGACAAACCAACCCTGATTGGTTTGTTTTGATAAGTAGATTATAACGATTCTCAGTATCAGGCTTTGAAATGGCGTTATATAGTTTGGCACCTTTGCAGGAACCGATATCTAATTAGGGATTATCCAGCCAGGGTTGATGCTATCGAAAACGTGCACTATGGTGGATTTGTAACTTAATTTAATAGGAAGAGGCTTTAAGCTATTGCGGCCAATCCTTAGGTCCGATATCGATTAAGTCGAAGCTTACTACTACAGAAAAACAATTTCTTTTTTTCATCTACCGTGACATTTTATGAGTTGCTTTTATAAGGTTGTAAAATAATTTCGATGATAAATTGAAAGGTATACCATAGTTTAGATACAAATACAGTAGCTAATGGTAGGCTAATTGAGACATTTGTTACGTTTTTATTTTTCAAACATATATATATATATATATATATATATATATATATATATATATATATATATATATATATATATATATATAAGTTATTAAACCTTATATATCTATAATATATATAAAATGCAACGTCTCTCTGTCCGTTAGTGCGCTTATCACTAGAGAACTACTTATCCGATTTACGTGCTTTTTTTTAAAAACATACATATGTTCTCTGGCCAGGTTATAGGCTATATTTTATTATGTTAGGTAATATAAGAAATAAGCAGTGACGATAATAGTGACTCAAGTCGGAAAAAAGTTTGTCGCTAGCGCGTTCTCTTGCAATACACTGCCTAAGCCATTAAATATGGAACAATATTATGTAACAAGGAATATCTATATCTATAATAAATATAAAATGCAAGGTCTCTCTGTCTATCTGTCTGTCTGCCTGTCCGTCTGTCCGTTAGTGTGCGTATCACTCGAGAACCACTTATCCGTTGTACGTGCTTTTTTTTTAAACATACATATGTTCTCTGGCCAGGTTATAGGATGTATTTTATTACGTTAGATAACACAAGGAATAAACAGTGACAATAATAGTGAATCAAGTCGGAAAAAAATTTGCCGCTAGCGCGTTCTCTTGCAATACACTGGCTAAACGATTAAATATGGGACAATATTATGTAGTAAAGAATATAATATATGTAAAATGCAACATATCTCTGTCTGTCTGTCTGTTAGTGCGCTTTTGACTTGAGAATGGATTTACATGTTTTTTTTTTATTCATACATTTTTTCTCTGGCCAGGTTATCTATAATCTTCTATAATATATATAAAATGCAACGTCTCTCTGTCTGTCTGCCTGTCCGTTAGTGCGCTTATTACTCGAGAACCACTTAACCGATTTACGTGATTTTTTTTTAATTCATACATATGTTCTCCGACCAGGTTATAGATACATATTTTATTATGTTAGATCACATAAGGAATAAGTAGTGACAATAATGGCGAATCAAGCCTGAAAAAAGTTTGCCGTTAGCTCGCTCTCTTGCAATACGGTGCCTAAACCGTTAAAGATGAAACAACATGATGTAGCAAAGAATATAATATATATATATATATATATATATATATATATATATATATATATATATATATATATATATATATAATAAAAAATGCAACGGCTCTATCTGTCTGTCTGTCCGCTAGTGCGCTTATCACGCGAGAACCACTTATCCGATTTACGTATTTTTTTAAATTTATACATACATATGTTCTTTGGCCAGGTTATATAATAATCTATATAATACATATAAAGCGCAACATCTCTCTGTCTATCTGTCTGTCTATCCGTTACTGCGCTTATCATTCGAAAACCACTTATCCGATTTAGGTGGTTTTTTTTTAAATTCTTACATAGGTTCTGTAGTCAGGTAATAGGATATATTTTATTACGTTAGGTGTTATAAGGAATAAGCAGTGGCAATAAATCAAGTCTACGCGAGCGGAGCCGCGGGCACGGCTAGTCTATAATATATATACTCGTAAAATGCAACGTCTCCCTGTCTGACTCTCTGTCTGTCCGTTAGTGCGCTTATCACTGGAGAACCACTTATCCGATTTACGTGCTTTTTTTTTAAATATACGAGTACATATATTTTCTGGTCAGGTTATAGGCTATATTTTATTACGTTAAATAACATAAGGAATAAGCAGTGACGATAATAGTGAATCAAGTCGGAACAAAGTTTGCCGCTAGCGCGTTCTCTTGCAATACACTGCCTAAACCATTAAATATGGAACACTATCATGTAGCAAAGAATATCTGTAATATACGTAAAATGCAACGTCTCTCTGTCTGCCTGTCTGTCCGTTAGCGAGAACCACTTATCCGATTATGTGTTTTTTTTTTAATTCATACATGGCTTATGCGGATAATGTAGCAGTGATTGCAAGAGCAAAAGAGAACCCTAAAAAAGCCATAAGTAGGATAGAAGAAAGGGGAAGGATGAGAGTACTAAAGTTAAATGAAGAAAAAACAAAATACATGGAAATTACAAAGAAGAAGGATAATAACCACGAAAAACATCCCCACCATATTGTCAAGTCAAACAGTTTTTTTTTATACCGATATATTATGCACTAGTAATACTTTTGGCTCAATCTGTATTTTATGGACAATATTCTAGAATTATTTCGAAATTTTTTGATCAGTAGCAGCAAAAGAGAACCCTAAAAAAGCCATAAGTAGGATAGAAGAAAGGGGAAGGATGAGAGTACTAAAGTTAAATGAAGAAAATACAAAATACATGGAAATTACAAAGAAGAAGGATAATAATTACGAAAAAAATCTTCACCATATTGTCAAGTCAAACAGTTTTTTTTATACCGATATATTATGCACTAGTAATACTTTTGGCTCAATCTGCATTTTATGGACAATATTCTAGAATTATTTCAAAATTTTTTGATCAGTAGCATGGGGGGCGACAAAACTACACGACTCTAATGGGACCATCAATTCCTATGTTTGTGCCAAATTCCAACTTTATGTAGGGTGTGACAGACAGACACCGAAGTGATTCTATAAGTGTTCCGCACGGAACACTAAAAAGCAATTCTTAATGTTCTTAACAATTATTTCAGTTGTAGACTGTTTTTAAAATAATTTGGTTTGAACTTCGGATAGTACTGGTACCTTATAAACCGTAAAAACCTAATACAGTTTTTATTTTTTATACCAAGCGGGTGAAATCTTCACTTCGGGTAATAATTCTCTAGGTCCAATAGGAATACTGCATTCAGTTTAAATTAGCGGGCAGGAACGACACAGTTGAAGTGAAAAAATCACTCTTCGAGATTTTTGCATTTCTTCAAGTTTCAAAGTCCGTATATTACGAGGCTGTCATACAAAACTATACAAATGATATGCTAGTAGATAGTGTGGTTTAATTCCCGTACATACAACAGAAATGGTTCCTCAGTTTGATTCCCTGGATCACGAAAAATATATTCTATTTTTATTACCGTCGGTCTGTCTGTTGACACCATAACTCGCCAATGAAATCCAATATTGATCTCAGACTTGGCGCATATAATACTTGAGGGGAAACAGAACTCAAGTTCAATATAGCTTTAGGGGAAAAATGTGATAGGGGTGGGGGCTTGATAAATATAGTACATTTTCTATATTTCTATAAGAATTTTTTCCGGTTTTTGATTGAGATAAATTTTAAGTATACTTATTTATAGTTAAAGATATAACGGGTTAAATCAGTGGGGGAGAGGGCTAAGGGGGTTGCTTGATACGTAACATGTTATAATATCTTTTTAGTATCGAAAAACTTAAAAATTGCTTTATTTTTTAATTATTTTTGATTATTTAGAGTCAAAAATAATTAAAAGGTTGCAGGGATGGGCAAGGGACTGCTCCGTATATTTTCCTTTTCTAGGTTCTTGAAGTCGAGGAATCTAAAAATTGTGTTATTTTTTCATTACTTTCTTTTTTAGTAGGAATAGTATGCAGAGAAAGCTGAGGTGTGATTACGAGAAATCTAAAAAAATCGTCAGCATTACTCCACTTTTTACTTGGTTTTGGTTAGAGGTTGGTTAAATTTTTTTGATGGAGGTCACAATATAAGTAAAATATTATTTCTTCCTATAAAATATCAGATAGTAATGAATGTTCTTTAGTGTGAAATATCAAAGGCCCTACTTATTTTAGAACTTGTAATTTCAAGGGAAGGACTGATTATATATACGTTTACCATTTTTTTTTGTCGTATAATAAAATTACATCTAATATGCATTGAACAGTTACTAGCTGAACTAGCATTTGATAAGTATTTTAAATTAATTATGCAAAAATTAATAATCAAAAGCTCAAATAAGCAAACATATCAAACGAACGTTATACTCCTTAAGACTTACCTCTAACTCTCTATTGACCAAGCAATAATTTTCGAGAAGCTGCTAGATATTTTCATTTTATATTTCATTTCAGACGTTAATGTTGATAAAACTAAGAAGAAATGACCTAAAAAATATATTTATACGTTTTGTCGTGAAGACAATCCGTAATTCTATCTACGTTAGCAAAAACTTTTAGACTAATAAACTTCCCGAACAAAAAATAAAAAAAGACAAGGCGCTTGTTTCAACAAGCGCATCGTTCATCAATACCTTAGACAATATAATTTCATAAGAGCAAACTAGAGAGATACGAGGCAAAATTTATGTTGCAACTAATCCAGTAACCTCGTCTCTAAGTAAAACTAAAACACAGCGTGGGCAAAGTAAATTATGACACCCTGGAGTTCGCAAATATCGCCAAGGTTGAGCTGGAAATTTAGCAATTTGTGAGAACTAATGTTCTTAATTTGTTTTGTGGATAATTAACCTGATTGAATCATTAAATGTGTGTGTCATTGTTTTAATTTCTAACTCACACTTTTCTTTTTTATTATTTGATTTTCATTTAGTTAAATCTTTATTAGATAGTTTGATGTTTTGTGTACCGAATACTATTTTCTTTTCATAAATTTAATGACATATACAGCTACAGTGAAAACTACTTCCATGATTACTTTTAGTATAAATAAATGAATAAAATAAACTGCTCACGAAAGCATAAATATAATTAGCATAGTTAATGATATAAAAGTTTTCGTTACAAATTCCTGTTTACATAATCAAAATATTATGATGCAAACAATATATACATAATTTATATATACATCGCCTGGTATCGGAGGCTTATGGATATCTCCTTTTCCTTATGAAAATTTGCGGAACATTTTAAGTTCTCCCACACTAACATATGTGATAACATTATTTTGTATTAGTAAAGCAATGCTCTAAATTGTAGATATATATAGAAAAGCCTTTTTTTTATCGTTCACCTCCCCGTCTGAGTAGAGATTTTACTCTTTTTCATATACTGAAGATATCGGCGGGGATGTCGTGATACCCATTAACGTTGTCCAAGTGCCGAAACATACTTTTTTGTATTTCACGGCACCTTTTAGACAACGCGGTAGTAATGCCACGGACGTTATTGTATTTTTGCAAACAACTACTACCTATGTACGTGGCCAGGCCACATATATTTAAATAAAGTATACCGACCTACCGAAATTGGAACCCGAGATCTGCACCGCAAACAGATGCTACGCCACCCAGCCACGGGCCGTCACAATATTTTGAGTTTCTCTTGAGATTCTTATTTTTTTCCCCTTGTGAAAGCTCCTAGTGCAGAAAAAAAAAAAATGATTTCTCATTTCCGACGATCCGTCTATCTATAGATCTATCGACGTGTTGTCACGATTACTCTCGACTGAAGTATGCTAATTAATGTTATCGAAGATTAGTGAAAATTAGTTTCCATTATCGTTTGCTTAATTAAACAAAAACAGTGACTAGTTTTAATGCCGTTTTTTATGTCTACTTTCTAACGTATCTATGATGTATATAATTAATTTTTTTCTATGAAATTTGTAATTTCTAAGAAGAAACCAGTTGTTTGTCGTTTATCTTAAACCATGCAAATAATATGCTGACTGCAATAGTAAAATAGATATCGGTAAGTAGTTTGTAAGGGGGGAGTATTTTTATATTGAGAATTTGTGACATCTTGAAGATAACTTTACTTGTTATTAACGAATTGTTTGTCAATATTTTCCTTCAATTACTTTTTTGCTACAGAGACATACTAGTTTTAATTTATTAAGTTATTTTCGTAGCACTCTATATATAAATTATATATATATATATATATATATATATATATATATATATATATATATATATATATATATATATATATATATATATATATATATATATATATATATATATATATGTCACAATTAATTATATTAAAATACATTATTTTCGTTAATATTGAAAGCAGTGCATCTGGTCGGTATTTATTTGGTAAAATCGTAAGCTCTTCTTGCCTTATGTGGGTATCAGATGAATTTTAGAGCATTTTCAGCAGGAGGAAATATTCCCTTTTTATAGGATGTGTTTAAAGGTCTACAAAAAAGTAGTGTTAACTCTCTCTCTACACTGAACACAATCAAACGTATTGAAGAGAGTTGGCACACAACTGTCAAGAACAATACGTATTTTTTGCGTGGTTACGTATTGAAAGAGTAAGCTAAATGTAGTAATCAATTGTCAAATTCAGTCAATACACGTTCAGTGGTTCAGCGATGATTATGGATTAAAATTTTGAGACTTCTTTACGTTACTTTTACGTGTATTCATCAATATTTTTTATAATTGCTTTTGCTACAGAGGTATACCTGTTTTAGTAAAGGGTTGTTGCAGTATTGAGCCCTTTTCTCGTTAGATGATAGTCGCATCGTGCCAAACTTCGCGTCATTTGAAAACATTTGACAGTGGAGATGTGTAAAAACTGTTGTAATTCGTTTATTTAAAATTAAGTTAGAGCGTCCTGAAAATTACTGAAATCCTGTAAAAGTTCGCTACATTTGCTGCGCTATCCGATAAATAAATTTGTGCTATTTGCGGTTAAGATGCGTTATTAAAACGACAGCCAAAAGAAGCTTCAGTCGCTTTCGTTTTGGAAATTTCGATTTCAAGGATGCTCCTCGCACTGGTTGACCAGTGACCAAAAAAGTTGATAGAATTTTGGTGAAAAGTTGACGAGACCTGGCATGTAAATAGCCATGACATCGCTAAGGAACTAAGCATCCTTCACCAAATAGATTTAAATAATTTTGAGAAAGATGGTTACGAAAAGAAGTTCAATGTCGGAGTCCCACATGATTTAAAGCTGAAAAATTAACTTCGAATTTTGATCTGCGAATCTCCATTGAAACGTAATGAAATCGATCTATTTCTGAAGCTATTGATCACGAGCGATGAAAAGTGAATCACATACGACAATAATGTGCAAAAAAGATCTTGATTGAAAAAAGATGAACTCCACAAACGATGGCAAAGCCCCGATTGATGCCAAAAAAAGTGATGCTGTGTGGTGGAACTGGAAGAAAATCGTGCATCATGAGTTGCTGCAGCCCACCTAAATGATTGATTTTCTATTGTACTGTCAATACTGATAAGATTAAAGTAAGCGATTGAAAAAAAACGGCCGGAACTAGTCGACAGAAAATGTATTTTCTTCCACCGTGACAGCGCCAGATCGCACACATTTTTGATGACTCGGCAAAAATTGATTGAGCTTAGCTAGAAAGCTTTAATGTCTCCACCATATATGTTATACCATCAGGCTACTATTTGTTTCAGTCTGGTGTTAGGTTAGTTTGAAAAGAGGCTTGTGAGAACCACTTGTAACAATTTTTAGCCCAGAAACCACAGAAGTTCTACAGTAACGGAATCATGGTGTTGTCAGAAAAATAGTCGAAAATCATCGAATACTTGGTTTCATAAAGTTGTTTTAAAATGTAAATAATAACCGGCCAAGTGCAAGTCGGACTTGCGCAAGTGTTACGTACGTTGACTGCATTTAAAATAAAAAATATTGTTACACACACTTCACAAAACACACCCAAAATGAGTTTTCAATAAAGTCGTTTTCCGATCTTTACTAAAAACTGATGACCTTGGAATTTTTTTTTTTTTTTATATACTAGATAAATTATTAAAGGTAATGCACTCGTAATAATTTTCGTTCAATCTAAACCCTGTGGAGAATATTCCAGCATTTTTTCAAAATTTTATTTCGATTTTTCGCAAGTATTACATTATATATGCTTTTGAACTCGTATTTTTACAAGCTTTCATTTGACACCCCACTCGATGATTTGGTAATTTTTTTTTTTTTACTTCTGATTTCACCTCCCAAAACTAACCCCTTAAGTCAAAATTTAACTTTCAAAACTACAGAGCTCTGATGAGGTCAATTCCTATATTAGTGCCAAATTTCAACTTTGTTTTTTGACAAAAATTAAATAACAAATTTTATTCTTACTACAGTAAATTTACTGCAATTCGTGCCGAAAAATCTTGAGCAAGAATAAAAGAAATGAAAGCTTTAATATTAAATGCGGAAATATCGGACTTTATGCTTGTGCTAGTTGCATGTTAACACTTTTTTATTTTAACTATTTTTAATTTAATCTTACAAAGACTTCCTTGCGGCAACGTTAAAAAACTGTTTTGTGATATGTTTTAAAATAATAAAATTCCTTTTCAACAATCCTAAGAAATACTTGTGCAAATTTATTGTTTTGAAACCTTAGTAAGTAGCTTTCCTTAACATCAAAGAAACACTAAGTTTACTTTTTGTAATAATAAAAGAATGGCCAAATCTGATTTTATTCTGAATAAATTAGTAAGAACGTCTTTTCCTTTGAAAGAGCTAAGTGTAGTTAGAAAACAAAAGCAGCCCGACTAATTTTCGCCCGTTTGTAAAGAGTTGACAGATGCAAAGTTATATAAGGGTAGAGAAAGAGAAAAGAAATACATATTCTCAGTATTGTGTAAAGAAGAATGCGAGTTTTATTGCAATAAGAGGAAAAATGGTGAAACACGCTCGGAAAATGTAAACAACTTTGCGGATTTCAAATGAAATGTAAAATATACTCATAACAGAGAAAAAGGGTGCGAAATAGCTGTGTTGGTGTTGGATGATCAATCCTGGAAACCGTTTGAAAAAGGCGAGTATAAAAGCCTCTAGAAAAATTTATGCAGTATCGGAAATCATATATTAGGACTTGGTTGTATATATTTCTAAAAATTCCTGTTGACTTTGTGTATATATATATATATATATATATATATATATATATATATATATATATATATATATATATATATATATATATATATATATAATATATATATATATATATAATATATAAATTAATTTTCAGATTGTTGCGTTAATTTTGTCCAGGAGTTTATATATATATATATATATATATATATATATATATATATATATATATATATATATATTATATATATATATATATATATATATATATATATATATAATATATTATATATATATATATATGCATAAGTTTTTGCCGATTTTTGTGGTAAAGAAAATACGTAATTTTCAAGGGAAATTCATTTTTTATTTATTCAAAATATTGGCCATTGGCTTCTACACACTTCGCCATGTTTCAGGTAAATTATGAATACCATGCCAGAAAAACTGCTTGTCTTTTGCGGCAACCTATTCGTCGAACCATATTCCAATTTCCTCGAAATTGCTGAAGCAGCAAGAGGTGATAGTCAGATGGCTCCAGGTCGGGAGAGTACGGCGAGTGCGGAAGGATGTCCGATCCAAGCGATTTCAAGGTGTCTTTCACTGGTTTTGCTGTGTGAGACGGCGCATTGTCGTGTAACAAAATCACTTTGCCATGTCTTTTGGCCCATTCCGGTCGTCTTTCGATCAATGCGTGATTTAAATTAAACATTTAATGCTTTTGCCAATTGCTCTTGTGTCATCATCCAGTAACGCCTGCAGTTCCTCGTCTTCGTACTTTTGTGGTCTACCAGAACGCGCACTGTCGTTCACATTGAAATCACCACGTTTAAATTGTCGACACCATGTCTCACATGTTTTAATCAATGGAGCGTGTTCATTATATGTTTCTACCAGCAAACGATGACTTTCCGCAGCATTTTTCTTTTGATTAAATAAGAAAAGCAATGCGGCCGCAAATGTTCTTTTTCAGGCACAAAAGTCGAAACGCACAGTGATCACTGAACGATACAATACAGACGCTAATGTTTGGCGGAATCAACTTGTGTATGTTGTTTAGGTTAATGTCAGACGAACAAACTGACGTATCTATCAAATTCATACACTGCGTACTGTTCGCTGGTGCCATCTCTTAGTGAAACCGGCAAAAACTTATGCATACACCTGGTATATATATATATATATATATATATATATATATATATATATATATATATATATATATATATATATATATATATATACATACATACATACATACATACATACATATATACATACATATATACATATATATGATTACAACATTCTCCGACGTTTTCCAATCTCCATATTTTTCGGTCGTTCCTTGGATTGTCCTTTCATCCTCAATCTCTCTGTATATCCCCTCTCTCCAACTGGTTCTCGTTTTTTCTTGTCTTCTGGTTGCGACATTCGTATTTGTTTTGGGAATCGATGTTCGTCCTTTCTTTGGATGTGCCCAAACGAGATAAGTTGTTTGGCTAGAATGTCATCTGTAATACAGTGTTTAATTTTCTCTTCTGGATCTTCCTGCTGCTCTTCTCCTGAAGTCCATTTCCACTTCATCACAGGTATGTAGGTATAATGCGATACTTTTCACAATGGTTTCAAATATCCTCTTTTTCTTAGTTTTAATAATAGACCTATCCCGTAGAAGACTGTTTAGTATTATAATAGGCTTTCTTCCTGCTGCATTTCTTTCTCTTGTGGCCTTGTCCAGTTATCTATACTCTAAAATTCTTATACTCAGTTACTTGCAGTCGCGAAAATTTTATTGTGATTTGATCGTCAAGATCTTTTTGTTGCTCCCAATAAATAGATATTCCGTTTTCCTTATATTGACTGCTAAATCTCAGTTCTTGTATTCGTCAATCATCGTCATATAGTTCAGGTCGTCGCAGTCTTGAGCCATTACCACCTGGTCATCCGCGAAACATCTACGGCAGTGTCAATTAGTGGTATCCCCATTGGTCTGTACTTCTGCTTCCATCTCTTCAGTGTGCTTTTCAGATATATCTTCAAAAGGATGGAAGCATCCTTGCTTCAGACCTTTTGATGTAATAAATCTCGGTGTTACTGGTGTTCCTGTTTTAAATTTTTGTTATGGGTTGATCATATAGCGTCTTGGCAGCTTTAATTAATTCTGTGTTAATATAGTTAATTTCTGATTTCGAAATAAATTTCGAAATAACTACCAAAAATTGAACAAAATCCATAATTTCAATCATCAGTCAATTTAGATACCACAGTTAAGCGAACAAAAAACAAGTTCAATATCGTAGTAAATTTTAGCACTAACTGGAATACTAGAAGGATATTTACCGTTGACCTTCACAATTGCTTAAGTATACACCAGGCAGCGCAGTGTTTCATGCCAATTTAAAATATTAGGTGATTAGGTTATTACGCAGGTTAAAAAACTAACATAAGAAATTGTCGCTTGTTTTATCATATTCTTCTCACCCCTATTATTTCTATTATTTAAAATTGGTGTTTGAGTATTTATAGATCTAGCATTTTAAAATAATGCAATATAGTATGCAGGATTAAAAAGTATTCAAAAAATTTGGCTATTCTGAAAATTTACATTTTCATTACGGATTGCTAATCTAGAGGTTTATTATACTAACAGTAAAAATATTAGCTGAGGTAAAGATAGTTAAACTATTAAGAAAATTAATTTTCACACTGGCTCCGTATAATAATTAATACAACATACAAGTTCTCTACATAATATTGAATTTAGTGTCATTTTCTACAGCATGTACCTGTATTACTATTCTGTCTAAAAGAGGATTTCTACTTCGCTACTACAACTTTTAATTGTCCTGACATCACTGGAGATCCAGCTGGATTAAATTAGCTCACTGAGTCTCACAGTAAAACAAAGCAAACCTATTTCGGCCACTCTTACACACGCTAAGTAGGTATGTTCGCAAATCAGATCGATAGCGAATTGGTATTAAGATCACTCATTGATTTGTAGTTCAAACAGGAGAAATAAAATAAAACAATTTTTAAATCATCGACATGTTAGTTATTAGTTAATTGATAGTTAGTTATTTACGGCAATCAGAAAAAAAGCGCATATTTCTATAATAGTATTTACCTTACAAAATGTATGTATCAGTCGATAACCGACGTAAACGCATTGTACTCCATATTCAAGCTTGTATGGCGTCATATGTTTGACGCTCTTGTTTGAAACAGTCGCAAAAAACTTTAGTCATTTAATCTTGCTGGTGTTGTTAAGAGTTAATTCGTGGTAGCGTCTCAAAATATTTCATATACATGTACACCTTAAAAAATGTAAGTTTTTCATTTGTTACTAATTATTATTTCATTTAAATTATTAGCTGTGCTTTATTACGAAGATGAAGATTATTTTTTCAAAGGTTTATCTAACTATTAATGCAAAGTTTTGTATTTCCTTTTAGAATGCTTAGTTCGAGATTTTGAAAGAAGGTTTAGATGAACGCAAAGTCCTATGGAAATAGATAAGTTCTATGTGTCTTTTAATCTACAGGGCAGGATACCACATTTTCTACGACCAATCAAAGATATTTGGAAAATTCAGAACTCCATCGCAATATCTAAACATCCTGACAATTTAATCGTGACACCAGTCTTAACCTCTCACTAATCTGGGAACAGATCATCCAGCAAGTCTTGCCTCTCTCTATTTCAGTTTACTAATATAAAAAGGTGTTTGCAAACGGAATTAAAATAGTTCTAAATTCCGAAGAAATCAGTTCTCCGAACAAGCTCTGAATAATCCCACAGGATGATTGACAAAATATCAATATCACTTGTTCAATTGACACAGAGAAAATCCAAAATTATACCGATAAGCTCTATAACCTTTGAAAGTTTCCCATCAAATCTTTTAATTCTGCTCATAATTTTATGTTAATAAAAAACTTCACCGTTATTTCCGGTTTAGTTCAATTTTTCCATTTGGGACACATAATAAAAAGCAATTTATATATTTTAAATGTAAAATTAACCTGGAAATAACGGAATTTGACATAAATGTAAGGATGACACATAAATTTCTTTTATTTGTTTATTTTTGGGCATAGTTCACGTGCTGCATGGAAATCCCTAAATCGTTACAGGAACGATGCGTGTGTGGAAAAGCGACTCAAGTTGGTCTTGAATCGCAGTAAATTGTGCTCGGTGGAAAACGTAGTCCTGGGCAAATCATTCCGTTAGGATGAGGTTCTCGATATAAAAGGTACGACAAGCTAAACCTCATACTAATGTGAAGTATCAGCGTGATTTGTATTCCTAATGCAGCGCTCCGACAAAAATTAAGCAGGTTACATACAACGAACACTTTCCATGAAAATACGGGTAGAATAGACTCAAGTCGCCAACCGTTCTTAAAAGTTCGAAGGAATCAAAGTTGTTAGGAAGTTCTGGGTCTCCAGTCATCTATTCTGAATGAAATCCAACAAATCCAGTATGTGTTTGAAAGCAGAGTCTTCTTGATCTGTTTTTAACCACCAATCCGGAGATTTACACGGTCAGCGTAAATTCGCCGTTAGGTTCTTCCGACCATAAACTACTTTCGACATCGAGTATTCTACCAATCAGTGACAGAGAGGCGCCCAAACCGCGCAAGAATTGGCACTACAAATCTGCTAAATGGGAAGATCTCATGGAATATTTTCGAACTTTCCCTTGGTTGGACGTTTGTTTTCGATCCGACGACCCATCTGACTGCGCCAGGGAGGTTTCCGATGTTATTTTGGCCGGTATGGAGGCTTACATCCCTTTTTCGAAGAAATGCCCTTCCAACGGCAAACCTTGGTTTGACCTAAAATGCAAAGAAGCTGTTGCTTCTAAACATCTTGCATACCGACAGTGGCGTGAAGATCCTAACACCATAAATCGTAACACCTTTGTTCGTGCCAGGAACAGATGCAAAGAAATTATTGACGAAACCAAGGACAAACTTCTCGCTTGTCCCGGCAATTTTAGGTCCTTTTGGTCAGTCGCTAAGGCAGTTAGTCAAAATTTCACCAAATCCACCATACCACCACTCACACGGCCAGATAATTCTATTGCGACGACACCTGTTGAGAAAGCGAACTTGTTGGCTGAACTCTTTGCTTCACATTCTGTCTGTCGATTTCCAAGGAAAAACGCCACCTACTATTCCCATAGTGCAGTCAAGGATGCCCGATATTGTCTTCAGACAGCGTATCATAAAACGTATTTTGATGAAGCTAGACACCAAAAAGGCTTCTGGCGCTGACGGAATACCTGCCATAGTTCTCAAGAATTATGCGAGGGAACTAACACCAGTTTTCTGTAGACTTTTCAACCTATCCTACAGAAAGGGAATATTTCCTTCCTGCTGGAAATGTGCCACAGTTCAGCCGATACCTAAAAAAGGCAAGAAGACCTTGCCAAATAACTACCGACCAATCGCACTACTCTCAATAATATCGAAAGTCATGGAAAAGGCTATCAATCAGCATCTTCTAAAATATCTTGAAGGATTCAACATTGTTAGTGATCACCAATATAGCTTTCGTAAAAATAGATCAACAGGAGATCTTCTGACTTATGTAACACATGTTTGGAACAACGTAAATCGAACACTTTGAAGAATCTCGAGCGGTTGCTCTTGACATATCCAAGGCATTCGACCGTGTTTGGCACGATGGGCTGTTGGCTAAGCTACGTGCTTATGGTATGTCTGAAAAGTTCTGTTTGTGGCTCTCATGTTTCCTCAGAGAGCGTTCTTTACAAGTGGCAGTCGACGGATTTCTTTCTAACACCTTCACTATCAACGCCGGTGTGCCCAAGGTTCCATACTGTCTCCTACTCTTTTCCTCATTTATATTAACGATCTGCTGGAAAAGACCGAGAATCCAATCTACAGCTTTGCAGATGACAGTACACTTATCTCTTCATTCACTTTGAACGCTCGGACATCGACTACTCAGACGAATATCCGCAGACAGCAGGAAGTCATTCAACTTAATAAAGACCTGAAAGAAATTTTATCTTGGGGTGACAGTAACCAAGTGGAATTTAACGCCACAAAAACCCAGGCGGCAGTTTTTTCTAAAAAAGTTAACGTTGCAGAACCCGACATAGTTATGTCGGGGCACTCCATCCCTCTAACATCGTCACTCAATCTGTTAGGCGTTAATTTGGGAGCAAATATGTCCTGGCATGAACATGTTGCAGGCATAGCAAGGAGAGCTTCTCAAAAGTTGGGAATATTGTTTCGAACCAGAAAGCTTTACACTCCACAACAACTGTTAATTCTTTACAAAGCTCAAATTCGACCAACTATGGAATACTGCTCCCATGTTTGGAGCTCCGCTCCCAAACATACACTGCATTTGTTGGATTCTATCCAGAGAAGAGCTGTTCGTCTGATTGGACACCCGGAACTGACCGACGGCCTTGATTCACTGGAACATCGAAGAACGGTTGGCGACTTGAGCCTATTCTACAAGTACTTTCATGGAAAGTGTTCGAAGGATGTGGCCCGCTTAATTCCTCCCAGAGCGGTCCATGTGACACACGTCGCGCTAATACTTCACATCCGTATGAGGTTCAGCTTGTTACTCCTCGTACAACGCTTTTCAAGCAGTCTTTTATATGGAGAACATCATACCTTTGGAATAGTTTGCCCAGGACTGTGTTTCCCATCGAGTACAATCTACAGCGATTCAAGAACAACGTGAATCGCTTTCTCCGCACACGTGTCGCTCCTGTAGCGCTTTAGGGACTTCTCTGTAGCACGTGAGCAGTATTCCATCGTTGGGTGAATTTGAGCTTTGTACAGAATTAACAGTAGTTGTGGAGTGTAAAGCTTTCTAGTTCGAAATAATATTCCCATATCCCAGCTTTTGCCAAGACATTTTTGCTCCCAAATTCACGCTCAGCAGATAGAGTGACTTTCGTAACTTTAAGTTATACTTGGTTAAAGTCACCCCAAGATAGAATTTCTTCCAAGGCTTTGTTTAGTTCAACGACTTCCTGCTATGTACTCTTGCTGACATGGAAATTTACATAAGAGGTGTAGAGGTTACATAACTTATGTATTATTACATAAATAATTGATGGCTATAAATGGATCGAGTATTATCAATGTAATTATTTTTTCGTAGAGTATTGTCAAAGAGGTGTCGAAAATTTCAATTTGATACTAAGACAAAGTTGACGGGTATTCCGAGATTCTCGCAAATATCTGCATGATATAGAAAATATTATCAATATTGGTAAGTGAAAGGGTTATATTAATATATGTTATAGAAATCATATCGATGTTTTAGAACTATCGATATCTGATGAGCATGTCTAAAGCACTATTTTAGTTGCTACGAATGTACTGTACCTTGGTTTGGACGTTTTTAGTTTTAGGAAAATAGGTAGGTTAGAACACTGTTTAATGAATAGCCTGACGGGCATACTAACCATTTACTTTAAGTTTATGGTTACACGTAAATTCGTGAACAAATTTAGCATTGCGGATCTATTTAAGATTATAAAAGCTCAGAAAATGAAATCGGTTTTATTTTTGTAGGTACAATTTTCTTGAATAATGGTAATATTATTTTTATTATTATATGCAAGCGAATTCAGTATAAGGCTATTTTTGAAAAACGTTTGTCAAAACAATATACTAACAGAAATTGTAGGTTATCGGGAAAACCACCCTTCATGTACAATTACGATGTTCTCCTTGAAATTACAATAAAAAAAACTTTAGCAGTTAGCTCTCCCCTTTATACATTAATGCTTGGCAAATGTTCTCAGCATTTATTAGATAAACTCTACCCCTGTTATACCTGCCGCAAGAGACAGCCATTTTCTATCGATCTTCCTTTATTGAGCCTCCCTTTTAAAGCACTTATTTGCCTATTGTTCTGTTTAACTTCATAACTCGCTGTCCCTATTAAGACTTTACTACCTCCGACAAATTTAATATCTCCAAACCTACCCCTGTCCTATGTATTAGATTAAAATTTTGTTTGACAAAGGAACTGTAACTGGTTGAAAACCTAAGCCAATTTAATTTAGAATATAATTATAATGAGGAAAAAACTACAGGAGGACTTTCTCCAAAAATATCCAAATATGTAATATGCAAGCAACATGGCAAAAAAAATACTTTCAGGGATTCTTATATTTTATTTCAGTAAACAACAAAATTTTGAATTTCTATTGATCTCTCTATAAGGCTGTATAACAGTCATCGAAGAGAGTGAGAGGGTATATAGATAGATTTTTAATATTAACAGCCCAAAATAGGCCCATATCTGCAAACTTGTTCTGTGCTTTTGCACTGTTCAGTAAGAAATTGCTTTGTGCATTTTTAACGGCTATTCTTCCAGATTCACTCTATAAGTTTTAAAATTAAAAAAATAAACTATTTCTCTGGTCTCGAATTTGTTATACCATTTCGTTCTTTTATAGTTAGAATTGCAAGGGCCGCTTTTTTTAGTTTTTACAAACGACCACTAGATGGCGCTATTGAGATGTGATATTACCATTTGACAACTGTTATTGTTAAAACAGTAGCAGCTCAGAAATTGGTCGAGTAGTTTGTTTACAGTGAGCGTTTAAGAAACACGGTTTTGTGAATACATGAAAATTTCACGTGAAAGTTTTCGTTGGACGATTTTTTACGATTTTAAAAGGCTTAACTCAACAATAATGCCTCGAATCGCTTCGTTCAACGTTTGGTAATGAATCATCATCAGAAAAGATTGTTTACAATTGGTTTGCAGAATTTCGTCATGGTCGTGCTTCCGTCAGAAATGAATTTTGTAAAGGTCGACCAAAATCGGTTGTTGTTCCTAAAAATATCGATGCTGTACGCAGTATGATTGAAGAAGATCGGCCTGTGACCTACCGTAAGATAGAGGCATCCTTAGGCATATCGAAGGCTGCAGACATTCGATTTTGCATGAACGTTTAGCTGTGAAAAAGGTCTATTCTCGATGGATTCCACCTAATTTGACCGAAACTCAAAAACAGGCTCGTGTCAATTGGTGTAAGGAAATGCTCAAAAAATTTGTATACAACATCGTAACAGGAGACGAAACTTGGATATATTCGAACAAACCGAAAACTAAGCAACAACTGTATGCATCCAATGAATCCAACAAAAGGGGTTCGTTCGCGAAACACTTCAACGACAATGATCGTTTGTTTCTGTAGTTATACTCGACATGTTGTAACCACTGCTTTACAGGATCGAAGAACAGTTGACGAACAAAAACACCGAATTAATATTTCATTGCCCGTATTCACCTGATTTATGGCCTAACAACTTCTTTTTGTTCTCGAATGTCAAAAAAAAAATGCGTAGACCACGATTTTCATCACCTCACGAAGCATTTGAATACTTCCAAAACCATGTTTTTGAGATACCAACTTCGGAGTGGAAGAAATGTTTCGAGAATTGGTTCGAACGCATGCAAAAGTTGTAAATCTTAAAGGTAAATACTTTGAGAAACAATAAAACGATTTTTAGCAAAAAAATATTTTTTCAGGTAGCCCTCGTATTAAACTTAAAAAAAAAAACATATTTCACAGAATCAGTTCTGTTATACTAAATAACCAATATCCCCTCAAAACGTTTAAACAGAAAAAAGATCGACAGCTATATTTTATCTTTAATAGCACAGATATTCGATCGCATATATCATCATAACGATATTTGAATTTGACAGCTATAATTGCATATCCCGAAAACTTACGAAATTTTTATATACTACCCAGGAATTTTATTTATACTTAGATTTAGGTTGCAGGTATATTTCAGAATACAACTGCATTAATTTAACTAAAAATGTTTGCAATAATTAAAAAACAATAGGAGAAAGAACTTTCAAAAAGTTGATGAAGCAAGCGCTAATTTAAGTTTAGTACTTGTTAAACAAGTTGATTTAGGCACTGGTAACCAATGGTGTTGGTTTTAATATATTCAGTAGTTAATATATGTGGAGCGATACAAAAGGTCCAGCATTAACGCTGTAAAATCTAAAGTACATTCCTTTAAACTTCGGAACTCTAGTCACCTTTAAATTAGTCACCCTGAACTTGAATACGCCGGGCTCACCGTCTTTCCCACTGATTGAACATTTTTTTCAGGACGACCTCTTAACTTCATCTTCATATAGGAGAACAGCCCGAAGTTACAGGGTGCAAAATCAGGCGAAAAAGGAGGAGAGGACTGAGAATTATAAACTTCTTGGCCAAAAATCGTTACGTCCAGAACAAACTGTGCATTGTCGTGAGATAAGAGGAAACTCTTCTCGCTTCCAAGCGTTGGTCTTTTTCTAGCCACTAGAAAGTTCATCAGAGATACTCAGAATTGTTCAGCGGCAGTATTTACAAACGATTTGTTGAACTTTGGCAATGATTTCAGGCACGGTTGCAGTGGAAGTTCTTCCGGAACTCTCTTGGTCTTCTCTTGAAGTTCGTCCGGCTATTATTCAATTAAATCAAGCGCAGAAGGCAACATTAAATGGTGAGACGTTAATAAAGAAATGCAAGCAAGGTTTACAATATTTAACGATTGTCATCCCTGCTTAATGACATAGATTTCTCTCCTAGGTCGAAATCAACATAGCATTTCGTTCAAGAGTTATCGTGCCAACAGGAAGACCATTTGAAACTGGAAACTACGTATCTCATGGTCTAGAGACCCAACATCTTACTCTCGGATGAGGCACCTCTTTAGCCTTAATGGTTACGGTAATAAGCAAAATTGCCTTTATTGGAATTCGACAGATCCAAAATTAAAATACTAAAAACCTTGGTATTTTCATAAAGTAACATAGAGTTGTTTAGACATGATGGAGAACCAAAAAGCCTTGTTTCAGCAAGATAGAACGACATAATATACTTCAAACACACCTTTATCAGTCATTTAAAAAAGACGTAATATACAGTCTATCAAGTAAAAACGTGACCGCTCGTATTCTTGAAAAAATATGTTTCGAGAACATTTTTTCGCCATCAATGTATTCTTTGATATGCTAACAACGGCGCAATTACCTTAGTAAGTTTTCCAATCGCCTCCTGCATCAATAATCGCCTGGAATCTTGAGGCATGCTATCGACGAGATTTTCTGCGTACTACGGCAATGATCACCAAATATTGCGAATCTCACAAGACGTCTTTCCTCTGGGGTTTCTTTTTACAAGGGACCAAAGATTTTCAATAGGGTTGGCGTCTGGCAATTGTGAGGTCCGCTCTAGTATCTTATCGTCCCAAGTGAGCCGCTTCGCTACAGGATTTTCGCCCAGCAAAGGTTGCTCTAACGTACTTCGGAATTTGACATCATGAGCACGAAAATGTTGTCGATGGGTCCCATGGGATACATTTAATCCTTTTTTTTCTTACTTTCGCTGCTCGTTGGCGCAGCGCCAATTTCGTGAACACAAAGACACGATTCGTTTTTCGACTTTCAGATTGACTTTGCCTACCGAGCCACGTTTTGGCAAGACGTCGGCATTTTTCGTCTTGGGAAAACGATTTACCCACTTTTTCACAAACGATACTGTCTTTTTAATATATTTAGCGGCCGCGGAATATGTCATTTTAAGTTGGATGAGAACAAATAAAGATTGCCTCGAACTGACGCGCAAACAAGTGACCCATTTTGGATTTTACGTGATTTCGACGAAAGTTCGGAATCTTCTGATACTTTTACTAAAATGCGTCTTAGACAAAGGTTCCCTCTACCCATTTTTTATTGAACTGCTAGAATCACATCTACCAAAAATGAATTATCGCGGACACGTTGTTACTTGACAGACTGTAAGTTGGTTTCCAGTTAGTACTGAATTGACGCTGTTGGTATGTTCGTTTGACAATATCTCAACCCTAAAAAAATTACAGCTGAATAACTAAGATATAATATCCAGTAAAGATGGCAGCGATCACGGGAATAATGTACCGAGCAGTGATTAATATTTCCACACCTTGCTTAGAAGAGTATCAACACTATAGTGGTTCACATTTAGATGACATTATAAATATTTTTAAATTTTTAATGGGACAACTTGTAACATTTTCTCGTCCTCTACAAATCAAAAAAAATAACAGAATATTTTTAAGCAATATTATTTATTTATCAAGCAGCATATTCCATAAAATTAAACTGCAGACAATTGAAAACAAAATTTTATTTCAAGAGATCAAACTATAAAATCGCGTTATATTAAGCTCTTCCGTACGCCGGCAACGAAACTTGCTATATTATTACACTAGTCAGACGTCCTAATAAAATTTTGATTAGTAGACATTTCCTTTCCAAATTATTAGCCTTCCTGGCCGGGTGATAAATGTATTTATTACGTTTCTAGTAGAATATGGCTAGATATACTTACCAAATCAAATGGATGTTAAATTTTGATGATTTCAACTAACCAATCTTCTCGCTATGCTCAAATATTTACTTATCTTTTCAAAATCAGGCTCCGCATTTTAAAACCTCTATATAATATCTTTACCATTTAGTTACTAGATAGATAATAGAACTTTTTCTTTATGTTGCGTTAAAATTTATTAAAATATTAACTAACAAAATTTTACGCTACCCCAAAAATAGGATGTTAAAAATTAACTTTAACTTCCCTACTCAGTATATACAGTCCCTGGCCAAATTATTAGACGCACTGTATTTTTTTTTAGTAATTTTATGTTTCTTAAGAGTTTTTATGCAAAAATGGTATATTTAAACTACAATACTATTGATTTTTATTTAAAAGAATTGTTGTAGACTACATATTTGTATTATTTTTAACATATGGCAACACTGTGTTGACAAAGTGATACATGAACGTAAAGAAGTACAAACCTGTATCAGTCGCGATCGGAATCGAGTCAGGTACGGACGTGTTTCTGTGGCTTTATGGACTGTGATTGTTTGTTTAACAGTTTTATACTACTCAGTTATTAGTTTATTTTGTATGCAGTGTTTTAAAAAAGTAATTGGACTATTTTCATTATGGGTAGAAAAGGCGATCTTTCACCACGTAAAAAAGCTGAAGTGAAGGCCCTTGTGATTGCGAAAACATTTACAAACCGAGAAATATCACGAAGATTGGAGGTTTCTGAAGCTAGTGTACGACGCATAAAAAAGAAAATTGAGTCAGGGAAGGAATTAAGCCCGAAAAGAAAGATAAGATGCGGTAGAAAACCAATTTTCACTCCACGGTCAGAGAGATGTTTGAAGAAAATTTGTGTAGAAAACAGATTTGCTACCACAAAGGTAATAAAATCACAACTCCAGGATGCTAGCGTAAATGCTTCTGAGCGCACTGTTCGAAGAAAATTGAAAGAATTAGATTTTAAGGCCTGTCGCCCCGCCAGGAAGCCCAAGTTAACAGCTGCAATGAAAGCAAAGCGCCTGAAGTGGGCCAAATAATGGCAAGACAAAGATATGGACTTCTGGAGATCGGTAAGATACAGCAATTTAATGAATAATTGATACATTATTATCATTTTCAGTTAAATAAAGCAAATGAACATGGAAGTTTATATATTTTTCATATTTTTGACAGGTCTGCTTCAGTGACGAAAGCACATTCGAAATTTTGCAGAATAAAGCTCAGTATGTGCGTCGTCGTCATGGAGAAAAGTTTCATCCTGATTGTGTCGTCCCGACGGTTAAACATCCCACCAAAGTGATGATTTGGTCAGTCATCAGCGGCAAGGGCACTGGACGTCTGTACGTCGTCAAAGGAATAATGAGGCAAGATCAGTACAAAGAAGTATTACAAAATCGGTTGATTCCGTAGCTCAGAGAATGGTTTCCAAATGGGGAACCATTCACTTTCATGCAAGATGGAGCTCCCTGTCACACTGCTCGGTCTGTTAAAGCTTTTTTGGCAGAAAAAAATATCCCTCTGTTGGATTGGCCCTGATATGAACCCCATTGAAAATGTGTGGGAGCTGATGAAAAGAGAAGTGGCTAAAGATGTGATTACCAACAAAACCCAGCTCCTAGAAAAGATTATTCACGTGTGGAATCATCATCCTCAAATGCAGGAAACAGTACAATCTTGCACTGATAGCATGCCGCGCAGAATTAAAGCTTTGATAGCGGCTAAAGCTGGCTCAACTAAATATTGACTTTTACTAACATTAATTTCACTTTTCTTTAAAACTTAATAAACTTATGCTTTTCTAAATTAATGCTGTTTTATTTATGTCAAATAAATAGGTAATTGATTGGATAATATAAAAATAAAAAACAAATCAATTTAAAATAATAAAACGGTACAATATCACTCTGTAATTAATATTTTACATGAAATCTTGCAGTGCGTCTAATAATTTGGCCAGGGACTGTATATACCAAACTTCAGGAGCGATGGTTGATAGTCAATCATCGCTCCTGATCAAGCTAACATGGTTAGCGAAACACGCGTCGAGTGCAAAAATAAAGTGTTTGGTGTAGTGGTGATATATACTTCCCACATTCCCAACATAGTTTAACTTCCCTAATCTCTAAATTTTTGGTAAATTCAGCACTCGCGACGTCAGTTCATTAGCTACCAATTCAACTAATGATGTAATTCTCCACTAAAGAATCTATCTAATCTTTCTAGCATCCATTCTACACGCCTTGCAGTGCAACATCATGATTCATACTGTCGGTAAAGAACGTGTCGCCTATAACTCGTATTCGGTAAAAGTAATTTCTTATTATTGCAAACAATGCCTTGTAGAAAAAGATTCATTTATAACCTTGTTTATGGTTAAATAGTACATTATCGAACATGAGTGCTCCACACGCTTCGCTCTTCGAGTGTTCCCATGTAATCATCCATCAAGCCCGAAAATGATCCCTACAGCGGCTGCTAAGTATATGGGGAAATCGGAGGCAAAGGTGGATGATCCAGAACGTGATTCGAGAGGACAAGCAACGGTCAAGAACGAAAAAAAATGATTATTAACATGTTTTCCTGAAATCTTCAATTAACTTTGCGCCAAGAGATGCAAGAACTAAAACAGAAAGGTTTGGATATATGTCGAATAAAACGATTCGCAGTCATCTCCAAGCTAACGATTTGAAGTCGAGGAGTACAATCAAGAAACCATTGCTGAGCGAAAAACACAGACGGAAACGACTCGCGTGGGCAGAGGATAACATCCTCTTGGAGCAATGTAATTTTTTCCGATCCAATCTAACTTATTGAGAAAGTCGAGAATTTGCAAATGGAAAATGACCAACAAATAAAGATCCCATGAATACTATATTCCATGTCTGTCCTTCTACACTATAGTTTCTGAGCCTATACTCTTCATCAGGTAGGCTTTAGGCAACGGTATCGATCGTTAAGACCAGAGTACCGTGGAGAGTCAAGTTGGAATGACTTTCGCTGCTTATAGCCATCATGGTACTTTATATAAACGACATACTACTCGTTGGCAAGATACAGACTCTTGCGCCATCTGTTGAGAGTTTCGAACATCGAAAACTGCTCAACTATATAAACCTGTTGTAGTGACCAATCAAGTAACAAACCATATTCCAAAATTTTATTTCGATTTGATGTAAGTTATTTAGTTTATTTAATTTATTCAATCTAGTTTATTTAGTTTATTTAATGTAGTTTATTTAGTTTACTTTATTTAATTTATTTTATCTAATTTATTTAACTTATTTGATCTAATTTATTTAGTTTACTTTATTTACTTTAAGAAATCTATTTTATTTAATCTGAATAATTTAATTTATTTAATCTAACTTATTTAATCTAATTTACTTACTTTATTTAATATAATTCATTTAGTTTATTTAATTTAGTTCATTTATTGTACTTTAATTAGTTTATTTAATTTATTTAGTTTAGCTTATTTAACTTATTAAATCTATCTTATTTAATTTATTTCGTCTAAATTGTATAATTTATTCAAACTAACTTATTTAATTTATTTAATCTAATTTATTTAATTTACTTAGTCTAATCTACTTAGTTTGTTTAATTTACTTTATTTAATTTACTTAATCTAATTTATTTAATTTCGCCAATTTTCTAATTTATTTTATCTAATTTATTTAGTTTAGCTTATTTAATTTATCAACTCTATCTTATTTAATTTATTTTATCTAAATTATTTAATTTATTCAATCTGAACTATTTAATTTATTTAATCTAATTTATTTCCGATCCATTTTAGGGTGATGTTATCACTCCAAGAGCTTGATCAATTTCCATTAACCGACTAGTTTAGCGCACCTTTAAACACCCTGTGAAGATCTGTGTTTAGGGACATCTTTGGGAAAAAGTTTCTGAGAGACTCTTCATTGTTACCTACAGTTTGAACGCTGAAAAAATGCTCCAAATTTATAAGAAGGAATTAGTGCCGATTGTCAAAGGGTGGTTTGTTAATAAAAATGAGGAGTGGATTCTTCAAGAGGATAACGACCCCAAACATGGGAGTAAAGCGCTAGATTGTCCATCCCAGTCGCCCGATGCACACTCAATCGAGAACGTATGATCGATCATACATCAAGTAGAAGCTTCGTAGCGATGTAGCTGTCACGGCAAATTCGGGCAATTTGAAAATCTTTATCCCAAGTACACGCACTACAAGTATCGTCGAAGATGCCATGCCATCATCGACGCTGATGGGGACTGAACAAACTACTGAATCATTAGCAATTTCATAGCAATCCTTTACTATCGAATGATTTAAAAAACTTTTAAATAAATGCATTTTTTAATGAACCTGTACCCTTGGATAAGCCCAATGTAAGGCATTTCATGTGTTAAAAAAAACACGACAAAACCAACAAGTTTTGCACATCCCTATCTCGAAAATTTATTATGAAACTTGATTCGGATATTAAATTCAAATAAAAAATAAATAAGTTTAACCTTTTAACTCAAGACAAGCAAAGCTAGCGAGAAACTTCGTAGTGTGAGTTTGCATGCAAAACTTTTCATTCAAGATATGATAGCTGAAACCTTTTAAGATATTTCACACATATATATCTATAACATATTTAAAGCACACAGAAACATGTTACTTGTAACTTCAAAGTTATCGTAGTTGCAGGTTGACTTGTTAACATTCGTTGCAGCCAGTATTAACTAATTTAATTAATAATAAATAAATGAAATATACTTTCTCAGATCGTTTAGTGTTGATTTCCAAACGACAGGTTGAATATACAGAAAAAAAAAAGACGATGTTATCCTTTTCCTTCTTACAGCAGTCAAATTGCATCTTGTTTAAACCATCTGTTACACATTATAAGATACCCTAGCATAGTATTGTGGCGATGTAAGTAAAGCGAAATATTATTTACTGTCTATAAGGCGTTTCAATTAATTAGTTCTGCTGGAATAACTTCTCAATTAAGCCAATGTATATTTGCTCTTAAACGATTTAGAAATAAAAACAATATAAAATGAATAAAGTAATATTTGAAACAATTTATGATTTTAAGTGTAATTATTCTGGATTTTTCCTGCGTCAAATGAATAAGTGAGGCTGACGTTTCGCTATCATCCTGCCGGCTTCTGCAGAGCTTGTTCCGAGAACTTACGTCTCTGGAATCTAGCCCAAAACTGTTCCTTCTCCCGCCCCCCTTAGCCTTGTATATCCTTAATCACAAAAAATTGAAACTAACGAAAAAATACAACACACTATTTTTACATTCCTCGACTCTTAGAATCCTAAAAAGAGGGTATAACAAAATATATACTAAGCAATCCCTCCAACTTCGTACCCGTCCCTTTTAACTTTTTATTAGCCTATATGTGGCTGGCCATGGCTCGGTGGCGTAGTACTTTAGTACTGTGCAGAAGGTCGAGGGTTCAATCCCGCAGGTCGGTATACTTGTTTATTAATTTATTTAAGTATGTTTGGCCTGGCCACGTACATAGGTAGTAATTGTTTGCAGAAATGCAAATAACGTCCGTGGCAGCACTACCGCGTTGTTTAAAAGGTGCAGTGAAAATATAAAAATGTATGTTTCGGCACTTGGACAACGTTGACGGGTATTACAACATACTCGCCGGTAAAATCCCTACTGAGGCAGGGAGGCGAGCGATAAAAAAAATATAGTACTTAACTAAAAATAACGAAAAAACCCAATTTTCATAATCCTCAACGCCAAAAACTCCCCGTTTTATATGTTTGACTATAAATAAATAAAAATCATTAAAAAGTAACTTAATTTTCAGATTTTTTTACTTCAACACCTCAAAAAAAAATTATAACACGATGTATACAAAGCTCCTCCCCACTTTCTAACCCTCTACTTGCTTCAAATTTGTTCATGATTTCAACCAAAACCCAGAAAAAAATTAGATCGATCATCTCTTTTCATCCCTTCTCCTGAAGCTATATTGCTCAAAAATTGTAGGTTTTATTTCCTTTTTAAATGGTATATGGATACCAAATTTGAAATTACTGTCTCATTTCGTTCGAGAGTTATCACGTCAATAGAAAGACGGAAATAGAAAAAGTATGTTTTACGTGATTTAGGCATCTGTAATTTTTTTACGAATAGGATACTTTACTTTAGCAAAGGAAGTAAAGCAATTTTTTATTAATTGTTTTATATTTAGGGATTTACGGTATTAAAGAGCCTGATATTTGTTTCTAATAATTTTTTATTTATGTCGATAGAAAAAAAATCAATAATATTAACAATAAAGACCACAAATTTAAATCTTATTTATTTATCACAAAAAGCGATATCATGGCTCCTTAATAATTCCCCAAGGAATGAAATCAAGAATAACATGCGATGCAGTAGAACATTCTAAAGTACTTTTGTATATATCTTTATTTTTACCATTCTCTACCCTAGTACAAAATGATTTCTCATTTTAGAATAAAACCTAAACTGATAATTTTATAGACAATAGACAGTTTATTCATCTTTTCGGCTACAAAAGTTGTAGATAAGACATGTGAACAGAGGGATGTATGATCCCATCTTAGGTAATATCAAAAGTAATAAAATAAAAAACAAGAAATCTTACTATTAAACACATTAATACACAGTAAATACCAGATATATAAAAAAAAAAACACACCATACATATTTATAACAAACAAATTTATAACAGTCAAAATACATACTGAAGATGCCTTAATTAAGTAAGGATGTTATAAAGAATAACATTCACACTCCGCCCAGCAGATAACTTTCAGATTCAGTTACAGAATAAAAAGTTTTATTTAATAGTATAGTTTTTATTTGGTTTTTAAAACATGCCATAGATTCGATCCTTTTTACAGTTTCCGGCAGTAAGTTAAATAGTCTGCAACCTAAGTAATGACTAGTTTTTTTAACATATTCATGATTGTGTTTTTCAATATAAAAATTTTCTCCGCTTCGAGTCGGATAACGATGAAAGGATCTATGCGAAATGAAGCTATCTTGATTTTGGTAGATAAACATTAAGAGTTTATATATATAAACTAGCCGGGCCCGCGGCTCCGCTCGCATGGACTTGATTCACTACTATCGTCACTGCTTATTCCTTATGTTACCCAACGTAATAAAATATCTCCCATTATTTCTCCTTATCTCCCAATATGTCTCCTTATCTCCCATTACCTCTACATAATTTCCATTATCTAGGCTTATCTCTGCTCATCTCCCATTATTTCTCCTTATCTCCCATTATTTCTCCTTATCTCCCATTATTTCTCCTTATCTCCCATTATCTCACCTTATTTCCCATTATCTAGGTTTATCTCGACTTATCTCCCATTATTTCTCCTTATCTCCCATTATTTCTCCTTATCTCACCATAACTCTCATTATCTAGACTTATCTCTGCTTATCTCCCATTATCTCTCCTTATCTCCCATTATTTATACTTATCTCCCATTATCTCACCTTATCACCCATTATCGAGGCTTATCTCGACTTATCTCCCATTATTTCTCCTTATCTCTCATTATCTCACCTTATCTCCCATTATCTAGGCTTATATCGAATTATATAGAACATATGTATAAATTTATAAAAACACGTAAATCGGATAAGTGGTTCTCGAGTGATAAGCGCACTATTGGACAGACAGACAGACAGAGAGACGTTGCATTTTAGATATATTGTATTCTTTGCTACATGATATTGTTCCATATTTAATGCTTTAGGGAGTGTATTGCAAGAGAACGTGCTAGCGGCAAACTTTTCTCCGACTTGATTCACTATTATCGTCACTGCTTATTCCTTATGTCACCTAATAAAATATATCCTATAACCTGGCCAGAGAACATACGTATGTTTAAAAAAAGCACGTAAATCGGATAAGTAGTTCTCCAGTGATAAGCACACTAACGGACGGACAGACAGATAGACAGACGGACAGAGAGACATTGCATTTTATATATATTATAGATATTCTCTGCTACATAATATTGTTCCATATTTAATGGTTTGGACTGTGTATTGCAAGAGAACGCGCTAGCGGCAAACTTTGTCCGACTTCATTTAGTATTATTGTCACTGCTCATTCCTTATGCTACCTATCGTAATAAAATATAGCCTATAACCTGGCCGGAGAACATATGTATGTTTTAAAAAAAAAGTACGAAAATCGGATAAGTGGTTCTCCAGTGATAAGCGCACTAACGGACAGACAGACAGACAGAGATACGTTGCATTTTATATATATTATAGATGTGATAAAATATATACCTGTAACCTGGTCAGAGAACATATGTATGAATTTAAAAAATCACGTAAATCGGATAAGTGGTTCTCGAGGGATAAGCGCATTAACGGACAGACAGACAGACAGACAAACATTGCATTTTATATATATTATAGATACAGATTATTATTAGTATTATTATTATTATTATATAACCTAGCCAAAGAATATATGTATGAATTTAAAAAAAGACAGGTAAATCGGATAAGTGGTTCCCGCGTGATAAACGCACTAATGGACAAACAGTCAGACAGAGACATTGCATTTTATATATATTATAGATTATGGATTACAGATATTTTTTGCTACATAATATTGTTCCATATTTAATGGTTTAGGCTTGTATTGCAAAGGCACGCGCTAGTGGCAAACTTATTTCCGACATCATTCACTATTTTACGTCACTGCTCATTCCTTATGCTACCTATCGTAATAAAATATAGCCTATAACCTGGTCAGAGAACATATGTCTTTTTTTAAAAAAAAAGTACGTAAATCGGATAAGTGGTTCTTCAGTGATAGGCGCACTAACGGACAGACAGGACAGAGAGAGACGTTGCATTTTATATATATTATCGATACTCGTAACTGTTAATATTTTTCTATTCTTAAAGACTTCACTACAGGATGCGTTATATGGCATACTAAAAATTAGTCTCATGATTCGTTTTTATAATAACTCCTAACAGATACCGATAAATTAGAACAGTACGAAGCAAAACAAAAGGCAAAAAAAAGCAAAACAAAAAAAGGTAAAAAGACCTTGCCAAACAACTACCGACCAGTCGCACTGCTTTCAATAATATCGATAGTCGTGGAAAAGGCTATCAATCAGCTTCTTCTAAAATATCTTGAAGGATTCAATATTATCAGCGACCATCAACTTCGTAAACATATTCAACAGAAGATCTTCTAACTTATGTAATACATGTTTAGAACAACGCAATTGAACACTTTGGAGAATCTCGAACGGTTGCTCTTGATATATCCAAAGCATTCGACCGTGTTTGGCATGATAGATTGTTGGCTAAGCTACGTTCTTCTGGTATATCTTAAAAGTTCTGTTTGTGGCTCTCGTATTTCTTCAAAGAGCGTTCTTTACGAGTGTCAGTCGACGAATTTCTTTCTAACACCTTTACTATCAATGCCGGTGTGCCCAAATGCTCCATACTGTCTCCTATTCTCTTATCATTTACGTTAACGATCTGCTGGAAAAGATCAGGAATCCAATCTAGAGCTTTGCCGATAACAGTAAGCTTATCTCTTCATTCAATTTGAATGCGCGAACATTGGCTACTCATGCAAATATCCACAGACTGTAGGAAGTCGTTCAACTTAACAAAGACCTAGACGAAATTCTATATTATTTGAACCAGAAAGCTTTACAGTCGACAACAACTGTTAATTCTGTACAAAGCTTAAATTTGAACAACGATGGACTACTGCTCCCATGTTTGGGGCTCTACACCCAAACATACACTGCATTTGTTGGATTCTATTCAGAAGAGAGCCGTTCGCCTGATTGGAGACCCGGAATTGGCCAGCAACCTTAATTCACTGGAACATCGAAGAACGGTTGGTGACTTGAGTCTATTCTACAGATACTTTTTTGGAAAGTGTTCGATGGATGTAGCACGCTTAATTCCTCCCAGAGCGGTGCATGCTAGAAATACACGTCGCGCTAATACTTCACATCAATATAAGGTTCAGTTTGTTTCTCCTCGTACAACCCAACGAGCAATCTTTTATGTGGAGAACCTCATATTTTTGGAATTATTTGCCCAGGACTGTATTTCCGACCGAGTACAATTTGCAGCGATTGAAGACCAACGTGAATCACTTTTTTCGCACCCGTGTCGCTTCTGTACCGCTTTAGGGATTTCCCTACAGTACATGTACTAGGCCTATAAAAAACACTAATTTTGTCTTATTTTTAATAAAATATTTAAATGACTTTATCAGGTCAGAGATATAATTGTTGTATCTTGCTGCGATGTTACGTCTGACTCGGGTGATGAACAGTAAAACGGCGAAGCGCGTTCCGAGATGAATTGACTCCTGAAATCCGACTTTGTTCACTTGTGAGTTTATTACAGGTAAGTTTTTACAGTACAAGAAATGTGCCATTATTATAGTAGATTAGAACTGCCATAGTACTTATGATAGTAAGTAATTTTTACCTAAGTTTGTGTGTCTTAATTTTCTTGTAGAATTTTATGTTAATAAAGAATTTCATCATTATTTCTGATTTATTTTAATTTTCTCATTCTCTTATTAGGTCGCATCATAAAACGTAATTTACATAAAATATATTTGTTTGTAATGGAAATTTACACAAATATATGGATTTTATTACATCCGTTTATGTAAAATATTCCACATATTTAGATAGTCCATAATTTTATGAAAATTTTCATAGAAGCTAGGAAAGTTAGAGAATTTGTGCATAATTACATAAGGAATATCCATATTCTAAACTTTTAGAGTGTATAAAAATATTATTGCTGTTTGTATTTTGCTGGTCCATTTGTACTGTTGGAATTTCCAATTTCTTTTTTCCTCCATACAAAATACACGTGGCTACATTTCTGACCCCTTAAATAACCGAGCTCTGCATGGAAGGGTTTGTAGGCTTATATTTCATTATATAGCAGTTCAAGTGAACTACAAAAATAAAATTTAAGGATCAAAAACTTTGCCATATAAGTTTTTACAATTTTTTTTTCTACTTAAAACTAACGATCCTTGTTATTGGGACAGTTCATATACCTCTATCTCACTTTAGTTGACAGTAACAAATATCTAAGTTGTAAAATTTGACTTCTGAGTTTTACAAAATCATCGTTGTCTCATACCACCGTTAGCCTTCAAGTCATAACCGAACGTCTACTAATGATTTATTAAAATCAGAAGGTACATTATTTTGGGAAATTTCCATTTATTGCAGAGATGCAACCGGTTTACATTTAATATTGTATATTTCATGTCTATTAAATAAAATCTGTTTCTTCACCATCTTGTCAAGAGGCGAGAGAACGGGATGCATTAAACCCCATTGGTAAAAATTAAATATATGTTGCTTACATACCAGCCATATGTCTTTCATCAGGTTTCTTAACAAAATTGTTTTTATCAGCTCGGCGCTTCTTTTCAATACTCTTAACTGACACAAACGAACGCAAAAACAATGAATTAGTAAAAGTTGAAGAAAAAATAAAATCTGTTTAATTAACTGTGAAAAAAGTCGTTTTTCTTTTTAAACCATTAAAAACTATATTATTTTCAGTGCTTTTTTCATGAAAACTAAAGCAATACAATCTACTGAGAACCTGAAAACCTCTGAAGTATATTTTAGACGACAGTCTGGGCATTTTTGAATTTTAAATAAAATAGAGTCTGTCAAGTAAGAACATGACCGCTCATATTCTTGAAAAAAATGTGTTCTGAGAACATTTTTTGCCATCAAGGTATTCTTTGGTGTGCTAACAGCGGCGTAGTTACCTTAGTAAGTTGTCCAATCAATCGCCTGTCTACAAGATTTTCTACTTTTATACGCGCACGGCAATGATCCTCAAATTTCTCGAATCTCGCGAGATAACTAAATCGGAGTTCTCAGAGTCTTTCCTTTGAGCTTTCTCTTGACAAGGGACTAAACGCTTTCAATAGGGTTGGCGTACGGCGATTGTGAGGGCCACTCTAGTATCTTAACTTTCGCTTGCACCTTCCAGTCCCTGCACAACTTGCTGCGGTGTTTTGGGTCATTATCTTCTTGCAGGGTCCAATCCTCGTTTTTCCTTTTGCGTTTGGCAGTTGGTAACAAGGCTTTTTCGTAAATATTACACATTTTCTTTCGTATTTAAATTGTACGTAAAGATATACAAATTGTTGAACCCTTGTTTGGAAAAGCATCCCCCAACATGCACTTTGATTGGATGTTTGACGGTTCATTGAACGAGACAATTGGTGGCAGTTTTCCAGGCGCAAGGGGTCGTCGCATATCCCCAAAAGGAAGCTTTGTCCGTGAAGATCACATTGTCCCAGTCACGGTCGATGTTGTGGCCCAACCGAGCCGCTTCGCGACGTGATTTTCGCCCAGCAAATGTTTCTTCAACTTGCTTCGTAATATGACATCATGAGCACGAAGATGTCAAATGGTCTCGTGGGACACATTCAAACCCGATTTTCTTAATTTTGCCACTCCTTGACGCAGCGTTAATTTCAGGTCACGTGAAGACAAAGACACGATTCGTTTTTCGACTTTCGGAGTGACTTTGCCTATCGAGCCAGGTCTTGGCAAGTCGTTGACATTTTTCGTCTCGTTAAAATAATTTACCCACTCGTTCACAAACGACACGGACTTTTTAATATATTTAGCAGCCGTGGAATGTGCCATTTTAGTCCCTTTCGGATGGGAACAAAGAAAGACTGCCTCGAACAGACGCGCAAACAAGTGATGCATTTTGGATTTTACGTGATTTCGACGAAAGTTCGGAATCGACTGATACTTTCACGAAAATCCGTCGTAGATAAAGGTTACCTCTACTGATTGTTTGTTGAATCGCTAGAATCGTATCTATCAAAAACCAATTATCGCAGACACATTCTTACTTGACAGACTGTACGATTTAATGGCGGAGAGTCGGGGGACGGCGGGCAGATCAAAAGGAAACGGAAACGTTTATAAAGTAGCACCGTTTCTATGTAGATCCCTAGACGCGGACGGGGGGAGGACGACATCAAAGCGCAATTTTGACCCAATAACCGGGTACAGGAACTCTCAAAGAGAAAAATCCTTCGCAATACCCTAAAGAAAAATCGATGACGGGGAGGAGACTTCTAAAAAAATCCTCATGCAGTGGAACTGTTAGAGCTTTGACCTTTCTCCACAGAGTAAAAACATCAGGAGGGAGATTTTTCGTCTACCTCTCTTACGCTACAACTTTAAAAACTTATGCCTTCCTCAGAAGTAGTAATAAAAAAAGCTCTATTTATAGAAAAAGAGGCTATGTTTTGTCAATCGATGGAGGAGGATTTCCTCTGCCTCCCTAAAACAAATCTGAAATTTTGTTTATATAATAAAGATTACACTGTTAACTGACAATTATTTATTAAACTGATAACGATAAATGTATTAATGAATAACAAACTGGTCCACTTTATTTTTTGAAAATTTGCTACTTAATGAGAGACATTAGTCACGTTGGGTACAGAAAGAATATTCTAATTAGTTGCAAAAAAACGACATCTTTAATGCCTTTATCGAAAATATTTATCTCTTATCTATACGGTTTCAAGCTACCAAATACATCTTTTTTTACTTGACACAAAACAAGTTTTGTAAAAATTAATCCTGTCCGAGGATTATTTTGAGCATGTGTGTTCTGGGTATTAATTTATAGCATTATTTGCCAGGTATATTAAAAATAATAAAAAAAAAAATGAAAAAATTAAGTCTTACTAATTTCTGGCTTATCCTTAAAACAATCAAACAAAAAAGACTACATTGAATAATAATCTGTTTTAGATTGTTATATAAGATATTAACTATATTGTTTATTTCAACTAAAGTGTATTTAAATTTTTAAAGGAATATTAATGTTGAACTAAGCAAATTATTATGTTTATTTTAGGTGTATTTTTGGCCTGAAACATAACAGATATTGCAATCGGCAAAGCCTAGAAGGTTAAACTGGTCAATAAAATAGTGCTTTTTTCTTTATTGAAATTAACAACTTTCGCTTTTATGTAACACTCAGGCTGAAAAGTTTTTGGTCTGACACATAGATGTCGTTCAAAAAATCCATATGATTTTTAGAAAGTACCAACCTTCAAACGATGCGTATCAAAATTTCACGACATCTCGACGATTAATTTACAAGTTACAGTGGTTTTAGTGACGCTACTTTTGACATTTTCACAACAGTGGAAAAAATCTAATTTCGTCTGTTGATTAAACACAAAGCAATGGCTGGAAAATCCTCATCATTTACTGGTATGCTGAATTTAAACGCAGTGGTACAGACACAAATGATTCTGAACGCTCTGGACGCCCAAATAATGTGGTTACACTAGGAAACATCAAAAAAAATCCACAAAATTGTTTTGGACGACCGTAAAGTGAAATTGCCTGAGATAGCTGACACCCTAAAGATATCAAAAAACGTCATATTTTGCATGAACATTTGGGCATGAGAAAGCTCTGCTCGAAATGGGTACCACATTTGCTTACAGTGGACCAAAAACAACAACGTGTTGATGATTCTGAGCGCTGTTTGGACCTATTTAAGCACAATAAAAAGGATTTTTTCTTGCGATATGTGACAATGGATGAAACATGGATCTACTACTACATACCGGAATCAAATCAGCAATCAGCTGAGTGGACAGCAGGCACAACAGTCGGCTGGGAAGGTTTTGGCCTCTGTATTCTGGGATGGAATAATTCTCATAGACTATGCTGAGAAGGCAAAAACCATCAATAGCGAACATTATATAAAGTTATTGGAACGTTTGAGGCCAGGAATTGCAAAGAAACGACCTCAAAAAAAGTGCTCTTTCATCAAGACAAGACAGACAAGACAATGGTTATGATTGCAAGATTGCATAAATTGAAGTTCGAATTGCTTCCGTATTCTCCAGATTTGGCCCCCAGCGACTATTATCTATTCGCAGACCTCAAAAAAATGCTCACGGGCAGGAGAATTGGTTCCAGTGAAGAAGTTATCGCCGAAAGTGAGGCCTATTTTGAAGGCAAAGCAAATATGTACTATTTTGTTCGGTGATCTTCGGTCATAACCCATCATTGTAGAACTTCTGTGGTGTCTGAGCAAAAAATTATGACATGTGGTTTTTATAGGCCTTTCCAACTAACTTAACACCATTCAGGGAATTTTACAGTACCAAAAATATGATAGTCTGTCGGTGCAGAGTCCAGGCTATACGACGAATAGATTAAAACATCCCAGTCAAGCTCTCTTAATTTTTGCCAAGTCGTCAAGGATATGTGTGGTCTGGTGTCATGGTGAAAGACGACACTACTTCTGTTGACTAATTCTGACTAATTTTTTTTTTTTTAATCGCTTGCGTCAATCTTGTCAGTTACTGACAGAGTACAGAATTTGACTCTAAACAAGGTTGGGTAAAAGCACAGAAAATTAAACACTTGGAACAAGATATCACTGCAAAGTGAAGCCGGCTGGCTACCACTGACATGTTAAAATATGCCACGTCGAGTTTCTCAGAGATACCGCCACATTTTTCTCTATTATTGGTTCATGTAAAACTTTCACTAGCCCAGTATCTCTGAGGAACTCAATCAGGCATATTTTAACGTGCCAACAGTCGCAAGTCGGCTTCGTCTTGCGGCGACATTTTAAGCGACGTGTTTGTCTTTTTATATTTTATTTTCTGCGGTAAAAGTAATTTATTTTGTAAAATAAAATAACTTATTATATTTTGTACCAACTACAACCAAAAATCAACAACTTCAACAATTTATATAGACTTGTTTTAAAGAAAAAAAATGTGCAAACAAAGAATTTTTGAAAACAATTAAACAAAAGTAAACTTTATTTCTTGGAACCTTTGTGTAATAAAATATAAAGCCCTTTTGAAACATTTCACAAAAACAAAGTGTAACTTATTCTTGGGAACTTTTTGTTCTGTAACTTGTACGAATTTTTAGTTACATAAAGACCAAAATTACTGTTTGAAAATTGAAAGTATTTCCATGAAATATGTCGGTTATTTTTTTAACGTGAGGCTTTATTTCCACCCAGTCATAATACTCACTAAATAAAGTCATTTCACCAAATATTAAACACAAATTAATAAAAATATTCTATCTTCCACTGCATAAGAATTTTTTAAGTTCTTCGTAACGATAAAAGAATGGTACCAATTATGTAATCTTATATAGATTTAATACAACCTGCATTGTTATTAATTAATAACAGTTCCTTTCGTCGACGCAATATGGTACTTGCTAGGTATAGCTTTGGAACATATCAAGAAAAAAATTAGACGACTCAGATAAAATTGTCCAGTGCCATAAATTTAATGGGTCCTAGGTATTCAAACTCTCACTGAATATATTTCAACCTTAGACTTGCAGGCAATTAGTCAAACGGTAGATCTCTGAACGAACTTTACGCTGATAAAGTTTGGCTGAAGAGAACGTATTTTTAGTGTTCTATACGGAACACTTATGGGATCACTTCGGTGTCCGTCTGTCCGTCTATCCACCTGTTCGTCTGTCCATCTGTCTGTCACATCCGATTTTCCCGAAACTATTTGATATAGAAAGTTGAAATTTGGCACAAATATAGGAATTGACGGCCCAATCAGAGCTGTGTAGTTTTGAATGTTAACTTTTGACTTAAAAGATTAGTTTTTGGGGGGTGAAATCAGAAGTGAAGAAAAAAATTACCATGTCATCGAGTGGGGTATTGTCAAATGAAAGCTTGTGAAAACAGGAGTTCAAAAACCCAGGTATATATGATGTATTACTTGTGCACCCTTTTCTTTGTATTATTTTTTTAAAAAATGGCCAAAATCCCTGTCCCCTCGTATCTCGAAAAGTGCTGATCAAAAAAATTTTCTAAAATTCTGAAATGTTTTTCATAAAGTGTAGATTGAGCGAAAATTATCACGAGTGCATAAAAAAAAATGAAAACTATGTTCTATGACAATATGGTGGATGTTTTGTTAATATACTTTTTAGTACACACACGGATGGATACCGAGAGAAAATTATTTTATTTTATTTGTTTATAATTAAAAAAAATTTTCAAATATTTAGGTAGTAAATATTTTATTACTAGATTCTAGATGGAGCTGGATCGATTTATTGATTATTAGGTAGCTAAGATGATATAACTGTTATACATTTTTGACTAAGGAAAAACGTGAAAATGTATATTAGACCTTAAGATGTTAGGGACCTAATTAATTTAGCCTAGGTAAGGATATTATTTTATTTTAAAGGCAATCACGGTACGAAACACTAATTGCGGAAGTCTAACTTGCACTTGACTGTTTTTTTTCTATTAAATTTACCTAGAACAAAGCACAAAAGTGAAAATTGTTTAAAATTCTACAAAAACTCCCATTTTCAAAATAATTTAAGAGGATTCAAGCTAAGAAGCTGCATAGGTATTTACGTATATTTTGGGTAGAGTATTTTGGAAACCTATATCTAAGAAAAAATAAATGCACCTACACAAACTTAACATGTTAAAATGTAGTAAACATTCTACGTCTTAGACTACTAATTTTTACCTAACAACTAACAAAACCTATTTAAAATCATATTTTCCTGAAGACCCATCGCATCCAAATAATATTGTTTATTAAAGCTGTTTCTTTTATGTGCGATCTTAAGGGAGTCAATTGAAAAGCCAAGGTAAATAACATTTTCTTGCAAAAACAAAAATTTATTTCTCAATATAATCTCACATGAGCTCAGAACAAAAAAAAATGTTTCGAACAGTGCATAGTCCTCGTTTACAGCACAAACACTCGTCATACGACGAAAATTTCTTTCGTTCAAGTCAATTTTTGAGGTTAGGAAACAAAAAAAGTCCCTGAAGAATAGGGTGGGTGGAGAACTACTTCGAAGCGCAGCTCGTGCACTCTTGCCATTGTAATAGTCGCTGCGTGATCAGGAGCACTATCTTGGAGAAGGAGCATTTTTTTGTGCGCTATTATTAATCGCTTCTGCTTCAACTCACTAGGTAGATGGTCCAATAACGTTGTGTAATAAGAGCATCACTTTTCCCGCCGATGAAACTGTTTTCACTTGCAGCTTCACCTTCGCCAACATACTGTTTTGAATGCCGTTGTATCCGGGGTATAATAGTGGATCCACGTTTCGTCTATAGTCACAAAACTACGCCAGAAGTCCTTGGGATTACGCACGTTTCCAAACACGATTTTGAAATATTCTTTTCGTGCGTTTTTAGGTTGGAGTCAACAAACGCGGTACCCACCTATCGCGAACTCTACGTTTTCATTTTCAAAACTTCATGCAGGCTATTACGTATCCGTTTATATGAGATGCCTATCATCTCAGCAATCTCAGGAAACTCAATACGACGATCTTTCATCACGATATCATGAATTTTACCGATCATTCTCTCAAAAGAAACTTCAATCGGACGTCCTGAAAGTGAAGCATCTGCAGTGCTCCTTGTAGAGCCAAATTTAAATTCATTTATCTAGTAAATAACTAACTCAAGTCCGAGTTGCGCAATTAGTGTTCCGTACGTTGATTGCTTGGAAAATCAAAATTTTTGTTACGGAGGTATAAAATGATCAACAACTTCACAAAACACACCCCAAATCAGTTTTCAACTAAGTTTTTTTTCCGATCTTTACTGAAAACTGATGACTTGTTTTTTTTTTTATATACTAGAAAAATTATTAAAGGTAATGCATTCATGATAATTTTCGTTCAATCTACACCCTGTGGAGAATATTCCAGAAATTTTTCAAAATTTTTTAATCAATTCTCTCAAGATAAGAGGAAAACAGCGATTTTTCGCAATTTTCTTAAAATAACACAACGAAAAGCGTGCGCAAGTATTACATTATATATATTTTTGAACTCGTGTTTTCACAAGCTTTCATTTGACACCTGAACTAACCTGAACTAACACTTTAAGTCAAAATTTAACTTTCAAAACTACATGGCTCTTTAATTCCTATATTAGTGTCAAATTTCAACTTTCTATGTCAAATAGCTTCGGAGAAAATCGGGTGTGACAGACAGACGGACAGACACCGAAGTGATCTTATAAGTGTTCCGTATGGAACGCTAAAATTGGTGTTGAGTGCTGGTGTAGAGTCTTCATGAAATTCCTTCAGTTCTGGGCAGCAGTCCATTTTTTTCAATAAAAATGTTTTATGACTGTACGATACTTTATCCATTTCCACGGAACGTGTAAGATTTATCACTTACGAGAGCTGCCAACGACCAACTATGCATTACATCTGTGTGAAACATTGAATACAATCGTTACGAGAATTACGCTTACCAACAGTGATGCCGCTTAACAAAATTTCCCGGCATTTCATAGAAATTTACCAGACTTATCAATCCGCCCTCGTAAATCGACTGTCTGATATAGTTGCTTTTCCTTATTACGTCTTAATTTTTGAGGATTTTCTTGCCCTAAGCCGTCTTATTCAAATCAGTCTCGGTAAAAAAATAAATACGTGTAGAGGCCCTATATCAAAATATCGAAGGCGTTGCCAATGGCACAAAAGATTTAAATATTTAAAAGATTATAATATACACACCCTGATTCGGATCGTCGTGTATACGTTAACGTATTGATCTTTTTATAATTGACAAGAAGATGGTATAAGGTTTGATCCCGAGCTTGGAATTGGAACAGGTGCAGTTGACATGAACGAAATGCTGAAAGTAATCTCTGGGCAAGAGCAGGCAGCTTTTGAGCATAATACATGTCCGATTCCACTTAAATGTGGCCCTTGATTTCCGGCCTGGCTTTTTTTATATCGTCCGTGACATGACTGTGACATCTATGACACGTTATTAATACATCAATAACGTACATTTTACACGTAATTAATTGCCTGGTTAAGGCTTTTATTATATTAAATGCCGAACGATACTAACACGAAATTGATTGTGTGCTTTTATCGTTACCCTAGATTAATTATTTATGTTTACCCAGTGTTGAAAAATTGTGATGTTTAATTGAAGTATTGGCTATAAACCTGACGAATATATAATAATAATTTTTAAAATATAATGTATTAGAAAATAAGTGATTTTTAACTGTGTGGGACAAACTAAACAAATTTCAATGCTCTTTTTAGTATTTTGTACAATTTCATAGTAGAAATAGTTCTAGTATAATAGTATCTTTAAAAAAGATTTAGTTTATGGAATATTTATGACTGCGAAGAGCCTAGCTTTGATACATAAATCTATGTACAGGGACATTTTTTTAAGGATCTCACCTAATTCACTATTTTCCTATTCTACATAACAAAAAATTCTAATATTGAACTTAGTTTTTTATGAAATACAGGATGAGTTAACGATGGAGTAAAGTTCAATATCTCATTTGTTTCGGGAATGACGAGAAAATGTTAAATACAACAGTTTTAGGGAATGTTAAGGTGCACAGTTTACACAGTATACAGGGTACTTCAAAAAAGTGTGGCCAATATAACATATGTTTTTTTTAAATTAAACATCCTATTTTCTAATTTATTTTTAAATACTGCATAAAGTTTTATGACTTTTTTATTAATAATGTTATATACCTAAACCTAGTAGTTTTTCTAATATTTCAATTTTTTAAAAAAACTAGTTTTCAGGTTTGTAAAAAATTGCCAGTAGCGCCATTGTTTCTGAAGGTGGAATACTCATATATTGGTACGAGCATTCTCTTGAGATGAGAAAAAAGATATATGTAAAGAAATTTGAGTTAGATGCTACAGGGTGTTCAAAATAAATTTATGCATTTCGACTATTCTAAATTAAAAAATCTCAAATTTTTTAAAAGGCACACCCTCTATATTATAATTTTTTCTGATAGATTTTACAAAACCCTCCAACTTTTATTGAGTATGTCATATACCTATTTCTAATAGTTTTCGATTTATTTTGAATTTTTCAATTTTTACCCTTGTTTTTAATACACTTTCGCTATAACATCATAGTTGCCAAGACAAAACAAAAATGTAGGCACTGTCAAATTTTGACATGTCTATTAAGCAAGTAAAAATAGTTCAATTTGTTGTAGTAAGTGACGTATAAAGGTAATAGTTATGGATTTTCCTAAAAAATGAATTAATTGATATAGTTTTATATACTGGGCGAGGCGGGAAAAATTGTCTTTTGGCAGTAAGGCTTTACGGAGCGAAGTGCGCCTAATAGACGTATACCATCTAGAAAATCTTTTCAGTGCTTAATGGAACAGTTTGATGGTAGTGGTAGCGTTGAGTATACGAAACGGAAAGTAGTAAACCAGAATGCTACCAATGATGAAAAAGGAATGGAGATTTTACATCATGTTAAAGATAATCTCCAGGTCAGCAGCCGTCAAATAGCTCACTTATCTGACACATCCCAATCTACGGCTAATCGCACCACGAGAAAATACAAGTATCATTCCTTTCATATGGAACTACACCAAGAACTTCAAGACCATGATTTTGAACGACGAGTAAACTTTTGTACCATCATGAATGGAGCAATAGAGGCTGATCCAAATTTTTTATCCAAAATAATGTTTTCTGATGAAGCTATTTTTCGCAGTAATGGAGCAGTTAATAGCCATAACATCCATTTTGGGTCAGGGCAGTTCAAAACCAAAACCACTGGTCGCTTAATGTATGGTGTGGAATATTAAATTTTCAAATTATTGGTCCATATTTTTTCCGCGAACCGCTTAACGAGCCTAAATATCTAAATTTTTTGCAAAACGAATTACCCCACCGTCTTGAAGAAGTTGATAACTTCTTCAAGACGATTCAACAAGGCGGAGCTCCTGCTCGAAGTGAAGGAAAATATAGTAAAACGAGATTGAATTTGTAAAAATTTAGTTCTGCAGATTGGGGAATGGAAATTTAAGATCTTTTATGCTTTTAATTATATTTTTAAGGGTAGTTTTCAAATTCGAAAAGGTGAAAAATAGGGGTTGCGGGTGAAATATTGACATAATTACGTTTTATTGTGTGGAATAAAAAATTTGTTATCAGGGATTTTCGAGGACGCATATTAAACTCCGCTCCGATAAATACTTTGAGTTTTGTTCGTTTCTCTGTCGATTCTAGCGCGGTTGATGGCTCGTAATACGACGAAACGAGTCCCTATATGTGTGGACAGATGGGACTAAGTATAGTAAATAACTACTGAAATTGGGACTTTACTTAATTTTAATAGATATTAACACACATATTACCCAAAAAACACGCTATTATATAATATGCATATTAAAACTGTGGCGCCAAGCAACCGAGAGGAATGTATGCATAAATTATGTAATTAAAATATTTCCCAAATTAGTGTCAAGCCGAATACAAATAAAAACATTAATCGTAGAGAAGCCGCATACTTTCTCTCATTAATAAATTTTATCTAAATAATAAAACAAAACAATAAATCTATACCTTGGTAACAAAAAACTGATAAAATAATTTATCAAATGCTTCCGAATACACACTTTGACTTCCTCGAAATTACCTATAATATTATTAATACTACAAAAAAATTATGGTCCCACCCCTTTCACCCTTTTTTCCAGAAGCGTTATAAACAGACTACTGCAGTTAGTTAGCGCGGTAGAGCTGTTTGAGTAACGCTACTTTTGATTTTTGCAAAACAATTGAACAAATAAAATTTAGTGTGTTGATGGGAAAAAATACAGCTAGAACTCAAAAGCGGCTTGAGAAGTGTTATTGCATATCTATTCCGTCGAAAGCAACGATATGTCGATGGTTTAGTGAACTTAGATGCGGTCGTACAAGCACCAATTATGCACCACGTTTCGTACGTCCAAATAAGGTCGCTACAGAAAACACAAAAAAATCCGCCATTATTCCGAATGACCGCAAAGTGAAAATAAGAAATGGCTGACATTGTGAAGATATCAACAGAACGTGGTAGGCATATTTTACATGAATATTTGCATATGAAAAACTTTGTGCCCGATGGGTGTCGCGCACTCTCACGATTGATCAAAAACAGCAGATTCAGAATGCTGTTTGGCATTATTTTAGTGTAATCCAAAGGAGTTTTTGCGTCAATTCATAACAATAAGCAAAACATGGATCCACCATTACACGCCATGAATCCCACAGGGAGTCCGCAGAGTGGCTGGAACCGAAGGAAAGCCGGCAGAAGCGTCTAAAAACATGCTGCTGGAAACGTTTTGGAAAGTATTTTTGGGATGCGCATGGGTCCCTATCGATCGACTATCTTCAGAAGAGGCGAACAATCACCAAAGACTATTACGTTGGTTCATGAACCGTTTGAATGGTAAAAAAGGCCGCATTTAGCAAAGAAAAAGTGTTGTTTCACCAACAGAATACACCAGCTCACTACTCCATAAAATCGATGGTGAAATTGGATCAATTGGGCTTTGAATTGCTGCCTCATCCGTCGTATTCAGCAGATCTGACACCGAGCGATTATTACCTTTTTTCAAAATTTGAAAAGGTGGCTCTAGGGAAAAAGATTTGGCTCAAATGAAGAAGTCGAATGGGAAACTGAGGCTAGACAGCTCGACAAATGGTACAATATGAAAGGTCTCTAAATGTTGGAAGACTGCTCTTGAAGGAAACTATGTTGAAGAATAAAATCGATGTTGGGCAAAAACAGCGTTTCTCTGCAAAAGTCTCTCTCGTTTTACCCCATGAGTGGGGATCCTGAGGCGTAAAAAAATGCAAAAATCTTGTAAGTTATTTTTTGTTAGGAATACAACGCTTCGCTTTGAGAGAGAAGTAAAAAAATTCCAAATAATTAATTTGGTTCTTTTTAATTCTGTCGCAAAGTGAAGTTTTGTATTGGGCAACTTCTCTTTTCGATGACGTTATTACAAAGTCGAAGAACATTGCTCACCTAAATTTTAATGCATCCCACTCAAGAAATATATAATAGCTTAAATATTAGCTACGTCTAAAAGGAAAAGGATTCGTTATTTAATTTGTCCAAATGCTTATTAGTCAAAAATAAGAAACAAAAATTTAAAAAAGTCTGATATTAAAGGAGAAGAAAAAACATAAAATAACTCCAATTTCAACAAGTTACCTATATCTCACACACTGCATGCTTTTATTCTTTGCTCGCTCCTCTTTTTGATTTATACCTGGGATATTTTCGATGCTGTCTCCTTTTCAAGTGTGCAATCGTTTGCTCATGACACAATCATATTTCTGTGATCCATCATATATTGAAAAGACATGTGGAAGTAAATTAAGACATAAAAAATGTTGAATTATATTTTAAAGCCAGATATTACAACATATATATATATATATATATATATATATATATATATATATATATATATATATATATATATATATATATACATATATATATACATATATATACGTTGTAGGGTTCAAAGGCAAACATACAATGGTAGTAACAAATTTGACTTTGAGTACCGTTTTTAAAGTCAATTCAATGTTTTTAAATAGAAACTAATATTTTTTTTGCAGATTCGTATTCTACATGAAAAAATAAGAAACTTTTGTTGAAAACACTTTTTTTAAATGCCAATTTTTTATGGTAATCAGCAAAAAAAAAAAAAACAATAGTTACATTCTGATAAGCTTAAAATGCATAAAATATACTGATGTAGATTTCCTTTATCTAAAAACACCACACTGCATAATAGACATCAAAAGTTTTTAAATATAAGTCGCACACCAGTACAGGACGAGTGTCTCTGTTGTATCGAGTTTAATAAAGTTTCCCGAGAACCGTGAAAAAAAAATAAAAGTTTTTGAAAAGCAAAAGAATTGTTTTTTAAAAACGTTAATGTCGCTCCCTATATATCAACTCAATTTCTAAACTTTTAACTAAATTTTTAACACAAAAACCATCAACTTTAAAAAAAAATGCTAGAATCTTTTAGAAAAAAAAAAAAAAAATTTTACACTTTTTTATCCAATTTTTTATTATTATGGGAGAAAAATTGCTTAAAAATGCATAAAAAAAAAGAAAAATTCTTATTATTTGCAATTTTTATGACATTTACTAAAAAAAAGAAGTTGCTCTAAAAATATTAATCAGTTATTTAATATGTTTAGAAATTGTCATTGTCGAAAGCAATGGCAAACCACCGGTAATAATATGCCGAGTAAAATCTTCTTAATTTGGCCTTTCAAAACCGGTATTAAACTGTAGGTCCCCTTTGTCTGGGGAACAATTAAAAAGGCACCAAGCACAGGCAAAGGCGAGAGGGTCGCCTACGTCCGTATCGGATATGACACTTCGAGAAGAAGAAGGTTACAGTGGTCCCTAAAATAGAACCGAACTCAATAATTTACCTAAACACCGGGTGGGCCTTCGTACATTACAAGACGGTTACTATATAAGAAGAATTTTGTTCTTATTTAGTGAAACCATGACTTATTAAAATGTTCTATCTTATAGAACACCCTGTCATATTAATGTGCAGTTAGCAAATTACTATTAGTTATTTTTGGTCTAAAATTATTTCTAAAAATTTTAAATAAGACTTCATTTATTGTTAAGTTGTTATTTGAATTTTATATGATTATTTTTATATAGCTCTTTGACTAACTCTGCCTATGGCTCTATGCCTACAATAAATTTAGAAAAATAAAGATATCTTGTTATTAATATTATAGGGACGGCTATAAAAATGCGTTTTGAATATCGATTTCATGGCAATAAAAATCGGATTCCTACTTTCAAAGACAAAGAAAACGGATCCATAATATTTTCTGTTGATTAATAAGAATAGTTGCTGTTTCCCCTAAATAACAAAAACAAATATATAATCTAGAAAAAAATTCCGTAAGATGAAATCAAATTTTGACCAATTTTACTTGGTCTTACTTCTTATCAACTTAATGTTTATTTAAGAGTAATTTTAAACGCCAAATAATGTAAACAGTTAAAACAGATATTTACTAAAACAAATAACTATAAGTTCGTACTGTTATGAAGGAAGTATATACTGGTTAGAGACCGGAAATATCTTAAAAATTAACACTTAAAATAGTTTTATGCTTTCTGAATCCTAGAAAAGCAATGACCTTTAAATACTGTTTTGTGATTTAACTAAGACACTAATGCAACCCATTTAGTCAATATTAATCGAACGTAAATTTTCCGACCCCCCTTAAGTAGAGACTAGAACTTCACCATAAAATGTCTGATGTTACAAGGTCCTAAGGATATGTATCAAATCAAATCAAGAATAAATTCAAGTTTAAGTTAAGCAGGTACGTATTTTGGAAGGTCACCTCTGTAGTACTTAAGGACAGATTGAGTCAGTTGAACAATTTATAAGGCTTTGAGAAGCACAGATATAGATTTAATAAAAGGACTATTAATAAATGTGAAATATTACCTATAAATAAATGTTGCCAAATATATATGTATGTATGTATGTATATATATATATATATATATATATATATATATATATATATATATATATATATATATATATATATATATATATATATATATATATATATATATATATATATATATATATATATATATATATATATATAGGATGTGCTTCTACAAGACCCCACGAGTCACCTGTTTCAATATGTGCAGTGATTTCCATAAAACCCTATACATATATATATATATATATATATATATATATATATATATATATATATATATATATATATATATATTTATTTATTTATTTATTTATTTATTTATTTATTTATTTATTTATTTCAAATACTTTTCTGACTTTCTGTTTATTGCATTGTGTTACCTCGTGAATATTGATTTATAAATGCACCCAAAGTATTGCCAATCAAAAGTCAAATGACAATGTCGGACATTTTTTTTTGCACCCGCCATTGATTTGTGTGTTGTGATAGATTTGTTGATCGTTTTTATGCCTTTTGTTCTTACGATAGATGTAAATTATTAAAATGTAAGTAAAAGAATAAAAATAAGTTTTTATTTACTACTGTACACCACACTTAACACACCACACACAACACACCACACTTTTTTCTTAAGCTAAAAGTCAATCGTCGATCTGTGTTGTAAGAAGTTAGGTTAGTTCTTGCTGATTCGGTAAATTCCAATTCATGAATCCTTTACTATTCTTGGTTTAGGATACCACACAGAACACATACGCTGCATTGTGTAATTTACACCTACATTAATTCCGTTACACTACAAAAAGTTTTATTATAATAAATTTATTATAATTTTCTTTTTCAGGACTGACAACAAAAACATTCCGTTAATATCAAAGCACTGTTTCAAAAATGTCAAAAATAACGCTGGAAACGAAACCAATGTACGAGGCTGACAACAAAAAGAGATGGCACCACCGGCGCGTCGAGGTCGTTTAATATCAAAACGCACACCAAGTTTCAGTTTGGTCAAAAATCAAGGAAGTGTCAAAAAATAAAAAAGCGTGGTGATTAAACAATACTTTATGAAAGGCAAAACGAAACTAAAGAGAAGCTTGAATGGTGACTCTGCACCTTCGATTAGAATGGTTTCAAAATTTTCGGACTGGCCATATGGGCACAAGTGACGCTGAACGTTCTGGACGGCCTGTGGAGGTACGACTCTACAAATCATTGATCAAATCCATGATATGGTGATGGATGACAGAAGAGTTAAGGTGCGTGAGATTGCTAGTGCTGTGGGCATCTCGACTGAACGGGTACATAATATTTTGCATAAACATTTGGACATGAGAAAGCTATCCGCAAGATGGGTGCCGCGATTGCTCACGCTTGACCAAAAATGGAATCGTGTGAAGTGTTGCAACGATGGTTTGCAAAGCGTCGTTTCGTCACTGTGGATGAAACATGGATACATTACTATACTCCTGAGACCAAACAACAATCTAAACAATGGGTTACCAAGGGGGAATCTGCACCAAAAAAGGCGAAGACCGTTCCTGCGGCCGAAAGGTTATGGCGACTGTCTTTTGGGATTCGCAAGGGATAATCCTCATCGACTATCTGGAAAAGGGTAAAACTATTACAGGTGAATATTATTCATCGTTATTGGACCGTTTGAAATCCGAGCTGTAAGAAAAATGCCCGCGATTGGCCCACAAGAAAGTCCTTTTCCATCACGACAACGCACCAGCACACACCTCAGCAATTGTGGTCGCAAAATTAATGGAAATAGGATTCCAGCTCGTTTCACATCCCCCCTATTCTTCAGACTTGACTCCCTCGGACTACTATTTGTTCCCCAATTTGAAGAAATGGCTGGCGGGACAAAGATTTTATTCAAACGAGGAGGTGATTGCAGACACTAATGGTTACAGACTGACAAATCCTATTAGAGAAGGGATTAACAAACTAGAACATCGTTGGAAAATAAGCCTAAAAGCTATCGAAAAATAAAAAGAAGAGTTTTTATTTTTGCACGGACTTTTCAAACCAGCCTCGTATATGCAGTTTGCAAGAAATATTCAAAAACATTGAAAGGAAATGTTAAAGCTAGTGCGCTGACAAAGAGAAGTACAAGCTCAACATAAAAAGAAAGAAAACTGTGTTCTTGCTAATGGTGATAATGAATGAAACAAACTACCCTTTCAACTACTTTACCAAATTCAATTAATTTTGACAAGTTAGTTGTGAATTTTGTAATTGACCCTATGTCACCAATACCAATTGTGGAAAATAATTCATTTAGGCTCTAATTGAAGGAGCTCAGCAATTAGCAAACCTACCAAAAATTATGTGCCGCCATACTTATAATAAAAAAAATTGCTGAAAAATATATAAAATTCAAGGAAAATACAAAAGGAGCTTTAAAATCGGTGGATTTTATACGCACCAGAGCAGACATTTGGCCATCTTCCAAGAAGGCTGTAACTGTTCATTGGATTGATTGCAACACATTTGAAAGAAAAAGTGGTACACTTGCTTGCAGGAGATTTAAAGGATCTGCTACATTTCATAAAATAGCTAAACTTACTGTTGACATACATTCAGACTTTGATTTGAAATTATCAAAAATTGTGAAGACATGTACTGACAATGGAACAAAGATGGTCAAAGCCTTTACAACATATGGGAAACCTGATTCTGAAGCTGACACAATACGTGATAGAGATTCAGCTAATATAGAAAATATTGAAAT
>CM032450.1:23981091-24043591 GCA_019049505.1 Pachyrhynchus sulphureomaculatus | reverse complement strand
GCCTAGATAATGGGAGATAAGGTGAGATAATGGGAAATAAGTATAAATAATGGGAGATAAGCAGAGATAAGTATAGGTAATGGGAGTTATGGTGAGATAATGGGAGGTAAGGAGAAATAATGGGAGATAAGGAGAAATATTGCGAGATAAGCCTAGATAATGGGAGATAAGGTGAGATAATGGGAGATAAGGAGAAATAATGGGAGATGAGCAGAGATAAGCCTAGATAATGGAAATTATGTAGAGATAATGGGAGATAAGGAGGAATAATGGGAGATAAGCAGAGATAAGTCTAGGTAATGGGAGTTATGGTAAGATAATGGGAGATAAGGAGAAATAATGGGAGATAAGGAGAAATATTGCGAGATAAGTCGAGATAAGCCTAGATAATGGGAGATAAGGCGAGATAATGGGAGATAAGGAGAAATAATGGGAGATAAGGAGAAATAGTGGGAGATGAGCAGAGATAAGCCTAGATAATGGAAATTATGTAGAGATAATAGGAGATAAGGAGAAATAATGGGAGATAACCAGAGCTAAGTCTAAGTAATGGGAGTTATGGTGAGATAATGGGAGATAAGGAGAAATAATGGGAGATAAGGAAAAATATTGAGTGATAAGTCGAGATAAGCCTAAATAATGGGAGATAAGGTGAGATAATGGGAGATAATTATAAATAATGGGAGATAAGTAGAAATAATGGGAGATAAGCAGAGATAAGTCTAGGTAATGGGAGTTATGGTGAGATAATAGGAGATAAGAAGAAATAATGGGAGATAAGGAGAAATATTGCGAGATAAGTCGAGATAAAGCCTAGATAATGGGAGATAATGGGATATAAGGAGAAATAATGGGAGATAAGGAGAAATAATGGGAGATGAGCAGAGATAAGCTTGGATAATGGAAATTATGTAGAGATAATGGGAGATAAGGAAAAATAATAGGAGATAAGGGGAAATAATGGCAGATATTTCATTTCGTTAGGTAACATATGGAATAAGCAGTGACGATAGTAATGAATCAAGTCCACGCGAGCGGAGCCGCGGGAATGGCTAGTATATATTATATATATATATATATATATATATATATATATATATATATATATATATATATATATATATAAACTTGAGGTGTCACATGAATATACATATAATAATGAAGACAAACAAGACATTGCTTTCATATATATATATATATATATATATATATATATATATATATATATATATATATATATATATATATATATATAGTATGAAACATAAATACTCAATATTTTAACTACTGCGAGTGTTGACGTTGTGTCGATAGCTAATAACGGAGTTAAATTATCACTATATGTAAAATATGTCTTACCAAATATCAAATAAAAACCGTGTTTCTTCCATAAATGTATTTTTAAAATGTCATAAAATATGTTAAATCTCAGACGCCACCAGGAATGTCTGCATATCATGTAATTAAAATATTTTCCAAATTAATGCCGAGCCGGTGACAAATAAAAACATGTTTAAAATGCATTTTAAAAAATTAGCATACTAATATGGATACAGAAATCGGCGTAGGAGTAAAATTCTCATTTTAAAATGCGTTCGAATAAAAAAATCGTAGTAATAAAAACAGAAGAAAACATTACGTATTCTCCGTATACTAAAACAATGAAAACTACGATTATTTTTTACAAGTCTAATATTTAGTGTTGTCATAGCGGCACTCCCTATAGTAAGAAGGCGTTAAAATTTGAAAATCTACATACTGAATATCGGATCCACATGTCAAAAAGAAATCGTCCAAATAGTTTCAAATTAGCATAAGAATAACGGAAAATATTTTTAATATTCTTTCTTTCTTTAAAGTCAGTTCAGTTTGATAACATGTGGGTAGCCTTTGATAAATTAGAGTACTAACGCAAGAACCAATATTTTATGATAGTAAACAAAATCGTTCATTTGTTCAATCAGGAACCTACGCAATATCGTTAAGCTTTTGACCTGGAGCCAATATAACAATAAATTTGTTGACAATTAAATTGCAGTCAATTTTTTTGTTATGCCGCTTACTTCTAGCCAATAGAGTTTTATATAAAAAAACAAAATACACCATCGATAACACTGATCGATCTAGAAAATACTCGTATAATACTCGTAATATTTGCAGTAATGCTTACGCACACTTCGCTCTGTATTATTTTTAAAAAAAAATAGCCAAAAATCGCAGTCCCGTCCCCCTATCTTGAAAAGTACTGATCAAGAAACTTTGAAAAAATTCTGGAATATTCTTCATAAAGTGTAGATTGAGTGCAAATTATCACGAGTTTATTACGTTTAAAAATTTATCTGATATAAAAAACTATGAACATTATATGCCTTGACAATATGCTGGAGGTTTTTAATATACCTTCCTGTACATTACTGTCGCCCAACGCTTCTGTACCTAAACAAAATTTTATTTTATTTGTTTATAATTAAACAAATACTTAGGTAGCAAATATTTGTTTTACACTTTTATTACTAGATTGAGATTGATTTATTGGCTATTAGATATCGAAGAACTATTATACATTATTGACTAAGAAAAAACTTGAAAATACATATTAATTCTTAAGATGTCAGGAACCTAACTAACTTAGCCTAGGTAAGGATTTTATTTTGAAAGTAATCACAGCCCGAAACACTAACTGCGCAAGACCAGCTTCCACTTGACCGGTTTTTTTGTTTAACGTTAAGCAAATTTTATAAATCCTTTAAAATATATAATACGTAAGCTGAAAAGCTTATGGTCTGTCACATAGATGTCGCCCTTTTCAAAAAATCCATATGATTTTTAGGAAGTATCAACCTTCAAACGATACGTGTCAAAATTTTATGACATTTCGACGATTAGTTTACAAGTTACATTACTTTTAGTGCCGCTACTTCTGATATTTTCAAAACAATGGAACAAATCGAATTTTGTGTGTTGATTAAACACTGTTTTTTGATGGGAAAAAATACCGTTCAAGCAAAGCAACGGCTTGATAAGTGTTACGGGGCTCTGCCCCTGGAAAATCACTCATCATTTACTGGTATGCTGAATTTAAACGCGGTCGTCAAATGATGCTGAACGCTCTGAACGCCCAAATTGTTTTCGATGACCGTAAAGTGAAATTGCGTGAGATAGCCCTAAAGATATCAAAAGAACGTGTTGGTCATATTTTGCATGAACATTTGGGCATGAAAAAGCTCTGTTCGAAATGAGTACCGCGTTTGCCAACAGTAAACCAAAAACAATGACGTGCTGGCGCTGTTTGGACCTGTTTAAGCGCAATAAAAAAAGTTTTTCATGCAATATGTGACAATGGATGAAACATAGAACCACCACTACACACCGGAATCAAATCGGCAGTCAGCTGAGTGGACTGCAGCCGGTGAAAGCCGCTCGAAGCGACCAAGGACACAACAGTCGGCAGGGAAGGCTTTGGCCTTTGTATTTTGGGATGCGCATGGAATAATTTTCATCGACTATATTGAGAAGGGAAAAACCATCAATAGCGAATATTATATAAAGTTATTGGTGCCTTTGAAGGCAAAAATCGCAAACAAACGGCCCCAAATGAACAAGAAAAAAGTGCTCTTTCATCAAGACCATGCACCGTGTCACAAGTCAATGGTTGCTATGACAAAATTGGATCAGTCGAGGTTCGAATTGCTTCCTCATCCACCGTATTCTCCAGATTTGGCACCCAGCGGTTATTATCTATACGCAGATCTCAAAAAATGCTCGTGGGAAAGAGATTTGGATTATTTTGAAGGCAAAGATAAATCCTTCTACTAGAAAGGTATAGAAACATTAGAAAAGCGTTGTACTGATGGTATCGATCTTGAAGGAGACTATATTGATGAATAGAGACGAATTTTGCAAAAAAAAAATGTTTTAAGTAGCTAGACCAAAAACTTTTCAGCCTACGTAATATATCAAAACTAAACAGCTCTTCTCTCAGTGCAGGAGTAACTAAATTAATAGTTTGAAAAAATTAACATTTTCTTGACAGCACGACGTCAATAGCAGTGTTTTAATTAATCTTGTTTTGCCAATTATCATATTTAACTTGTGTTTAACGGTAATTGAATAAAATTCGTAACTAGTTCAGAAAAGCTGCAAGAACAAGATATTTACATTACTTATTCTCGGTTGACATTCCGTTTTTAACAACCGATTATTTAAATTGTAGCAGGAGCAACTTCGACATTTTTTCTGCCGAATTGTACCCCACGCTACTCGTTGTAAATTACCATTTAATGCGATAACAATGTAAATTCAACGCGAACGGTATAATACCGACATATTACAAGTATTCTGTGTTTTAAATGGATATTTACATTTAAAACACATATCACAAGAGCAATTACATTGAAATTTAATTTGCAAAAATATAATTATGCTTTAACATAAAAACAGAGCTGTAAATTTTAACGATTAACAATATTTATCACTCTATTTAACGTCTTCGTTTGCGCAGTTGTTGCATTATCGAAAAAACTGTCGTCATAATAGATTTTTGCCTTGATTCTGTTCTATTAAACTCTTCTTGCATTATTAACTCCACATCTTCGAGTTTCTGTCTTCTCAACCCCTCCTGTGTTGACTAACTGACGTGCATTTTAACACAACCCGTAGGGAAACGTACAGTGTATTCCCGGGACAGTTATTTACAGTAAGCTCCGCATCCAACTAAATCAGCAGTCGCTAAAGGACTTGCCGAAAGGTTGCTACAAAATATCGAGTAACCGATTTCTGCCAGGTCGAAGATACGGAAATTCCCAATGAGCATCGCCAACACATATCTACCGAATGCAGAATAAAAACTCTGAAATCGCACTTTAGTAATCTGCCTCTCACCGCGCATAATTTGACAGTGGAGACCCAATTAAACGACGGAGAGTCATAGTCTCGACTTTCGAGACTCGACGTCTCGAAGACCTGTACCAATGCCGACTGCATAACAAGACTTAATTTTTGGTCTCTCTCTCTTTTCTAACGAAAAATATAAAGACACAAATATTAAAGACATTAAAAATATAGATATTAGATTATTATGACGCTGCGTTCACAAATTGCTCAATGTTTTTAACCAAACTTAGCAGCTAATCGCTATAAAAATAAAATAAAATAAGAAATAAAGAAGCCCAATATGAAAAGAGGAAATTAGAGAGACCGATTTTGAACCAGAATGTAATTTTGCTTAATTTTATAGTTAAATTGGGGATAAATTGTTTCTTGTTCGATAAATTATGACATCATACTTCCAAAATTTTATATTTTAAATAATGAAGTCAGTGTAACTGGCGCAATCAAGATTGATATTTTAACATCTCATTAATTAAAATCAGCTCAATCGTTTAGGCTCTACTTGGCATCAACAAAACCTATATTCAAATACGATTTTGACACGGCTAGCATATATTGTCAAATTTAGATTGTCAATAACCGTGAAGAATATGGACTATGAGTTTATTAATATAATCCATGCAGTTACGTAATTATTTTCCCCACATAACCCAAGAGATAATCGAATCGATAATCGACTAAAATTGATAGACTTATATTGTTCAAAATAAAATTTACTAAAAAACTTATGAACTTTTTTTGAATAACAATTTTTACACTTTAGTTATTATTTATAATTCTCTTCTAGTGTTAACACCTATAGCATCAACTTCTTTAAAAGGGATAAAAAGGAGATAAAATACGGGAGGGCCACATTATTAATTTATAATACAATAAACTGCAAAAATAATAAAAGTTATTTACTAGTACTACACAAGTTATCAAATCAATATATATATATATATATATATATATATATATATATATATATATATATATATATATATATATATATATATATATATATATATATATATGTATATATACATGTATGTATATATACATGTATGTATATATATATATATATATATATATATATATATATATATATATATATATATATATATATATATATATATATATATATATGTATGTATATGTATATGTATATGTATATGTATATGTATATATATATATATATATATATATATATATATATATATATATATATATATATATACATATATATATATATATATATATATATATATATATATATATATATATATATATATATATATATATATATATATATATATATATATATATATATATATATATATATATATATATATATATATATATATATATATATATATATATATATATATATATATATATATATATATATATATATATAATTTTTTTTTTACGTTTCACCTTTGTTTTTAGGTATTTCCAAAAATTTCCTTTGGTGTAATTTTCTTTTATACATTTCGATCTATGGCCAACAGAAATACAAATAAATATGTGTATAAATATATATATATATATATATATATATATATATATATATATATATATATATATATATATATATAAAATAAATAACATCGTGCAAATTCATTGTTAGATGAATGGATTAAAACCCGGAATTTTAATGTATTACATTCCACCATGCGTGGAAACCTCTACTGTAATAAATAAATAATATATATATATATATATATATATATATATATATATATATATAGAGGGTGTTATGAAAATCACTGCATATATTGAAACGAGTGGCTCGTCAAGTCATGCAGCAGCACATTCAATACCTTATTTTTCAAGTGCGAAAATTTTTGAAGAACTAAAAAAAGGGCCAAACTGGAATTTACCGCCTTACCAATCCACCCCTGAAAGGCCGCCATTGTACGAACTAGCTCAGACACAGGCTGTTCGTACAACATTGTAAATATGTCACGTTGCATTGTTGTGGCTGTTACTTGATGGAAATTCATAACGCATGTAATGAAAGACTGATTTTGTCAAATTTCCACTTTATTTAGTTTCACAGAAACTTTATGACACGTTTCGCTATACTATAGCTTCGTCTGATACAAAATGTTATTTGAATATTAATGTCGTTACATTTACACAAATACCCTAAGGTAGATAGTAAATAATTTTATTACCTATCTACCTTAGGGTATTTGTATAAATGTAACAACATTAATATTCAAATCTCACTTTGTATCAGACGAAGCTATAGTATAGCGAAACGCGTCATACAGTTTCTGTAAAACTAAATAAAGTGAAAATTTGACAAAATCAGTCTTTCATTACATTAAATATGTCACGTTCTTTCTAACAATCCACCATATTGTTTAGTATTTTGTTTACTAGTAGCGAAGCGAGAACAATATCTTCATTTCATTCATTTCATCAGTTATTTAGAGTCGATTTTTTACTTTATTATTAACATCCAATATTTTAGTTTTCTGCAATCGGTCTTGCCACAATAAGGTGTCAGATTCAACATATGCAGTGATTTCCATAACACCCTATCTATCTATCTATCTATCTATCTATCTATCTATCTATATATATATATATATATATATATATATATATATATATATATATATATATATATATATATATATATATATATATATATATATATATATATATATATATATATATATATATATATATATATATATATACATACATACATACATACATACATACATATATATACATACATATATATATATATATATATATATATATATATATATATATATATATATATATATATATGTGTGTGTATGTGAAAAAATTCTTTCATGAAATATTGCAAAATGCACTTACTTATTTTGAACTATACACAGAACGAGAAGTCAACTAATTACACTGGTATGTTAAAATAGATATGGGTACGTAATTAATCCATTATTTCTATATGTAATTTTGCAGTTGATTTTAGATCAGAAGTTTGTGACTTCTTTGAGTTAGTTTTACGTGTTACTACAGTTGTTTTTGCCTCAGAGATATGTCATTTTCAGTATGTTAGGTGATTTCCATGACACCGTGTATTGTGGTCATTTCAGTATCACATCTCCTTAAATCTCCCCGAAAAATATCGAAAGGGACGTAAAACACCAAGCCACACCGATTCCATCCCTACCCCTACACTGATCGCTCAAAAACTCTAGGTATGTCATATATACCAAATTTGAAATCGATATCTCATTTAGTTCGAGAATTATCATAGCAACAGACCGATACTCTTACAGATAGAGAGGCAGAAATGGAAAAAAAAACTATATTTTTCGTGATCTTGAGACTCCGAACCGTGAAACGCACGCATACCTACTATGTAATCCTATTGTATTTTTAACAATGCATCTACCTTTTTAGTCAGCATCATCGTAACGTTACCCCTAATTACATCGTCGAACTTTTCTGAAATAATAAATGCGTTTTGTCGAAATCCTCTGAAAAATTAAATGCGTTTTGTCGAAACTTCTACCGCCCGTAAATTATTGGAACGATTACAATAATTTTAGCGTTAGTCTTATCATTTATTGGATCTGCATACAAGTTGATATAATTTATTTACATGATATTTTTATCACGGGTCGAAGCTGCTAATCTAAATAAGGCAGATAAGCATACAAAAATTACTGCAAATAACAATAATGGCCAGGTGATTAAAGTTTGTATATACGCCAGCATTTTGTTTATTTATATTATTTTGTACTGGAATGTAAATTAACTGATAATTAGGTTTATAAGAAAAGGAAGTTCATAGCCAATGTAATAAAGTAAAAAGAAAGAATCATGCACGAAATTATGGAGATATCCGAACTGTCTTTTCGTCCCTGACAGTTAAGATTTTCTCGCGATTATTTTTTATGAAATGATAATTTACTTAAAAAAACACTAAAATTTTCTAAAAGAAATAAAGTTTCTGCATCCAATTCTGCATTGGCAGTTTCTAAAGTACCTCCAAGTAAAGCTTTAACAAGAATGGGGTTGCAAGATTAGCAATCACATTCTAGTGTCAATTCGTATAAACAATTCACTTTTACAATGTTCCTAAGTAATACAGTCTACTAGGTCACTCCACAATGGTATCGTTGCCATTAGGAATACGATCATTTAAAAACAGCTTAGAGAAGAAATTGGTACACAGACAAACAGTCCCTGTTCCAGTTCATACCTAGCACTGCTTGAACGAATCCTTCTTCTAATCCTCACTCACAATACGAGGGCCTCCTTTTAAGTTTTTACAAACGACCACTAGATGGCGCTATTGAGATGTTACATTATCATTGTCAAATTGGACATTTGTTGTCGTTAAAACAATGGCAGCTCAGACATTGACCGAGTAGTTTGTTTACAGTGAGAGTTTAAAAAAACAATTTTGTGAACAAATAGATATTTCAAGGGAAGGTTTTCGTTGGATGATTTTTTAAGATTTTAGTAAAGGTCTATCTCAACAACAATGCCTCGAAGCATTTCGTTAAACTTTTGGTAACGAATCACCATCAAAAAAGACTGTTTAAAATTGATTTACAAACTTTCGGCATGGTCGTGCTTCCGTCAGCGATGAATTTCGTGAAGGTCGACCAAAATCGGTTGTTCCAAAAAACATCGATGTTGTGCGCAACATGATTGAAGAGGATCGGCATGTGACTAACCGTGAGATAGAGGCATCCTGAGGCATATCGATTTTACATGAACATTTAGCTGTGGAAAAGATCTATTCCCGTTGAATTCCGCATAATTTCATCGAAACTCAAAAATAGGCTCGAGTCAATTGGTGTAAGACAATGCTCAAAAAATTCGTCTGAGGATATGCAAAATCCGTATACGTATCAGAACAGGAAGCGAATGGATATATTCATACGAGCCGAAAACTAAGTCACAATTAACTGTTTGGGCGTTCCAAGATGAACCCAATCCGACAAAAGTAGTTCGTTCGCGGAGCACTTCCAAAAAAATGATCGCCTGTTTCTCTGGTTATACTGGACATGTTTTAGCCATTGCTTTAGAAGATCCAAGAACAGTTAATGAATGATATGCAACAATTTTTTTGCCAGAAGTTTTCGATGAAATCAGAAACAACCACCGAAAGCGTCGCATCATTCTTCATCATAACAATGCCAGTTCTCACACAGGACGTCAAACAATTGATTATTTGACAGAGAAAAGCATCGAATTAATGTTTCATTGCTCGTATTCACCTGATATATCACCTAACGAATGTTAAAAAAGAAATACGTGAACAGCTCAAGAAGCTGTTGAATCCTTCCAAAACCATGTTTTTGAGGTACGAACTTGAGAGTGGAAAAATATTTCGAGAATTGGTTCCTTGTTCCTTCAAAAACTTGGGATAATTATATAGATATTCGACGAAAATTAACATTAAAATACAAAGATATTTATCGACTTATTACGAATTAATTTAAATAATAGTTGTATTTTTTTCCTAAATTACAGGTTCAAGAAATAAGCCCATGGTGTCACATTAAAATATAATCGTAGGGGAAACGGCGCAAAATATTTCTTCCTTAGTACAGTCTAATTTCAAAAAATACGATTTTGTTAAAACTTATTATTGAACCACAGTGATTTATAATAGTTTTTTTTTTTAATTGGCCCTCGTCTATTATGATTGATATACTTACGATGAACTTCCTATAAAATAATTATTATATAAATGATTTTCAAGATGCAACTCGAATTCTAATTTAAACGTCAGTAGACCAGTGTTGTTTAACTAAAATTATCTGCCTAAGTACCTTAAGTACTCAACTAATCTGCATAATACGATAATTTTGAAATATTAAATATCCATGACTATTAGATATATTTTACTCGTAAATCTGTATGTAATTAATAATTTAAATTAAAATCAAATACTTTCAAGAAAACTTAATAAACCAGTTACGTACACAGAATGTTTCATTGCAAACACCTCAAGATTCCCATCACTCAGAAGTTATTCTGATTATGTATCGATCTATTTCTAATACGCGAGTAGTTCCGAAAGTTCCCCGCCTGACACAGATATGGCGCTAAGATGACCAAATTATTCTGATATTTGTTAAGTGTTATCTACTACTGTAGATGGCATGCTGTGAAGTTTCAGACACGTGTGCTTAGTTGTTTTTTGAAGCGATCATGTAAAGTACCATTTTCTAAAAAATGGATAAAATTGAAGTGCCTGCTATTCTAGAAAACTTTATTTTAAAAGATTTAAAGCCTACGGAAGAGTCAAATCTCCCATTAAATCCTTTCTCTTCGTTTTCGATGATTAAAATGAGATCGTGCATTCATCCAAGATGATAAATGTTCAGGACACCCAAAAATCTCTACAACCAACGAGATTGTGACAAGAACTCACAACAGTGTACTAAATTACCGCCGACCAAAAGTACACGAGCTCGCTGACATTATAAACATTGTGTTAGACCGTGTCCCTCACATTTTAGTTATAAGAAAACTTTCTGCTCGATGGGTGCCGCGTTTGTTAACAATCGACCAAAAACATATTTAAACGAACATTTCTCAGCAGTGTTTAGACTTGATTAAACATAATTCCAGTGCATTTCTTTGACGTTTCATAACAGTAGATGAAACATTGATTTATTATTACACACCAGAGATGAAGAAGCAGTCGAAACAGTGGGTGGGAGCAGGTGAAAATGCATCTGCAGAAAAGTCATGCCTACGTTTTTTTGGGATTCTCATGGTTGGTTATGGTTATAAACCACCTCGAGAAAGGTAAAACCATCACAGGGGAATATTATGCCTTACTTATATATGAATATTACATACATGAGAAATACAAACAGTTAAATTGACCGACACCTGCTTCTTCAGTAGGTTAATTATTGTTTTTACGTCTCTTGTTAAAGAGAGAGAATTATCCCCTGCAATTTTTGCTTTTCTTTACGTTTTAGTGTTCTTAGATACATATTTCCATTTTCATCGTTCTGTCTATACGACTGTCAGGCTGTCGGTCTCTCGGTGGTGTTGGTCTGTATAATATTTGAAATAGGGATAAAACCTATAGTTTTTGAGCAATACCGTTTCGATAAAATATATTATAAAAATAAGTTCGATATAATGTATGATTTTATTCATATTTTATAAATTTATTTTCTGTGTACTTAAGAAAGTCAAATTCAGTACTTATTTTTAAACTACATATTTACAAGGAAAGGACTGGATAAATTACGTTACCGATTTTTCATATTATTAAGTAAAATAAAAAAAAAAAACTACGTGTTTATGCTCATTTTGTCACAAAAGCATTGTGACCTGTTATTTCTCATAAATTTTAATATTTTATATTTAATATACTTTTTAATTTCAGTTATATACTGAATTACTTGGAATGAACTTCTTTAAAGTATAATTAGCATTCAAAAATTTCCAATAACATAGGAAGGCAATAAGTGAAACAGCTAGTTTCCAGCTAAATATTTGGTGCAGACCACTTTCCTGCTTTGCTATCCTGACATTTTCCATGCTAATATTGGTCTTTCAGGCATTCAGCTCCACCTCCATTTAATATAAAATTATTTGTTTAAAATTAGAATATAAGGAAATATCTATATTTAATGATATAATGAACAAAAATATAAATATTATAACACTGCCATATCTACTTGACCGATGTATGTATGTAAACCTATACAGAAAACCATAAAAAAAATTAGCTTAATTTTCCTTGAACTATACACAAATATTTATTTTTTCCAGAAAACTTAATAGGAGAACAGATACTAAATAACTCGACAAAATATATTACAACTTCCTACAATAATAACTTGTATCTCTTTTAAATTAAGATAATAAAATAAAATATCACCTCACATATTTCACCCTCCAAATCTCCAAAACCTTGAGAAACATAGTCCTCGGCAATTCAATCCAAAGAGACAAGGATATATAAAAAATTATATATATATATATATATATATATATATATATATATATATATATATATATATATATATATATATTTATTATATGACAAGCCTTATCCCTTTGGAATGAATTGCCCAGGACTATGTTGCCAACCGAGTACAATTTGTAGCGGTCCAAGACCAACGTGAATCGATTTTTCCGCACACGCATCGCTACTGTCGCACTTTATGAATTCCTCTGCAGAACGTATATCGTACCTGCAAGAAAGTATTTTGGCATTTTGGGTTTTTAAAGGGATAAGCGGAAGCAGCTAGTTCATTTATTATATATATACATATATATATATATATATATATATATATATATATATATATATATATATATATATATATATATATATATATATATATATATATATATATATATATAACCTTCAAAATTTTTTTCACAAAAGTGGAAATCTTTGATAAAACACTTTCTAATAAAACAGATGGAATAACAATTAATGGTGGGTTATGTTACGCTGATGTTACCCTCATTCTGGTGGACAGTGAAGAGGGCCTCCAAAGACTCATGAATTAAATTGTTAATATATGTGGAATGAAACTGAATACGAGCAAAACAAAAAAAATGGTGGTCAGTAAAAATCCAAAGACGAACATAAACATTAAAATCCACCAACAAACATTTGAAAGAGTAGTAAAAATAACATACTTAGGAAACGTAATTAGTGAAGATTGCGTCCACTCTATTGAAGTACGCTCAAGAATTGAAAAAGCAAGAAGTTTCTTTAATAAAATGCACAGCATACTCTGTAACTGCAAACTAAACTTGAAAACAAGAACAAGAGTCCTAAGATGCTACGTATTCTTAGTCATGTTACATGGTATAGAAGCCGCAACAATTACAGAAACAACATAACAGAGAATAAAGTCATTGAAGATGTAGTGCTAGCGTCGAATGTTGCGCGTTTCTTAGACAGCACATACTACAAACGTGAAAATACTTAACCGAATAGAAAAAGAAATAATTTCAGATGGTAAAGAGAGAAACAGCACATACTTTGGCCACATTATCCGAAGCCAAAAATATGAACTAATACAACTCATAATTGAAGGGAAAATAATCGGCAAAAGAGGACCAGGTAGGCGCCGCAAGTCCTGGTTAAAAAATTTGTAGAAGTTTACAAATGTGATCGACAACAGTCTCAGAAGATAAAGCAGACTAATATATATATATATATATATATATATATATATATATATATATATATATATATATATATATATATATATATATATATATATATATATATATATATATATTATATATATATATATATATATATATATATATATATATATATATATATATATATATATATATATGTGAAAAGTATCAGGATAGCGGTCTATGTAGTAAAATTATTCTTTTGTTGTTTAAAACTCTGTATTTCGCCCATCCTTCTCGGCTTCTTCAGGAGTATTACTAAAATTCAAACCGTCATGCATACATAGGTCGCTAAAAATGTATTACATTCCATCATTCGTGATATATATATTTATATTTATAAATATATATATATATATATATATATATATATATATATATATATATATATATATATATATATATATATATATATATATATATATATATATATAATATATATATATATATATATATATATATATATATATATATATATATACATAATATATATATATATATATATATATATATATATATATATATATATATATATATATATATATATATATATATATATATATATATATATATATATATATATATATATATATATATATGTATACATAATATATATATATATATATATATATATATATACGAGGCATGTTTTTTAAGTAAGTACCGTTTTGCGATTCCGCCGCCGCAGCGATACGGTCGGCGTTCCGCGCATGCGCGCTGGTAACCTACATCTCATGTCTACGCACTGACGCCATTACAGTCTGATTCTTCATTGTATACGTTGTTTACTGAGTGTTTAAGATGCCTCCGACAATCGTGAGTCCCGCCGATTGTGAAGTACGGGCTGTTATACGATTTCTTAGTGCTAAAGGCGTAAAACCGATCGATATTCATCTTGAGATCTGTGAAGTTTACGGACAAAACATTATGAGTGATGGAATGGTAAGGAAATGGGTGAGAGCATTTAAAGATGGCCGCACAAATGTGCATGATAAGGAACGGAGTGGGCGTCCTTCGGTCGTTAATGAAGATTTGGTGCAGAAAGTGGACTACCATTGTTCCTGCACTTGAAGAAGCACCTGGGTGGTCAGCGTCTTCAAGACGATAACGAAGTCAAAACATTTGTGATACAGTGGTTAACAAGTCAGGCGGCAGAATTTTATGAGGAGGGTATTCAAAAACTGGTGCCACGTTATGACAAGTGCCTCAATACTAACGGAAATTATGTAGAAAAGTAGATTAAGGTACAGGCTTTCATGTAAAAATAAAAATTATAGCGATATCTTTGCACGTCTTTTTTTAATTCCAAAACGGTACTACTTAAAAAACATGCCTCGTATATATATATATATATATATATATATATATATATATATATATATATATATATGTATATATATACATATATATATATATATATATATATATATATATATATATATATATATATATATATATATATATATATATATATATATATATATATATATATATATATATATATATATATATATATATATATATATATATATATATATATATATATATATATATACATATATATATATATATATATATATATATATATATATATATATACATACATATATATATATATATATATATATATATATATACATACATATATATATATATATATATATATATATATATATATATATATATATATATATATATATATATAATATATATATATATATATATATATATATATATATATATATATATATATAATTTCAGATGGTAAAGAGAGAAACAGCACATACTTTGGCCACATTATCCGAAGCCAAAAATTTGAACTAATACGACTCATTATTTCAAGGGAAATTAATCGGCAAAAGAGGACCAGGTAGGCGCCGCAAGTCCTGGTTAAAAAATTTGTAGAAGTTTACAAATGTGATCGACAACATTCTCAGAAGATAAAGCAGACTAATATATATATATATATATATATATATATATATATATATATATATATATATATATATATATATATATATATATGGTGAAAAGTATCAGGATAGCGGTCTATGTAGTAAAATTATTCTTTTGTTGTTTAAAACTCTGTATTTCGCACATCCTTCTCGGCTTCTCAGGAGTATGTATATATATGTATACATATATATATATATATATATATATATATATATATATATATATATATATATATATATATATATATATATATATATATATATATATATATATATATATATATATATATATATATATATATATATATATATATAGGATATATATATATATATAATATATATATATATATATATATATATATATATATATATATATATATATATATATATATATATATATATATATATATATATATATATATATATATATATATATACATAATATATATACATATATATGACAAAATATATGCTTATACTGCACTCTGTCGATAACTTGTTTAAACAGAGCGGCCAGATCACAACTGGCACTTTTGCAGACTGGAAACTACCAGGTGCGAATTTTTCAATTTGCTTTGGTTGCTTCACCAATCCACCATCTATGCCTTCAAGCGGGAAGCTTGAGAAGATCCGTTTCTGCAAAAGTGCCAGTTGTGATCTGGCCGCTCTGTTCGAACAGATAAAGTGCAGTATGAGCATCTATTTTGTACATAGTTTTTCGTCAGTACCCGGATAAGGTCGAAATTAGTGTTTTGTGTGTTTGCTGAAACTAGGCCAGCTGATGAGCCGTGATACGACGAAACGCGTCTTGGGATGGTCTAGCAAATACGGAGAACACTTCTGGGAACTACCAGGTGTGAATTTTTCAATTTGCCTTGGTTGCTTCACCAATGCGCCATACATATATATATATATATATATATATATATATATATATATATATATATATATATATATATATATATATATATATATATATATTTATATATAATTAATTAGTATTTAGCAACCTTCAAATCCCTTTCATCTAAAGAAAATATTTGGAATTTCCATTTTCATTACTCATTTCCGAACAATGTAGGTAAGTGATTTAACTGAAACGAAAACAAACATTTACAAGACGTTCTCGATGCTCCAAGATAGGCAACATTGTAAATCGCTTTAGTAAACAAAACACAAGTAAAATGTATTTAAATTAAGTAAAATTTCATGTAAAATTATTTTAATATAGTTACTCGATGACAGATTGAAGATTCGTCAGGTCATTATGGCGTATATTAGTTTATCAGTAGAAGCGTCTTTGCCTTTAACCGTGATGATTTAAAATGTAAACTAATATGTGACAAATCACTTCAATTTAAATTTATAATAGAACAACATTTTTACTTACAGTTTAGCTAAGTGTCCCGTACTTTTTTGGTATTATACTTGAACAAGGATTTCTTGTATTACATTGGTTGTCCCTTTTAGAAATTAAGGTATATTCAACACGTTTAATAACAAGATTGATGATTGTATAATTAAATCAAGTTATTAAGGTTGTTTACCATTACTTGAGCAAAGTAAATATGTGAAAAGTGTGGGCGTCTTTCGGAAGGTACGCCTTTAAAACTAGGCTTACATCAGCCAGAGGTGCAAATTATTTGCATCTTACTTATTTTTTACACTAGTACTGCAATAAATGTTTTAAGTTTTTGTTCTCTTCTTCCGTCGATTTTAGCTCAGCTGAAGGGCCGTGATATGACGCAAAGCTTCCTGAGATTAATTGACTGATGACAGAACAGTCAAGAACTGCTATCAAATGGACTTTGTTCAATTTTAATAGTTTATATGGATTTTTATATACTTGGGGTAGAACGCTATTAAGCGCTACCAAGCGAAAATTGTTAGCAGCTTGCTGAAAATTTCCTTTATCGGTCAGTGGCCTTTTACAGTCCCCAGTAGAAGGTAAATATGGCTTCAAAACTAGGCTTACATCAGCCGGAAGTCCAAATTATTTATATCTTACTTATTCTTTACGCTTGTAGTACGATAAGTACTTTAGGTTTTGTTCTCTTTTATACTTGGGGTACAACCCTGTAAAGCCCAACCCAGCAGTAATTGTTAGCAGCTTGCTGAATCGGTCCGTGACTTTAAAGAGCCGCCGACAGAGGGCAGATACGACTTCAAAACTAGGCTTACATCAGCTAGCAGTTCAAATTATTTGTACCTGCCTGCTTCATTACGCTAGTAGTTCGATAAGTACTTTTTGTTTTGTTTCTTTTTTTCCGTCGACCCTAGCTCGGCTGAAGAGCCTTGATACGACTAGTTTTTAGTCTTACCATCCAAATCTACTGTTTTCCTTATGGTTATAGCGGCAAAACAAACCTAATGCCACATAGTGTTTCCTCTCTGCACTGCTTGGCCACGCATTATGTAGTCCGTTAAATAGCCATCACAGCGCTTTATCTGAATGGACTCTCGTTCGTTAGTTATTATATTAGCTACGTTATTTAGATAGTTGTTTGAAGAATTTCGTTGGGAGCGATTTTGATTTCGTGTCAGTTTTAAGATGTAGGCAAAAGCGTAATGGACTTTCCTTCATGCTTTTATCCAGACTTAGGACTGGTTGCAAATTTATGTAAAATGAATTTGCAAGACTTTTATTATTTTTACTATTCAGATTGAGATCTAAACCCAGAAGCTATTCTAGATCCCAAATTAAAAAAGAATATGCCCTCGATTGCTGATTTGCTCTATTACTTTCCAAAGATTTTCCCTGAAAATATAACTGACTTAGACAGAGAATGGAAAATACAAAGACATACTGACCTTTTAATGAAGTTCCCGATATTAATAAATTTTGGACGCGTGCACGTCACGGAATATTATTTAAAACACTTTAATGAAGATATATACGAAAGAAAATATTACATTGAGAACAATGAAGATGTAGTTATTGAAGAGGAAGTAGACCATATAGTTAATATAATATTTACAATAGGCGTACTACAGTAACAATTTGCACTTTTCATATATATATATATATATATATATATATATATATATATATATATATATATATATATATATAATTAGTGGGTTGATTAAAGAAAGTCTTTTATTGGCTAGCCTTATAAAAATTACTTTTAGAGTAAACTGTGGATTTCCAGTTTTATATAGAGTAATCTGCTGTTTTCTAGTGTTTTTTCGAGGGCCATATATTATTCTTAAGAAACACTGGGATGGCAACCCTGTTGATGTATGAGAGAATAGTCAAAAACTGCTGAAAAGTGAACTTTGTCCAATTTTACTAATTTATATTGATACCATTTTTTTTAAATTTTATGCATTTTAACAACGCTAAAACAAATGTTTTAAATATTTATCAGGCGGAACCGTAATAACAGAGCGAATACTTAATCTTAAAAGTCAGGTGATAATTAACGAACATGAATTTAAATTTTCACAATTGATTTATGACGACCATTTGTATGAAACAGCGTTAGAAAAGGTCCGGACTTATGACTAATACGTCTTAACAAAGGGATTTGTTGACGGTGGGCGTCTTCAAGTATAATGATGAGATGTTACTTTGTTTGCATAATATAATATTCAGCGTATCTTGTTAATAAGCAAACACAATGTATATTTGGCTAGTGGTGAATAGGCTACCGCTGCCTGGGAACTTGCTATTTTTTCTCTGAATTAAACTACGCTCTGGTGTTTGTTGCAAACTTTTCATTTGATACTTTGTGCATAAAGTTATTAAATTACTCGTAATTCGTAAAATTCTAATAACTGGGCATTTTTTTTATTATACTTTAATAGTGAATAACAAATAATATTGACAAATTTTGATAGGAAATTTCCACAGATCACAAAGCTAACATGTATAATTCTTGTTTATAAATAAGTGATTATAGAAAATCAGAATGCAGATAGCTAGAACACTATCGCTTGAAATTAGTAAAACTGCTTTGCATACTAGCCTTTTGCACACTACGTAGAGATAACAATAGCATCTCCAACTTGTTGCAAAATCTCCCATCTCATCAAGACCCCTTTAGCCAACAATATCTACAAGCTCCCAAGCTTAGCTCTTCCAGACGAAAGAACACACAATACCCGCAAATACATCATAATCTAAGTAAATATCTTTATTTCTTCATCTTAAAATATCGTCTAATTTATCTTCCTTCGAATGATTTACCCTCAATAATTTAACACAAGAAAGAGCCCACCACTTACATAACATCTTCTTTCAGCTGCATATGCAGAAGCACTAGAAACTAGTACGGTCTCAGCTTCCAAATCCCAGTCACAGCCACTTCCAAACAGAATGATAAACCTTGCATCACACCCTGTTTCATTCCAATAGAAGAAATAATTTTTAACGTGGAAAGTATTCTTAACAAGGTTCCTTTACAAGCTGCCAATGAAGTTCGGAGCCAATATTAACAAAAAGCTAAACTATTCTCCGCAAATATTTTAAAATCAGAATCCCTCACATTGAAATCACTCAAGTCGGACCAGAATTTGATCGTTTTAAAAGCAAATAAAGGTAATTCTACTGTTGTCATGGATTGAGCAGAATCAGCGAAATTCAAGAAATGACGTCTCATATCGACCCCTAAAGGAAGATGGAATATCTCTAATTTAACTTTCAATGAAAGCAGCAATTATCTGTCGAAGAAGACACCAAAAAAAAGTTACCTCCCAAGAAATTTCCGCGTCCATATAGGCTTCTGAAAATTCACAGGACAAACGACCCTCTTCGCCCAATTGTCAGTAGAATTGACTCTCCAACATTACCTCGCAAGTATCTGGCATCGGTCTTAAAACCGGCCAAACAGATTTCTTTATCGTTAAACTCTTTTCGTTCCGTACAACAGCTATAGGAAATCAAACTCGACCTCAATGATATTTTAGTCAGCTTCGATGCGGAATCTCTCTTCACCAAAGTTCCCATTCTTGATATTCTAACTATTATAAGAGTCATCCTCCTTCAATTAGTATTGCTAACAGAATTTTGGGAACATTTTTGAAAGATATAAAAATAATAAATTTAAACCTAATAATTTGTGGAGCTATTAACCTTATTATTAAAGGATGAAACCGCAGGAAATATAGCTATCGCTAGAAAGACAAACACGCGGAACAAGACGTCGCCACAAAACGAAGTCCACTGGCTGTTACAGAATCGTTAAAATATGCCTCGTCGAGTTTCTCAGAGATGCCGCGGCAGTAGAAGTTGTCTTGTATGTAACAATAATATAGAAAAATCTGCGCTGTACTTCCATAAGGTGAAAAGTTAGTCGCGAGACTTTTCCGAGAGTGTCAACTTATAGAAGATTCCTGTAAAATATTCATGACATTTTATCTATTAGTTTGCGAGTTACAGCTGTTTGAGTGACGCTACTTTTGATGTTTGCAAAACTAAAGAACAAAAGAAATTTCGTGTATTGATTAAGCATTGCTCTTTGCTGGGAAAAATTACAGCCGGAATCCACGAATGGCTTGAGAAGTGTTATGGCACACCTGATTCGTCAAAAACAATTATATGGCGATAGTTTAGTCAACTTAAATGTGTTCCGGACAAATGAGGCAGTCACTCCAGAAAACACAAAAAGTCCACCCTATTTTTCTGAATGACTGCAAAATGAAAGTAAGAGAATTAGCTGACAACGTGAAGATATCAACAGAACGCGTGAGACAGTCTTTGCATGAATATTTACATATGAAAAAGCTACGTGCTTGATGGGTACCAAAGACTCTCACTGTTAATCAAAAACAGTAACAGGTCGAAGATTCAGAACATTGTTTGGCACCGTTTCGGCGTAATCCAAAGGAGTTTTTGCGTGGATTCGTAACAATAGACAAAACATGGATATACCACTACAGTCCCACAGGCAGTCCGTGAAGTGGCTGAAACCGCATGAAAGCCGACCGAAGAGTTCAAAAACACAAACATCAGCTGGAAGGGTTTTAGCAAGTATTTTCACTTCATCATCTATTAACATAGATCAACAGGAGATCTTCTGACTTATGTAACACATGTTTGGAACAACGCAATTGAACACTTTGGAAAATCTCGAGAGGTTGCTCTTGACATATCCAAGGCATTCGACCGTGTTTGGCACGATGGACTGTTGGCTAAGCTACGCTCTTATGATATGTCTGAAAAGTTCTGTTTGTCGCTCTCATGTTTCCTCAGAGAACGTTCTTTATGAGTGGCAGTCGACGGATTTCTTTCTAACACCTTCTCTATCAACGCCGGTATGCCCCAAGGCTCCATACTATCTCCTACTCTCTTTCTCATTTACAGTAACGATCTACTGGAAAAGACCGGAAACCCAATCTACAGCTTTGCAGACGACAGTACGCTTATCTCTTCATTCACTTTGGACGCTCGGACATCGGCTACTCAGACGAATATCCGCATACAGCGGGAAGTCGTTCAACTTAACAAAGACCTGGAAGAGATTCTGTCTTGGGGTGAGAGTAACCACCGAATTTAACCCTACAAAAACCCAAGCGGCAGTTTTTTCTAAAAAAGTTAACGTTGCTGAACATAATTATTCCATTCCTCTAAGATCGTCACTGAATTTGTTGGGCGTTAATTTGGGAGCAAATATGTCCTGGCATGAGCATGTCGCAGGCATACCAAGGAGAGCTTCTCAAAAGTTGGAAATATTATTTCGAACCAGAAAGCTTTACATTCCACAACAACTGTTAATTCTTTACAAAGCTCAAATTCGACCAACTATAGAATACTTCTCCCATGTTTGGGGCTCCGCTCCCAAACATACATTGCATTTGTTGGATTCTATTCAGAGAAGAGCTGTTCGTCTGACTGGAGACCCGAACTGACCGGCGCACAGTGGGGAAAAAACGAAAAATCGTGTTTCAAAATTGTCTAGAGCCTTCAATTTGGGTTCGATTTGGACGATTTTTTTTTTAAATTGAAGCTTATTAAATTCCAAACGATTTTGCAATTAAACTTTTGTTTCAAAATGGCGGACGTTGGTTTCTGATTATATAGCGACTGAGACACAGAAACAGCTCCAGGGAAAGAGATTTGGATCAAATGAAGAAGTGGAATGAGAAACTGAAACTTATTTTAGAAAGCGCGACAAATCGTACTATATGAAAGCTATCCAAATGTTGAAAGATCGTTGGAATAAGTGTATCACTCTTGAAGGAAACTATGTTGAAGAATAAATTCTTGGCAAAAACATTGTTTTTTCTTCAAAAGTTTCGACATTTTTCACCTCAAGTAGTATGAACAACTTTTAAAAATATGATTGACAGATAAAAAGTGAATTAAAAATTTTTTTTTTTATTTTAAAATTTTATTAGCTGTCATAATTATTAAATCATATATACATGTTTCACCATACCCACAATATTGATCTAAAACTAACATTTTTATATTTAAAATTATTCCAATAATATTCATACTTCGACATTATTTAAATTTTGGACTACAACATTTTTTTTATTATTTTATAAGTTTTTGATTTATTCATTTTTACATACTACATATTTTATTACTTATGAAACCGATATAAATACCAAACTAAATTTAATAACGATATTATAAGCAAATTAATTTTAATCAATACAAGAAATAAGAAACATGCAGTTCTTGCTTATCAATGAGCCTGCCTAAAGACTACCTTATATAAATGGAAAATATTTAACCAATATTATACTTACTTTAATTTCCTTTACTAAAGGGAGGTAAAAAAGCACTCCTCGAGATTTTTGCCAACTCGAAAATCATGGTTTCCAGTTTCTGCAAGTCTGTCTGTTGGCCTGTAAGTATGTCGGTCTGTCTCTCTGTCTGTCTTTCAACACAAAACTCTCAAATGAAATAAAATGTCGAATTTAAGTGTCATACACATATAAAACTTGGAATAGGAATAGAACCCAGAGTTTTTGAGTCATACCTTTTGAGGAGAAATCATATGAAGACCGATAAATTTTGTTTATTTTTCATTTCACTACGACAGTTTTTCTAGGTTTTTGGCTGTGATAATGAAACAATTTAAGGAATATTTATATACGAATAAATATAAAAGGGGAGAAAGGGAAAAGACAGAGTGTTAGAAGTGTTAGAAGGGTTGTCTCGCTTATATTTTGTTACTGGTATATGTCTTTTCAGGTTCTTGGAGTGGATGAATCTGAAAATTATGATAGTTTTTCAATATTGTTAATTATTTATGGTTTAACATATGAGACGTTAATGAAACGCGGGAGTGGGTTAGAAAGTTTGTTTCGTATATATCGTATTATATGTCTTTTTAGTGTTCCATATGGAACCCTTATGGGATCACTTCGGTGCCTGTGTCTGTCACACCCGATTTTCTCCTAGGCTATTTGACATAGGAAGTTGAAATTTGGCACAAATATAGGAATTGGTGGCCCAATCAGACCCGTGTAGTTTTAAAAGTTAGATTTTGACTTAAGTGGTTAGTTTTAAGGGGTGAAATCAGAAATAAAAAAAATGCAAGGTCGCCAAGTTCAAAAATATATGTAACGTAATACTCGCATAAATTTTTCTATATATTATTTTAAAAAATGGGCAAAAATTGCAAAAATTTTAAAATATTCTCCATAAAGTGTGCATTACGTTTAATAATTTATCTGGTATCAGAAAAAACTATTTGACTTGACAATATGGTGGAGATTTTTTTCGTAGAAAGTTGCGAATTTAATCGAGACTAAGAGCTACGAAATATCAATACGTATTCAGTGCAATCAGTAATATACTTATATACTTTTCAGTACATTACTGCTTTAAGCATTCACATAAAATAAATATCCGTGATGACTGGTGACCAACGGATACGTATCGAGACAAAATAATTTTATTTAATTTGTTTGTAATCAAACAAATATTTAGGTAGTACATATTTGTTGTACACCTTTACTACAAAGATGTCTCGCTTTTTCAACGGCAATCACGGTACGGAACACTGATTGTGTAAGTGCGATTTTCTTTTAATGTTCTTGGAGTCAAGGAATTTTTCAACATTGGTTTAATTTTTGATAAGATTCTTCTTGTTCCTTTTGTTCCAAGTTTCTTAAACAAAGTAATCAAAACAATATAACAAATCCTTTTTCCTTTGTACGCAGATATCGTAATGAAAGCTTCAATAAATATTCTGAAAAAACCAGAGTAAACCAACATATTAATCTAGCACCATCATATCCAAAATTACATGCTCACCCTGAGCCAGATCAATTCTTTCCCACGTTACAAGGCAAATGTATAGAAAACTATGTACATATACTTGCGGCATTTCTCTTCTCAGTTTTAGGAACATCAAAAATAGGCTGTTCAATACAACAGCAATTTTTAAAAATTAGTTTATTGCATTAAAACTTAACCAGTATTAGGATTTTAGTTACAAAATTTTAAAGTCTAGCATTTATTATAGAAAATGGAATATGCGTTCTGTCATCTTTAGTCCTAGAATTTAATTAATCTCAATTAACATTACAACACAAAAACTTGTTTTTAGTGGTCATTCAGGATGTTTATTTTTAGAGACTAGTATTATTCGTCTGGAATCTTGCATTCTTAATAAATTTGGATCCTTATTTAATATGTGTGTAACAAGATTTGTGCAATCTTTATTGTCCAGATCTTCTTTCAAAATCATTCGAATTATGTCCTTGTTAATATTTAACGCTTCTTCTATCATTTTCAATGGTGCAATACGATTATCTGCTACAAATACACCAACTCTCTGAATTAATCTGATATTAGTATTATATTCTCGTGCGTTTATCGTTTTCAAGCTTTTCTATCTCAAAAAATATTAATGCTATTCAAAAACTAGTGTTTCTGAACGTAATCATTGCGGTATGGCTTTTTCATCATTTTAAATATTTCTGTTTGTTTTGCGTGAAATTTAATTATACCTCTTTGTTCTATGTTATAATTTCTGCTATAATCTGTTTTATTATCAAATAAAATTGGCCGCTGAATAATTTAACGCTATACGATGTGTTTCTATTCTTAGGAGGTTTGTCTCCCAAGGTACAGGACGATGTCTATTAGCAACATTTAGTTGTCCAGCGACAACTGCATTTATTCCAGTATTAGCTACATTTAGTTGACCAATTCATGGTTGTTTAATTGTAGACGTAGAGGCATTAGGAATTTTTACATCTAAACGGGGAATATGTACGATAAGATGTAAAGCTGTATATATATATATATATATATATATATATATATATATATATATATATATATATATATATATATATATATACATATATAAACACGTAAGCTGAAAAGTTTTGGTCTGACATATAGATGTCACCCTTTTCAAAATAATCATGTGATTTTTAGTAAATGCCAACCTTCGAACGATACATGTCAAAATTTCTTAACAGTTTAGAAGTTTTAGTGACGTTACTTTTGATGTTTTCAAAGCAATAAAAAAAATCGAATTTCTTGTGTTGATTAAACACTATTTTTTGATGGGAAAAAATACCGTTCAAGCAAAGCAATTTTGCTTGATAAGAGTTACACGAACTCTGGAAAATCACTCATTATTTACTGGTATGCTGAATTTCAACTCGGTCGTACAGACACCAATGTTGCTGAACGCTCTGGACGCCCAGATGAGGTGGTTACACCGGAAAACATCAAAAAAATCCACAAAATTGTTTTGGATGACTGTAAAATGAACTTGCGTGAGATAACTGACACCCTGAGGATACCAAAAGAACGTGTTGGTCATATTTTGCATGAACATTTGGGCATGAGAAAGCTCTGTTGGAAATGAGTAACGCGTTTGCTCACAGTGGACCAAAAACAACAACGTGTTGATGATTCTAAGCACTCTTTGGACCTGCTTAAGCGAAATACAGATGATTTTTTCATGTGATTTGTGACACCTGAATCAAATCAGTAGTCAGCTGAGTGGACAGCAGCCGGTGAAAGCTGCTCGAAGCGACCAAAAAAACAACAGTCGGCTGGGAAGGTTTGGACCTCCGGATTTTGGAATGCGCATGGAATAATTTCCATCGATTATGCTGAGAAGGGAAAAACCATCAATAGCAAATATTATATAAAGTTACTGGTGCGTTTGAACACCGTGTCACAAGTAAATGGTTACGATGGCAAAATTGCATGAATTGGAGTTCGAATTGCTTCCTCATCCACCGTATTCTCCAGATTTGGCTCCCAGCGGCTATTATCTATTCGCAGACCTCAAAAAAATGCTCGCGGGAAAGAGATTTGGCTCCAGTGAAGAAGTTATCGTCGAAACTGAGTCCTATTTTGAAGGCAAAGATAAATCCTTCTACAAAAAAGGTACAGAAATGTTAGAAAAGCATTGAACTGATTGTATCGCTCTTGAAGGAGACTATGTTGATAAACAAAGCCAAATTTTACAAAAAAAAAATGTGTTTTAAGTAGTTAGACTTAAAACTTTTAAGCCTTCGTGTTACATATATATACCTTTTTAGTTTTAATCTCCCTAGTAAACCTCTGCAAGCTAAAATTTTTTTCTGTAGATTAAAACCAAAAGGACTTTTCTTATTGATTAGTTAAATATATAATGCATGCATTTGTTTTTAATTAAAAAACACTTTCCTCGGGCATGTTATTTATCAATATTTGCGCGCTTGGAAATCGATTAGAGCTTGTTACTCGTAAAACAGACAAATATACTTATAGAAGCGACTGTCTGCAAAGTGGTAGTAAGAAATCCATCATCCTTTTACTACCTTTTTAATAAACCTTATGGAATGCAAAATTATGTAGAGTTATGGTTAGTTTTTGTGCTAAGGTATCAACTCATATGAAAGACACTATGGTAAGCTTCATATGTATAAAGTTTTTCTTTTAGAATGTATGATGTAAGCTTTATTGCAATACGCCCTCGGCACAAAATTAGCAATGGTTCGTTTTTGATTTTCTTGAGGTAAAAATTTTAAAATCCGCTGTAAAACATATTCACTGGTATTCCGTACAATTCGTTGTATCTTACTACTATGTTCCGTAAGTATCTGGATCCAGATACGTACGGGATCCAGAAATTATGTTTGCCGATCCTAGCCCGACTGATGAGCCGTGATACGTCGAAACGCGTCTCGGTGGCAGACCTGAAATACGGGCCTGGTCTGTTTCCAGTAGTCTTACATTTAACTATATATATATATATATATATATATATATATATATATATATATATATATATATATATATATATATATATATATATATATATATATATATACACGGAGTTGCACAAAACAGTCACGAGTGAAAGAAATATGAATAGGCCTAGGTCCAGGAGTGAAGGATGCAGGGTTGAGAAGATATATATATATATATATATATATATATATATATATATATATATATATAATATGTTAGGCTTTCTCAACCCTACATCCTTCACTTCATATTTCTTCTTTCCAACGGCTTCCTTTATGACATTATGTCATCCAACCATCAGTTCATTAGTCTCCCTCCTCCTCTCCGTGTTTCTCTGGATCTCCACTGTGTCACTTTGGTGGTCCACCTCTCACTTTCCTGCCTATAACATGCCCATTATCGTTAAACCATTTTTTTCATTCATAGGAAATCTTTTTTCTACTGTTTTTTCTTATGAATAAGTGTAATAAGGTGCCCCCACAAACAACAATTTTTGAACACACCACTTAGCAGTAAGTACTTTAATGTTACATATAAAATAGGGTTGTTCTTTACTTTTAATCTCAAAAATACTGATAATCTACTGTAATTGTAGCCCTGATGAAGAAAATGAAATATTTTCGAAAGCTTATATATATATATATATATATATATATATATATATATATATATATATATATATATATTGATTTTTTCACGAATATGATACTTTCATGTAGTTAGGAAAATAAAAAGTAAAGATAACCAAAGGAACCATTGCCAACAAGAAAATGAGCGAAAATAGAGTACGAATAGTAATTTTACCTTACTAATCATACTAGTCAGGACAACTGCACACGAGGGAAACCCTCTCGCTATCACACGTGGAAAACCCTCTCGTTACACTTAAAGTTGGATTATCCACAGCGATTGATGGACTGGCTGAACATTTCAGCGAATGGCTGCTCGAATTTAATAAAATTTTGAGACCAACCTTTGAATCTGATACATCGAATTTGTATCCAGATAATGACTTTTTCAATTGAATTTCGCTTCGAGTCATAAAAAGGAACCGAGGAATTTTTGACATCAAAGAATATCCGTGCTGTAGTTCTGAAATTACGATTACCAAGCTCTGTTAATTACTCACCGATGAACTTTCTAGACCAGAGTTAACTTAAGAAAGTAAATGAACAAAAGAAGAATCCCAAGCATTTAGACAAGACTGAGATTGATAATGCTTCGACCGAACAAAAGAGGTGTCGCAAAATATACCGTGTATTGTCACTAATTAATTTTAACTAAGAAATCAATTACTTTGTCATGCCCCTAAAGTTTATTTTTAATGATCCACCCTTTAAAAATATCAATTATATCAAACAAAATTAAGTACAATTTATAATTTCCATTCGGAATCATTTACATGCAATAACTATGGAAAGTAATTAGAATCATGCCGTGTAGGAAAATATATACATTGATGGCAAACATACAAAATAATCGTCCTTTCCGGGTGCATATGGAAGATAAGGTTAGCAGATGGCCCACACTTAATAATGCTCTACCTCAAGGCTCTGTGCTTCTTTTTAATCTTTGTAGACACGATATGCCACAAAATCAAGCCAGACGATTCGAGTATGCTGACAATATTGCACTAGCAGTTCAGAGCCTGAACATCCATCAACATGAAATTGCTGGTAACCACGATCTGTCATTACTGGAAGCCTATTTTCAAAACTTAATCCGTCGAAAACAGAGAATTGCTGTTTCCACCTTAACAGCAGGGCAGCAAATACTACTATGGATGTTATTTTCGGCGGTGGAAGTGTAAATCACAACAGCCATCCGAAATATTTACGAGAGACAGGACTCAAATCTAGCACAGAAAATTAAAACAAGAACCAACTTGGTACGGAAACTTGCGGGCACTTCTTGGGGTGCTGATCCTCAAATCTTAAGAACTGCGACTCTAGCTTTAGTTTATGCTCCAGCTGAATATTGAGCACCTATATAGTTAAACAGCACACATTCTAGAAGAATCGATGTCCAGTTGAACACCGTGATACGGACCATCTTCGAAACGCTTCGATCGACACCTGCCAGCGGGCTACCAGTCGTTTCCAACATACTTCCCCCACACCTAGGATGCGAAGAGATCTTGCGAAGAGAGTGGGAAAAATATTCGTCTCGTCAGTTCTTATCTGCCATATTGGAAATCCAGCCTCAAGAAGACTCCGATCTCGTAAACCTATTAGCGACACAGCCCGAAAACTTCGATTTAAAGACTAAAAGGACAATAGAATGGAACAACAAGCCACCTTCGAACTCGCATTTAATCTGTGACCCCTCTGATGGAGTTCCTGCTTTCCAACTTCCACGCAGAGAGTGGTTTTCTCTAAATCGAATCCGAACCGGAGTAGGTGGACTCATCTTATGCGTCGATGGGCTTTTAAAAACCCTCGGCAGTGTGTGTGTGTGGTACGGCTGAACAAACAAGGCATCATATTGTAAGTGAATGCGGCGAAATTGGTTTTGAAAGAGACCTTACTCAGCTGCATTAGGGGACATCCTCTGCCCTTGAATGGCTACGACAATTAAGATTACATATTTAGTGCTAGGTTTTGGTGTTTTATATTATATTAGGGCTTTTATCTTCTTTTACTTATAATGGGTTTTATTTACTTCAATACATATATTGCTTACTTATATCGTTCGTATTTATTGATGGATCTGTGTGTTGTTTGTCCATTGATATTTTGTGTGTTTGTATTATTCTATTTTCCCCGTGCTGCGACATATGATAAAAAATAACCAGTTAAGTGTAAGTTGGACTTGTGTAATTAGTGTTCCATAGCGTTTAAAATCAAAATTAGCTACCTAATAGCCAATAAATGAATCTAGCGCAATCTAGAACTAGTACTAAAAGTTTAAAACAAATATTTATTACTTAAGTATTTGTTTAATTATAAACAAATAAAATAAAGTTGTTTTGTCCTATCCTTTGGTCACCAGTCATCATGATATTACTGTTTGCACAGAATACGTATTGATATTCGTAGCTGTTAGTCCAGGTTTCCAAACCTTCACCAGTCTGTCATGCCACATAGATTTTTATATACCAAAAAAATTGTCAAACGTAATAATCTTTGCTCAATTTACACTTCATGGAGAATATTCCAGGATTTTTTCAAAATTGTTTGATCAGTACTTTTCGAGATAAGAGAATTTTTCGCAATTTATACACAGAAAAGCATGCGCAAGTATTACACCATATATATTTTTAACTCGCTTATATTTGACACTACACTTGATGACCTTAGAAAAAAGAAATTTTTTCATTTCCCCCCACAAGCTAACCCCAGTCAAAATTTAACTTTTAAAACTAAACGGTTGTGATTGGGTCATTCATTCCTATATTTGTGCCAAATTTCAACTGTCTACGTCAAATAGTTTCGGAGAAGATTGTGTGTGAGGGATGGAGACCCAAGTGATCCTATTGGTGTTCCGTACGGAAAAATACAAAATAAGGTTTTTGATCAAAATTTATTATTTATAATATCCCGTATAAGACGTCTTCAATATTTGCTTTACCATACGTCCCCGTACTACGTAATGTAAGCAAGAGGTAGAACTTCGCATTATGCACGGATAGACTAAACTTAAGAACGATAAAATCAATAATCCGCTATCTTTTTCTGATAAAATCTCATCTTCTCTATTTAATACATTAACAAGTAGCAGTTAGAGCAATAAGGACATAATTTTACAAATTAATTGATCTCTAATAAGAAAATTTACTTCAAGGCTTTACGCTTGGAATTAATTCAAAACTCTATGTAGTCTAAAAGAAAAAGAAAAAGAAACAAAAGTAGCGGAGATAGTAACAAGAAGAACTAATACTTTAAAAACTTAAAAATTCGTAATTCACTATTTTGTATTAGGATTTACTTGTCAATATTATTACGAAAAGACCTACAATGTCCGCAAAGGTTGCAGAATGTCAACTTCTGCTTCAACAGAAATATATTCTTTTGGTTACACTGAAAATTGACCTTTTGTGTTAGAAGTTATAAACATACATGTCGTTTAGTTCCGTCTCTATAATAAAGTTACAGGAATGCTGTCTAAATTACACTCTCTATAGTTAAAAAATATTTTTAAAATGTTCACCACTGCCAACTAAAGAAATTTTAAGTTAGAATTATTTACTATTTCTGTAATTCTTTGCAGAATTACATAACAAATGGACACTTTGTATATTCAGCAAAATATTTTTCTCTAAGCTATAATTTTCTAACAGGTCGAGAAAGGTATTGAAATAAAATTTATTTCATTTCTCCATAATGCTGCTTTTGAATGCGGTCGTTAACCAAAAACACCTTGACGTAACACAATGCATTTTCCACTTAAGAATGAATGCCACATATGGAAATATAAAATAACAAATGAATATTATTCAAGAATTATTTAGAAATGGGTACCATTGCCGGCGATGTGTACAGAGAAGAGGGTATGAAATAAGCTGCTCTTTTCGCGTAAATATGATTGTCCAACTTTGTTTTGGCCTGATTCAGTATCGACTTATAACGCCCAAGCCACAGTAAACTTATTACCGGAAAGTAATGTGGATTTTGTGCTTAAATGTTCCGCCATGAAGGCCGAACACAATTTCAAAAATAAATAGGTGAAAGCCACCAAGACCCTTCTAGCAGCAAGCCATGGCTTGAGTGAAAATGCAAAGAACTTATTGCTTCTAAACATCTTGCTTACCGACGATGCCGTGAAAATCCTGACGTCATAAATCGTAGCATCTTTGTTCGTGCCCAGAACAGATGCAAAGATATTATCGACGAAACCAAACAGGCACGCAATCAATGAATTAGAAACAAACTTCTTGCTTGCCCCCATAATTCCAGATCTTTTGGTCAGTCGCTAAAGCCGTTAATCAAAATTATACCAAATCCACTATACCACCACTCACACTGCCAGATAATTCTATTACAACCACTGTCGAGAAGGCCAACTTGTTGGCACCCTTTGCTCCACATTCTACTGTCAATTTCCAAGGAAAAACACAACCAATTTTTCAGCGTATTATAAAACTCATTTTAATGAAGCTAGACACCTAAAAAGCATCTGGCCATAGTACTCAAAAACTGCGCGAAAGAACTAACACCAGTTTTCTGTAGACTGTTCAGCTCATCCTGCAGAAAATGAATATTTCCTTCCTGCTGGAAATGCGCCACGTTTCATTGGATACTCAAAAAGACCAGAAGATATCGCCAAACAATTGCCGAACAGTCGCACTGCTTTCAATAATATCGAAACTCATGGAAAAGGCATCAACATCTTTTTAAATATCTTGAAGCATATTATTAGCGACCATCAATATGGCTTTCGTAAACATAGATCGATAGGAGATCTTCTAACTTATGTAACACATGTTTGGAACAACCCAATTAAACACTTTGGAGAATCTGAAGCGGGTGCTCTTGATATATCCCAGGCATTCGACCGTGTTTGGCACAATGGATTGTTGGCTAAACTACGATCTTCTGGTATGTCTGAAAATTTCCGTTTATGGCTCTCATGTTTCCTCTAAGAGCGTTCTTTAGGAGTGGCAGTCGACGGATTTATTTCTAACACGTTCACTATCAACACAGGTGTGCCCAAGGATCCATACTGTCTCCTACTCTCTTTCTCATTTACATTAACAATTTGCCGGAAAAGACCAGGAATCCAATCTACAGCTTTGCATATGACAGTACGCTTCACTTTTGATCGGCTACACATGCAGATATCTGGAGTAGTTCAACTTAACAAACACCTGGAAGAAATTATATCTTGAGGTGACAGTAACCAAGTAGAATTTAATGCTACAATAACCCAGACGGTAGTGTTTTCTGAAAAAGTTAACGTTGTGGAACCCGACATAGTTATGCCGGTATTCTATACCATCATCACTCAATTTGCTAGGCGTTAATTTGGGAACAAATATTTCTTAGCATGAACATGTTGCAAGCATAACAAAGAGAGCTTCTCAAAAGCTGGGAATATTATTTCGACCAACGATGGAATATTGCTCCCATGTTTGGGGCTCTGCTCCTAAACATACACTGCATTTATTGGATTTTATTCAGTAGAGAGCTGTTCGCCTGATTGAACATTCGGAACTGGCCAGCAACTTTAATTCATTGGAACATCGAGGAACGGTTGGCGACTTGCGTCTATTCTACTAGTATTTTCATGGAAAATGTTCGATCCTTCGATGCAGCACGCTTAATTCCTCCCAGAGTGGTGCATGCTAGAAATACACGTCATGCTAATGCGTCACATCTGTATGAAGTTCAGCTTCCTACTCCTCGTACAACCCTTTTTAAGCAGTCTCTTATATGGAGAACCTAATTCCTTTGGAATAATTTGCCAAGGACTGTGTTTCCGACCGAGTACAGTTTACAGCAAAACAAGACCAACGTGAATCACTTTTTCCGCGCACGTGTCGCTTCTGTAGCTCTTTAGAAATTTCCCTGCAGCACGTGTACTAGGCTCATAAAACAAAAGGAAATTCCAAATATTGCAGTCCAAAAAATATTATAATTTTAGGAAAACCTACGTAGGAAGTACAGAAGAAGTGTAATTAACATTGTTATACATCAAATATATTTTTAAGATTCTCGTTTACTTACTAAGTTGCTCTAAGTCTTTTAGAATCTTATGCAATTATATACTCAAAAAACGAGCATGCAAATGTTTATAATTTAAATCGCTGCTTTTATATAAAATCCTTGATTCTGTATACCTCCTTGCTGAAGACATTTAATTTAGCAGCTCATTTAGTCCAAAGAAAACTAATTAAGTGCATAGTTTAACTTGAAACAGATGAACATATTATACTAACCCTCTGCTAAGCAAACTAGCCACTAAGGGTCGTTAAAACATTTTAATGTATTTAGGGTAGATTTAAGTGTTTGAATAATTTAATTGAAATAGAGAATACATGAAAACATGATATTTTAAACTGTTTAGTTTCTGAATAAGAACACTTTTACATTTATAAATTTATTTGTACTAGTACTGAAGATAAAACAGCACTTAATGTGAAAGAGGCGAATGCGTAAAAAACATTACGTACAATTACTCTGATGCATGCTTCTTTCTTTTTATATCCTTTGCTCCAAGCTAGTGTTGTATTAGTGAATAAAACCGGTCAAGTGCAAGTTAGACTTACGCAATTAGTGTTTCGTACCAGGAATGATTTTAAAATAAAAACAAATCTTTACCTAGGCTAAGTTAGTTAGGTCCCTGACGTATATATTTTAAGATCCAATATGTATTTTCCATGAGTCAATAATGTATAATAATTATAGCATCTTAGCCACCTAATAGCCAGTGAATTAATCTCGCTCAATCTAGTTTAACCTAGAAGCCAGTAATAAAAGTGTAAAACAAATATTTACTATCTGAATATTTATTTAATTATAAAAAAATAAAATAAAATTTTATATCGGTACAAGACCGACTCGCCACTCGGTTACAGTAATGCACCTAATAGTATATTGCAAAAATCTCCACCATACGTCAAGAAACATAGTTTTTAGAGTTTATATCATTTAAATTGTCAACTTGTACTGTTCAAAATTCTTTTCGAAATAAGGGGGGACATCGATCATTGACAAGTTTTTAAAAATAATACGAAAAAAAGTGTGCACAAGTATTACATTACATATATTTTTGAATTCGTATTTTCACAAGCTTTCATTTGATTTGTTTCACTTCCGATTTCACCCCCAAAACTAACCCCTTAAGTCAAAATTTAACTTGAAAAACTACACAGCTCTAATCAGGTCATCAATTCCTATTTTTATGCCTAATTTCAACTTTCTTTGTTAAATATTTTTGGAGAAAATCAGGTGTGACAGACAAACAGACGGACAGGCAAACAGGCGGACAGACTGACAGACACCAAACTAATAAGTGAGCGGTGTCGTTTATTTTGAGTGTTCCGTACGGAACACTAACAAATCATCCCCTAGACTTTTTTATTTCTTCGCGTTCGCAGTTAACAGTAAGATTACTTCCCATTTCGGTCAATCTTTTGGCACTTTAACTCCCGAACGAAACAAGATATCGATTTCAAAATTGTTAAATATATAATAGTTGCGGTAGGAACGAAATATCTAGTTTTTGAGCGATATCGCTTAAGGGCGTGAAGAGGCTGAAAGAGTTGGTTGTCGTTAGATTTTTTATAATTTTAATAAGGTAATTTTTCCTGTGTTTTTGTTGAGGCTATAAACAAATTTAACGCAAATTTATCTATAGCAAAACTTGTAAGAGATTAGCGGTATAGGAGAAGTGAGATGGGCTCCTACATCGTGGTAAATGTCCCGTTCACAGTCCCTGGAGTCGCCAAATTCGAGAATTAAGTTATTTTTTCATTACTCTAAATTTTAATAAGGTAAAGAGGTGAGAAAGGTTGACGTTGTTAAATATGGTACAGTTTCAGCAGTATTAGGAGCATTTGTCCAAGTTCCTTGCTTATGGTAATGGACTAATTTTAAGCTTATTATTTATAGTAAAAAATCAATGAGGTTAAATGAGTTGGGGAGGAGGTTGAGGGGCTGCTTACTATATATAGTAGTTTATGTCCTTTTCAAAGTTCCTGAAGTCGAGGCATGTGAATATTAATTACTTTTTCATTATTTCCAATTTTTCTATTAATATTTCACCATAAACTCGATTACACTAACTTATTGTTTAGTGTGAGATAGTCAAATTTAGTGTTTATTTTATAACTGAATGTTTACAAGAAAAGTATCGGGTAAATAACTTTACCATTTTCTGTGATTAATATCTCCCTATAAAGGACCTCTTATTTAAATATTTGTGGTTGGCAAACTTGGATTAAAATCCCCTTTAGTAAGTGCAGGTATGCAAAGGCACATATTGATTTCACCATTTTTTAATACTATTCAAACAAAAGTGTCCAATATGTGTACAAATTTATGTCGTTTATTTTAAGTGTTCCGTACAGAACACTGATGGGGTCACTTTGGCGTCCGTCTGTCTGTCACACCCGATTTTCTCCGAAACTATTCGATATAGAAAGTTGAAATTTGGCGCAAATACAGGAATTGATGGCCCAAACAGTTTTGAAAGTTAAATTTGGACTTAAGAGGTAAATTTTTGGGGGTGAAATCGGAAGCGAACAAAAAAATACCAGGTCAGCGAGTGAGGCGTCAAATAAAAGCTCATGAAAACATAAGTTCAAAAATATATATGATGTAATACTTGCTCACACTTTTCTTTGTATTATTTTTAAAAAATGGCCAAAAATCGCTATCCCTCCCCATATCTCAAAAAGGATTGACTAAAAAATTTTAAAGAAATTCTGGAATATTCTTCACAAAGTATAGATTGAACAAAAGTTATCACGAGTGCACTACGTTTGATAATTTATTGGGTATTAAAAAAACTGTGAAAACTTGATAATATGGTGGAGGTTTTATTAATATACTTTTCAGTGCATTACTGCTTGCACGTCGCTCTTGTGCCGAGATAAAAAAATTTTATTTTATTTGTTTCTAATTCAACAAATATTTAATTAGTGAATATTTGTTTTACACTTTTATTACTAGATTCTAGGTTAAACTAGATTGATTTATTGACTGAGAAAAACGTAGAAATACATATTGGATCTTAAGATATATACATGTGGGGGACCTAATTAACATAGCCCTGGTAAGAATTTTATTTTATCTTAAATCACCGTACGAAACACTAATTGTGCAGGTCCGACTTGCACTTGGCCGGTTTTTGACTACTAAAATAATTTTAATGCTTTATAATTATAGAAAGTTTTATATTACATTTTTTATCTGCTTCTTTCGTCTACTCACATCAACCCTGTTAACTCTTTCCTTAATGACGTTGAGTTAAAACTTTTCTTTAAATTGATGCTTTTCAAAAACCATTTTAAAATGACAACACAGTTGACACTATAGAGCACATTTCATAAAAGAATAAAGCCCTTAATACAAATATTTTTTGGTAGTTGAATGAAATTTTTTCTAAATTTACACAAAACTCTTTCATGTCGAGTTTCCCATATAAATCTCCAACGTCACTATAAATTAATTCCTATTTGTTGAAAATTTATGGGAAATAAGTCCCACCGAAAATGCCGCAATATATATTAAAATTTAGTGTCCTCGTTTCATTATGTTTTTTGGTTAATTTAGGTTCTTATAGAAAAATGAATTGGGTATTAAGGAGCTTTTATATATTAGTTAAGGGCAAGGGCGGAGTTAGATTATTACGCGTACTAATAATAAATTTTAATATACGTGAACAATTTGATATGTATTTTTAGTGTTCCGTACGGAACACTTATGGAACCACTTCAGTGTCTGTCTGCCTGTTCGTGAATGCTCCTGTCACATCTGATTTTCTCCGAAATTATTTCACATAGACAGTTGAAATTTGGCATAAATACAGGAACTAACGGCCCAATCAGAAGTGAAAAAAATATACCAGGTCATCGAGTAGGGCGTCAAATCAAAGCTAGTGAAAACATGAGTTCAAAAACATATATGATGTAATACCTGGGCACACTTTTCTTTGTATTTAAAAAAAAAAAAATGTCAAACATCCCTGTCCACCCACCCTATCTCGAAAAGTTAAAAAATCGGGAATAGTCTCTATAAAGTATATGTTGAGCGAAAATTATCACGAGGGCATTACGTTTAATCATTTATCTGGCATAAAAAAACTATTTGACCGCCAGAATGAAGGTTTATTTCGTCGAAAGTTGTGAATTGAACCAGAACTGATAGCTATTGCTTTAAGCATTAGGTACCAAAAGAAAATAATTTTATTTTATTCGTCTCTGATTAAACAAATATTTATGTAGTAAATATTTGTTTTAAACTTTTACCACTAGATTCCAGATTGAGTTAGATTGCTTTAGTAGCTATTAGATAGCTATAGACTCTTATACATTATTGACTAAGAAAAAACGTGAAAATACATATTGGATCCTTAGTTATATACATTGTCTTTTTCTGGTTGGTCGGATTAGTCCATTGAGCTAGTATTTACTAGATAGGTTTTTAAACTAGGCTCTGAATTCTTTTATTCAACACTCATTTAGGTAACAAAAATTTTTAATTGAAAAGCAATCACAGTACGGAACACTAATTGCGCAAGTCCAACTTACACTTGACCGGTTTTATTTTAATTTAATACAATATCATATTTGGTGTAACTCTATTTTAGGTATTTTTGGTATGAACAAATCTAGATTTTTTAAATTTGTTTTTTTAAATAAATTCTTCAACAATTTTGATACTATTATTTCCAAAAATTATAACCTAACTAACTGGTCAAAACTTTCTCGAATTAAGTAAGTAATAAACACTGAAACTGACACTTTATTTGGTAAGATATTAATAAGAAGCAAGTGGTAGATATTTACCATATATATACATATATATCTATATATATATATATATATATATATATATATATATATATATATATATATATATATATATATATATATAATGTATATATAATTTTTTCTCTCTTTTATTGGCATCAGGAATTCACAGTATTAGCCACAAATTTGTATTTTTGTTTATAGTTTTATGTGCTAAATAAATACAAGACGAGGACGGACTATTTATTAGGGCAAAAAATAAACTGTGTTGTAAATATTTAATAAATAGCCAAGGTTAAAAACAAATTTTAATATTATTAATTAAGAAACTTCTACGTAACTAAATAAAGCCAATTAAAATGTTTTTCACAAAATATTTTTGTAAGCTTTTAAAATAATTCTGTTAGCTATATGTAGGGTCGTTAATGAGGAACAAATTATTTATTTTAAACATTAGTTTTAACTAAAATTTGGTACAATAAGAAATTCATTTTTTACCAAAGAAAACTGAAAATATATAGGTTGGGCAAAAAATTATGACAATATAAACTAATATGTTATTATAAGTTATGTTATAAAGTTATATAAATGTTACATGACAAGATAAAGTATATCTCAGATTGATATTTTCAGTATAGCAGAATTACAAGCACAAAAATGAAAGTAAAAAAGTCAGTTCAAAAGAAGGAGGTAAAAGGGGTAAGGGTGGATAAATTTCAGTTTTATTAGTATTATGAGAATTGTTCTTAGTTTTTGGCATAATTATTTACAGTGTGTCGCCTATAACTTGTAGTCGGTAAAAGAAATTCCTTTTTTTGCGGCGCTGTTGTTGGCATCCCTGCAAATAATGCCTTGTAAAAAGAGATTCATTTCTAACCTTATTTATGGCTAAATAGTACATTATCGAATATGAGTGCTGCAGACGGTTCGCGCTTCAGAGCTATGTTCCTATATAACCATCCAAAAGGTCCGAAGATGATACATAAATTGGCTGCCAAGTATATGGGCAAGTCGAGGGCATTTCTTAGCAAGTAGGTGAAACTGTATTCTCAGTTAAAAAATGTTGATGACCTACCAGAACGTGGTTCGAGAGGAAAAGTATCGACAAGTACAGAAAAATACGTTATTAACATGTCTTCCCGAAATCCCCAATAACTTTACGCCAAAGGGGCGCAGAAACTAAAGAAGGAAGGTTTGGATATGTCATATGAAATGATTCGCACTCATCTTCGGGCTAACCATTTGAAGTGGAGGAGTCAAGAAAACCATTGTTGGGCGAAAAACACATAGAGTATGGGTAGATGAAAACATAGACCGAGACTGGAGCAATGTATTTTTTTCCAATGAGGCTTCATTTTGGAGTAATGTTATCATTCTACGAGCCTGGTTAATTTCCACTAACGGATTGGTTCAGCGCACCGTGAAACACCCTGTGAAGGTCTATATTTGAGGATGTATTTCGGAAAAAGTTTTTGGAAGACACTTCATCTTTACCTACAATTAGAACACTGAAAAAATGTTTCAGATTTACAAGAAGGTATTAGTACCGACCGCCAAACGGTAGTTTGTCGATAGAAAAGAGGAGTGGCTTCTTCAAGAGGCTAACGACTCTAAACATCCGGGTAAAACGTGTAGCCAGTGGAAAGGGGAATCTGGTATCGTCACACTAGATTGGCCATCCCAGTCGCCAGATGCAAACACAATCGAGAACGTGTCGTCATATATCTAGCAGACGCTTTGTAGTAAAAAGGTCTACACAATGAAGCAGCTGTCACGGTAAATTCGGGCAATTTGGAAATCTTCACCCAAACAATACGCGCAAAATCTCGTCGACAGTATGCCCCGCAATTGTCAGGCGATCATCAGTGCTTTCGGGGATTGGACGAACTACTGAATCATTAGAATGCTTATTGCAATCCTCGACTGTCGGAAGATGTAAAAAACTTTTAAATAAATCGATTTTTTAATGAACAATTCATGACACGTTCATACTTGAGCGACTGTAAAGTCTAAACCAGTAACTAAGGAAAATAAATATATCCAGTTATTTTATTGTGTTTGTGTGGCTAATTACATTTTCATGATGTTGTATTTCACATATATTGTCATGTCTTAATCTGTACTTATTAAAAGCTACTTTAGTAATTTTAAACACACAACAAAAGAGATCTTTGTTACAGTCTGTCAAGTAAGATTGTGACCGCTTGTATTCTTGAAAAAATGAGTTTTGTATAGTTTTTTAATAACAATCTGAGAAAATTTTTTAATTTTTAATTTCGATAATAAACAAAATTTAAGCATGGTTATAATTACGTATATATATATATATATATATATATATATATATATATATATATATATATATATATATATATATATATATATATATATATATATATATATATATATATATATATATGTATATATATATATATATATATATATATATATATATATATATATATATATATATATATATATATATATATATATATATATATATACCGTATACAATATATGGGTAATACTGATATCCAAAATTATCGACCCATGTCTCTTCTGTCGCCCTTTATATAAGCTCTTCACCAAAATCTTAACAATGTAACTTTCATTCTCTGTACAGGTATGTCCTGCAGAGAGTAAAGATGGTTTTTAAATCTGTTTTTATTGATAAAAATTTGAATGTTTGATAAAACTTTGTCTATTAATGTTTTTAAACTTTTAATTGAAATCATATCCCCATTTTAGAATGTAATTGTTCGTAGAATAGCAAATAACACTGATAAAGACTTCTTCTTCTTCTAGCCATTCTGTGTCCTTTGGATATAGGCCTCTCTCATGTGCTTCCATATGTCCCTGTTTTGAGCAATTTGATACCAATTGAGCCCCGCTAATCTTTTAATATCATCATACTAATGTTGTTGGGGTCTGCCAGTACTTCTTTTTTCCCCTCATGGTCTCCATCTGGTCACTTTTCCGCTCCAGTTATCAGTTCTACTTGAGAGAAGATATCCTCTCAGTTATGTCATGAACCCCTGTTTTTTTCCTGATCCAATCGTTTTATTTGTAATCCCTAAGTAATATACCAGGATTTTCCTTTCAATTGCTCTCTGATGAACTTGCAATTTTCTAATTATTGTCCGTGTCAGAACCCAAGTTTTCCTACTATATGTTGTTACTAGTAGAATGCATTCGTTATATACCTTACTTTTAAGTTTTAAAGGCAGTTTGGACTGAAAAGCTTGGTTTATTTGACCGTAAGCCGCCCATCCCAGGCGTATCACTTCAACTGACTTCCAGTTCTTGATTCAATTTTCCGAGTGTAACTTCCTGTCCCAAATACCATATACATATGAATCCACCCTTTCCACTTGTTGTCCATGTTGGACCATGTTGAACATTTTTTGCCATTCGTATATTCTTTGGTGTGCGCAATTACCTTAGTAAGTTGTTCAATCGCCTCCTGCATCAATAATCGCCTAGCATCTTCAAGGCGTGCTGTAGTTGAGATTTTATGCGTACTCGCGCGGCAATGATCCCCAAATTTTTCAATCTCGCGAGACAACTGAGTCAATGTCTTCAGAGCCTTTCTTCTAAGCTTTCTCTTTACAAGGGACCAAACTTTTTCGCCATGTTTTGGCAAGTGAACGGCATTTTTCGTCTCGTTAAAATGATTTACTCATTTTTTCACAAACGATACCGACTTTTTAATATATTTAGCAGCCGTAGAATGTGTCATTTTAGGCCCTTTCAGATGGGAACAAAGAAAGACTGTCTCGAACCGACTCATTTTGGATTTTACGTGATTTCGACAAAAGTTCGGAATCGATTGATACTTTTACTAAAATGCGTCGTAGACAAAGGTTCCCTCTACCGATTTTTTTGTTAAATCGCTAGAATCGCCTCTACCAAAAATGAATTATCGCGGACACTTTCTTATTTGACAGACTGTAATTGTTGGTACATTTACGAATGATGAGATATTTATTTACATAAATATCAATGCTTTATCAGTCCTGTCAGCATACCATTGCATATTCCTTGTTCTGTATTATCAGATCTTGCCTTTAAAATGAAATCATCTTAATAATTAAACGCAGTACAAATTAACTTACGATTTAAGCACCAATAAAATTTGTCACCTTCTATGATAACAATAAATCTGCGCCCATGACTGCTCGAGCAGCCCCACATAGATCACCGAATCGTTCTTTATAGTGATTGGAGATTTGTAGAATGTCGTAAATAACCCGCTATGGCTCACCTTACGGTCCACACTCTATTACCCCTGCAGTCCTGCAACCCTCAATATAAACCCTGGAGCAAGGTTTCACGTAATATATTGCCGAGCGGTGGCCGCTGAATGCATTTTCATTTACTTTTGCTGTATTTTAGATACCACTTACATACAACATACATATTTTTATTCATGGTGTTTGATCATTTATGTAAACGGTTCCAATAAAATATGTAATGCAAGATACACCGAGAAAACTGTTACCTATTAACGTAAATTACATATACAGAGAAAAAAATTAGATTTCAATATGACAACGACATTTCTTAAAATATTTTGTCGGAAGAGTTAACGTCTATAAAAACCTCAGTACCCTAACTTATTTACAACTTAGTACATTTCTGGGCTCCGATGTCACATAGGATGACCTAGGCAAAGTAATTTACTTCCCTGGCAAACACGTAATTCGAAAATTGTCATTCGTACAGAATAACTTAATCAAAGCACTCCAAGTCAATATGTTAAATGGACAGTACTTTCTAAGATGTTAATTACCTAAAAAAGATTAGCATATTATTACTGTTAAAATTGAAAGTAATGAAAACTGTTAAAATTGAACATAATGAAAAAGTAAAACGATTTATGTAAGAAACTTATAGATTTTGAGCGATATCACTGAAAGGTCCCGACTTGAAAGGGGTTGCAAACAACACGTTTTGTATAGTTTCAATACGAGAATTTTCAAATTTTAAGCAAAATTACCTACCATCAAAGACATAAGGAGTTAAAGGGATGTGGATTGATTTTAACATATCATATTATAGGTCTATTTCACGATTCTTGAAGTAGAGAAATCTGAAAATAGGGTTATTTTTTCTCTATTCTCTATTTTACTCGTAATCTAAATAGCATGCAGAGCCAAACATTAGTTTTTAGTTGTAAATGCATCCATTACAACAACAAGAGTGTTGTCATACATCCTTAATTTTGTTTCATTGTATTTAAAAACTTAATATAATCAGTGTAAGTTGCTCAGTGAAAACAAACATTGTGAAAGCTTATTCATTAAAATCGGTTTAGGTTAGACCGGGTATTGTTTGATGTTAGTATAACTAAATTGGCGTTAATTATTCTGTTTTTGACCGGCCTTTTTAATTCCCTCGCTGAGGTAGGAAAAGAAGTTTTTGAACGACATTGCTTTAAAGAATGAGGGTGAAAGCTGTAGCAGTGGTTATATATTTTTTATATTTTCACTAATAATATAAGAATCGTTTCTGATTATTTCATAATTAGCTACAGCTAATCATATAAAGGGTTAAGAGGACCGTGTTTAGATATTTTTTTTTTATTAAACTATTTACATGTGATTTTGCATCAAATGGTGTCAATTTTAAATCGATCTGACTACTAAAAGTGGCTAAAATAATTTTTTGAAGTTGGCAAGTCGTGGCCATTTTTCTCACTTTATTCGGTAACGCACCCCATTCATTTTTTTACCGGACTGGACTTGAAGAGTTTTGTTAAAACATGTTTGCTCTTACCCTCAATATTGTTTATTAGTGAATAAGGCTCGATATCATTTTTACTGGATCAGAGATAAGTATTATAATAGTCAAGTCTCGGTGACACTTTCACAGAAATCGAAGAACGAGAACCGTGGAACGATCTCATTACTAGAAACAGGGGAACCGGGTGTTACTGAATTCACTGTCTTTGGGTTTGGGACGGATTCTTCGTTTTTATGACCAAATCCCATCCTTTTTTAAAAACCTACACTAGAACGTGGCATCACACAAGAAAAAAGAAGAGTAGCAAATAAACGAGGTCAGGCTCAGGTAGCAATAGGTGGACAGGTAGCACGTACATATAAGTCATATAAAAACTTATCCCTTGAAATAGTTGGGTATAATCATTGTAAAAACATAATAGATACTTTTTCTACTGTTCTGAAATCTATAGGAGAACAGGGAACTAAAAATCGCTTGTCCGGAAAAGTTACGTTTTCTCAGCTATCGTAGTAGATATAGTTACCATTTTTTAGTAATAATAATAGTAATAGCCACTGAATATTTTGAGTGGCACAGATTTTTCAAGTAAGTCCGAAAAAAAAAATTATCGGAAGGGAAAAATTTTGACGTATTTAGGTATTTGAGTTTTTTGGAGCTGTAATTAGATAAAGCACGCTCAGATTATTTCCTAATAATCGAGAAATGGCTAGAAAGAGAGAAATTGAAAATTTCAGATCCCTTTGATGGGGCTGGAGTCAAATCAAAGCTTAAGATGCAATGATTCCAACAAAAAATAATGTTAGAATCTATGGAAGTTTTTACACAATCGAGTTGAGAAAGAAGTCGGGCATTTCGGACGGGGCGCAAAGCGGAAATGTTCCCCTAAAGGAGCATGAACGGGGAGTTAAAGGGTATGCTTCGAATATATTTTGTGATATGATCGTCCTTTTTAATTCAATATTTATTTTAGAGCTGTGTTTGCGAGGAAGTACTACTAAAATGACCGAATTTTTTAACAGCATGCCAAATTGTAATTATTTTTGCCATACTTTTTACAAAGAAAAGCCTGCTCAAGTAATAAGTTAAACCTTTATAGGTTAACATAGTTAAGCACATGAAATACATATTAAATGTAAAAATCTGACTCAGAAAGAGCTTTTATACAAATTAGTAATAAAGTATTAAATTTTCAATTATTTATATTAAATTCTGTTCTAAAAACAAAATATTTCATAAAAAATTATTATATTCTGTTTCAAAGAAAGAGCAAATTATATTTATTAATTTTCGATTTATCAATATACCACAATAATAATTTAGTTAATTAAATTTATCTTTAAATAATTCAATTTAAATATAAAATTTAATAAGTATAAAATTGAAACGAATAGATAAACCGAATTCATTTATAAATGTTCTATTAAATTTAATATGAAATATTTCAGTAATATTAAAATTTTGTAATATTTGATGCGTATTTTGCCAACATATCTGACTTGGCTATAATACTGACTAAATCAAGTATATTCTAAATAACATTTTTAAAAGGAGCAACTTTAGACTTGTATAAAATTTTATTTAGTCCGGTCGAGATAAAGTGTTTAATCCGATCAAGTGCAAGTTGGACTTGCGCAATTAGTGTTGTTGTTGATTGCTTTCAAAATAAAAAATTTTCGTTGCGGAAGTATAAAATGATCAGTGACTTCATAAAACACATTCCAAATGAGTTTTTTTCCGACCTTTAGTGAAAACTGATGACCTTGAAATTTTTGTTTTTTTATATACCAGATAAATTATTAAAGGTGTGATAATTTTCGTTCAATCAACACCCTGTAGAGAATATTCCAAAATTTTTTCAAAATTTTTTGATCAGTACTTTCTGAGATAAGGTGTACAAAAATAATAGAATTGTGCGCAAATATTACGTTATATATATTTTTAAACTCGTCTTTTTACAAGCTTTCATTTGATACCCAACTTGGTAAAAAAAAAAAATTCACTTCTGATTTTACCCCCCTAAACTAACCCTTTAAATCAAAATTTAACTTTCAAAACTACATGGCTCTAATGAGCCGATCAATTTCTATATTAGTGCCAAATTTCAATTTTCTATGTCAAATAGTTTCGGAGAAAATCGGGTCTGATAGACAGACGGACAGACAGTTAGACAGACAGACAGACGGACACCGAAGTGATCCGTAGGGAGCAGTAAAAATAAAGTTAACTTGAAATGGTCATTCTTCTTTTCCCAGTCCAGAACTACTCGTCATCGACAGCTCATACTCACCTCCAGTGGATATCAAGTAGCTAAACCTTCAGTAGGAGAAGGACCTAGTCAAAGTCGACACAATAGGGGCCAAACAGCTCCTAGCTAAGCTATACCTTCTACTAAACAGGATCTGTAAATTGTCACAACAAAAACAATTCGCCTCAAACAGAAACCGTTCAAGTCCAAGTTAGACTTGCGCAGTCTTCCGTACGGTAAATAATAATAAAATCCTTACCTAGGCTAAGTTAATTAGGTCCCTGACATGTACATATATTGAGATCTAATCTGTATTTTTACGTTTTTTTTTAGTCAATAATGAATAATAGTTATAGCATCTTAGCTACCTTATAGCCAATAAATCAATCTAGCTCAATTTAGAATCTAGTAATAAAAGTGTAAAACAGATATTTACTGCCTAAATATTTGTTTAATTATAAATAAATAAAATAAAGTTATTGTCTCAGTTGTCTCGGTACACAGGCGATGCGCGATTCAGTATCAGTAATGTACTGAAAAGTATATTAAAAAAACGCCCACCATATTGTCAAGATACTTAGATTTTTTTATACCAAATTAAACGTAATACACTCGTGATAATCTACACTTTATGAAGAATATCCCAGATTCAAAATTTTTTGATCAGTACTGTTCGAAATAGGATGGGGAGACAGTGTTTTTTGGTCATTTTTTAAAAATAATGCAAAGAAAAGTGTGAGCAGGTATTATACCATATATATTTTTGAACTCGTGTTTTCACAAGCTTTCATTTGACATCCCACTCGATGATTTGGAAAAAATTCCGATTTCATCCCTCCAAAACTAACCCATTAAGTAAAAATTTAACTTTCAAAAAATACACAGCTCTGATTGGGCCATCAGTTAGTATATTTGTGCCAAATTTCAACTTTAAATGTCAAATAGTTTTGAGGAAATTTGGGTGTGACAGACAGACAGACAGACACCGAAGTAATCCCGTAAGTGTTCCGTACAGAGCACTAAAAAATTAGCAACATTGTCATAAAATTTAGATAACACATAAATTGCCACAAAAAAAAAACAAATTTAGACATTACTGGCAAAATTACCAAAATACACTGGTAAATTACCAGTATTGTTCGCTGTTGATATTTTACAGGTAATCCTACCGTTAATTTTAAAACCTAGTTGAAATTAACGAAAAAAAATTAATAATTTTCTTATAACTCGATTTTTATAATCTATTAAGATCTTAATTTCATAATTAAACTTCGTCCAAGTAGTAGCTTTCAAAAAGTTTTATAATTCTCTCTCTGTATACTTATTTCATAGGCAGTATTAGTTGAACTATTAATTAATTAGACGTATCTTTCCCATTAGCAGTGTGCAAAACTGCACATCATCAGCAATGTAAGGAAGTCGGCAACAAGTAAAGGTTGCATTCCTAAGGCAATATACCAATTAACGTCAGTATCGCTTAAACAATATATAATTAATATCAATGTGTTAAAAGAGGCAATATCTAGGAGTCGTTATAACACAATGTAATAAAATACCAATTTATCCGAAGATATTTTCTACGAAAGATTTCTTTTATCTAAAGTAGGAACGAGATATACGCGTGTTTTGCAAATCTAAGAAAAGTGTTCGAGATATTCGCTATAGTTATCTAATTAAAAAGAAGTCCATTGTTTAAATAATGTACGAATTACGAGAGCGGATTAATACGTCTGATAAATTTCTACGAAATGTCGAAAGTTTTATTAAGTGGCATGACTGTTGGTAAGCGTGATTCTTGTACCAGTTGTGTTTAAAGTTTCAAACAGATGCAATGCACAGTTATTTGTTCGTAGAAATGGATAGTAGTAATAGTAGTACTAGTAAAATGAGTGAGTGGTACCCTGAGTCCCTGATGTCACCTAGATCTGAAAGTTCTTCTGTTACTCCCCACTGAGTCGAGTCAGGGTCGCAGTCTCATTTCGGCATTTTCTGCCAAGAGACATAGGCTACTCACCCTGGTACCTCTGGTAGATCTTTGGGTTCACAGAATAGTTGACCCCAATATCTATATCTCTTGACCATTAGTGCAGAACATTCGCACAGAATATGAATACTGTCCTCGCTTTCTCTCTCGCACAGCCGACATATTTTCCGCTCAGCCAGTTTAAGGTTATATAGATGGGCCTGTAGTGCCACATGTCCCGTAAGGAGTCCTTGCTCAGACGTAATCTTTGTTTTGACATCGACAAGAGTTCCTTTGTTCTGCCTGTCGTAGTTTGTTTCATAAGAAGTTTGGGTTGACGACACCCCGCTCCTGTACTTCAAGAGAGTTGGCGTTCTTTGTCCAACAATTCCCTGATTTTATTTTTGCCGAAAGCGAATGGAACTCCCACACCAATGCCTTGGTGGCCTGGTACCCACATTAGGGTAACTTCGTTGTTGCCTCCTAATGTGTTTAGCTCTTGTACACATTCTCTGATCAGCAAGCTGTCCGTGGTGGATTTGGCAAGAGCTTGTCTGGCTGCTTTACTGTTGCAGCAAATTAAACTTTTTTTATTACTTGTTCCTTTAGAGTTTTGTATTTTCACACATCTGAGGATGACTAACACTCAGCTTGAAAAACCGTAACCATATTGCCCATGGGTATACTTTCCCTGTGGTTTAATTTATGGCAGAAGATTCCCACCCCAAAGCGGCCATTAGCTCCCGAACCATCAGTATACCAAATGCCGGTATTCGGCCTGTTCAATCACATTTTTTTTAAAAACTCACTATAAGTGGCACATTAAAATTCGAACCACCAAACTTTGTGTTTGTATTTATTAGATGTCAATTGGAACCGAATTTTTGTTGACAATGGAAAGTTGTCTGCTAACTAATAACCAACTCGCATAGTAAAATTACAGTTTTAAATTGACTATGCTTTTCTTTTAATTATATTCCTGAAATATTAGATAATTCAATTACTTTCCACTGCTTTTGCTAGGGCCCAGTTTAAATTTTACCAGCCCTTGGCAATTAACAAAAAGATGTTAAGTTTTTTTGCCTAATACAAAGATAGCGTGTGCCAAAGCAATATATTTTCTTCAACATTTGCTGGAAAATATAATGTTCCGGAATTTACTTATCTAATTGCGGTAATATCTTAACAAACATATAACTCTAACTTAAAACTTCGTTTGTTAATTTTATAATATTACAAACTTTACTGTTTTATTTAATCATCAAGTTGTAATTACAAATTTCTTTGAGGGAAATTTTATTTGTAATCTGACGTTAAAAGCAAGAAAACATCTGTTTAATCACGAAAAGTTAATTATTTTGTTACGTTTTAAATTATCTGGCTAAAATTAAAATTTATAGCTTAATTCAAATTGTTCCCATGTAGATATTAATTACTTTCGTTACGTATCCTTTAAAACAACTAAAAATTTAAATAAATAAGTAAATAAATAAATTATATTAACAACAAATGTTAATAGACTCTATAAGACATGTTTCAAAAATAGGTAAAAAATAAAACCATTTATAACATAAAAAACAACTTTAATTTAGTTAATTTAGTAGCTTGTATATAAATAATTTAAAATAATGGAAAGAACTCGACTTTAAGAATCATATATTACGTGCAAATCCTGTTACTCCTTCCCATCCCCTTTAACCACTAATGTATTTGACTCTAATACTTAAAAACCGGTCAAGTGCAAGTTGAACTTGCACAATTAGTGTTCCGTACGTTGATTGTTTTTAAAATAAAAAATTTTTGTTAGGGTGGTATAAAATGATCAGTGACTTCACAAAACACACCCCAAATGAGTTTTCAACAAAGTTTGTTTCCAATCTTTACTGAAAACTGGTGACCTTGAAATTTTGTTTTTTTTTATATACCAGATAAATTATTAAAGGTAATGATATTTTTCGTTCAATCTACACCCCGTGGAGAATATTCCAGAATTTTTTCAAAATTTTTTGATAAGTAGTTTCCGAGATAAGGCGGGTGGACAGCGATTTTTCGCGATTTTTTAAAAATCATACAAAGAGAAGTGCGCGCAAGTATTACATTAAATATATATTTTTTACTCGTATTTTCACAAGCTTTCATTTGACACCACACTCGATTATCTAGTAAAAAAATTTTTTTTTTCACTTCCGATTTCACCCGCAAAACTAACCCCTTAAGTCAAAATTTAACTTTCAAAACTACATGGCTCTGATGAGGCCACAATTCCTATATTACTACCAAATTTCAACTTTCTATGACAAATAGTTTCGGAGAAAATCGGGTGTGACAGACGGACAGACGGACAGACAGACAGACACCGAAGTGATCTTATAAGTGTTCCGTACGGAACACTAAAAATGAAGAAAAAATAAGAACATTTTCAGATTTCTACTATAGTATGTGTATAAGACAACCTAACTAATTGTCTTCCCAACCCCTTTAAGCTCTAATATGTGTGACCATAAATAAGTGAAAATAATTAAATCAACTCTATTAAGCATAATTTTCAATAAATAATATAAGACACATTTCAATAACATGTAAAAATAAGACCTTTTAAGCCATCGAATAGTTCTATTGAATATTTTTATTTGACTTATTAGGTAGCTGTAAGCTATTACTATTATACTATATATATATATATATATATATATATATATATATATATATATATATATATATATATATATATATATATATATATATATATGTATATACATGTCAGGGACCTAACTAACCTAGCCTAGGTAAGGATTTTAACTTAAAATTAATTAAGGCTAACATAAGCTAATCCAAGAGTAGGAGGTCGCTAGGCCTTAGCAGTCGGCGTCGGGCATGGTGTGGAGAGGAGGGAGGGAGCGTAAGAGTTCCTGACTGTGGGGTTGGAGTGATATCTAGCTTTGTCCAGGAATTTGACCTGATTGTTGCTCATGAATTCCCGGATTGTTGGCATCTGGAGGTCTCTGAAGCTGTGTATTTCATACGAACCATAGGGCTTTGGCGATATGCTGAGAGCCTTGTTTTGGACGTTCTGGAGGGTGGATCTATGGGTATGTGACATTTAGCACCATGTGGGCTGAATTAGGTCAGCCTGGCTCTGATGATCATCTTGTAAATTGTCAACTTGTTGCGAGTTGATAATTTATTGGTTTTGTTGAGCATTGGTTCTTCGCGACTTTTTCATCAAAATTTCAACTCATATCTTTCTACAATTGCCCTTTTCGCCTGATTTAGCTCCGTCGGACTTCTGGCTATTCCCTAAACTCAAAAACCCGCTTCGAGGACATCGTTCTCAGTCGATTGAGGAGATTAAAACCGAATCGAAGAAGGCTCTAAAGGCCATTTCAGAAATCGAATTCAACAACTGTTTCGAAGACTGGAAAAAACGTTGGCATAAATGCATTATATCCAAGGGGGATTACTTTGAAGGGGAAGAAATAAATTTAGCAAAATAAATAACGCGTTTACGTTTTATTTCAAAAGTCTTACTATTTTTTGATCACAGTAGTATATGGAGAAACATTACCCTCTCTTCTCTACCTCTGTAGCTTTTTATGTGCTTAACTATAAATAATTGAAAATAGTGGAAAAAGTTACACGATTTATTCTGTAGATTCCTCTAACTCGCCAAACTTCCCAAATCCTTATCTGCTTATACACGTATATATATATATATATATATATATATATATATATATATATATATATATATATATATATATATATATATATAATATATGTATATTAGAGTGATCGGATCTCATAGAGGGGGAAAAAAAATGTCGGAATCTTGTTCGTCTGGACCCCACAAACCGATTCCCCTTTCCAGATAATGAGATAGCCGAAATTTGAGCTCGATTAAACGACGTTAACCCTTGCCGCTCGTCGCTCAAAGTTTGAAAAAATCCAAATTTTTGGCCAAAAAGCTGACATATGGAGCCATAACTCCAGAATGGTAAATAATAGAAACACGCTTAATATCTCAAAAGAAAGCTAATGTTGTTCTTCAAAATTTACATTCTATACATAATTGTTGTTATTTTAAGTCAAACCGAGTTACAACAGCCTTTAGCCCCAAAAACGTGACCTGATACCACTAGGAGCATACTTCGTATATTTTGTTATTAAGTGATAAATTTTTTTTTTGGTATATTTTTGAGTTTAAAGTAGAAATATAATAAAAAAACAAGTAATACTGATAAGTCTAATGACATTTTTTATTTTTAAAATATAAAAATTAGGTATATAATACATACAAAACAGTCACATGAGTTGATAATTTTACATAGTTATCTAATCTATTCTAGAGCTTTTGTTAAAGTAGTTTTTGAAACGTCAGGATATAATACTCGGCATTTACTTACAACTTGCAGGACATATTGCTTTTGGTCTTCATCTTTTGTGAGAAGGTCGTTAAAGTCGGTTATTAATTTAACACCACGCTCAGCCATATCATTAACTACTTTTAATGTTTTGACAATTTTCAATCCTTCTTGGAAGTCATTATGTTGAGGCCAGGTGTTTGGATGTTGTCTTAGGAAATCTGTTTTTATATTAAATTGGTCAAAGAATGTAAACGTTTCTTTGGTAAGTAAATTTACCAATCCTCCATCAACTACCTCTTTTAAGTTTTCTTTCCTAACTTTTGGATTTACAACCCTAGCGTGCTGTGATGGTTCATCTGTGCTACTGAGCAATTTATTAGCCATTAACAACTTTTCATCGTCTGTAATGGTGGGATCAAAAAACGATAATCCCACCAACTTTGCATTCAAATACCACAAATGGTTCGAAAATTTGGTCAGGGCTATTTCTGCAATGTCGTTGTCACATTCTTTATAGTCTAACAGACTATGCAAAATACCTAAATCTTGCTTTGGTGCAAGATGAGCTTTTGGAGCATTGAACCAAGCTTTAAAATAAATTTTAACTAGGAAAACAGAAATGGCACGCACAGAACTTTCTTCTTCTTTAGACATCTTAAATTGACGACGAAAAATGAACATTTTTAAGCAGTAAATAGCCTTTGCCATCCCCCTAGCGTGATGAATGGCTCCTGGAGTTCTAAAACCCACAACATTGCCGTCTAGTGATCCAACAAATACGAGAACCAACTGCAATAGCTCCTTGTAGTCATCTCTGGGGTGGCTCTCAGTTAATTTGGTCTCGAATTCAGCAGTAACATTTGCAATTACTTCTGGAGTTAGCTGCTTTTGTATTAGATTGTCACTGATACCTGTGTCGTATTTTCCTTTGTCTATCTTGGGCCACGCAGTGAGGAATCTCTTGAAAATGTCTGGATGAGGTCCAGTGGTTGATCCCATTTTTGTGTCGAATACGCCTCTTAACAGAATTTCCAAGATATGGTGACGGCAAGCTAGGTATAACAATTCTCTTCCTAACATTTGCTCCAATATGACGCATGCTCCTTTGAGTCTTCCTGTGTTGGATGCTGTAGTGTCGAAGCACATCGCCTTGACGGTGTTGAAAAGACCCCATTCATGTAGGCATACATATACGGCTACGGCTTGCTCCTCTCCAGAGCTGTTTGCTGTTACAGGAACTCCCAGCAGCTGTTCCTTTTCGCCATATGAAATAGCTATAGCTATTCGCTCACATTGTTCATTTTTTAAAACACCCGGTAAAAGTTTACCGTCCCAATGGACAACCACGGGCTCTTTTTCAGGAATGTTTACTTCATCAAAATTTTTTTTATTATATTGTTCTCTGAACATTTGCCTTCTATCATGTAATAAAGTTTTCGAGACTTTGTACTCAAGAGGGTCAAGGTTTAGTGCTTCTAGAGTAGCTATTAAAATTCTCGTGGCATTTCTGTCGGATACCTTACATCGATCTAATAAAATGGACAATTTCATGTTTAAAATCTCTTTAACGCCCCTTGCAAATGAAACTTTCATCCTCTTGCTCTCAATGGTCCTGGATCTTCTGCAGCTTCTTCAGGGATATCCATTTCCTCGAAGCTCTCAAGTTCCTGGTAGATGCTGTCCTCTTCAGTGTCTTCTTCTCCTTCTTCGAACTTGTCTTCATCATCCGTCTCTAAGAAGCAACAAAATAAAGAGAACAAAAAAGACTATAAAAACTTGTCGTTTTAGCAGAATAGTAATAATACATAGGTACTAAATTACCTACTTCTAATTATCAAAAGGTATTATTTAAAAAATATAAACTCAATCATAAAGATGCCAAATCATGCTCTCATGTACAATTTTCTTTCAATTATAATGAAACTATTTACTTATTTGTTTATCTATTTTTTAGAATACTAATAATAAAAAAAAAACTCACCAATATCAAAAGTTGCTTCTTGGATTTGTCGGTTCATTTTTGCAAGTTCCTTTTGCACCTTGATTTCTTCAGCTCGAGACAACTTGAGATCCGCTCCAGTCATGGAACCTGGGCGGCTCTTCTGCCTCTGTTTCACGAGAAACGCCTAATCTTCCTCCGATTTCATCAGAGCCAAGGCATCTTGTTGAGCAATATCAAAGAGATCATCCAACTTTTCAACAAACTGTTTAAATTTGTTCTTGGCCGTTTTCGATGTTTTCTTCCGGTCTTTTTGAAGAGTTCTCCACTCGGCGTGAAGTTTTTCCAGCTTAGTAATTGCATCTTGCTCATGTTTAGTCGGGATTCGAGCTTTCTCCCAAAAAATGAACACTTCTCGTATTGTAAGTTTTGCTGATTCTCTTACAGTTAATTTCACAGTACGTAAATTATAAAATAAAGCACACAAAACTTGACGATTTGAGGGTAGTTTACAACCGGTGATCTGGTGAATGGGATAGCCCACAAGAAATATTTTATCCTTGGTCCGGCTTTGTACACCTGATGTGGATGCCATTTCAGAGGCCAATAGGTAAATAACAGTTAACTTGGAAAATGAAACAAAATATATTGCAAACTGTAATTTCAATAAAATGTTTTCAAATGTCTTTTAAAATAATACTATAATAGTTATAAAAACAATAACACACACACTTGGAAAATTAAAAAAAAAAAACGTTAAAATATCTTCACTAGATAATTGTTCGATCTAACCAGCTCAAAGGCACTTTAGAAACTAAACTGAATAAATAAAAGGTCGGTTGTACGCTGAAGTAAAATCACCATCCCTAAAATAGAAATTAGATTCACCCTCCTTTTTACCTGTCAAACGGGTCTTTCTTTGGTAAACTAGTCAGGTAATCCCCATATAATAAAAGATTAAATTTGAACAAAAGGCTCTTTATGTTTGAAAATTGAGTTCCAAAATACTTTTTACAAAAAAATGTTAATTCCCAGACACATTATGTAAAAACCCGTAAAATTCTTAGAATACTCCCAAACTGGCTCCTACCGGTACCAGGTCACGTTTTTGGGGCTAAAGGCTGTTGTAACTCGGTTTGACTTAAAATAACAACAATTATGTATAGGAAATAAATTTTGAAGAACAACATTAGCTTTCTTTTGAGATATTAAGCGTGTTTCTATTATTTACCGTTCTGGAGTTATGGCTGCATATGTCAGCTTTTTGGCCAAAAATTTGGATTTTTTCAAACTTTGAGCGACGAGCGGCACGGGTTAACGTCGTTTAATCGAGCTCAAATTTCGGCTATCTCAATATCTGGAAAGGGGAATCGTTTTGTGGGGTCCAGACGAACAAAATTCCGACATCGATTTTTTGCGGTCACCCTAATGTATATATATATATATATATATATATATATATATATATATATATATATATATATATATATATATATATATATATATATATATATATATATATATATATATATATATATATATATATATATATATATATTAACATACAAATAAGGATGTACGATATTTACAATTTATTCATGCTCCCAATCAAAAACCTGACAACATTCTAATGCAATGCAGAGAATACACATATGTAATTCATCAAATTTCACCCCTCTTACCCTCCTTATTTCCCAAACTACAGGTTTCATTTCCCTGCTATATACGTACTAAATTTGAAATTGATATCGCATTTTGTTTGAGAGTTATCGTGCCGACTCACGGAAACATTTTTTGCAAAGAAATAATCAAATCTAAGAGTATATTTTTACAATACCTCCTTTTACCAAGGGATGTAAAAAAGAAGTCGTTCGATGCAAAATCTAATAATGTAAATTTTATATAAAATTACATACGAATGTGTTACACTATATTGTCGATGGTTTGAAAACCATCCACAAATCAAACGCAATATTCAATAAAAACTTACGACATGTTTAAAAAATACTCATTTTTTGAATATACCGTAAATATAAACTTTTAGGTAGTAGATAGGATAGATGGATAAATGAATAGATGGATATTAGGTGGTCTGGGCGCATCGACAGTGAAGGTCATTTAGCGCTCCTTATAAGGGGTATTGAATGTCATTAAGCAGTAAAGTCAATTTTTCTTAGGTAATTTTTCAGATTCGCATTTGTTGTTTCGAATGTGTCAATGATAGTTTTCAGATTGGATGGAATATCATGTTGTTCTCTGATTGTCTTGAAATCTATGTCCTCGATTATGTGAGTCACTGTTAGGAGAGATCCAGAGATAGAACATATAGATGCTATAAGTGTGCCCGATAGCTAGCCTCCACATGAGTACAATATCCTTTCTTGTCATTATCCTTAAATTTGGTGTAGGATGCACGTTCGATTTGATCGACAACAATTTATTGTCAGGGTTTGTTAAATCCCAAATGAGTTGAAATAAGGATCGAAAAGTAGATTTTAGGTTTTCTTTTATGGGTGTAGCACATGTGCTACAGGAAGTCCCTAAAGCGCTCCAGGAGCGGCATGTGTGCAGAAAAAGCGATTCACGTTGTACTTGAATCGCTGTAAATTGTACTCGGTGGGAAACACAGCCCTGGGCAAATTATTCCAAAGGGATGATATTCTCCATACAAAAGACTGCTAGAAAAGCGTTGTTCGCAGAGTAACAAGCTGAACCTCATACTGATGTGAAGTATTAGCGCGACGTGTATTTCTAACATGCACCGCTCTGGGAGGAATTAAACGGGCTACATCCTTCGAACACTTTCTATGAAAATATTTTGTAGAACATGTTCATGCCAGGACATATTTGCTCCCAAATTAACGCCTAACAAATTGAGTGACGATGCTAGGGGAATGGAGTGCCCCGACATGACTATGTCGGGTTTAGCAACGTTAACTCTTTTAGAAACTGCCGCCTGGGTTTTTATAGCGTTAAATTCCACTTGTTTACTGTCGCCCCAAGATAGAATTTCTTCCAGGTCTTTGTTAAGTTAAACGACTTCCTGCTGTCTGCGGATATTCGCCTGAATAGCTGATGTCCAAGCGTACTGTCATCTGTAAAGCTGTAGAGTGGATTCTCGGTCTTTTCGAGCAGATCGTTAATGTAAATGAGAAAGAGAGTAGGAGACAGGTGTCAGAAAGAAATCCGTCGACCGCCACTCGAAAAGAAAACTCTCTGAGGAAACATGAGAGCCACAAACAGAACTTTTCAGACATACCATAAGAGCGTAGCTTAGCCAAGAGGCAATCGTGCCAAACACGGTCGAATGCCTTGCATATGTCAAGAGGAACCGCTCGAGATTCTCCAAAGCGAGATTGGTGATCGGTAATAATGTTGAATCCTTCAAGATAATTTAGAAGGTGCTGATTTATAACCTTTTCCATGACTTTCGCTATTATTGAAAGCAGTACGACTAGTCGGTAGTTATTTGGCAAGCTCTTCTTGCCTTTTTTAGGTATCGGCTGAACTGTAGCACATTTTTAGCAGGAAGATAGTAGGATAGGTTGAAAAGTCTGCAGAAAACTGGTGTTAGTTCCCTCGCACAGTTTTTGAGAACTATGGCAGGTATTCCGTCAGCGACAGAAGCCTTTTTGGTGTCTAGCTTCATTAAAATACGCTGTCTGAAGACAACATCGGGCATCCTTGACTGCAATATGGGAATAGTAGGTGGTGTTTTTCCTTGAAAATCGACAGTAGAATGTGAAGCAACAACAAGTTCGCTTTCTCAACAGGTGTCGTTGCAATAGAATTATCTGGCCATGTGGGTGGTGGTATGGTGGATTTTGACTAACTGCCCTAGCGACTGCCCAAAAGGACCAGGAATTGTTGGGTCAAGCGAGAAATTTATTTCTAATTCGTTGATTATGTGCCTCCTTGGTTTCGTCGATAATTCCGTGATAATAGGTGAATGTTGAAGTCTGTTGTGTGATTTTCGCCCAGACCGGGGATGCCTCTGACGATTGCTAGTTTGGTATGTTGATCATTGCCCCTAATGCCAATATGGCTAAGTATCCAGAGAAGCGATAAGTATCATTGCTTTATTTTTGCTATGTAATAGAGATCCAAGATTTGTCGTATGTAATTATAAGCAAGATTTCTAGATTTAACAGAATTGAGAGCACTGTAGGAATCAGAGATAATTAGTATACGTGTGGATGTTGAAATTGTTAGTGCATAACGTATAGCCTCTTTGATTGCCAAGAGTTCAGCGGAGAAGATAGATGTATAAGAGAAAAGTTTATACATTTTGGTAGCGGATGGAGCTATATATGCTACTCCCACGCCATTTTTAGTCTTGGAACCGTCTGTGTATATGAGGGTGTGGTTCAGATAAATGGTTGTAATTCTAGGATAGAGCAAGTAACATATAACGACATAAAAGAAAGTTACAATAGATTCAAGATGAGATAGAAGTTGTGTAAACATATCCCGCTCTAGTACTCCCATAAATACTGTTACAATGAAAACATTGCCTAAATATTTAATTTCTATGAAAATCGTTTTAATTTAAATTATTACGGAATTAATTCATATAGTCATAATGACAAAATTAATTCAACATTTTCTCGAAATGGCTTCCATTTGCTTTTACACAGACCCTCAAATGATTAGGCCATATAGCAGCACGTACTCGATCCAACGGGAAATTGTCCACCGCTTTTATTAAAGCTCGTTTTAAAAAGTCAAGGTTGACATGTCTTTTAAAGCAAACCATATCTTCTAAAAGAACCCATAGTATATAATCTAAAGGATTTAGATCAGGACTTGCAGAAGGCTAATATTCTGTAGTAATAAATGAAAGCACATTTTATTGAAGCCATGCTTGTGTTGTTTTAGCATTGTGTCCTGGTGCAGAATCTTGCTGGAAGACTCAATGTTTAGGAGTGGCACAACGTTCTCTAAAATAGTGTCTGGATATATTTTAGCAGAAGTTTTCGCACCTTTTTTACAAAAATGAATACTGGTAACTTCATCAAATCTGACTCCCTACCAAACCATAACTGATGTTGGATGATGACTCCTCTGAACTTTCGGAACAAGTTCAAACACTTCCTAAGGAGATCTGACATAAATCTTATCATTTTGCTTATTGAAAGATTGTTCCACAGTGAAAATTTTTTCGTCGGTAACCAATATTTCTATGTGTTTGCCATTAGCGTATTCCTTCAACAAACTTTTAAATTTTTGCCATTGTTTTCGCTTTAAATCTTCCGCTAGCAAATGACCAGTTTTATAAGCGCCACGTCTTAGGTCTTCTTTAAACATACGAGACATAGAACTTTTCGAAATTTTCATCTCACGAGATAAAATTTTTTGTTTACAGAGAGGATTTCGATCAATTCTCACTTTTACAGCTTGTGGCGTTCGAACGGTCCTTGTTCTTTCTGAAAGTTGCCTGTCTTTTATGTCTCCCGTCTCAATAAATAAACATACAACTTTTTTTAAGGTCTAAAAAAGTCGCGTTTTCCATACCGCACTTAAAGAAAGCTATAACAGCAATCTTATTTTCTTGATCATCCCACTGCATTGTTTAAAGAATTGAAACTGTAAATATGTTTACAAACAATAACTGTATAACAAGTGAATAACATAACCTATAAATAATTTGACCAAAAGAGTGTTAATGTTTATAGAGGGCGTACGTGAAAGTTCGTAACAGTATTTATGGGAGTACTAGCTATTATATCCAGGGAATAAGACCTATAAGAAGGAACCAATTGTTGTAGAAAATAAATGAATTACAGTCATTTACAAATACGCCTACTGTGCTTTTTACGTGCGCCACCCAACTCTGAACTCTAACGAATAAAATCATTGATGTGAAGCATTAAGTTACCTTTATTAAGGACAACAATGGGTAATATGTCTTAGGAATGAATGGGGTGGCCTAACAAATGGTCCGCCTCACACGGGATAACCTGCTGCATTTAAAATCCTTCTTTCTACCACTCTTGTTTACGATCGAGCCGACAAGAATAAATTTCCATATTTATGGTTATTTAAATTTTAACTGAAAATACTTTTAAAATATTTTATTTCTAGTCGTATTTCTTCTAGAAAGCATACATTTCTACTTTCCTTTGCTAAAGAAAAGTCAATGAATGAAAAAATTACCCTCCGAAATTTTTGCTTTTCTTTACGTCTTAAAATCCCTAGATAGCGTAAAAACGAGTTTTCCATATCCGTTAGTCTGTCTGTCTGTTTACTTGTTTATCTTTCTGCAAGCAAGATAACTTTCCAACGAAAGATATAGACTTCAAATTTTAGTGTACAAATATTTTTGTGATGAGAATACACTCTATAGTTTTTGAGCTACATCGTTTAAGAAGAAATGAGTTAGGGCTCGATAATTTTGTATATTTTCAACACTAATATGAGGGATTTTCCTGAATTTTGGTTGGGATAATGAATAAATTTTAAGTGTATATACTCAAGGGGGGAAAGTCCTGAGACTTTTGAAGAAAAAACAATGTTTTTGCCAAACACCGATCACAGTTTCCTTCAAGAGCGACGCTCTTATTCCAGTGATCTTCCAATATTTGGATACCTGTCATATACATAGTACAATTTGTCGAGCCCTCTAAAATAAGCCTCAGTTTTCCATTCGACTTCTTCGTTTGAG
>CM032450.1:23763591-23976091 GCA_019049505.1 Pachyrhynchus sulphureomaculatus | reverse complement strand
ATTTCATTTAGTGTTTTTCCCTTTTACCTTCCTATCTCCTCCACCTGTTGTTTCCATGTGTTTCTCGGTCTCCCTCTCCTCTTCCTCCCTCCCGACCTTGCTTCCAATGCTTTTTTCGCCAATCTGTTGTTATCCATTCTTATTACGTGTCCAAACCAGTTCAATATTCTCTTGTTTTTCTTCCCTTCTATGTCTTCTTGATTTAGTTGCTGCCTGATGTCCTCATTTCTTATGCTATCCATCCTTGTCTTTCCTGCTATTTTTCTCAGTTGTTTCATCTCTGCTGCTGTCACCGTACTCTTGTGTTTGTTTACACTCACCCAGGACTCACATCCGTACAATAGCGTTGGTACTACTAGTTTATTGTGTATCTGGAGTTTTACTTTTGTTTCGATCTCTTTTTTCCCAAATATTGAAAATCTTGGCGATTTCAGTGAAGAGCAGGGTGAAAAATTTCACCAAGATATACGCACAATGGATCGCGTTATCAAGGAAGGTGGGACATCCATATGATGGCCGATTACTGTTGGAGTTTCCAAAGAGATGATCGTCAAGCCGTACATTCAAGAAAATCGTACAAAAGAACGTTTCATAGTATGTAATTATATCAAACAGAAAAAAGGTTGTATTTTTGTTTCATTTTTAAAGAAAATTGTAATTTCAAATAAATAAAAAAGTAGAGCTGATAGCATTAAACCAGTATTTTTCCGTAATCAGTAAAATTTCAGTGTTGACCAGTGTTATTAATAAAGGGTGATTCATTTAGAGGTACTTTTTGTGATGGGGATTTAATTGCAGATTGCGCATGCGTCGTGTCAACTGAAGTGGCATTCCTGTTCAGTAGTGTTTGACAATTCATAATGGAAAGACTTAGCCCGGCACAGCGTCTACAAATTGTTCAACTTTATTACGAAAATGGGCGTTCTACGAGGAATGTGTATCGGGCGCTTAGAGCAACTTATGGTCCACATAATCGGCCTACCGAACGCACAATTCGCTCTACCATCAATAAGTTTGAGACCCAATTTTCATTATTGGATAATGCTCGAACGAATAGACCACATGCAGCACGTAGTGAAGAAAATATAGGGGCGGTAGCGGAGAGTGTACGCGAAGACCGTGAAGTATCGATTCGTCGCCGTTCTCAACAGCTTGGCCTGTCATATTCAACAACTTGGCGTATTTTACGTAAGGATCTTTCTTTAAAAAGCATACAAAATTCAACTAGTGCAACAACTGAAGCCGACCCACCTTCCGAATCGTTTCCGTTTTAGTCGTTGGGCTCTTGACAAGCTTGCAGAAGATCCACTGTTTTCGAGAAAAATTTTGTTCACCGATGAGGCCCATTTTTGGCTTAATGGGTTCGTGAATAAACAAAATGCCCGTATTTGGGGTGATGAACAACCTGAAGAGGTTCAAGAGCTGCCATTAAATCCAGAAAAAACAACTGTTTGGTGTGGTTTATGGGCCGGTGGAATAATCGGTCCATATTTCTTCAAAACAAAGGCCGGTCGGAATGTTACTGTGAATGGTGACCGTTATTGCGCCATGATAACAGACTAATTGATGCCAGAAATTGAAGCCCGTGGTCTCGACGAAATTTGGTTCCAACAAGATGGCGCCACTTGTCATACAGCCCGTGAAACCATGGCTTTACTGCGAGAGCAATTCGGCGAACAGATCATTTCACGCTTTGGACCAGTGAATTGGCATGATATCACACCTCTTGACTTTTTTCCTTTGGGGCTATGTAAAGTCCAAAGTCTACATGGATAAGCCAGCTACAATTGAGGCATTGGAGGCCAATATTACTCGAGTCATTGGCCAAATACCACTCGAAATACTCACACGCGTCATTGAAAATTGGAACTTCAGAATGGACGTTGTTAACCGTAGTCGCGGACAACATTTGAAAGAAATTATCTTTAAGAAATAATTGTAAAGAATGGTTCTTTTACATGATAATAAAGATTATAAAATAAAATTGTTTTTTATTCATTTTTTTTTAATTTAAAAAAACGTACCTCTAAATGAATCACCCTTTATAACGACACAGCATAAAAAGATGAGTATCTTTTTGTCACTTACTGCTAGAATAGTGGATAAAAACTTTCAAAAATACTCGGCGGGACACAAACACGGTCTTAACTTAACTTAATAGAAAATAAAACACTTTCCACACTCAACTTTTTTCCTCAAAACATAATTGGTCATAAGATACACACTTTAAGATCTCATAATATACAAAACTAGATTACCACATAGGGTAATTTTTAATCTGTTTTCTTTCTTTTGTTCACGTTGTAATATCCCATTCACAGCGGTACATAACTGGGTCCGGGGACCCTTTTATATTTTATTGATATTTTCGATTCTCTACCTGTCCTAATTTACTTTTATCTTTTAAACTCAGCCAACATAAACTCGGAGAAAAGTGTCTTTAGCTGCTTACAAAAGGAAAAAATTAACCAATGTTGGAAATATTTTCAACGAAACACCAGGAAGAGATAAAATGCAAATTTCAACTCGGAATAAGATTTATTAATAACGTCGCATTTAAAAAAAAAGTCAAATATATTAAAACCAAATAGTAAGCTAACAAATTTCTCACCTAGTAAAAGTTGTGAAGTTGTAATGAGTTGTGCACGTACATCGTAGCCAAGTCTAGTTAACGAAAATTAAAAAATTAAATTTTATGTAAATACTAGGGACATGTGGAGATAAAAGAAACTCAACAAACCGGCATTTCGCAGGAAAGTAAAGTTAAGTGTTTTAATTACGTTTGAAGAAAAAAACAATGTTTTTCCAAAAAATCGATTTTATTCTTTAATATAGTTTCCTTCAAGTGTATAATTGAGGTGTCCGTTACTTTGTGACAGTGCATTTTAAATAAAATGAAACGAATTATTTTGTTATTTGTCACTTATTTTTTATTTATCTGCTACTGCTGTTTCGCACTGTCAAACGTCAAATGTAAAACTAATTAGTTTCCTTCAAGAGTCATACACTTATCCCCGCGATCTTCCTACATTTGGATACCTTTATTATAGTACAATTTGTCGAACTCTCTAAAATAACCTCAGTTTCCCATTCTTCGTGGAAGCCGAATCTCTTTCCCTGGAGCCACCTTTTCAAATTTGAAAAGAGGTAATAATCGCTGGAGGCCAGATCTGGCGAATACGGCGGATGAGGAAGCAATTTATATCCCAATTGGTCCACTTTCATCTTCGATTTTATGGATTTATCAACTGGTGCATTATCTTGGTGAAACAACACTTTTTTTTCGCCAAATGCAGCATTTTTTTCATAATTTCACCATTCAAACGATCTAATAAAGCAACGTAATAATCTCCGGTGATTGTTTGCTCCTTCTCAAGATAGTCGAACAGTATCATTCCATGTATATCCCAAAAAATACTTGCCAAAATCTTTCTAGCTGATGTTTGTGTTCTTGGACGCTCCGGTTGTGTTTCATGTGGTTCCAGCCACTCTGCGGACTGCCTATCGGATGCAGACCTGTAGTGCTGGATCCATATTTCGTCCATCATTACGAAACCGATGTAAAAACTCCTTTTGATTACACCAAAGCAGTGCCAAACAGCGTTCTGAATTTTTGAGCACGTTGCTATTTCTGTCCAATCGTGAGAGTGCACACCCATCGGACACAGCTTTTTCATATTGAAATGTTCATGCCGCCGCAGACCCGCTTTCTGATGAAGATGATGACCTACCCCACGCACCATGACAGAAGATTGTAAAGCTAGGTTAAGTTAGCATAAGTCCTAGGTTAAGTTAGCATAAGTCCTAGGTTAAGTTAGGTTAGGTCACAATCATGAACAATAAGCAGATTTCTTAGGTTAAGCTAGTCTAGGTCAATTGTAAATGCTTAGGTTAAGTTAGAATAAGTAATCTTTTATACCATGCAGTGATAACGATCATTAAGTAGTAAGTAAGAGGGTATGCCTTGCTTGTAAGCCAATACTGACAATGAAAAGAATCTGCCTCACGCGTTCTGTTGATATCTTCACAATGTCAGCTATCTTTCTCACTTTCGTTTTGCAGTCATTCAGAAAAATATGGTAGGTATTTTGTGTTTTTTTGGAGCTACTGCCTCATTTGAACGTCCGGAACGTGGTGAGTCACTGGTGCTTGTACGAATGTAAGTTTACTAAAGCAACGACATATAGTTGCTGTCGACGCAGTAAATGTGTCATAAGACTTCTCAGGCCATTCTTAGGTTCTGGCCGCATTTTTCTCATCAAAAAGTATCGTTTAATCAACACAGAAAACTTTTTTGTTCCATCGTTTTGCAAAAGTAGCATCCCTCAAACAGCTGTAACTCGCAAACTAATAGACAAAATTGTACACTAATCTTCTGAGAGTTGACGTTAACTAAAAATCATATGGTTTTTTTATGCTGCTTCTCTCGGAAAGTCTCAGGAATTTTCTTTGCAAAAAAAATCGCAAAATATGAAGCTAAGCAGCGGGTTATACTACTGGAAAATAAAGGTAAAATTTGTAGTTGTGTTTTTAGTTCTTTACCATTGCATTCGTCAAAGTCCAATCTTCCGAAATTTTTGGATTTCTATATAAAAGATAAGGAAGACTAACGCCCGTTAATTCTTCTATTGATTTAGGTAGATCGGGATAAGCCCCCCTAGAGATGTTTACCCTTCTTCTGAGTACATCTCTAATGAAATATATTGATGGGGATATCTTAATATCCGTCGACGTTGCCCAGGTGCCGAAACATTTGTATTTCACGGCAATTTTAAGACAACGCGGTAGTGGTATACGGGCGTTATTGTATTTCTGAATTAACTACTACCTAAAAATATACACACACCCAGCCGATTGCCGGAATAGAACCAGCGACCCTTAACCCACTATGCTACCGAGGCTGGTAACTCTCAAACTAAAAGACAACATGTCATGAAAATTTTACACGAATCTACTGAGAGTTGATACTAACTGAAAAGTATGTGTTTTTTTTGTTTGTGCTGCCATATCTCGGAAAGTTTGGGACCTTTCACCCCATTACCTGTCAGATATTAGATTTCTCTGGTTTTTTTTTGAATAATTACCTGTTTTGGTAAAAAATTATATTATTTTATTTGTATTGCTAGCGCATATTAAGAACCAAGAGGCTTGGTAGTGTAGCTAAGGTACTTCTCGTTAACAATATTGATAAGTGGAGATGGAGGAGCTTAAGAAGCCTTCTTCTCACAGGAATGTGAAGTTAACTGTTGACTGTTTTAATAATACGCGATAATTTTGTTGGAAATACCTATCAAATATATAAACAACCTGCTGCAAATTTAGGTCAAATAATATTATATTATTATATTGAGAGTGCGTCTTAATAATTAAGAAATTTTATAGTTTTAAGAACAGTTAAGTACTTGGCGTCAAAATTATGGATTTTTCGTCCAGTCTACTGGCATCCTCTAAACCTATTCTTGCTATCATAAATAGCCAGCAACGTGGGACTAGGATTAAAATGCAAGAGTTATATCTTAAACTAACATCATCGCAGGATTAAAGTATTTCAGGAACCACACCGGTATAAAACAAAACTTTTTAGTTACAGGATTAACATACATAAAAAATGTCTTTTTGCTTGGCTAATACGCTTGTCACTTTTAAAAAATACGATGCACACGTGAGCTCTAATAATTTTGAGTCTGGCCTACTTTCATGGCAATAAAAATAAAGTTATTGTCTTATTTTTCTACTTATATGCTTGCTTTTAATATATTTTCGAACTACTGATATATACAGGGTGTTATCTTTCATACAATAACTTACGGCAAAGAAAATACTCTGGGAAATGCCTGACAGTATTAAACTACTTTTCCGCCAAAAATTTGTTTGTAATTCTTCTTTGATTGAAAATGTTGTCCCTACAACAAATCTCTTAGTGTGTAGATGGTGCACTGAAGCTTGACATTGTACTATTTTGAGGTATCTTTTTTTTAAATCGTGTTTTTCAAACTCTTACATAGACGTCTATGAGAAAGTAATTTATGTTAGCGATATTATAACTCTGAGTCCAACATTATTTAATATTATAATGGACATCTAAATGGACTTCTCCAAAAAACCATTTAGATGTAAACTGATGGTGGATGAAAAAATAGTCGAGCAGGTAAAAATTTTTAAATACCTAGGGGTTAACACAACCAGTAACAGAGACGTGACAGAAAAAGTACGAAATCCAGCACTTAAAGTAGTCATGGTATCGGGACAACTAAAAGACGTAATATGGCGGAATAAATACATGACGATAGAGAGCTAGACTCGAATCTACAAAACATGTGTAAAACCTATTTTAACTTATGATGCAAAAACAAGAAGCGAAACACAAAAGACCAAACAGATAATGAGAACAACCGAAATGAAAACGTTAAGAGCAATGACGGGCAGAACGCTAAGAGATAGAATCAGGAACACGACAATACGAGAAGAATGCGAAGTGAGAAATGTAGTAAAACTTGCTAGAGACAGGAGAAGACACTGGCAAGACCATGTCCAACGCATGAATTTTGATAGGTTAACCAAATAAGTCATGATGGGAAAGCCAGACAGGAAACAACCACCAGGAAGACCTTCGACAAGGTGGAAAGATATCTGGGACTCAACATCCACCGAGGCGTAAAGCTATATTAAAGAATAGGATCTTGTCCTAGAAAGAAGAAGAGAAGAAGAAGATATTATAACTCCGTAAAATAAGTGTCCATCCCAAAACACGCCGTATATAATACTCATCAGGGATTATACATAGGGCGTGGTGTGGCCTGTAGCACACGTGGTATAGGGAAATCGCTAAAGTGTTACAGGAACAACGCGTATATGGAAAAAACGATTCACGTCTTGAATCTCCGTAAATTGAACTCGGTAGGAAACAGTCCTAGGCAAATCGTTTCAAAGGGATGAGGTTCTCCATATAAAAGACTGGCTGAAAACGGTTGCACGAGAAATGACTGACTGAACGGATGTGAAGTATTAGCGTGACGTGTATTCGTAGCATACACCGCTCTGGGAGGAATTAAGCGGACTACATCCATTGAACATTTTCCATGAAAATACTTGTAAAAAAGACTCGAGTCGCCAACTTTTCTTCAATGTTCCAAGGAATCAAGGTTACTGGTGAGTTTTGCGTCTCCTGTTCTGAATGAAATATGTAGCTGTTTGGGACCAGAGCCTCAAACATAACGGCAGTATTCCACCGTTGGTCGAATTTGAGCTTTGTACAGAACAAACAGTTGTTGTAAGGTTTAAAATTTTTCTAGTTTTCGAAATAATATTCCCAGCTTTTGAGAAGCTCTGTTAGCTATGCATGCAATATGTTCATGCCAACAGATATTTGCTCTCAAATTAACGCCCAGCAAATTGAGTGACCATGCGAGAGGCATGGAGTGTCCCGACATAACTATGTCGGGTTCAGCATCGTTAACTTCTAACTTCTTTAGAAAAAAACATCCGCCTGGGATTTTGGATGAGCCGTTGGAACGTGCAAAGAGAATTAAGAAATAACCGCACTGTCATCTGCAAAGCTGTAGATTAGATTCCTGGGCCTTTTCAGCAGATCATTAATATAAATAAGAAAGAGAGTAGGAGGCAGCGTGGAGCCTTGGGGCACACCGGGGATGATAGTTAAGTTATATACGACTGCCACTCGTAAAAAACACTCTGAGAAAGCACGAGAAAACTTCAAACACACTAGCGTCACTTAGCCAATAATCCGCCATGCCAAACACAGTCGAATACCTTGAATATGCAACGGCTCAAGATTCTCCAGAGTGTTCCAAACATATGTTACATATGTTAAAAGATCTCCTGTTGATCTTTGCTTACACAAGAGTGGTCGCTAGTAATATTGAATCCTTCTAGATATTTAAGAAGATGCTTAGTCTTTTCTATAACTTTCGATGTTATTATAACTTTTGGCCCTTTTCTGGATTTAATTAGACTAGAACATATAAAAGTTATATTTTATTTTCAACAACTCTAAGGAAATTGTTAAGAAAGAATGGTGAGTTATATCGCCAAAAATAAAAGTTATTCGAATTATTATATTCGTAATTATCAACTCAAAAAACATAAAATTCTTTTAGAATTTTTGGCAAAAATATATAAAAATAAAAAAATATGAATTAAATAAAAAAAATTATAATAACCGGACAAGCGCAAGTTGGATTTGCGCAATTAGTGTTCAGTACGTTGATTGTTTTTAAAATAAAAATGTTCTTTACGGAAGTATAAAATGATCAGTGACTTCACAAAACAGACCCAAATGAGTTTTCAACAAAGTTTGTTTCCGATCTTTATTGAGAACTGATGACCTTGAAATTTTTGTTTTTTTTTATATACCAGATAAATTATTAAAGGTAATGCACCCGTGATAATTTTCGTTCAATCTACACCCCGTGGAGAATATTTCAGAATTTTTTCAAAATTTTTGGATCAGTATTTTTCGAGATAGATAACAACGATTTTTAGCGATTTTTTCAAAATAATACAAAGTGTGCGGATGTAAGACATTATATATATTTTTTATATCGTGTCTTTACAAGCTTTCATTTAACACCCCATTCGATGACCTAGTAAAAAAATTGTTTTTCACTTCCGATTTCACCCCCAAAAACTAACCCCTTAAGTCAAAATTTAACCTTCAAAACTACACGGCTCTGATGAGGCCATCAATTTCTATATTAGTACCAAATTTCAACTTTCTACGTCAAATAGTTTCGAGAAAATCGGGTGTGGCAGACAGACACCGAAGTTCCGTACGGAACACTAAAAAGACTCCAAAAACGGCCAAAATGCCCACTATTCGAAGAGGGGAGCGAAATGGGCCAAAATAATTATTATATTCGTAATAAGCAACTCAAAAAACATATAATCCCGTTGGAATGTTTCGTAAAAATTATGTTCGAGTCAAAATAAGTCCTTAAAAAAACGCAAAAATGGCATTTTCTCAGTGGTTTTTTTACTAATTCCACGCTCGATAATTCCTAATCTATCCATTTTTGGACTTTGTGTAAATGGGGCCTTTTGATTAGAAATGGCTTGAAGCATAATATAGTACAGCCGATTTGACTGAGATCCAGTTTCCATAAGATTAGTGCGGGGTTCTTTATGACTGCTATAAAATAAGCAAAATATATAACTTCTTCATAAATATCATCTGTAGAGTACTTTAATAATAACTTTTTTACTAATAATTATCAGCTGAAGCTATAATATACAAAAAACATAATCTGCGTGCCACAGAAATATATGGATCAGTTTACTAACCCACTAAAAAAAGTGCATAAATTTAAAACAATTGTTAAATTGAATTACCACATTATTAATAAAGTTTTTACATCTTTATTAAACAATATCAAGTGTGAAATAATATATTTAATCTTCTGTAAATTTTTAATATTAAAAACTCATCCCTGTCTCTGTTGGTCACTCTAAAAAATATTCTTTATCCTGGAATAATACGGTAGTCGCTTTAACAAAAAGGCAAACATATAACAAGGGTTTACTTTTTACGGGTTAAGCAACATTGTTATATTTTTATCGATTTTTCAACAAGCTAAGAAATACGATTAATCTTTCATGTATTACACGTCCATATGACACCCTTTAAAAACTTGTCATCTTCTAGAATTTATATACAAGATATAATGGTTATTAAAATTTTGATTTATTAATTTAGTTTTTATGTGCCAATGTGTACATACATTTTGTCAGCGAAATTTTTTGTATGTAATATAGACCGTGGTTGAAGATTCTTTGATACAGTATCGATTAAATTGTCAAAAAGTAACAAAATGAAATAGAAGCTTCATATAACTTCTGTATTATTTTTTTTTCAAATACTGATAATGAGATTTAAAATGAAAAAATTGATAAAATAATTGAATTTGACTGACGTAGGTTAAAAGCTGACGTGTGACAGTAGTAGAGGTGCAAAAACTGTTTAAATTCGTTTAGAGCACCTTGAAGATAAGTGAAATTTCTGCCAAAGTTAGCTGCATTTGACAATTTCATTTCGTTCAAGACACAAACGCTGCGTAGGCCTATAGAATTTTGTATTATACACCAGAGAGTATTTGCTCACCTAGAAATTTCAATGTAACTGCCAAAATTTATTACCTAATTAAACCTTTTTATTATATTAGGTAAATTTAATTGTTCTTAACAAATGTCCATCGTAAAATTGTTTAGATAAGCCATTTTGGTGAAATCACAAATTAAAAACCAATTAGAACAAATTTCCAAGTTTTGCATGGTACTCGTTTTGAGGCGATTTCTGAAAATTCCAGTTGAAGTAAGAACTCATTTCAAGTTTGTAGGGATTATGGAAATTCCTAGTGACATTTTATGATAAAAACTATGCTATATATACCATTGCCCTTTTGGAAATTAACCATTCGCAAACAGTACTTTGTCACTGATACAGGCTTGTTTTGTGAAAATGCCAAAAACGAAAGAATGTTCCGTTGAAAATCGGGCTCTGATAATTGCGAGACATCAAAAATGGTCACTTGAATAGACAAATCGAGAGTGATATGCGGATGCCAAGGAGAGCGATGGACTACACCGTAAAAAAGTTTCTGCGGGACATGGAATTTTCAACCAAAAACGTTCAGGAAGACCTCGAAAAAAAACGACTACCGCTGAAGACAGAGCTATAACAATGTCCAGCAGACCTAATAGCCAACTACCCCCATCAGAAACCACGGCTCAAGTAAACCTGGAGCGGCCCATCCCCATCAGCATGACAACAGTGAAGAACAGGTTAGCAAAAGGTGGACTATACGGGAGAGTTGCAGTGAGTGCCACTTCTTAGGCAAGTGAATAAATGTAAACGATTAGAATGGGCCCGAGAACATGAAAGTTGGACATCAGAACAATGGAATTCCGTCCTTTGGAGCGACGAATCAAAATTCGAAATTTTCGGTTCAAATCGACGAGTTTACGTGCGGCGGTCAGCTGGAGAGAGGATGTTGGAAACCTGTCAATTTCGTACGGAACACTTATAAGATAATAATTTTAACTAATCCTTCTGTGTAATATAAGTGGAAAAGATAATTTTGGAAAACACAGAATAAAGATTTTTAGTTATTTAGGAAATATTGAGTTATAATAACAATTCCGTTTTGTTCAATTAAAATATGATAACAATATAAACAATCTACCCCAGACTTAATATTTTTACATTTTTAGTACTTATGGGATCACTGCGGTGTCTGTCCGTCTGTCACACCCGATTTTCTTCGAAGCCTTTTGACATAGAACACATAATTGATGGTCCAATCAGAGCCGAGTAGTTTTGAAAGTTAAATTTTGACTTGTAGGGGAAAGTAAAAAAAAAATTATGAGACCATCGAGCAGAGTTTCAAATGAAAGCTTGCGAAAATATCAGTTCGAAAATATATGTACCATAATACTTGCACATACTTTTCTTTGTATTATTTTAAAAAAATTACCAAAAATCGATGTCCTCCATTATCTCGAAAAGTACTGATCAAAAAATTTTGAAAAAATTTTGGAATATTCTCCATAAAGTATAGATTGAGCTAAAATTATCATGAGTTTGATAATTTATCCGGTATACAAGAAAATCTATGAAAAGTATGTTTCTTGACGTATGGTCGGCGTTTTTGTAATATAATTTCAAGTATGTTACTGTAGCCGAGTGGCAAGTCACTCATGTACTGAAATATAATCCCATTTTATTTGTTTATAATTAAACAAATATTTGGGTGATAAATATTTGTTTCCCACTTTTATTACTAGATTCTAGCCTGAGCTAGATTGATTTATTCGCTACTAGGTAGCTAAGATGCTATAACTATTATACATTATTGACTAAGAAAAACGTGACAATTCATATTGCCTAGGTAAGGATTTTATTTTATTTTAAAAGCAATCACGATACGGAACACTAATTGCGCAAATCTAACTTGCACTTGACCAGTTTTATTTATGGACATTCATTAAAGTTTTTGGTAAGGAAGTTTTTCGCCGATTTGTCAAGGAAACATTTCCTGTGTAGATGAGCTACGTTTAATATGTAGATTTGTTGAGACTATTCCTGCTAATTTGTTACATGTCCAATTTCAACGACATTTTTTACATTTGTTTATGTTATGTGATCTAACAAGTGACTTATTTCAAATGAAGTGGGATAAATAGGACATGTAATCAAGTTAGTGTCACCATGGAGTTACTCTGCTTATATCCATTTTTTATTCCTCCGAACCTCACACCTCCGATCAACTGAGTTTAGGTAAATTACAAACAACTCGAAAATTAAAACGATATTTGTTAAAAGATCTATTGAAAGAATATTTACATTTTAATAGGAAAAGTAAAAGCATAATTATAAAATGATCTAACACGTTATAGTGACTTTAGTGATTATTAGTGTAAATTACTGCTAAATTAACTTTTCAAAGCAATTTCACTGTGCTAACGCAAAATTAAGTTATTACACCGTTTATTATTATTAATATTCTAGCAAGTATCTAAAGAGAAGAAAGATTGTATATTTTAATCAAGAAGAGTAAACATAAATTACAGTTAAATACTCTCGCTGATATGTCTGAAATATAAAAGTCCTATTAAACTTTAGAAAATCATATGTAAATTGATCGTTAATACCGGGCAACTTTAAGTAAATAACATGATAATATTTAAATTGGTAACTTGATAGAGTTTTTGTCAATACCTAATTACTACTCATAAAGCGAATAAAGTTTAAAATCCTGATTAGTCACAGCAGGATAAGAATAGTAATAACACAAATATACATATTTATATGTTTATTTTAAAATCACATTTCAACTAATCATTCCATTGCATTATGTTCATAAAAATTACTTTCCAGTGCCCAAATAACTCAGAATTAAATAACGGACATTTGAAAACGATGCGAAAAAAATAAATAAATTGCATTTCCAATTCCACCGGTTGTGCCAATTTATTTCACACCATGAGTTGTTGAATCATTTTAATTTCATATAAAGGTTTTAATTTTATATAGAGATATTAAATAATATAAAATAAAATCTTAAATATACTGAAAAAATTTACTTTTCTACATTTCATGTGTTTTGGAAATAATCATTTTTGTTCCCCAATATATATATATATATATATATATATATATATATATATATATATATATATATATATATATATATATATATATATATATATACCGTCGACACTCTATATAGTGAAAGACCAAAATGTTTGCCGAAATTTCACTATATAAAGAAAAAATCCGTATATATTGCTATGTATGTATTTTATATTGGTAATCATTTACTTGTATTTTATAAGGTACAAGCAATAAAAAAAATTGCAAAATTGAATTATTAGAAAAGATTTTATTAAACATTTGGAAGTTTAAATAGTACATAGGCTAAATACATACATAAAGTCTGTACGTTATATCTTTACCAGTGCGTCATAGTTTTCAGGCCATATAACAGACGACTATTATATTATTTGTCTTTTCACCAATAAATCGTAGGTATTGGTAAAAAGAGACAAAAAATATAATAGTCGTCTGGGATATTGCCTGAAAACTATGACGCACGTGTAAAGATATAACGTACGGACTTTATGTATGTATGTACTACATACGAGATAAAAAGAATACAAAATCTGTTAATACATATGTACATACTACGTACATACGTACTAGGAAAAATAATCAGTTATTTTCTTTTGAACATTACTTTTGAAAAATAATTGTTGCTCAACAAAATTCTCGCATTTATTCAAATGCATAAAGATTTGATCAGGTACACTTTCCTGGCCCCTGAGAGTAGTTCGTAGGACATTCCCCGGTTTCAGTTTCTTCTTCATGATCTTCTATACTTTTTATATCGTCAATTATGTCTTGGTCAGCTGGGAGATCTGTCGTGCCAACATCATTGTCGATTTCTAAGAAATCTTCAAGTAAAAAATCTGCGTCGACGGTAGCAGTTTTTTATAGAATACGATTGCCTTTTTAAGGTAGCGAGATCCATTTCGTCTTCTTCTTCCTATTCGTCAATTTTTTCAGTAAAACCTGCTTTAGAAAAGCAGTTTTTGATAGTTTTCTGAGAAACATTTTCACTTCATACTTTAGCGACTTCGGTTATAAACTCTTTAAGGGTAATCAATTTTTGGACTGGAAGGTTGTTATCAATCGCATTAACAATTTTGTGAACAATTCTGTTTCGGTAATGATGTTTTATGTTTTTTATAATACCCTGGTCCATAGGTTGCAATTTGGAGGTCATGTTTGGTGGAAAAAAAGATCAATTTAATATTCCTTAACTTTTTACTTACAGTAACTGGATGTGCAAGACAAATGTCTATAAACATCACAATCTTTCGCTTTTGGCTTTTCATTTTCGTGCCCAGTTCTTTGATTCATCTTTCGAAAATCTCCGAAGTCATCCATGCCTTTTTATTATTAGCGTAATCTAACTCCAGAGATTTAACTCCTTTTAAACAACGGGGATTTTTTGCTTTTACCTATAAGCAGTAATTTCAGTTTTTCTGAGCCATCCATGTTTGCTCCAACCATAAGTGTCACCCTTTCTTTACTTGTTTTAACACCAAAACATTTATCACTTTTAAAAGCAATAGTTTTATTTGGCAAACATTTAAAAAACAAACCAGTTTCATCATAATTGAAAACGTTTTTTGGCTCGTACTTTTTCAATGCACTTTCTAAAACAGTTTCAGTCCAAATATCACAGTCCTCCTGACTAACGCTTGCACTCTCGCCAGACACCGTCTTGAAAACAATTGAATTGCGAGTCTTCCAGGCACTCAACCACCCTTTACTAGCTTGAAAATTAACGCAGTTAAATTCTTTAGCACATTGTAGAGCCTTTTGCTTTATTAAATTTCCCGATATTGGTACGTTTTGATGCGTACGGGCCACTTGAAACTATCGTAAAACTGCTTCATTTACATCCTCGTAAGTACTCACCCGTACTCGTTTTCAACTGCTTGGAACACTAGGTTTCTTGATGATACTGTCGCGACTTTTTATTATCAGAGACGCAACGTTGAGAAACACCAAATTTTGCAGCAACATCAATTTTTTTGCAGCCTTTATCAACTTCCTCCAAAACTTTAATTTTCTCAGCTAAACTTAAACACACTCGCTTGGACATCTTACTTGATTCTTAAATAAAAAGAAACTGAATCTGTATTTGCGAATTACTAGGCCTCGACTATAAAATGGGTTTTTTCCCCGGGTTTCTATAAAATGGGTTATTCCCCGGGTTTCTCACAGAAATCTACCTGATTTATTGCCAACCATTAGGCTTTATAAACGCGTTAAGAACCTTTTCAAAAGAATGCGTCATAAAAATGGAATTCGTGCTAATTTTAGATAAAAATAGGAAACCCGAAATGGCCAAGATCTCAATAAATGTATAAAAATTTATACATAAAATTCCGGTAAATATTTTATTATATAGAGTGTTACTATTTTACAGATTCACTATATGCAGGGCTTTTTACATGAAATTTCATTAAAATATTCTAGGTCTTGAAAAAATTGCACTATAAAGAGTTTTTCACTATAAACAGTGTCGACTGTATACATATATATATATATATATATATATATATATATATATATATATATATATATATATATATATATATATATATATATATGTATATATATATATATATATATATATATATATATATATATATATATATATATATATGTATATACATATACGAGGATGGATTGAAAAGTTCGCGGCCTAGTCAAGAAAACAAAATAAAATACGTACAAAAATATTTTTATTTTTCGACGTAATCTCCACCTGCACTTCTTCCACCTGCTTTCCAAAGCTTCCACACCTGTTTCAAAAAAAGATTCCTCAAGGTCTTCAAAATACTAGTTAACTGCATCTTCGTTTGATGAAAATTTCTGGACACCGAGGTGTTTTTTAGGTTTGGAAATAGATGAAAGTCCAAAGGTGCCAAGCCAGGAGAATAAGCCGGGTGAGGCAGCAATTCAAAACCACAGCCACGAATTTGAGCCATAGACTCAACAGACGTGTGAACACGAGCGTTGTCCTGATGGAACAAAACTTTCTTTCTCAGTACTCCTGGGCGTTTCTCTTTAATTTCTTGACGTAAACGACGCAAAAGGGTGCAATAGTAAATCGAGTTTATTGTTTCGCCTTCAGGAAGGTAGTCCACCATAATAATACCTTTAGCATCCCAAAAAACTGATGCCATCACTTTTCCAGCCGACAGAATTGCCTTCGCTTGCTTTGGGGTCGGTTCACCAGATTTTTTTCCACTGCTTGAATTGTTGTTTTGACTCTGCAATATAGTGGTGAACCCAAGTTTCGTCCATTGTCACAAACCTGTTAAGAAAATCTTGCGGATCAGCCTCAAACATCTCCAAACAGTCGCGAGAAATCGTGAGTCGAATTTATTTTTGTTCAACTGAAAGCAATCTGGGGACCCACCTAACGGAAATCTTAGAAAATCCAAGTTCGTTGGCAATGATATTTTGTGTTCGTTCATATGAGATGCCTATAGTGTCTGCAATCTCCCTGATAGTTAATCTACGGTCTTTGAATATGAGATCACACATTTTGCCGATGTTTTCTTCAGTCGTAGACGTCCTAGACCGGCCGGAACGAGGGTCATCTTCGATGCTCTCTCTTCCACGTTTAAATTCTGCAACCCATTTTTTCACAGCGGTATATAACGGAACAGATACCCCTAGTGTTATTTTCATATCATCGTGGATCTCCTTTGGTATTAATCTTTTTTTAAACAGGTACTTGATGACCGCACGTTGTTCAATTTTTTCCGTTTTTTCCATAAATGCTACACTTGGTCTCACTCAACTCGTTCTAACCTAAAAATCCCAAATTCTACAGCAACAAAATTTTACACTGTGACGACCAAAGAAAGTATGAACTTATTGGGGGTACTACAATAAAAATGTTATAATTGTTTTTTGGTGAGGCCGCGAATTTTTCAATCTATCCTCGTATATATATATATATATATATATATATATATATATATATATATATATATATATATATATATATATATATATATGTATGTATAGGTCATTCTTGGTAAACTGAACCCCCATTAGTCCATAAATTGACGCAATTTATGAGGATACATCTGGTCCAGATTAAAGCTTATGATGTGTAGTTTTGAATTTTAAGTGGCATATTAAGAAATTGTGCTGATTTGGGCTCAATACCAACCCAAACCTGAAAATGAATTTCAAAAAATTTCAGAAAAACTAAAGTAAAACTGTAATTTTCTAATATAACCAAGAGTTTTCTCTGATAATCTTATTCCACCCCCCAGAATTCTGAAAAAAATCACCATGATTATACGAATAAAAATGAGTATTAAGTTTTAGTTTCGAGTAAAAAATTGTTGAATATTCAAACTATGGCAAATACGCTTTGATAAATATCTCCAAAAATTGAGGCCATAAAAAAAAACTTTTCCTATAAAAGTTGTAGGTTTTTGGGATAGAATAAGATTTTCAGAGAAAACTTCTGGTTATATTAGGAAATTACATTTTTACTTTAGTTTTTCCGAAATTTTTTGAAATCCATTTTCAGATTTGGGTCGGTATTGAGCCCAAATCAGCACAATTCCTTAATATGCCACTCAAAATTCAAAATTATATTTTCTGGATCAGATTGTATCCTCATAAATTGTGTTAATCTGTGGACTAATGGGAGGTTTGGTTGACGAAGAATGACCCATTCATCATTTATTCATATATATATATATATATATATATATATATATATATATATATATATATATATATATATTTGATTTCTTGAACCTTTATGTGAATAAATCTTGTTTATGTATCTTGGGTTTTGGTTCATCAAATGAAAATCTTTGAGTTCTTTTGACTGTTAGTGTTAGTCTTTACACTAACCATCGACTGAAATACATCAATCACGGTCACTTATTTTCGAGACATGGCAAAATAAAACTGTTTTTTTGAAAATGCCCAAAACCAGGGGCGAAACGTCAAAATAATATAAAAAAAATTCAAAAGAACTTAAAGATTTTCATTTGATGAACCAAACCCAAGATACATCAAAAAAGATTTATATATATATATATATATATATATATATATATATATATATATATATATATATATAAACATATATACATATATACATATATTAATATAGATTACAAGTCCCTCGCCGCATCTGTCTGTCTATGCACGATTTTCTTAGGAACTACACAACATATTCTATTCTGGTTTTCACTAGTGGATAGACTGTTTCACGAAGAACATTTAGTTGTATAATGCCCTTCCACTTTCCATTCCCTTCACCACTCCAAAGAAATATGGAAATATTGGTACAGCCAGCATCTTGATAGCAGCAATTTAATTACGTCCTGATTGTTCTGACGACTGGATCGCTCCTGAATGGACGGTTTTGGTAGTTGTTGTATTTTGGATGCGATATAACATGCTATTTTTTCAGATATTCAAATGATGTTAAATATCCCAGTATTGAATATTCACGATACGCTTTTGTCGATCGATATCGATCTTGATAACGGCACATTTGCCCAACTAAATCCCATCCTGTCTCTATTCTTTAACTACTGTGATTGATTGAAGTCTCTGTCAGCAGAAAATTTAGGATCATCCATAATATATATATATATATATATATATATATATATATATATATATATATATATATATATATATATATATATCATGGTAGACTACAGTTATAACAGCTGGTTTAGCGAAGCGCGATTGAAAGAGGAAGAAGCTAAATATAAAATAGAAGTGGTCTTAGTGAATCGCTTTGAAAAATTCCTCTTTTAGAAATTACCAGTTCAGTTTCTATGTTCTATGTACCTGATCTAATGGCAAATTTAGTTTATTAGAGAGATTGTCTACAGCTAATTAAAATCTGAGCCACTTTCAATCTTCTTAACTGATCAAAAATCAGTCCTCAGATTTATCTTGTATCGCACGAGGTCGTTCAGATCATTTTTTCATCCTGATGTCATGAAAACCCAATTCAATCGTGCTGCACAATGTTTCTTTTCATTTGTTACTAGTTATGTTTACTATTATTATTATTATTATTGGTATTTCGTTTGAACGTTCTCACGAGGTATTCGACATAATTTGCCTAAAACGTAGAGACTTTATGAGTACTCTAATAAATAATCTCGTTAAGTTGTGTTTAATAAAAGTTTAGGCTTAAAGTATTACAGAGAATAACGTCATTATTATATCATAAATTTCTGCGCGATTTGCTATAATTTATGAAACTGTCTTATTAACGTATTTACGTCAAAATTACCATTTCATAATCGTATAATATAATCCAATCATTTTAAGCTTGCATATTTAATCTACAACAGTTGTTTCGTATGATTTGAACAGCCACCATATTCCAACTAATGAGCTAAAACGTCAATCTGGTAGCGGGCTTGCTTCTCTGGCGGCAAATTTAAATACCTACAATTATACAACCCACTGGAAATTATTTTTGTTTCTGAAAGATTAAATTTTTGTTTTTAAAATGGGGGGAGTATCAGTTGGTATACTACTTTTTAAATTAGAAAAACCTGAAGGTGTATTAATAATTATTAGTATGAAAAACCTGGTCAGTTTTACTGCCCTAGAAAAAATTAATTAATAGAAAAAAAAATCACACTTATAGATTTCTTAATGTTTTATGGTCCCTAGATCACGAAAAATGTAGAGACTCCTTTCCATCAATCTGCTTGCCTGCTTGTCGGTGCTCTAATTCTGAAATGAACTGAGACATCAATTTCAAATTTGATACAAATATAACAGGTAAAAAAGGAACAGAACTTATATTTCTTGAGCATTAAGGCTCCAGAGAAAACGCGAGAAAGCGTCGACAGGTTTTATACAGTCTGTTCATTATTATGAGAATTTTTCCTGAATTTTTAAATATAATCACTTGTAATTAAGCATATAAGAGGTGCAAAGTGTGAGGCGAGGGATAGAGGGGTTGCTATATACATATCATGTCATGGCCGTCGGGGTCGGAAAATATTAAAAAAATGTGTTATTTTTTCATTGTTTTCAATTAGTAAAAGTTAAACATGTACCAAAGTGAAATAGGTGGGAAACTGGAGAACTTGCTCCACATATATCCTATTCAGAGTTCTTGGAGTCGAAGACTCTGGAAGCTGTGTTATTTTTTTATTCCGGACCATAAATAGTTTAAATTTATAGTCAAAAATATTAAGGGGTTCTGGGGTGGAGAAAGGAGTTAGAGGAGTTGATCTAGATATATCGTAATATTTATCCTTTTTGTGATTATTTAAGTCAGAGAAAAAAAAAAGAAAAAAATTGTTATGTCTTCATTATTTTCAGTTACCTAGAGTCAAATCTATAAGGGTTGGAAATGGGAATTAGTAGAGTTGCTACCTACATATTATGTTACGTTTCCATTTCAGTAACTTTGGTCACTGATTAAACCTTGAAACTATCGGTATCAGTAAAGTAGGTTTATTAGTTCCTTTGATTTTTGCGGAGATGTAAGACTGCGAATGAAGATAGGTCTTAGGAGAAGATAAATAATACTAGGACGTCATAAATACGGTGACAGTAGTGATACCGAGATGTTAACGAGATGCCATACCTTGACAGAAATAAAATGTTGGGTTATTTTTTAAAAAATTTTTGAAAGCTTCTATTTTATATGAGTATGTGATTATGTAGTGAGTGCTATACTCAGATGGAATAGTGCACACTTCAAATGCATCCGAAAACAATGTGTTTTACACCTCAAAGGAAATAGATAAAACTAACCATCTAAAATTTTCTCGTAAGAAACCATAAGCACTAGTATTTTACATGAGATATAACACTCACGGACCTTAAAACGCCGCCATTTTGTCGAGAAAATATTTTTAGTAATTTAATACTAGATGAAAACCCTAGATATGAATTCCATTGCGCCATATTATTAAATGGGAAGGAATTAAAAGGCGTAAAAATATGTAGCAATTTAAAATTTAATATTTGAAAAATTAGTTCACCAAATTTAAAGTAGTTCTTTAAAGTTTAGTGTTCATTGTATTAGTGTTTTGTACGGAACACTTATGGGATCACTTGGTGTCTGTCCATGTAATTTTAAAAGTTAAATTTTGACTTAAAGTGTTTTGGGGGGTAAAATCGGAAGTGAAAAAAAATTTTCACCATGTCATCGAATGGGGTGTCAAATGAAAGCTTGTGAAAACTAGAGTTCAAAAAAATATATGATGTAACACACTTTTCTTTGTATTATTAAAAAAAAAAGCAAAACTCGCTGTCCCCCACCCTTATTTCCAAAAGTACTGATTAAAAAATTTTGAAAACATTCTGGAATATTCTCCATAAAGTGTAGACTGAATGAAAATTATCATGAGTGATTTGAAAATTTCTCTGGCATATAAAAAAATAAATAAAAATTTCAAGTTTTTAACAAAAATCGGTAACAAACTTTAGTGAAAACTCATTTGTGATGTGTTTTATTAAGTCATAAAAATAGTTAGCGATTTAAAAGCGGATTTTTGATTTTGAAGCGCTGCATATTTTACTTGTATATGTCTAAATTCTATATTAACTGCATTGACTTAACAATAGTACAAAAGTTTTTTAATTAATATTAACTTGTTGCCACAAAAAAAGAATAGTTGATTGGTCATATTTGTGTGTTTATATGTATGATCTTACAGTAAATTTTCTTCATATGCATTTATACAGGTTGTATTTTGTTGTAATATTATGTATAAAAGTCCTTGCTGGTATTCAACAATGATAAAAGGAACTTTAACTTTTCATTTACAAAAAATACTTTTAAATTATGATTATAAGGAATAGGAAGACGAAACATCATTGTGTTTACATAGTTATCAATAATTTTATAAACATATGGCGTAAAGGTGTGAGGTCAACTAGAAAACGCCTCATTACTAAAGAATTTTAGTGATGATACAAGATAAATAGCTAAAGTTGATTACCTATTAACTGGACATTCCTAATAAATGTAAATATCTTATTATGTTGTTAGAGTTAAAAGAGTACTTACAGAGTTGGATTTAAACCTAATTTTAATCATATCGTGCGTTTATAAAGTATTATCTCTCCCTGTTGACAGGTTTGAAATAACTAAACTATAATCATTTTGTTTGAATAAATGTTAGGTAGATTATTTAATTGTGTTAGTCGTAGTTTGGCCAACGTGCCCTTTAAATACATAAAGTGACTTCAAAAGTAATACTTTTTAAATAACCTTTAACTCTAAAGTTACAAAACAGTCCTAACTTCGTGGTATAGTTTCGCCTTACCATGTGTAATGCTTCGGGTTCGATCGCATTTGGTCAGCATACTTATTTATTGAAATAATAAGCTAGGGAACATATTACGTCATGCCGCTAGGCGGCAGACCTCACCAAGCTCTAAAAGCCGTTAGTGCTTTAAAAGGAATGTTATTGGTGGGAGGACGATTAGTCGGAGTTGGGAGGACTAAAAACCGAATCGGACGAAAATTGGCGACGGTATATTGATGGTGGTGGGATTAGAAAATAATGATGTTAGAGACAGTGTCATTATGTTCTCGAGTGGGACTGGATAAATCGAAGGCCATCACTAACAAAAGTATACTTAAGCGGGACACCACGAAAAACGTTTGTAAGTAGAAGGTCGTCCTCCATCCAGGTTCGTGGTAAATGAAAAATGTAGAACAAGACAGCAAAATAGTGAGCTTCACCTCCTGGTTATCGATTTTTAAATTGAGTTTAAGTTTTTAAAGATCCACTGTAGAAAAGTGTTAATTTTTGCGAAAAATCTGACAATCACAGTACATTTTAGAAAAAGCCTGGGGGTTATTGTATTTCTATAAAAACTACTACCTGTATATAAGCTGTCTGGCCTGCCAACACTACTCGGTTTTCCCAAACAGTCACTCATCCTAGTAATAAGGTCAGCGTAGATGAATTTGATAGGATACCCCAAAAATTCAGTATAAAGCTAAACAACAAGTTTCTTAATTTTTAAGTTAGTTAACAACTTACATTTTACCCTTTTCGAAATCATAGAATTATACTCTCGATGTAATAGTTTAAAAATATGTATAAATACGTTTTTTCAGTCAGTTTTTTATTACAAATATGAAAAATATTTATACCATACCATAACTCGTGATTTCACTCCTTATAATACCAAATAATAATGCTTGGATTTAGTTATCCTCTAGTGCGAGAAACTCAAGCTGAGTATTTATTTTAAAACTACGTGTTTACAAGGGACATATTGAGTAAATCACTATGAAATTTTCAGCTAAATTTTCTTTTCCATGTCATCAGTAGAATTCGCAATATTACTGTGTATGTATTTTAATTTTATGATCTTCGATAGTACAATTTATTTAAATTATCAAATTAAGGAATGATTAGAAAATTTGCCATAAAATTTACAACCCAAGGCATTTATTAATAAACTGCAACATATATTACCCACCTCACTAACATAAAACTTCTAAAAATATATTTATTAAATAAAAGTTGATTTTCAAATTTAAGAATTTACGACCTTAAGTGTTTTTTTTTTCAAGCAAGGTGTGAGAAGTTATTCAATATAAAAGACACACCTTAGCCAATAAAAATCTGTTTTAAGACTCGTAATGGCGGTTAAGGGTTGATTTTTGGTTTAATGGATAATAAAAATCGGTGTTTACAGCCTACAATAAAAAACACAGGTTTATTGTTATTTAAAGTAGCGATTAGCATACCAAAGTTAACTTGTTCTAGGGACTACGGAGTAAAATCCTAAGAAAATAAGGCAGGTTTTTCTGCCAAATTGTCCACACAATTCTTGGTTCCAGAGTAATTTCGACAGCATTTTTTCTGCAAACAATGAAAATGCTCTATTAAGCTTGAATCACATTATATGCAAATTGAAGATAAAATATTTAGTGTTAAAGGGAAATTGATGAATGCTATACAACGTGTCTCTGCAATTATTTATGTTCAATTTACTTTGCACTCAACCCTATGCGTCGAGAGTATATCCTTAGCATAGATTTAATTTATAGTATACTATAAGATTCTTCAAATTTATTTATTTAACATTTTATTAAACATTAGCTCTGAATCATTTCTAAATCTTGCGTTCTTTGGATTTCTTACATACATTCTTGTATACCTGCCACTAGGTAGAAATATTTACAACAATTAAAAAGTAATAAGAATAATAAAAAAACCCGTCATGTGCAAGTTGGACTTGCGCAATTAGTGGTCCGTACCGGGGTTCCTTTTAAAATAAAATAAAATCCTTACCTAAGCTTAGTTAATTTGGCCCTGACACTTTAAGATCCAATATGTATTTTCACGTTTTTGCTTAGTCAGTAATGTATGATAGTTATAGCATCTTAGCTACCTAACATCCAATAAATCAATCTAGAATAATAGAATCTAGTAATAAAAGTTGAAAACAAATATTTACTCCCTAAATACAATATTTCATTATAAACACATAAAATAAAATTATTTTATTCAGTTTGCAAAGTAGCAAAAAAAATTAGGGCATTAGTTTTTTGGGATGCAAAAGGAATTTTGTTAATTAATTACCTTCAAACCAGTAAAACCATCACATGAGAGTATTATTGCAACTTTTTGGATCAACTGGATGAGAAAATTCGTGAGAAAAGGCCCGGTTTGCCGAAGAAAAAAATCATCCTTCATCATGACAATACACCTGCTCACAGAGGTGCTTTGGCAACGGCAAAACTGGTCAGATTAAAGTACAAGTTATTGGAACATCCATCCTATTAGCCAGATCTGGCTCCGTCTGACCTCCATCTATTCCCAAAGCTCAAAAGACTTCTACATGGAACGCGTTTTTCAACAATATGAGGTGACAGCATCCGTAGATGGGTATTTTGAAGGTTTTCTACAAAACCACTTCAGTAAATCAATTGAAAAATGACTGGAAAAGATATATTGCGCTTAAAGGAGATTATACTGAATAATAATAATAATAATAATAATACCCCTCAGGGGCTAGGGGAATCCCAGGATTCTCCTAGTACGGGCATTGACGATCCCGAGGTACCTGAGTCATGTTGTGCTGTCTTGTGTTGTCCAGATTATGTGTAACAAAAACGCAATCTTAAGGTGTTTACCGTGCCGAGAAGATGAATGGCTCAGCGTTTACGAGTCGCGAACGGTTCCCCCGGATACCGGGCGCCCTCCGGGAGTAAGTAGCCTTGCTGTGGCATCCAGGCTCTGCCGCAGTCGACCCCTCTTTCCTAGGATACTCATGGGAATACTATGTTAAAGAATAATAATTATAGTAATGATAATGGAAGGGTGTTGCGGAGGCGGACCCCGGTCGTACAAACAGCTATAGCAACACCACAACAACAACCACAGACGACCCAAACAACCACCTCAGCCGAAACTACTCCCGATAGTTTTACCAGATCCGACATTGTAGGTGATGGAAATTGCCTTTTCCGTGCAGTTAGCTTACACTTGTATGGCCACCAAAACCATCATGAGAAACTCCGAGAGGTTGCTCTAAGATATTTACAACAAAACTGGTCGGAACTTCACACATTTTCATTAATTGAAGTCGACGATATAAAAGACTTCAATAACTACTATAATTATATGAGGAAAAATGGCACCTATGGAACGAGCCTAGAGATACTTGCCCTCTCGGAAACACAAAATAGCAACTTTCATATCTTCTCAAAACAACGAAGAACAAGACATACAAAAATAACTTTTACGGACAGACCAACAATAATAAGCACGGGAAAATACAACGAAACTATTTACCTTCTACTAACAGGCAACCCAATGTCGGGACACTTTGAGCTTCTGACACCACAAAACATTGAGAACATTCCAGACAACAGCAGACCAATAAAAGAAGCATCGGGCGAGCGACGTAACGGTCGAGGACATCGCGGGAAATGGCAGCTCGACCAAAACGATGAAGACCGGGAAACCGAAAATGGACCTGCCAAAAGTGTTGTGCCGGCGAGTAAGCCGACACCCACCAAGGCGGGAAAGTCACAGCACCAGGAATCAATGAACACGCCATGCGTTGCTGTAATGAAATCACACCTGACAAAGAAATCACTGACAAGAGAATCACTCGCCGCTTGGACCCACCACCACCAGTCCCAAGCGCAACCGACGTAGATGCGGGACAAATACAACCACCAAAGCCAGGACAAACCGCGTATGTTTTGCAAGGACAACATGCAACTACCAAGGCTGGCAAACCAAGACAGCGGTTAAAGTGGACAGATGAAATGAATAGAACAGTGATGCGCTGTTACTACACCGCCACCAAACTAGAAACAGTGACATCAGGCTACAGACTGGAACTACACAGACTTTTCTTTACCGAATATCCACATCTGCAATTACTTGTTACAGAACAGAGAGTAATAGACCAAAAAAGAGTTATTACCAAGAACAATCGCCTCACACCTTTCGAATTGCAAACCATCAAAGACACAGTAGCTGCTGAACTGAACACAGACCAAGTAGCTGCTGAACTGAACACAGACCAACCAAACAATAGAAACAGTAGAGCAGATACTGAACCAATCTCACACACACAACCACCCAGTCGAAAACAACAAGACCCACCACCCAGCAGGAGCATAACTCAAAATAATATTTCAAAGCAAATAGCAAGCACCACACGACACCATATCACAGACGACAAAATGAATGACTCACCACCCTCAACAACATCTACACAACATCACCCCGAATCACCTCTCATACAAACACTCAAAGCAGAAACGCAGTCACATCTAGCTCGATGGTCAGGCACCGACCCTACAACAAGAAATCCCATCCCTCGTTTAATTTTCAAACAGAACACACAAATAATCCTCAACACAATAAAGAAGCACATAATACCACAGTACATAACAGACTTAAGCACGATCGAAGACATTCACACAATAATATATGCAGCAGCAATCACCACTATAACACAAAATAATCAAAAACTCCCGCAACGACAAAGAGACCCCAACAGCAGAAAACCTAAATTTAAATGGCAAATAAGAATAGAAAACAAAATCAACAACATTAGAAGAGATCTGGGACACCTTACCCAGTTTATGAACGGCAACGCATCCAAACGTGTCACACAGGGTGTAGACAAGATCAAATCTAAATCTCTCAACCGAACACTGCCAGAAATCGTTGATACTTTGAAACAAAAACTATCCGTATATGCTGCAAGACTCCGTAGATACAAAGAATCAAACGAGAGGAAAGACACCAACAACATCTTCCGAAGAAGCGAAAAACAGTTCTACCGAAAAACTATGTACAACGAGCAGACAGTAGTAACTGAACCACCAAACAAACAAGAACTCGCAGATTATTGGAAAACTGTCTGGTCAGAACCCAAACTACATAATAATAACACCACCTGGATCAAAGCCGAAGAAGATAAACACAAACGTGTGACAGAACAAGAAAATTCCACACTAACTACAGAAGAAATTACAGAAACAATCAAACACACACACAACTGGAAATGTCCTGGAATAGACAATATACAAAACTTCTGGTACAAACAGTTTACCACCACACACGAAGCACTCACACACCAAATCAACTAAGCCATTCTACAACCACACACATTTCCCACTTTCCTTACACAAGGAATAACATACGTTAAACCCAAAAGCTCAGACACCACAAAACCCGTCAAACTACCGACCTATCACCTGTCTTCCAACCCTATACAAGATCATCACAGCCGCAGTTTCCAAGAAAATAGAACAACACCTAACAGACAACAGTATTATCACAGAAGAGCAGAAGGGATGCAGGAAAAATAGTCGAGGATGCAATGAGCAGCTGATCATAGATAGCGTGATTATGGGACAAACCAGAAAAGAACACAGAAACCTTCACATCGGTTACATAGACTATAAAAAAGCCTTCGACTCCATACCCCACAGCTGGTTAATTAGAGCCCTAGAAATCTATAAAATCAACCAACACCTCAGGCAATTTCTAGCGCAAATTATGAAAACATGGAAAACCAAAATACCCCTAGAAACACAAACCGACCGCATCCAAACAGAAGAGCTGTACATCAGACGAGGTATATTTCAGGGAGACTCGCTCAGCGCTCTATGGTTTTGCCTCTGTCTCAATCCACTCTCAAATATACTAAACAGAACAGAGCATGGCTTCAATATCAGACACCAAAAAGTGAATCAACATAAAATAAACCACCTCCTATACATGGACGACATAAAACTCTACACTGCCACACAAACACAGCTGAAAAAACTCCTCAAAATCACAGAAATATTCACCTTAGATGTCAATATGGAATTTGGTCTAAGTAAATGCAAAGTGCTCCATATCAACAAAGGCCAATGGAAGTGCCACCATGAGACAGAAACCATCAACAATGAAACACTCGATAACATGTTCGACAAAGAAACATACAAATATCTAGGCTTCCAACAAAGCACCAAACTCAACCACACTCACATCAAAACAGAGCTCAGAACCGAATTCAAAAACAGACTGACGAAACTTTTGCAAACAAAACTCAACTCTAAGAATCTCACTAAAGCCATCAACACGTTCGCTATACCTATACTCACATATTCATTTGGTATCATCAGATGGTCACAAACAGACATAGAAAATATTCACATCCTTATACGATCTCAATTCACCAAATACAGGAAATTACACCCCAACGCATGCAAAGAAAGACTTACCATCGAGAGGAAGGCAGGAGGAAGAGGAATTATAGACATCAGATCATTACACGCAAAACAAATACAAACACTTAGGAAATTCTTTCACAGCAAGCAAACCAGCCTCCACACAGCGACAGTGAAAGCAGACAAAAACTACACACCTCTCGACTTAGCCCGGGCAGACCACTCAGCAGACACACACAGTCACACCCAATTACAATAGGAAAAGATGGAAACGTGGTCAGAGAAAACACTCCACGGAAAACACAGATACCACATAGAACAAGACCACGTAAATAAAAAACAATCATACACCTGGTTACAGGATGGGCAGCTATTCCCTGAGACTGAAGGCTTCTTACTTGCCATCCAGGATAAAGTCATATTAACCAGAAGCTACCAAAAGCTTATCATCAAAGACCCGACTATTGCAGAAGACAGATGTAGGAAATGCCACCAGCAGAAAGAAACTATCGAACACATAACGAGCAGGTGTAACATATTGGCCGGAACAGAGTACACAGCCAGACATGATTCAGCTGCCAAAGTAGTTCACCAAGCACTAGCCACAACATACAAACTCATAGAAAACACAGATCCCTACTACAAATACACGCCAACATCCATACTTGAAAATGAAGATTACAAGCTCTACTGGGACATCGGTATCCATACAGATAAAACAGTCTCCGCCAATAGACCCGATATTACTTTTCAGTGCAAAAAAGGAAAAGTCACCTATCTAATTGACATAGCTGTCCCCAACGACACATCCAAACGAAATACACAGAAAAAATTTCCAAATACACAGACCTTGCAACGGAAATAAAAAGGCTATGGGGACAAGGAAAAGTCATCATTGTCCCCCTCATTATATCAGCAACAGGCCTTACACCAATAACATTCACACCACATTTAGTGCAATTAGGACTCAACACAGACATACACAGAAACATTCAGAAGTCAGTGATTTTGAAAACATGTAACATTGTCAGGTCATTCCTTAATACGGAATGGTAATAGCGTTTGTGCTGACTTGGTTTTGGCCCGTCAGCCGAACATGGAACCACATTGATCAAATGTGAGAAAGAAGAACTTTTTGTAATAATAATAATATATATATATATATATATATATATATATATATATATATATATATATATATATATATATATGTATATATATATATATATATATATATATATATATATATACGAGGCATGTTTTTTAAGTAAGTACCGTTTTGCGATTCCGCCGCCGCAGCGATACGGTCGGCGTTCCGCGCATGCGCGCTGGTAACCTACATCTCATGTCTACGCACTGACGCCATTACAGTCTGATTCTTCATTGTATACGTTGTTTACTGAGTGTTTAAGATGCCTCCGACAATCGTGAGTCCCGCCGATTGTGAAGTACGGGCTGTTATACGATTTCTTAGTGCTAAAGGCGTAAAACCGATCGATATTCATCGTGAGATCTGTGAAGTTTACGGACAAAACATTATGAGTGATGGAATGGTAAGGAAATGGGTGAGAGCATTTAAAGATGGCCGCACAAATGTGCATGATGAAGAACGGAGTGGGCGTCCTTCGGTCGTTAATGAAGATTTGGTGCAGAAAGTGGACGAAAAGGTGAGAGAAAACAGACGCTTTACAATTTCATCATTGTGCGACTGCTTTCCTCAATATTCTCGTAGTGTTTTGTATCGCATTGTGACCGAGAACTTTTTTCTCAGGCGGCAGAATTTTATGAGGAGGGTATTCAAAAACTGGTGCCACGTTATGACAAGTGCCTCAATATTCACGGAAATTATGTAGAAAAGTAGATTAAGGTACAGGCTTTCATGTAAAAATAAAATTATAGCGATATCTTTGCACGTCTTTTTTTAATTCCAAAACGGTACTTACTTAAAAAACATGCCTCGTATATATATATATATGTATATATATATATATATATATATATATATATATATATATATATATATATATATATATATATATATATATATGTATATATGTATATATATATATATATATATATATATATATATATATATATATATATATATATATATATATATATATATTTGAAATTCAACAAAGTGTATATTGTATAATAATTATAATTATTAATTGAAATAACAAAAATAAGAAATAGTATAGGATTACCATAATTATACACACCATAAATATATAGACATACAAAGAAATGGTACAAAGACGGACAAAACAACGTTAAACATAATATTAAAAGCATTAAACATACGAAAATACAAAAATAATTAAGATTAGAATTTAGATGTACCTTGGTTTAGGAGAAGATAATGTAGGTAGGTTCCGGTTTATGACGGCAATACCCAGAAAGAAGTCTCACAACCAGCACTCTCTTAGAGATCATCAGGCCCCGTAGAAATCCCCTATCGAATAGAAGGCATTTTTCAGTAAGAAGGACTTTAACCGAGATATAAATCTTGGACCACGCATATTTCATTGTTCAACAGGCTGATGCAACTATAGACGGGAGAGCCTTTGAAGAAAGTTGATCTATGAATGGGGACCTTTAATATACTACTACTCCTGGTGTTATATGTATTTGTTGCTCCCAGCATCTCAAAAAGGTGTCTATTATTGTTTACAAGAGTTAAGCACCTTAATATGTAAAGACACGGAAAGGTTAAGATTTGTTGTTTTATAAATGTATCTCTGCAGCTTTCACGTAAACCTAGATTAAAAATCAAACGGATTATTTTCTTTTGGTTCACAAATACATGTTTACTGGTCACACCAGCAGCACCCCAGGATACAACATTATTAGACATGTGACTAAAAGCTAATGAATAATATACAGCCAAGAGACCGCCACTATCAAGGGTACTTTTTAAGCTTAAAATTGCAAAATAAGCTGAGTTTAATTTAGCACATATGTGATCTATGTGGTGCTCAAAAGAAAAACTATGATTCACAAACATACCGAGGAACTTGGCTTTCTCCTCAAAATTTACATCAAGGGAGTTGGCATACATCGACGCTAATGGTTTTTTATTAAATATATTTATATAAACAGTTTTCTCAACATTCAGTATAAGGCCATTTCTTCTGCACCATCATTCCATATCCCTGCACATACATGAAACATCATCATAAAGATCATCTACAGTGTCCGAGGCGTCACAAAGGTGGTATCGTCTGCGTACATGGTCACTTGCCCTGTTCTAATATTTAATGGCAGGTCGTTTACATATAGTATAAATAACAAGGGTCCCAAGACAGATCCCTGTGGGACGCCAAGATCGACCGCTCTCTTTTTACAAACAATGCCATCATATTTCACCATTTCCCTGTCGGGCATATATGACCCTATCCAGTCCAGCAGGCTACCACGAATGCCAATATTGTATAATTTTTTCTTCAGCGATGTTTTGTGTACCGTATCAAAGGCGATAGAAAAGTAAAAAAAAAGCATTATAACATGTTTACCGTTATCAACGTTGCGGAAAACCTGATTTAAATAGTGGAAAGAGGCAGACTCAATTGATCTATTTGGCAGAAAACTATGTTATACGGAGTGTAGTATGTTGTATTTGGTAACAAAATTTATTACTCGTTGGTACACAATTCTCTCAAATATTTTTGAGAAAGAACTAAGTATAGATATTTGTCTATAATTCCCTACATTATTACGGTCACGTCGAGAGACCCTAAAAAGGATGTATAGCGCAGTATATATGAACCATACTTCAAATTTCCTTCCCCATCTTATTAGCCCTTTATATGTTCGACTATACAAATTTGAAAATAACACAATTTTTAGATTTCTCTGCTCAAGAAGGACTTTTAACAAAATATCTACAAAGCAACTGCAACATACCAAGAGAAATCGGGAACTACGTCTTTCATAATCTATAGCCTCGAGAACGTGAAGAAATGCAAAATTCTAGGAATGTGATTTTTTCATGAATACAGCAAGGAAAGTAAAGATATAAACGTGTAAATATTTATTTCAAAACCATCATCCAATTAGGATATTGATATTATTTATAAAATATTACGAACGAGTTGTGAGAATACATTCTCGACGCGACGAGTTGAGCATCAGCATAGCCGATATATTTGGGAATAAGAAATTATAAAAGCATGTAGTAGTAAATTAAATAATTGCTCCTTATTAACGGATGTTTTATCTCTAATTTTCAAAACCGAGTGTCTTACCTAATTCCAAGCATAAATTGTAACTCCACAAAACACCCATAAAACCACTCAAAAATCTCTGAAACCTGACGTAATAGAGCAATTCTGTAAAGATTCATTTTCTGTAGTAAAAATTGCACTTATGTCGTTTTTCTCCTAACAGGCCAACGAACTTCATTAAATTTTGTTGTAGCATTGTAAAAGCAGAAATAATTTATTAGGAAAATTTAAGAAAGATGCAGAATATGTTAACAACGAAATACAAACCGTGGTATAATTTACAATATCTCTCTGTTAGCAATGCAAAATAATTTTTCTCACCACTCTTCTGTCGCTTTTTGTTAAAACTTATTCCTTTTAAGTCTTTTCTTAAAGAGTATAATTTAAACCATTATTGGATTAAGAATTTAAATGGGTGTTCAGAATCGTTTAACCCAAGATAATTGAATAAAATGGAAAAAACATTTATAAGTTGTTGTTATCTTATGCCTAAAAATTGGACCCTCTAATCTAATTAAAAGTTATTTAAAAGGTTGTTTTCACTCATTTCTCCGCGTAAACTTTGAGGAATATTGTTTTTATTTTGAAAACAAAATCTTTGGACATTTAAATGTGTTAGTTTTAATTGGATTGTAGTAAACTTATTTCCATGTAAACTGTTACTGTAGTTATAAAAAAATATATAGACAATACAAGGCCTTCCTTTTAAGTTTTTACAAAAACAATGAAAGAAAAAAAAAATTGTTACAAATCGTTTTATTGTTTCTTAAAATATTCACCTTTACGAGTAATACACTTTTACATACGTTTGAATCAATTCTCGAAACATTTTTTCCACTCTGAAGTTGGCACGTCAAGAACATGATTTTGGAAGGATTTAACAGCTTCTCGAGGTGATGAAAATCGCTGTCCACGCATTTTTTTTGACATTCGGGAACAAAAAGGAGTCGTTAGGCGATAAATCAGATGAATACGGGCAATGAGACATTAGTTCGATGTTTTTATCCGTCAAATAATCAAATGTTTGACGTACTATGTGAGAGCTGACGTTGCCATGATGAAGAACGATGCGACGTTTCCAGTTGTTTTTCCTGATTTTATCAATGACTTATGGCAAACGAATTGTTGTATACTATTCAGTAGCAGTTCTTCAATCCTCTAAAGCAATAGTTGCAACATGGCTAGTATAACCAAAGAAACGAGTGATAATTTTCTTGGAACTGCTTCGCGAACGAAGCTTCGCAAATCGTTGGATTCGGTTCATCTCGGAAAATTCAAACAGTTGATTGTTGCTTAGTTTCCGCCTTATACGAATATATCCAAGTTTCTTTTCCTGTAACGGTGTTGCATACCGATTTTGCTTATCCTCGGTAGAATTTTTTGAGCATTTCCTCACACCAATTGACAAAAGCCTGTTTTTGAGTTTTGATCAAATTATGCGGAATCTATCGGGAACAGATCTTTTTCACAGCAGGTACAGTTCATGCAAAATCGAGTCTTTTCTGATGGTGGATTTATTGCCTAAAGTTGAACGAAGCGATTCGAGGCATTGTTCTTGAGTTAGGCGTTTAATAAAATCGTAAAAATCATCCAACGAAAACCTTCACGTGAAATTTCCATTCGTCTACAAAAGTGTTTTTTTTAAAGGCTCACTATAAACAAATTACTAGGCCAATTTCTGAGCTGCCACCGTTTTAAGCGGCCCATAGACGGTCTATATTATTGCGCAATAATTGGGTTTGTGCAATATAATTGAACGTGTGTAAACAGTATTGAAAGGTTGAGCAATAGATTGTACGAAATCAAAATTTATTGAAATATATTGCACAACCTGGAAAATACTGTGCCAGGGGCAGGATGTGGACAGGATTGTGCAATATCCCGTCAGTCGGTATCAACAGGTGATGGCCAACGCGTCGTGATGGCGGATAAAAAAATTGGATAAACAGTTCATTTTGGAATCTATCGAAGTTTACCATGGACTTCCGGCTCTATGGGATGTTAAATGCAAAGATTATACTAATCGCGTTAAAAATGGTGAGCAATATGACGTGCTGGTACAGAAATATCGCGAAAAATACCCGGATGCCGAGAAGCAAGATGTTGTGAAAAAAGTAAATTCTTTGCCGACAAATTTCCGGAAAGAACCGAAGCGTATTCGTGATGCCGAAAAGAGTGGTGCAGGTGCAGAGGATGTTGAACCTTCACTATGGTACTTTGATACCACCACCATGGTGGTACCACCAGATAACTACGATAAAATAGCTACAGCTTGGGCAGTCGAACTTCGAAAAATGGATTCGCAACAGCAGTTGTTTGCAAAGAAGGCCATGAACTTTGACTTGCAGGAATAACATCGCGCAAGGCAGTGTCCTGTTTCTCGATTTTAGGAATAACCAAAGCAAGGAGTTCATCGAATAATTCACCGTCCGTGCGTAAAAAGTTGCGAAAATCATTCGGTTCACACATTCTGAGTTCACTGAGTAATTTTTCGTGGGTGTACTTCTCCCTATCAATGGTTGGCCCATTTCCTTCGTGTCTTCTTTTTCTTTTTTTCGCACTAATAACGCCCACAGCAATTGAACAACAGAGTTCAGTGTCACTCAACATGACGTCACTTCGCAATACCGGCGGGGACTGACAATATTGCCAAGCACATTGTACGTCTGTACTGGTGATTGCGCAAAATATTGCATAACCATCAATATCGCCTCCATATGATTCTATTTATTGTACAAACCCAATTATTGTGCAATAATATTGAACGTCTATGGGCAGCTGTCAAAATATTGTGCAATCCATATTGCACAATAATATTGACCGTCTATGGGCCGCTTTAGCAATAACAAATCTCAAATAATGGTAATAGCACCATCTAGCGATCATTTATATATTATGAATGTTTTTACTTTTCTCGTAAATAATCACTTCCGGAAATTCTTGTTTTTTCTCCAGGTTTTCAGATCAGGATGACCTGCATTTTATCTAGAATTTCGATGTTACCATGATAACGCAGTAGCAGTAACTAATCGTTATGCATTGTTTGGAAAATTATTAATGGTGATTTAACACATCGCTTCGATTAGTGTTATTAGTACTAGTAGCATGTGTAAAGCAATAGCTAATATTCCAGTAAAACAAATTTGCATAAGAGGACTAAATCAATTTAGCTGGTATATAAACGATATTATAAGTAGATATAGACAGTTGCTGTGATATATGTATTGACAATTTTATCCTATATTGAAACGGCTTTCATTTGCCAAATTGCCAATATATGGAAATTAGTATTCACTAGCCGAAGGAGGACGAAATCATACATGGTTATTTTTTAGAATTACCAGGAATTTGGCAACTGATTTTGATTTTAAATATGTCTGTCGAATTTACCAAGGGAAAAGGAAATTTTTATAAGTATAATATCGGGTGGCGCATAAGTAACGCTATGATTTATTTAATGAATAACTTTTTTCTTTCTGATTTTATTTAACGTTGGCGTTTATTAAAATTTAGAATATAGTTTAGAAATATGTTCACATTATGTTTTGAAGATAATATCTTTCAAATGGTGCCCATTGTTTGCTTCGACCTGACGTGCTCTTTCCAGAGCATTTCCCATAACTTTTCTTAGAATTTCAGGTCCCAGCGCCCTCACTTCTTCTCGGATATTCGTCTTAAGCTGTTGGATGGTTCTTGGCTTATTGGCATATACCTTACTCTTTAGGTAACCCCAAAGAAAAAAATCGAGAGCCGTTAAATCGAGCGAACGCGGTGGCCAGTTAAAATCAGAAAAACGCGATATTATTCGATCGGCAAAAATTTCGCGCAGGAGAGCCATCGTTGGACGAGCTGTGTGAGCTGTGGCTCCATCTTGTTGGAACCACAATTCTGGATTGTTCTCTACCTCGGGCCTTAAAAAATTTTCAATCATTGCCCGGTATTGAATGCCATTCACATTAACCGCATCTTGTTCGTCGTTTTCGAAAAAATATGGTCCAATGATCTTTTCTGAAGTTATTCCACACCATACTGTGCATTTAAGTGGGTGCATTTGATGTTCAACAATTATTCTTGGATTTTGGGTGCCCCATATTCTGCAATTTTGTTTATTCACGTAACCACTGAGGTGGAAATGGGCCTCATCGCTCATTATGAGTTTGTGAATAAACTCGTTATTTTCTAGGCACAATTCTTGCAAACGGCGACTATATTGAATGCGTCTTTGTGCATCATTTGGTTTTAACTCATGAACCAATTGAATCTTATATGGGAAAAGGTGTAAATTATGTAAAATTCTTTGCAAAGACCGCCTAGACATCACCAACTGCTGAGAACGTCGCCTGGTGGAAGTTTCGGGGTTTTCCTCAATACTTGCTTGCACCCGAGCAATGTTCACATCATTTCGAACTGCACGAGGTCTTCCAGCACGCGGAAGATCACAGACAGCCCCTTGTTGCCGAAAACGCTGAACCAATCGGTAAGTTATTGGAGCGCTAGGTGTGCATTTCGAACATGAAAGAAATTTCGATATGATCTTTGTGTCTGAATAATCGAATGCTGACTTTCATAATCAAATTGAACAACTTTGGTTCTTTGTTCTGTGCTGAGTCTTTCCATCATAAATTTCCCAAGATTTTCAAAGTTAATTCTGAAAAAAAAAAATAAAAAAAAGACGTTAACAAAAAATTTATTCACTTATTAAATCATAACGTTACTTATGGGCCACCCTATATTAACTGAGTTCAGTAATCACTGAGACACTTTAATTTCACAGCAGCAGGTATTCCACGCGAAATCATCATCATAGGTTCCCAACGGGGGCGGTTCCGAACCCCTCCCCCCCAGTGGGCGCTGGAGCCTTCCATAGGGGCAGTAGCGGATCCAGAGATGGGGGCGGGTTAAAACAGTCAAGGGGGCGGCCGTGACGTACCTACCTATTGAGGAAATTAATATAATAAAATACTTTGAAAATTCTTACTATTTTCATGATTTTTTTTTCTCTTTTTTTATGGGTCTAGCACACGTGCTACAGGTAAGTCCCTAAAGCGCGACACGTGCGCGGAAGCAACACGTGCGCGTGTCTAGCTATCTAAAATTTGTATCTTATTGTTTCATGTAAATTTAAATTAGCATTAGGTATACGTATACCTAATTCAGTTTAGTATTGTCAGTGACAGGAGTTGAGTTTCGGATCACAATGTGTGTACACGTGAATCAAACGCCCGGCAATAGTCAACTCGTTCAACGAGGATTATTACGGTAGTGTTTCGATCTATTTAATTACTTTGTCGATTGCAAACGAGAGGAACTAGAAATAAAGCAGAGTGTAGTGTTAGATTAAGACAATAAGTAAAAAATATGGAGATTTATGAGAATAATTTTGTGAAATTGTATGAAGCTAACGAAACGATAAACGACGACCTTGATCATTTTACTGTTTACGGTAATAAGAAATATAAACAACAATTTTTTTCCTTTTTCTCCCATGTTTGAAAATGGAATATACGAGGAACACACGTAAAGTTTTTATAACAGAAAGAACAATGGATACCTCAGGAGACTCGACAAGAGGAAGAGTTAAAAAAAAAAAAAGAATCAATGGGATTATTCAAGAGGGGTAAAAAGCTGATAAGACCACCACAGAAAGAGAAAAACAAAAGAGTAGATAAGATAAACAATTTGATAGAAAAGATTAGAGAGCTAATGTCAGATATAAAGGATTTGAAACAAGATCAGAAGAGATACCAACAAGAGTTGAAGAAACTAAGAAAGGAGAATGAAGTATTGAAAGAGAAAAATGAGATAATTAGAGAAAACGTGAGAAGTATGGATTTAAAGATGAGTAGACTGGAAAAAGACAACGTAAGGAATAATATTGTAATATCGGGAATGAGTTTTAAAGCGAATAGCCAACCAGATCTGAAAATGGATGGAGAGGAGTATGGACACAAAATACAGATTAAAGATGTGATAAAAATGAAAGCGACTATATACAAGATAGGGAGATAAGGAAGCTGTAATGGAAAATAAAAACAAACTGAGAAACCTAAGGTTTATATAAACAACGATTTAACAAAAGATGAACGCGAAATTCAAAAGAAATTGAAGCATATAGAAGAGAACGAGGGAAAGAAGGGAAAAAGGGTGAAAATAGGATATCAAAAAATCGTAATCGAAGGAAGAGAATTTAAATGGGACATTAAGGAAGAAAAACTGAAATAACAAACAAAGAACACTACCACCATCAAGTCAAAAAACTGAGAAAAAGGAGAGAGATAGGTAAATTGACGACGACCCTGGCAAAGATAAAGGATACGGAAGAGAGGACTAGTAAAATGAATGCTTTGTATCGTATTTGGCTGAGCGTGGGATCAGTGCAGTAGCTAATTTACTGTCTAAGAAAAGGAACAGCCTGCGCATTACTGAACGTGGCAATTTGCGACTGATGTTGAAATTGGAACCCTACATTAAGAAATTGTTAAAACTCCACCAGCCTCAACCATCTCATTAATTTTTTTATTTCTTATTGATTTTGTGCTTATTTTTAAATTTTTAATAAACAATTTTTTGCTACATTTGATGATCGTTTTAATTAATTTCTACTTTGTGATTCTTAATGGATACGAGGCTGGTTTGAAAAGTCCGTGCAAAGTCCGAGAGATGGCACCACCGGCGCGTATCGAGGTCGTGTTTAGTTAGTAGCATCTCTTGAATGAACGCACACCAAGTTTCAGCCATATTGGTCTATTTCTTTGTGTTTGGCATTCGTGTGAATCAAGAAAGTCGAGTGATTCTCAAGAAATGGACGAAAAAGAATTTCGTGTGGTGATTAAACATTACTTTATGAAAGGCAAAACGCCTCAGGAGACTAAAGAGAAGCTTGATAAACATTATGGTGACTCTGCACCTTCGATTAGAACAGTTTATAAGTGGTTTCAAAATTTTCGGACTGGCCATATGGGCACAAGTGACGCTGAACGTTCTGGACGGCCTGTGGAGGTTACGACTCCAGAAATCATTGATCAAATCCATGATATGGTGATGGATGACGGAAGAGTTAAGATGCGTGAGATTGCTAGTGCTGTGGGCATCTCGACTGAACGGGTACATAATATTTTGCATAAACATTTGGACATGAGAAAGCTATCCGCAAGATGGGTGCCGCGATTGCTCACGCTTGACCAAAAACGGAATCGTGTGAAGTGTTGCAAGGATGGTTTGCAGCTGTTCCAGAAGAATCCGGAGGACTTTAAGCGTCGTTTCGTCACTGTGGATGAAACATGGATACATTACTATACTCCTGAGACCAAACAACAATCTAAACAATGGGTTACCAAGGGGGAATCTGCACCAAAAAAGGCGAAGACCGTTCCTTCGGCCGGAAAGGTATGACGACTGTCTTTTGGGATTCGCAAGGGATAATCCTCATCGACTATCTGGAAAAGGGTAAAACTATTACAGGTGAATATTATTCATCGTTATTGGACCGTTTGAAAACCGAGCTGCAAGAAAAACGCCCGCGATTGGCCCACAAGAAAGTCCTTTTCCATCACGACAACGCACCAGCACACACCTCAGCAGTTGTGGTCGCAAAATTAATGGAAATAGGATTCCAACTCGTTTCACATCCCCCCTATTCTCCAGACTTGGCTCCCTCGGACTACTATTTGTTCCCCAATTTGAAGAAATGGTTGGCGGGACAAAGATTTTATTCAAACGAGGAGGTGATTGCAGACACTAATGGATATTTTGCAGACTTGGACAAATCCTATTACTCGGAAGGGATCAACAAACTAGAACATCGTTGGACGAAGTGTATAAGCCTAAAAGGAGACTATGTCGAAAAATAAAAAAGGTTTACCCCAAACACATAAGTAGTTTTTATTTTTGCACGGACTTTTCAAACCAGCCTCGTAGATAGACATATAAAATAGGTATAGATAATATGCAAAAATATTTTAATATTTGGTATAATTAACTATTACGGAAGCGGGGGCGTTAGAATTTTATTTTCTTGTAAAGGGGGTGGTGGTCCAGAAAAGATTGGTAACCTCTGATCTAGACCAAATAATACGTTTTGATCATACTTTTAAAATTTAAAAGACTGTTACTATATAAATAACTTTTATAACAGTATTTAGTTAAAGAAATATAACATTTAAATCAAATGAAAAAGAAAACAAAATGATTTATCTAGTACTTGCAAGATGTAGTTCTAGAATAAGTGCTGAATTTGAGTAGTAAAGTCTCATAATAATATTAGAATCACACAACATATCGATACATCCCTTCTACCCAATTCTGCGAGAGCGAAGCCGTTTAAAAATTTAGTTTAGTCTCCGTTTTAAGTATTATATTATTATTTAGAGACCATTTTTCGTCAAAAATTTCAGAGGGTGATGTTTTTACGAATACAATACTCCCAGCCAGGAAAGTAAAAATAATCTACTCTGCTAAGTAGTAAATCAAAATCGGCCAATTTATTATGGTTATAATCCCTCCATTGTCACAGCCGAAAATATGGAAAAATGGTCATAATACTATTAAGAATATATATTGAAGGTAATGAAAAATTGTTGATATTAACATTGAAGGTAATGAACAATAACTTAATTTTTAAATTTCTCGACTCAAAGAACCCTGAAATTGACATGTAACACGATGTATATGAAGCAATTTAGCCAACTCCCTACCCCACCTCTTCAAGTCCCTATATACTTTACTTTAAATAATATGCTTAAAATTTGTCAGTTTCATCAACAAAAAAATCTCGAAAAATTTTTCTTCTTCTTTTCTGGGTTAAAATGGAAAGTAATGAATAAGTAACCTAATTTGTGGATTCCTAGAGTCCAAGAATCCTAAAAAGAATATATTTTACTATATATACCAAAAAATCCCTCTAATGTTCTCTCCTACCCTTTTCACCTCATATAAATTTTACTAGAAATATTTATGTATAAAATTGGTCTCTTATTTCAACAATACCATAGGAGACAGTTATCATATTACAGTTAAAAACCATACGAAATTTATTTACTCCACCCTTTTGGCAGAAGCGATAACGCTCAACAACTGTAGGTTACATCCCTTCGTTAGCTGTTATACATTTACCAAGTTTCAAATTGATATTTCGTTAGACCGACAGATGGACGGACGAACGGACCGACAGGCCGACAGATACACAGACAAACCTAAACCTTAAAACGTGAAGAAAAGCAACAATGCTGAATGGTGATTTTCTTCAAGTAGCCAATGCTTTCCTTTAGTGAGGAAAGTAAAACAAGAAAAAAACACTACATGCTAAAAGCGACAACATAAAGAACTTTTGCCCTTTTTTGTTAAAATAAATACTTATAAGACTTATAGAACTTGCTTGCCCAACACACAAATTATTTGAATATAACCTGTGTTACATTTTTTTTGTTGTTAACACCCCAATATTGAACAAATGTCTAATATTGATGTATCTCAAAATAAATATTTGATGGGTATATCGCGCCAGCATTTATTTAAAGCAAACAAATCGTCCTCTATGGGCATAATTCCTAAATAAACCCAAACGATATTAGCAAAAAATTTATTTCAATATTTAAGGTAAAAAAAATTTTTCGCATCTTTTTTAAGAGTAATGATTTTATTTCAGCTTCACGATGTTGTTTCGCTTATTATCCTAAAGGTCTAGGTTCGATCTCCGGTAGAACAGTATACTTATTTATTTAAGTAGCAGCGTCGCCAAACACTTAAAGCTTCGTTGTTAAGAGGCTTCTCGAGGAGGTAAAGACTGCTGATAAAGATGCTGGTCAATCAATAAGTTTTGAAAGCGAACATGAAACAAGATGAATTAATGAGTAGAAATATATTTATTTTTCTAGTGATTTTCAAATTCATCATTTCTGAAGGTTTGGTTTCCAACCCCTCCAGCGGACATCATCCCCAAAGCAGAACACTGCGACCCCCTTGTCTCACCGTGGAACAAATGTTTTTAATATGAAATGCGGTATTCTTCTTTCTCCAAACTTTAGTTCTGCCATCAGACCCAAAAAGATGAATTTTAGTTTCATCACTAAAGATTACAGATTCCCAAAATTCAGGAAGTTTAGTAACGTATTCCATAGCAAAAGCTAACTGCTTTTTGCGATTAGCTTCTGAAATCAACGGCTTCTTCCTGGCTGCAGACCGCTTATAGCCTTCCATTATCATATCTTGTAACTTCTAAACCTTCTACCTTGAACTGTTCTGCACATCCAAATCTCTTAAAATTGGAGATAAATAACAAGTTCGTACCGCCAATATAAATTAACCTGACAATATTATAGAGGATTTAATCACTGCTTGTGAACAAACATTTTTCGAAAATAGTTCCCGTACTTCTTCTTTTAATTTTGGTGCACTTTTCTTGGGATCTATATTTATTTGTCTAACAATACTGGCCTCTGCACGTGGAGTCAGTTTTTTGAGACGACCGGAGTGTGGTCGAATTTTATAGGAACTCGTTGATTTATACTGGTTTACAATGTACTGAACAGTAATATGCGATTTTTTAACAATTTTTTCTATATTTCTGTACGATTTTCCATCTTTCCACAAATCAGTTATGATCTTTCGAACTTAAAATGGAATTTCACAATCTCTGTCGCTCATTTTCAATACTTCTTTGAAAACCCACTGCAAAATTACTAGCAGCAAGTGACAGATTATAAAGTATGGCCGAAAATTATTCATTTGTTTTCAGTTTAGCAAGCAATAGATAGCTTGATAAAATGCGGCTGATTATAACCTATTTTTTTCATTGCAGTTCTTGAGTGTATGGAGCCTTTTTTGACATTAATTTTGTGTATATTTTTATAACAATGATTTAGCTTCTAAATAAAATGTTCCGTAGTTGTTTTTAATACTATTTCTCGTTGGTTAAGTTTGAAATATTAATTTAAACATGTTTTCTCATAGTTCCAATTAATTAGTTAAACATAATAGTATAAAAAACAGGTTGTGTATGGAGACTTTTTGAACCGACTGTATATGTCAGTTTTTGTTACTGAAACCTATTTATACCTCCTTTCCTGAAATTTCTATTTTGTACATTTCGGCAGATCTAAACCTTCAAAGCAGAAGTAAATAGTAAATAACGAATTTCTCTTGCTAATATAATTTAATCTGCCAATTAGCGGGCTTAGGGTCTGAATACTCAAAGGATAACACAAAATCAAATCATATAGATTATTTTACCCCTTAGAGCAAAAAGACATTAAGCAAAACCTTTTGATCTTATAAATTCAAACAAAGCATTATTTTCAAAAAGCACCCGTATTAAACCTCGGCATTACAGAAATTAATATAAAAAGCTTTGGTGATTATTCGTTTAATAATTATGGTCATATATCATTAAGGAAACCTTTGCGGTTGCGAACTTCGAAATATATTTTTAAAATCTGCATTAGGTCATCATTTTTTAAGGCTCACGTAAACGGTGAAAATGATTTAATAAAATTTTTATGGTTTGAAATCATACGCATTGCATGGGAGTAACTTGAAATTGTATTAAATAACTGTTGCTATAACTCTTACATAAAACATTATTTGAAATTTATTTATATATTACTAGCTGGGCCCGCGGCTCCGCTCGCGTGGACTTGATTCACTACTGCTATCGTCACTGCTTATTCCTTATGTTACCCAACGTAATAAAATATCTCCCATTATTTCCCCTTATCTCCCAACATTTTTCCTTATCTCCCATTATCTCTACATAATTTCCATTATCTAGGCTTATCTCTGCTCATCTCCCATTATTTCTCCTTATCCCCCTTAATCTCACCTTATTTCTCATTATCTAGGCTTATCTCGACTTATCTCCCATTATTTCTCCTTATCTCCCATTATCTCACCATAACTCCCATTATCTAGACTTATCTCTGCTTATCTCCCATTATTTCTCCTTATCTCCCATTATTTATACTTATCTCCCATTATCTCACCTTATCTCCCATTATCTCATCTTATCTCCCATTATCGAGGCTTATCTCGACTTATCTCCCATTATTTCTCCTTATCTCCCATTATCTCACCTTATCTCCCATTATCTAGGCTTATATCGAATTATATAGAACATATGTATAAATTTATAAAAACACGTAAATCGGCTAAGTGGTCCTCGAGTGATAAGCGCACTAACGGACAGACAGACAGACAGAGAGACGTTGCATTTTATATATATTTTATTCTTTGCTACATGATATTGTTCCATATTTAATGCTTTAGGGAGTGTATTGCAAGAGAACCCGCTAGCGGCAAACATTTCTCCGACTTGATTCACTATTATCGTCACTGCTTATTCCTTATGTCACCTAACGTAATAAAATATATCCTATAACCTGGCCAGAGAACATACGTATGTTTAAAAAAAAAGCACGTAAATCGGATAAGTGGTTCTCCAGTGATAAGCGCACTAACGGACGGACAGACAGACAGACGGACAGAGAGACATTGCATTTTATATATATTATAGATATTCTCTGCTACATAATATTGTTCCATATTTAATGGTTTGGACTGTGTATTGCAAGAGAACGCGCTAGCGGCAAACTTTGTCCGACTTCATTTACTATTATTGTCACTGCTCATTCCTTATGCTACCTATCGTAATAAAATATAGCCTATAACCTGGCCGGAGAACATATGTATGTTTAAAAAAAAAGTACGAAAATCGGATAAGTGGTTCTCCAGTGATAAGCGCACTAACGGACAGACAGACAGACAGAGATACGTTGCATTTTATATATAATATAGATGTAATAAAATATATACCTATAACCTGGTCAGAGAACATATGTATGAATTTAAAATATCACGTAAATCGGATAAGTGGTTCTCGAGGGATAAGCGCATTAACGGACAGACAGACAGACAAACGTTGCATTTTATATATATTATAGATATAGATTATTATTATTTAACCTGGCCAAAGATTATGTGTATGAATTTAAAAAAAAAGACAGGTGAATCGGATAAGTGGTTCTCGCGTGATAAACGCACTAATGGACAGACAGACAGACAGAGAGACATTGCATTTTATATATATTATAGATTACAGATATACTTTGCTACATAATATTGTTCCATATTTAATGGTTTAGGCTGTGTATTGCAAGGGCACGTTAGCGGCAAACTTATTTCCGACATCATTCATTATTTTAGGTCACTGCTCATTCCTTATGCTACTTATCGTAATAAAATATAGCCTATAACCTGGCCAGAGAACATATGTATGTTTAAAAAAAAAAGTACGTAAATCGGATAAGTGGTTCTCCAGTGATAGGCGCACTAACGGACAGACAGACAGACAGAGAGACGTTGCATTTTATATATATTATAGATTTCGCTCTCTAAACGAAACTGTCAAAATTATAATCAAATTGTAATCAAATCTAATGTCTATATCAGTTGATATGGCTTTTATCGCAAACAATCTTAACTTGACGTATAATTCCTAAAATAACCCAAATAACAAAAGAATCGTGGTAGATTTACATTATTATTCAAAAAGAAAATAATGAGCTCTTCAACTAATATATTGCCATTTTACCGCCACGCATTTCTTACTCTACTTCTAAACCTTCTGCCTTGAACTATTCTGCACGTCCAAATCTCTTAAAACTGGAGATAAATAACAAGATTGTACCGCCAATATAAATTAACCCGACAATATTATAGAGGACTTAAATACCTTAAGTGTAACATAAAATCAAACCATATGGTTTATTTTACATATGAAGCAGAAGCAGTGGCAGAGCCTGGTTTAAGGGATTTGGAAGGCATGTGGGTACAAAGGACGTTTCTTTAAGTAACTAAAAGAAAACAATGCAAAGCGAGTAAGAACCTGACCGCTCGTATTCTTGAAAAAATGTGTTTCGAGAAGATTTTTTGCCATCAATGTATTCTTTGGTGTGTTAACGACGAAATTACCTTAGCAAGTTGTCCAATCGGGTCCTATCAATAATAGCCACACATGTTCGAGGCATGCTGTCGACGAGATTTTCTGCAATGATCTCCAAATTTTTCCTCAGAGTCTTTCCTCTCCTCAGAGGGACCAAACGTTTTCAATAGGGTTAGCGTCCGGCGATTGTGAGGGACACTCTAGTATCTTATCGTGGGCCCAAGCGAGCCGATTCGTAACGTGATTTTCGCCCATCAAAGGTTTCTTCAACACGCTTCGGAATTTGACATCATGAGCACGAAGATGTTGTCGAATTGTCTCATGGAAGATATTTAAACCGGTTTTTCCTAATTTTGCCGCTCCTTGACGCAGTGCCAATTTCGGGTCCCGTGAAAACAAAGACATGATTCGTGTCTCGACTTTCGGACTGACTTTGCCTACTGAGCCACATTTTGGCATGTCGTCGACATTTTTTTGTCTCGTTAAAATGATACCGACTTTTTAGTATATTTAGCGGTCGCAGAACGTGTTATTTTAGGCCCCTTGGGATGGAAACAAAGAAAGACTGCCTCGCGACGCGCAAACAAGTGACTCATTTTGGACTTTACGTGATTTTGACGAAAATTCGGAATCGACTGATACTTTTACTAACATGCGTCGTAGACAAAGGTTCCCTCTACCATTTTTTGGTGAATCGCTAAGGTCGCGTCTACTAAAAATAAATTATCGCGGGCACGTTCTTACTTGACAGACTGTAGTGTCATTAAAATATATTTATATTTAATACTATTGCTTTAAATTTTCTCAAACACTATTCTCCATTACAAATTCCTTTAAAGTGCACATAAATTCCAAATTTTTACTATTAACTTAAATTAATCCGGTAATACTATAGCAGGTTTGAATACTTTAGGTGTAACATAAAATCGAGCTAAGTCCATAGTCCATTTTACCCCACAAAACAAAAAGTAATTAAACAAATGCTTGCGAGCGTGTAAATTCAAGTGTCGCTTTATTTTGAGTTTAAGCCTCGATGCATATTGTAAAAATGAATTTAAAAAAGCTCTATTGATTAAGTACTTTCGCTTTATTATCTTTACACGTGACTTTTTACTGGCATTAATTGTTGATCGTCATTTAGTTAATACAAGTAAATCCACTTTCGTTGTGCATAATTCCTTACTTACTTAATCCTTATGCCCTCCTATCTCTTTATTTTAGGAGTGTCAGTTCCATGGAGTTAAGTTATTCTATATTTGTCTTTTCCATACTTCCTTCTATATCCTTCCATCCTGTTTAAATTGCCGATTACCTCTTTGTTGCTTCTGTATTAGTTTCTTCCGTTTGTGTGAGTTCTGTATCTTGTTCCGGTATTATGTCTCTATGTTGATTTTTGTATGCTATGTCCTTTCCATCTGATAGATCTTTATAGTATCTCCTCCATATTTCCATAATTTTGTCTTCTTCTTTTATAACATTTCCTTCTAATTCTTTGCATCCATTTCCTTTCCTTTCTGTTTCTGTGATTCCAACATTTGTTGTTTTTCTGTCAGCTCATCCTCTTTTACCCTTTATACCCCTATTATTCCGTGTTCTAAATCTAATAACTCGATAATTATTTCCCATTTCTTTATTCCTATCTATTTCTTTGATTATCTTCTTAGTTGTATTCCTTTTACTAGTCCTCTCTTCCGTATCCGTTATCTTTCCCAGGGTCGGCGTCAATCTACCTATCTCTCTCCTTTTTCTCAGTTTGTTCTTTCAGTTTTTCTTCCTCAATGTCCCATTTATATTCTTTTCATTCGATTACGATTTTTTGATGTCCTATTTTCACCCTTTTTTCATTCCTTCTCTCATTCTCTGCTATATTCCTCAATTTCTTTTGAATTTCCCGTTCATCTTTTGTTAAATCGTTGTTTATGTAAACTCTCTCTCTTAGGTTCCTCAGTTTGTGTTTATTTTTCATCACAGCTTCTTTATCTCCCGTGTTTCCAAGTTTTATCTTGTATATAGCCGCTCCTATTTTTATCACATCTTTAATCTGTACTTTTGTATCCATACCCCTCTCCATAAAATGTTTTACACCCATTTTCAGATCTGGTTGGCTATTCGCTTCAAATCTCATTACCGATATTACAATATTATTCCTTACGTTGTCTTTTTCCCGTCTACTCGTCTTCAAATCCATACTTCTCATGTTTTCTCGAATTATCTTATTTTCCTCTTTCAATACTTCATTCTCCTTTCTTAGTTCCTTTAACTCTTTTTGGTATCTCTTTTGATCTTGTTTTATATCCTTTATATCTGATATTGGCTCTCTGATCATTTCTATCAAATTGTCTATCTTATCTACTCTTTCGTTTTTCTCTCTCTGTGGTGTTCTTATCAGCTTTTTACTCTTCTTGAATAATCCCATTCTTCGACCCTTTCTCTTTTCGAGTCTCCTGATGTATAATCATTGCTATCCATTGTTCTTTCTATTATAAAAACTTTACTATTATAAAAAGTTTAGGTATGTTCTTCGTATATTCCATTTTCAAACACGGGAGAAAAAAAACTGTTGTTTTTACTTCTTATCACCGTAAACAGTAAAACGATCCAGGTTTTGGCTTATCATTTCGTAAGCTTCATACAATTTCACAGAATTATTCTCATAAACCTCCAATTTTTTTACTTATTGTCTTAATTCTAACACTACACTCTGCTTTATTTCTAGTCCCTCTCGTTTGCAATCGACAAAATAATTAAATAGTTCGAAAACACTACCGTAATAATGCTCGTTGAACGAGTTGACTATTGCCGGGCGTTCGATTCACATCTACACACTTCGCGATTCGAAACTCCATAATTCCTAAAGTGAAAAAAAAAAATATATTAAATCTTCTCGACTTTTGGAGTTACCTGCAATACAGTTTGCTGAAATTCTGTCTATCCTTCTCTAAACTTTTACACAGTTCTGTACATCTTCTTAACGCGCACTCTTCTGAGGTTGGCGATCCACATGGCTAAAGTTATCTTGGAAGCTGCTGCTGCTCTGAAGATGCCAATGGATATTCATTTAAAATAACTTCTTATGTCTTTAAGCCAGGAATTTTGCCGTCTTCCTCTTGATCTTTTACCCTCGATCTTACCCTTAATGAGCAGTCTCAGCACTTCGTATCTTGGTCCTCTCATTATGTGCCCCAGGATTTTTCTCTTTTTGATAGTTGTTAGTAGCTTTTTCCCTTTATTTAAACGATTAAGGATCTCAACCGACTCACGATATAAGCCTCATCCGACGGTACACCTACACTTCGAGAGCTTTTATTTTCCTTTCGGTGCCTGGGTCGAGTGTCCAGCTCTCACATTGATAAAGTAGTACAGGAAAAATGTAGCATCTTATCATTCTTACCCTGAGCTCTAGACTGAGATCTGATCTAGCAAAAAATGGTCTTATGTTTGCAAACGTTCTTCGTGCTTGTCCTATTCTTGAACGTACTTCTTTTCTAGCGTCACACCGGTCATTGATCATGCTACCTAGGCATCGAAGTGTCGACACTTGTTCCACTGTAATCAGCTTTATTAGCAGATTCGCGGTAATGGTAGTCTTAGAGAATATCAAAATTGGAGACGTTCATATATAACCCGTGCTCTTAGCTGTGTAAAACAGTGCGGTCCATTATATATTGAAGGTCGTTAAGGTTTTCTGCTAATACGACGGCGTATTTGATGTTAATAATTGTCTGCCATTTCCCCTAATCCTTTTGTGACTCCTTCAGTGCCTCCCTGAAGATATGGTCTAAACAGATGTTCAACAGCAAGGGAGAGAGCACACATCCCTGCCTTATGCCTCTTTTTATGGATATTGCGTCTGAAGTGACGCCCCATACGTTGTTTGGTTCCAGTAGAGCTCCACTATGAAGCGTAGGCTTACTTCGTCGATTCCTGCTGATCTTAATATGCCAATCAATTTGTGTTAGTTAACGCAATCAAAGGCCTTCCGGTAGTCGATACGGCACGCGTACACGTTTACATTCATGTCTCTGCATGTAAAGATACCTATAAGTATGTAAATTCAAGTGTTACTTTCGTTTGAATATCCTCATTGAACTTCGATGTTAGAACATGCATGCAATATTGCCGTTGCTTTTAGCTAGCAATAGGCAACCCACACTGGAGGCACACGACTTAAAGTTTGTTACATTTGTCATAACACTTTCATAGATAAATCAGTTGATGCAATATTCTTCAAATAACTCAAATGCCAACAAGTATTTACATTAGGTATATAAACAGATATACCCCGTCGCTATTTTGAATTACATACAGCGTCTTTTACTGAGACACGTATCTCTGCGTCTGTCACGCAATTCCACACGTCTAAATCGCTTTAATCTGGAAATAAATAACGAGTTTGTACCCCCAATATAAATTAATTCGGCAATATTATAGCGGATTTCAATGCTTGTGTATATGTACTACAAAATCAAAACGTAGGGTTTGCTTTACTCGGCGAGGTAAAACGCATTAATCGGTTGCTTGAGAGCCCGTAAATTCAAGTATTGCTTTATTTTTAATATTTCATTTAGCCTCGATGTTGTGAAAATGAATTTAAAAACGCAGTATTGATTATTTAGGCATTAACAGAATTTAAATATTCGATAGGTATCTGTAGCTTCGATATAATACAAACAAATTATATTATGTATCCAAACTTCCTCCTTTCACCTTCGAGAGGTATAATGGTATCGGTAAATGGTTTGAACTATCACCTGCCACTGTTCTTGGTTCTGTGCATGCTTTGATGCTTCATGCTGTGAACTCTTTTATCTGATCCACCCAAAGTGAAGGTGATCAACTCCTGCAGCACTTGCCTTCAACCTTTCCCTGTATGACCAGTAATTCCAGCTCATTTCTTCTGCTGAGGTGGCCGAAATACCTTAGGTATGTCTGGTTTATAAGTGAGTTCAGCCTTTTAGTAACTTTTAGTTTTTGTAAAATCGACTAGTTAGTTCGATGTTCCTAACACGATATCCTGAGAATTCGACGATACGCCCACATCTTAAATGCTGTAATTTTATTTCTATCAGCTTTCCTTATCGTCCATGTTTCCGTTGCATATGTTTCAATCGGAAATATAAGCGTTCTTGTGAGCCTTAAGTTAGTCGATCGCGAGATGCTCGAGTCTTTCCATATTTTGACTAACTTTGGGGTTGCAAAGCGAGTAATTGAGAGTCTCCTACGTATTTTTGAATGACACTAGCGGGTATTGGTAACTAGGGACCCAAGGTATTGATAGAAATCTACGATTTCATACCGTAGATACCGTAGTAGATGATCATTATTTATGTTTTGTTGTTAGTTTATATAATGACCTCTAATTCACTTTGATTAGCAGCTATAATCAAGGTGTCATCTGCAGAGCGCAAGTACGCGTTTTCCTCCTAAGGCGATAACTCCATTGCAGTTATTGAAAACTTCGCGATTTATGTACTCCGTATAAATGTTAAACCGTAGTGACGAAAAAATGCACCTTTGCCGTAGAACAGTTTTCGTGGTAAAGCTTTCTATGTACATATTATTAACACCCACTTTGGCTATGTTGAATTCGTAAAGCGATTGTAATATCGACCATAGTTTCGGCTAACTCACTTTGCCAAACACTTTCTGATAGTGGATGAAACAGAGATAAATTTTTATGTTATATTCTCTTCCCTTCTTTATCAGTTGAGGCACATTCAAAATTTGCTCCCTTATTCCCTTTCCTAGTATAAATCCTCTTTGTTTCTTTAACATTTGTGGCAACAGATAAGACTTTAGACATTAATTCAGTATGGTTAAAAAAACCTTGCTAGCGTGTGAGATCAAGGAGACAGTTCTATAGTTGGTACATCTTGTGGGGGAGCCCTTTTTGTATATCGGTATGAATATTGTCTCTTTCCAGTCCCCAGGCCAGTCGCCGGTATTCCACACCATATGTAATATAGCTAAACGACGCCATGCTCACCCATAGCTTTAAGGACTTCGGCTGTTATCGTATCTGGGCCTAGGGCCTTTCGATTTTTGAGTTTTCCATGGCATTTTCTACTTCTGAGCTCAGAATACTTGGTTCACGATGGTTTACTTGAAGGGGGGTATAAATCAGGGTCAGAAGAGTCTTCATATAGTTCTTCGCGGTATTCTTTCCAAACCTTTGAAATTCCTTTTTGGTCCCTAACAATCTCACCTTCCTCATTTTCAATCGCTTGTATTTGGGGCTTGAATTCTCGCGCTAAATAGTTTATTTGTTTATAAAATTCCTGTAGTTCATTCTCAGCTGAATGTTGTTCAACTTCACTACATATGCTGTTTATGTAGATATTTTTGTTTCTTCTGCCGAGATTTTTAATTAAATGATTTTTGTGTTTAATGTCGTCTGCTATGTCCATCGTTCTTACATGTCCAGTGTTTCTTGTGCATTCTCTCTGTAACTGCACTTTTCGCAGCTGCGTACGTAATCCAGCTTCTAGATCTAAACTTAGTAAAGTAATTAAATCCATTTTAGATTTTACGCGGTGTATTGTATTCAGATAATGAATCGTCTATCTAACTGAAAAATGTTCTGCAGTTGTTTCTAAACATTCTCTCTTACACAGTGTTACATATCTTAATCTGTTTAAACTAGACATAATATAAATTAATCCAGAAATACGATAGTGAATTTGCATTCTTAAAATGTAACATAAAATCAAGCTATATGGTTTATTTTAACCCATGAAGCAAGCGGCGTTAACTCGGTGTTTTTGACTGAGTAAATTCCAATATCTTATTTTAATGATACTTATTAAACTGAGGTGTTGTCAAAATGAATTTTAACAGGACATATTGATTATTTGCTTTATTATCGTTGCTTATGGCCTTTGATAGGTATCAATTGGACCTATAATGTGGGCGGACGGTTATAAATTCCTAACGCGTATACTATACGCCGTCTTATGTGTTCAGTGGTGTCACCGTCAAAATGGACCCACCAGAAAGGATACCTAGAATCTATATAAAATTATAATTTATTTTAGTCGGAGATTTTATAGTAATTTCCATTTTTTCGAGTTGGGTCACTAAACTACTAAATATCTGTCCAATAGTTAACATTTTTTATAGAACATATTGTTAGATATATAAAGAGCGAGCAAGTCACATATTTTTTTGAAAAGTAACCATAGAAATTGTCTTTTATGTATAGGACTGGCGTATTTGAAAGCTCTTTTTTATTTTTCGTAGATAGAGTCGTAGAGTATTTGTTAACAGACACCTGCTTCCATATTCTTGTTATAATCAATCTTCAGAATAAAAAAATAATAGTTCCTAAAGATATAGTTTCCACTGTAGGACATATGGTGCCGATGTAATGTTATATATATATATATATATATATATATATATATATATATATATATATATATATATATATATATATATATATATATATTTATGTTACAATATATGTTGTAATGCATTAAAGTTCCCGGTTTCAATCCGTTCGTCTAACAATGAATTTGCACGACGTTTCGCCAAAATCTCATTTGGAATTTTCAAGTGCTCCCGCTGCTGCTGCCAGTCGATACTGTGATCTTGCTGCTGCTGCCGCTCGAAGCTAACTGAGGAGCTAATTCAGTTAGCTTTGAGCGGCAGCAGCAACAAGATAACAGTATCGAGTGGCAGCAGCAGCGGAAGCACATGAAAATGCCAAATGAGATTTTGGCGAAACGTCGTGCAAATTCATTGTTAGACGAACGGATTAAAACCCAGAACTTTAATGTATTACATATATATATATATATATATATATATATATATATATATATATATATATATATATATATATATATATATATATACATACATATATATATATATATATATATATATATATATATATATATATATATATATATATATATGTACATATATATATATATATATATATATATATATATATATATATATATATATATATATATACATATGTATATGTAGGGTGTGTGATGAAAACAGTGTAATATATTGGATATTCGGACATACTTAGAATTTGGTAAAATTCCCGTTTATTACCCCAGTCTGATGCTTATGATTAATGTTGCCACATCTAAATTTTTTCCTTAAAGTAACCTGACTGTTGGTCAAAATATTTTTATAAATTGACGTGATTTTTTTATGTTAATATTTAATATTTACACTTAGCATATTTCTATTTCAACCAAATATGGTATGCCTAACGAGTATTTAAAATGATAGTTACTTCATTTTTGTTAAGTTTAACAAGTAATTTCTTATCAGTAAAAAAAATTTCCTAAAAATAAGACCAATGTACCCAAAACATATTTTTACATTGTATACCTCATAGAGCGATTGAATGTAAAACAAATTTAGGATATTTACTAGCTCGAATAAAAAAAAAATTAACCTCATGAAACCATTGAGAAACACTGAGATAACTTAAAGAACATGTGGATTCCTACACTTTATTAACAAGCACTCAAAAGCGTGTAAAAAAACTATTTGTTCTTAAGTATATATCATCACAAAAAGTAACTAACTGAACGGCATTATTAAACCTGAATTACGTACGGTATTACAAATTCATGAAGATAAAATGCAAGTTACGAACCTGAGCCGTACACATACTATTCATAATGAATAAATCAGCTGGCCAGTAATAGCGAGACTTAGAAGGGAATAGTTAAAGTATCGATGGAGTGAAAATAAAATTTGCACAGAAGAAAAAATAACTATTTACAGATCTGCTTCAACACATAACCTTAATCCAACTGTATTTTTGCAAGCGAATAAAAATAATTATACTATAAATCCTTAACATAAAACGATAGAAGCCAAAAGTAGTAACGTCATTAATTGGAATAAGAGCCGGTGACGTGATACTATAACCGGGAAGACCTAGTTTTACAACGCAACTGGAGCAACACCTTTTATCGCAACAGTTGACTACTCTATGAGTTGTGTGGGTCATCGCGCAATTTTTTTAAGAAACTAAAAGCATGTTAAGAATAAATAGCTAGTAATTTTATTATGTTGTACGCTTAAAAATGAATAGTGAACTTTGTGATACTTATTTTATGTAGAAAGTGTTCATTTTCCTTTTTCCAGAATTTACATCATGCTTTACCAGTTAGTTCAGGTTTACCAGTTAGTTCAGATTTTTTACACGATATCGTCTTCTTAATGAAACTACAATAAAATTTAAACAGTCTTTTAAAATTTCGTTTTTGAATATACAATGATCTATGTAGGTTAGATTTCGGACCTTTTCTATATTAATTTATTTAATTAAAATACAGAAATATATATATATATATATGTTATATATATATATATATATATATATATATATATATATATATATATATATATATATATATATATATATATATATATACTCTTACTCTCGCTCAGCTCAAATTCGACTAACGAAAGAATAATGTACCCGTGCTTGTGGCTTTGCTCCCAAACATTAGATTTTATTCAGAAGAGAACTAATCGCAGGATCCTAGACCTGTCGAAGAGCAGTTGATGACTATTTTCTAAATACTTTCATAGTAAGTGTTCGATGGAGGTAGCTCGTTTAATTCCTTCCAGAGTGGTGCATGCCAGGAAGACAGGAACGGCGACCTTCGTTTTGTGTTACACGTAAAGAAATATAATATAAAAAGGAATGATCATCTATACCTATAGTTAATTTTCATAAATAATAACATCAATTACCATTGGTTACGCCTATGATATTAAATTGTTTAATATTTCTTAAGATCCTCCAAAGGTCCACGATACAAGTACGTGTTGTTGACGTATTTACATCTCGGTTTCTAAGAAATTATTTAAGAGTTGTTAATTATTTCTAGAGGCCCAAAAATCAACTGTTGTTTCGGTAGCACTTCAAAAAATGCCGTTTTAGTTGTGATTACGGCATACTTTTGTGTTTGTAGCGCCTAAGAACCCTAAATTTATGAGCTTTGATAACAAAAAAATGCTACTGGCACGGTAGAAATGTTGTACAGGTATTTATGATTATAAGTTATCTGCTTTTAAATTATTAAGGCTTAGAGTTCAGTATTAATTATTACAGTTTAAAAGTCAAACATAAGGTATAATTAGATATTAGTAGCAGAGAAATCCTCATGCAGCTTAAAAGGTTTTTCTTAATACCTATTAAGAATTTTAGTACATAGTAGCTAAATATGTACGTATACATATAGTAAGATGCAACGCAAACCTCGTAGTTGGTACTCTATCGGAAGCTAACTCGCTGCAGCCATACTGATAGAGTGGTTAGTAGACTGCTAACACTTCACCGCAGGAAGCGCGATTTTTCGAGGGATCCCCCATCACGCATATGTGGTTCAATGTAGAGCAACTGAAAACGGACGAATGCCCATATTTCTGCCGTCTACCTTACCTAATCTTACCATTGTTGACCGTCAGTACCGGCTTAAGTACCAAAAAATTCTGTTCTCTTGTTTGTCGATCCTAGCTCGATTAATGAGCCGTAATATGGCAAAACGCGTCTCGGGATGAATTTGACGAATAAGAGAACAGTAAGCAGAAATATGGGCCTTCGCCCGTTTTCAATTGTTTTACATTGAACCACATATGCCTGAGGGGAGATCCCTCGAAAAATCGTGCTACCTGTGATGAAGTGTTGGCAGTTTGCTAACCACTCTGTCGGCATGTTTGGCTGCAGCAAGTCAGCCTCCGATGGAGTACCAACTACGAGGTATGCGTATATACACACACACACATATGTGTACATATATATATATATATATATATATATATATATATATATATATATATATATATATATAGAGGATGGTGGAATGTAATACATTAAAATTCCGGGTTTCAATCCGTTCGTCTAACAATGAATTTGCATGACGTTTCAGCAAAATCTCATTTGGCATTTTCAAGTGCACTTGCTGCTACTGCTACTCGATACTGTGGTCTTACTGCTGCATGCCCGAAATTTTAAAATATTATATATATGTTTTTTATAAATTCAACAGCTTACAAAAAGGATCGTCTTTTTTAAAACACGACTACGCAACCTCCTTTAGGTGGGTGATCGTTTGACAATTTGTGGACGGAGCATATATTGCATAACCTGTTTTGTAAGTTAAGGCCCAAAATTGGATGGAATATGAGAATGGGCATGGACGAATGAGTATTCTAATTTATGAATAATTATGATAGAAATGTGTTCATTATCGCAACCAAAAACTGGGAAAGGTTTCCACAGAACTGGTAAATTTATAAAAAATTTCACCACACCCACTTCTTTCATCCCTTCCCCCATTATACGGGTACCCAATTTGGAATAAATATTTAATTTTGTTAGGGCACCATGTCAACGGACTGACAGATCGAATTGTACTATTAATGTCTTTTCTAGATATAAAAATGGCAGGAACCATTATCCTTTGCGCAACAAGCTGTCACTTTTTATGACATAAAGCAAATATTAAATGATAAATATTACCGAATGGTACACAAAATAAGAAGCAACTGAATCTAGTATTTATAAGTAATGAATGCAAAATTATATCCGTTTTTATTCCCGAAGAAAGGTTATTCCCGCACCATAAAATAGCCGGCAATTAATCCTTTTTCCGAATGTGATGCCGGATAGATTAATATTCGAAATTTGCATTTGGTATGCCGGTTTCTATAGAGTATTATTGCTTTCGTGACACACATTGATCGATTGGGAATAAAAAGTAAAACGAAGGGCAAGTGATACTAATCAAATGAATGAATTAACCTAAAGTATTGATCGTTTACCGCAAAATAATTTACAAAATTGTGAAAAGCAATTATTTTAAATAAAAATAAAAACCGATCAAGTGCAAATTGAACTTGCGCAATTACTGTTCCGTACCGTGATAGCTTTTAAAATCAAATAAAATCCTTACCTAGGCTAAGTTAATTAGGTGTCTGGCATCTTAAGATCCAATGTGTATTTTCACGTTTTTTCTTAGTTAATAACGTCTAATAATTATAGCATCTTGGCTACCTAATAGAAAATAAATCAATCTAGCTCAATCTAGAATCTAGTAATAAAAGTGTAAAACAAATATTTACTATCTAAATATTTTTTTAATTACAAATAAATAAAAAAAAGTACATCTCAGTACAAGAGCGACTCACCACTCAGTTACAGTAATGTACTTAAAAATATACTACAAAAACCTCCATCAAGAAACATAGTTTTCATAGTTTTTTTTATACCAGATAATCTATCAAACGTAATGCACTCGTGATAATTTTCACTCAATCTATACTTTAGGGAGAATATTCTAGGAATTTTTTATAATTTTTCAAGTTTTACATCATACATATTTTTGAATTCGTGTTTTCACAAGCTTTAATTTAACACCTCACTGGATGATCTGGTAAAAAAAAATTGTTTTCACCGATTTCACTCCCCAAAACTAACCCCTTAAGTCAAATTTTAACTTTTAAAACTACAGGGCTCCGATTGGGCCATCAATTCGTATACTTGTGCCAAAGGGTTTCGGAGAAAATCGGGTGTGACAGACGGATAGACGGACAAACACCAAAGTGATCCCATAAGTGTACCGTACGAAAAACTAATGAAACAACATTTCATGTCTTTTAGAAGGGGTCCTGTCACAAATTCTCCTGTTCTTTTTAACATATTTGTGTTATTTCTAACATACATTTTATATTTCTAGAGATCTATACAATTTTTTTTGAATTCAGCTGGCCTCGTTTTTTTATGGACACAGTACACATGCTGCAGGGTGATTTCTAAAGCACTATAGGTGCGACGCGTGTACGGAGAAAGCGATTCACGTGGATCTTGAATCTCTTACCTGAACCTAGTTGAATTCCATATTTAACATGATATCTGAGTGATTTTATTTCCCTTGCTAAAGGGAAGTATTTTATTCTTGAAAAATGTTATATTGTATTATAAAAATTTCTCTTGCTTTTAGGTTTAAATAATGAACTTAAACATGATTATTTGTAGTCTAACATATAGTGGGTTAAAGGGTTAGGAGAGGTAGTTAAAGGGGTTTCTTCCTCAGCCTAACTTATTTTTTGTTAATATATCACCATAAAACACCTCTTCTAGGAAATATAAATCTGGAATTCTTATATATATATATATATATATATATATATATATATATATATATATATATATATATATATATATACAGATATATATATATACAGAACTCCCCACCATCTCGTTATATCTTCAAATAGTAATGCGAGGAATATTCTCCTGATATTGAAAAAAATATTCAAGATTTATCGACCTTCGCCCTTTGCACCTTCTAAATCTTACGCTCAAAAACTACAGGTTTCATTCTGTCAAGTGCTTCATGTATGCCAAATTTAATATATGTTTTCATTCGCGAGTTATGGTGACAACGGTGAGGCAGATAGACAGAAATAAGTTACGATGTTATTGGAAACGTGAAGAATACTTCCCTTTAGCAAGGAAAGTAAATTATTGATATCAAAAATTTAAAATTTTTATATATAATTTTGAAAGATAATATATACGCTTGGTTTAATTAAAATTATATTAAGAATGTTAAAACTAAATATAAATATGAACAAACCATCTATATTTTCCATCCGATATTACATTTAAATTTAAATTTGTATAAATATATAATGAACAGATTGTATGAATTTTAATTTAAAAATTATTATTAAAGTCTACAAGTTGTACTCGCATAAAAAAATATATTAAATTGAATTTTTTATTCCTTCAAACATTTCTGTTATAATGTTCAGTTTATTAAAAAGTATTATTAGAAAAGGATAACAGAAATCAAACATCTAAGAGCTTTAGTTCCATGGGAATGACGCAATATATTCTTTTTAAAAGCGGATTAATAAAGTAGAGTAGAAGTACTTCCATTAAACGTAATGAGCTCTTTATTTTTAGTTGTCAAAAGGGCCCTATTCAATCCTCTTAAAAATTAAGCTCCCAAAGAATGTCATTCATTTACCATTGCCCATATGCCAGCAGCCTACACTTGAAAACTAAATATTTATTTAAAATGAATTCAAACAAATCATTCACGGGGTGCATAAATGTCTCGACAATTGTATGTAATAAAGATATGTAAAAACGTGACGATTTTGTTTTTGTAGTACTGCTAGGTACAGCCAACGCAATATACGGCATTAAACATGGTACCTTATGTTAAGAAAAGTTGTCACAGATGTCTGGGAGTGGTTTTGTGTATTCTTCGAACTGAACGCACCTAAAAAACATTTTATATTGTAAATCTTTCATTTCCAATATTAAGAATGTAGATAAAAGTACATGGAAATGGTTCTTATTTACTCCGGTTCATAAAGATTACCGAATAATGATTATACGTGGGCTAGTTTACCTACCGATACTTCAACTCGAAGGAAAAAAGGAATAACATCTAAGTATGCTAGACTTGTACGTTGTATAACTATATCTTAACTATTCTAAATTATCTGCAGATAAAGAAATTAATAATGGCATAAGTGGCGAAATTTACTTTAAGGAGATAATGACCATGAAAAATGTAGATTTTTTTTATTCGTTTATATATACCTGTAACTGAAACGTGGAGTTTTCCTTTTTATAGCCATTCTTTTAATTAATCATCAGTCATTTATTTCATATCGTCTTGCCATTTATTTAACCACCAAATTTATTCATTGTTTCATTATTTATATACTTTTTTGAGTCCTGCAGAAATTATTTTACCTTCCACAATACGAAACGGTCTCTACACCGAAATTTTTCTTTTAAGAACAAATTGATAGTTTTTTCAAGTATATAAATATTCTTGCCTTTTTGGAGAAATCAATATTTTTAAAACATGTCGCAAAATATGTATATATCGTGATATGCGTTTCGGTGTTATTAAAAACAGGGACCCCTGTGTTATTCTTTCGTTATTTTCAAGTTTAACAGTAATGAGTTTAAGCGATGGCGAAGGGAGTTAGAAGGGACTCAGGCTTCTTGGATTACAAAATTTAAAAATTATTTTATATTTTCATTATTTGCAATTATTTATAAATAAACATATAAAAGGTTACACGGGTTGATGATGGAGTTAAAGAAGTTGTTCAATATTGTATGTATGTATTATATATCCTTTTCAAGTTTCTGGGAGTTTAATTGTTTCATTATTTCATTATTTTCAGTTCATTTTGGTCAAACGTATCAAAGGTTAAAGGGATGAAGTATGAAGCTAAATAGGAGGTTCTGTATATATCGTGATATATGATGGTTTCAGTATTATTAGATTAACGGAATCTGAATATAATGTTATTTTTTATAATTTTCAATTATTTGGGGGCAATCTCTCGAAGCCCTTTCTCCTCCGTTTTAACTTTTATGTATTTACCAACAAGTAATTAAAAATAATAAGAAAAAAAATAACACATATTTTGAGATTCTCCAACTCTGGAAATATCGAAAAAGACACAATATATATAGAGCAAATCCTTTAACTTCATTTCTCACTCCTTTAACCCTCTATACATTTGACTATAAAAAATTGAAAGTAATGAAAAAATAATACAATTTTCAAATTTCTTGGCTTCAGAAATCCTGCAATAGACTTACGAACAACTTGATAGTCGTTTTTTAAATTGAGTATTAAGTTCCATTGGAGGTAGGAATTCTTTTCTGTGAAAAATCCCCCCTCAGATTGTCGATTTTTAGTTGGAAGTAGTATAGGCTTTTTGGGGTTCCAGTGCAAGACAATTTCTTGTTTTGATCAGAGGTTTTTGGCTACCGATCATCATTTGAACGCCTTTCTGTTCTCGCATTGATGTCCCTTCCATCTTCCATTGTGTGCATATACCCTTCGGCCCTTGAATTTGGCTACGCCACTGGTAACAAGCTATTACCAAATTGAAAAGAAGAGAAACCTACACAGTTGGCGCCGTTTTGTAGTATACAAGAACTTTCTTTAAGTATTAATTTTTGAGTTACCGATTCTTTTCATACCATACTGGGATGATCTCAACATAGTTTAGAACCATTATCAAAAATATGTTGGCAAATATTTGATTTCTGGAATTCTTTGTTATTACTATCATGTGTGTGTTCTTTTATTCTCTTATATAAAAAATAAAGATCTATAGATCTTTTCTATGTAAAATTTAGTACATCCAAATGACAATATCATTTAATTTTTTGTTTTTTCGTATATATATTTTATACGTAAAATGTAAACATTTAGAACTGAAATTATATACTTTGAAATATATGGATTTACTATAAACGGTCATATAAAATCCATAAAAAGTATATTGCCGTAGTGATAATAGTTCCTGAACTTTATGCTGAGGATAAATTTAAAATTATTACTATTTTTCGAATTAATTCTTTACTGTGAAAAAGATTAAATTTACTATCAATAACAAACTTTTTCGATATGTGTATACATTTACTACGGGTTAACTCAACTCACAAAATTATTGTATTAAGTTAAGTCCTAAATATACTTCTAGAAAAAGGTTATAGATTGTTACAAATTAGTGTTGGGATCAGTTGCATTAAAAATCACTTGAGTACTGGAATATTGAAATAATCCACATCTCAATTACAGCATCTAGTACTTAAATAAATTTTTCAAGTGAGAAATCGAACCTCGATTACACTGTTCCAGTACCCATTCTTTAAACACCACGGCTTCAATCGACAGTGGAATTCTAAAAATTCCTTTAAAAATCGATGAACAGCGGTGAAAAATTTTTCACAAGAAAGAATTCTTTCCTATTCTAGAACTCTAAAAACGTACAACCAACTTACACATTTTTCACCAAAAAAAAGGGGAGCATAAGTTCCCCCGGGCTAATGAATTAGTCCGAAGTTCAACACTGTTTACGTTAAGTGAATTTCAAGTGATGAACCACTCAGCAACCTCCATGTATTACGAGTGATTCGAACAATAAATTTAAAGCTCATGATTTAGATTTACAATCCGGGTGAAAAATCACTAAAGAACTTGAATGATTCTATTATTCAAATCACTCGAGTACCAAGCACGCGAACACTGAAATTAATTACTTTTCTCCTACATCATTGAAAATAAGCGAATTCTAACCTCCTAAAATCTTACATTGTCGAGGCGCATGTGAACATGAAAAACTAATTTATGGAAAAGGATCCCAGTCTAGTTTTTCTACTATATTTCATCCTGGATAATTATATTTAAAAACCAGCCAACAAACATAATGCACTGGTGACGATTTTCGCTCCACCTGTACTTTATGAAGAATATTCCAGAGTTTTTTCACAATTTCTTGATCAGTACTTTTCAAGATAGAGGGCCATCATTCCTTTATTTGTGTCAAATTTCAACTTTATATGTCAAATAGTTTCGGAGAAAATCGGGTATGACCGAGGAACGGACGGACACCGAATTGAACCCCTAAGTGTTCCGTATGGAAAATTAAAACCATATTACTTTCACAGGCATTTCATAAAAGTGATCTTTAACATTTGAATGTTATAACTACGTATTTTCATAACCCAAAATGTAAACCACTGTAGAACATAAACTAAAAGCAAACTCTTTATTTAATTATCGTATTCGCTCTAGTTTTATTTTGTTGCTTCGTATAAAGTTTCAACTTCATTATGTTTTAGCTTGCCTAGAATAAAAGGTAAGCATAAAGGGAAACCTAAAACCCCTTTCAAATAAATTGTTTTATGTTAAATGTTATTATGCGAGATAACACATTTTGCAAACAATTAGTTAAAGAAAGAAGGTTTTTTTTATAACAAAAATATGTAAATTTCTTTTTTGTGGGTTTATTTAAGTTTTCCTATCAAACGGATAAAATAAAAAGTAAAGTTAGGCTCTTAATACTGATATATAATTTACGCATGGGTATATTTTAAGCTGGGTTATTCTTTTTACTATAATATATAGTACCTACTGAATAAATTTACTTCACCAAATATTCCCCTTATCAAAAAGCCCTTTATAAAATTGTAACGAATATTTATTCTAGCCCAGTTAATGTATCCCATTATCATGTGGATACCACAATATCATCTACGTATTGACACGTCCATAGCAATATTAATCCATTATATTACCGTTATTCATTCACAGTTTTACATCTCCGCCAAAGTGAAACTAATTCTACAAATGGGTGTACAACCCTGGCCTAATGATACCGTTCACATTTTAGAGTTTATTGAGCGACTGAAGTAGGTAATGTACAAGGGCATACTATGGTTCTGGGCTCACAGGGCAGGAGGGAAGAGAGCGCATGAATCGAATTTCTTACAAAATAACCGGTCAAGTGCAAGTTGGACTTACGCAAACACTGTTTCGTACGTTAATTGCTTTTAAAATAAAAAATTTTGTTACGGAAGTTCGAAATGATCAGTGACTTCACAAAAACATCCCAAATGAGTTTTCAACAAAGTTTTTTTCCAATCTTTACTGAAAACTGATGACCTTGAAATTTTTGGTTTTTTTTTTTATATACCAGACAAATTATTAAAGTTAATGCGCTCGTGATAATTTTCCTTTAATCTAAACCCTATAGAGAATATTCCAGAATTTTTTCAAAATTTTTTAATCAGTACTTTTCGAGATAAGGGTGGGGGACAGCAACTTCTCGCACTTTTTTAAAAATAATACAAAGAGAATTGTGCGCAAGGATGACATTATATATTTTTGCACTCGTCTTTTTACAAGCTTTCATTTGACATACCATTCGATCGCCTGATAATTTTTTTCACTTCCAATTTCACCCCCTAAAGCTAACTCCTTAAGTCAAAATTTAACTTTCAAAACTACACGACTCTGATAAGGCCCTCAATTCCTATATTAGTGCTAAATTTCAACTTTCTATGTCAAATAGTTTCGGAGAAAATCGAGTGTGATAGAGGGACAAACAGACACCGAAGTGATCTTATAAGTGTTCCGTACGGAACACTAAAAAAGAGAGAGGGACTAATAGATGAGAAGCCTTTCTGAGGGAGATGCTTTTTTCTACATCCAAACAGGCAAAGGGCAGGCACATTCAAAGGACTAGTTTCTACAGTAAAATGCCAGTAACAAGGTGGAGTGGAAGTTGTAGACTTTTCAACATTCTAAATAACAGAGATTGAAGAAGGAGGAGGAGGAATCTGCTTAAAAAAATTCTGTCTTGAAATGAAACTTTCCCAATTTCGACCCCCGAAATTCAGCAGAAAAAATCCATTTGAGCGCACTTCGAAAAAAAGTTTTTTTTCACTGGACCTTTATAAAATTAAATGCTTTTCAACGCAATTAAAATAAAGGGACCGGAGGAGACTTCTCAAAGCAGAAGAAACCTCTTGACTAAATCTTTATCAACTTTCACTCTTTCCCAAAAAATAAATTGCAAGTATTTTATGATGATCCCCCGACGCCTCACAAACAAGTTCCTACTTAAGCATTGATTTATGGCAATGCAATGAGTCTTCATCATCCATAGCAAAAAATCGGTCAAGTGCAAGTTAGACTTGCGCAATTAGTATTCCGTACCTTGATTGCTTTTAAAATAAAATAAAATCCTTACCTAGGCTAAGTTAATTATATTCCTAACATCTTAAAGCCCAATATGAATTTTCAAGTTTTTTCTTAGTCAATAATGTATAATAGTTACAACATCTTAGCTGCCTAATAGCCAATAAATCAATCTCGCTCAAGCTAAAATCTAGTAATAAAAGCGTAAAACAAATATTTACTACCTAAATATTTGCTTTATATTATTACTATTATAAACAAATAAAATAAAATTATGTCTGGGTACAGGAACGACGTGCGACTTCTTATTGAAGTATAATATCCGATACAGACTTAGACGACCCTTTCGCCTTTGCCTACTCGTATAGTTGGTGCCTTTTTTAAAACCTTCCACCATACTGTCAAAAGACACAGTTTTCATAGTCTTTTTTAATACCAGATAAATTATCAAACATGCACTCGTGATAATTTTCGCTCATCTATACTTTAGAGAGACAGAATTTTTCCAAATTTTTTGATTAGTATTTTTCGAGATAGGGGTTTCTGGCAAGTTTTTAAAAATAATACAAAGAAAAGTATACGCAAGGATTAAATCATATATATTTCTGAACTCGTATTTCGCATAAGCTTTTCTTTGACATCGCACTCGATGACCTAGGAAAAAAAAAATTATATATATATATACATATATATATATATATATATATATATATATATATATATATATATATATATATATATATATATAAGAAAGAGGAAGGACAGTAACAGGGCACTGGCAACAAACAATCCAACATTAGTTAAAAACACTTTTTGAAGACCGAAATATAACTGCAAGAAACACCATGATGTTGATATGGTACTCCATTTGAAAATTTTCGACGTCGAGTTTAGTAACTATTTAGTGATATTTAAGTCCGAACCGGATATTGTTGGTAGTCTACGTCGTCATCAGGTCGACAAAAAACCATAAAAAGCATTGAAGTTAGGGATGTGGTAAATTTTTTAGGTGGATGCTAATTTTAGGTAAATTATTAATTATTAATGATATCTATTTTTTAGTTTTAATTTTATAAAAAAGGGGGGAACTTAAATTTGATGAATGTTACTCTTCGACGAGTTATTTATTATTAATTATATTAATTGTTTAATTTTATAATCAAGAGATTTATAGACTAATTTAAAAATTTGAAAGAGAAAATTAATACTGGACATTATTTATTATTTGTCATATTTAATTTTTTAATTATTTAATTTTAACAAGAAGACATAGAAAAGTAACTGATAATAAATAGCAAAAATGACAGAAAGAGAAAAGAAACGTCAACTTTACTAGAAACTAATTTTTTCATAAAGATCGTTCTTTTTTATTGGTTTGGTATAGTTTTGTGTTAGTAAATAAGTATACATGGAGCTCAATCCTTCTATGTCTTTTTTGTGATTGAGATTATTTTTACAGGTTTTTATGTAACACATTTCCAAGAAACTTGTTCTGAAATAATTAGTCTCAACATCCAGAATGAAGCTGTTGTTATATTTTACTCTGTGATCTGTATTATTTACGTGTAAGCTCAAGCTAGTTGCGTTAGGTTTGTGTTTACTATCACTTTTGTGTAGCGCTAATCTTTTAGAGAGCTTTTGTGAAGTTTGTCCAAAAAATTAGTTTCTAGTAAAGTTGACGTTTCTTTTCTCTTTCTGTCATTTTTGCTATTTATTATCAGTTACTTTTCTATGTCTTCTTGTTAAAATTAAATAATTAAAAAATTAAATAACTCGTCGAAGAGTAACATTCATCAAATTTAAGTCCCCCCCCCTTTTTTATAAAATTAAAACTAAAAAATAGATATCATTAATAATTAATAATTTATCTAAAATTAGCATCCACCTAAAAAATTTACCACATCCCTAACTTCAATGCTTTTTATGGTTTTTTGTCGACCTGATGACGAATAGACTACCAACAATATCCGGTTCGGACTTAAATATCACTAAATAGTTACTAAACTCGACGTCAAAAATTTTAAAATGGAGTACCATTTCAACATCATGGTGTTTCTTGCAGTTATATTTCGGTCTTCAAAAAGTGTTTTTAACTAATGTTTATTGACAAAGTTTTATTTTTAATATTTGTGTAACTCTCTAAATGTCTTTTAATCATGTTTGTGTAATCATTCATACTACCTGGCCAACAAAAATGCAAATTTCATTGTCTTCACCAGAGATGAACTAACTGCTGACATTTTTGTAAGTAATTTTCACATACAGTCGTACAATTCATTTAATCACATTTTAAAAAAACGAACGTTTTGGTTTATTTTCTGTACCTGGTTTGCATTTTTAGAATCCAGAAGAAGCTACCATTAGGCAGCGAAAGCTCGATAATAAAAATAAAAAGCAGATACTAGAGCCTTTAGATCTTTGATTGCTCATCTCTTCTCCTTATAAGGGCGTTTCCCAGTAGTTAAACTTAGGATTGTTATATATATATATATATATATATATATATATATATATATATATATATATATATATATATATATATATATATATTATATATATGTAGGTGGTAGCCCGTGACTCCGTGGCGTAAGTAACTTGCTTGCGGTGCAAAAGGTCTCGGGTTCAATCCCAGCAGGTCGGTATACTTTATTTCATAATTTATTTAAGTATATTTGGTCTGGCTACATACATAGGTAGTAGTTGTTTGCAGCAATACAATAACGTCCGTGGCAGCACCACCGCGTTGTCTAAAAGGTGCTGTGAAATACAAAAAATTGTATGTTTCGTCACGTGTACAACGTTGACGGGTATTACGACATTCCCGCCGATATCCTCAAGATACAAAAAAGGGTAAAATCCCTACTCATGCGGGGAGGTGAACAATAAAAGAAAATCAAAGTATCCAAACTTGGCCACATTGAATTACCACTTATTTCGATCTTTGTGTCACCCGGCTGATTCTCAGTTCAGGTTATACTACATGAGCTGAAACCAAATTCTACATTACGTTACTATGTTTACGCTAGCTTTATATTGTTGTATCGTTTTAGAATTTAACTTTATTTGTAATATTTTAGCTCGCGGTGTATAAAAGGTAAGCATAAAAGTAAATCTAAAACTCCTTTTTAATAAATTATTCCGAAAACTATTATGCCGGATATTAATTCTGGCCAACAATTATTTTAATACAATGAATTTTTAAAGGTATATGTACGGAAAAATGCTTTTAAATGAGCATGTAAGCGACTGACCTATTATTTTTTCATTTATTATGCATTCTGTAGGGACTAGTTAGTTTTTAATCATGCACAGGAGTGTATGCTTTTACAATAAAATATTAATTTTTTTTTAAAACTACCAAACTATTATTTTATAAATAAGTATTTTTATGTTTGTAATTGCATCACAAATTACATGATGTTTGACATCTCGACGGCTAAAACTTTGTAAAATAAAGGTATTATTTAAATTAATTCAATCAGCTTCAAGTAATATCTGAATAGCATAGAATAATACAGGGCGTCCCATAAAAAATTGAAATTTGAGTGATTTATTACGTGAGCACCAAAGACGAGAGTTTTCAAAAATAAAAATTATTAAACTGTCGCGAGGCGAAAAAATTTCATAATCACCACCATTAAACGATGAAACAGCCGAAGAATTATGCCAAGAGGTAACAAAAATTCTAAGAAGTTTCAAACCATCCCAAGCTAATCTGAGAACTAAAGACTACGAAGCCCTAAAGAACCTAAATAGACACGAAGCCATTATTACACTACCAGCAGACAACAGTCGTGATGGACACAGAAGACCATACCAGTAAAATAAAAGGTTAATTAAACTATACATTTTTATAAGTTTGCCATCAATTAGTGGCCAGTAAACATCATCAATTACAAATAAGTCTTTGGCGAAACATCTATGGGACCAAATCAAAACATCCTGATCGACAGTTGTACTCCAAAAATACATTTATCCATTTTCGAATCTCTACGCTTTCCCTTAAGGAAATGTCTTTCGTATGCTCACAGAGCTCTACCCTAGCTTCACCACCGCTTCTGTTCAGCTACTATTCGGATGCTATATTCAAAGAACCTCTCTTCGGCCAAGAGGCAGGCATTGAGATTAATGGAAAATTAATCAGCAACATCCGATACGTCAACGATACCTCGGTTCTGGCAGACAGCGTAGAGGGCCTTCAGATACTTCTTCAAGAAATAAATAACACGTAGGCTGAAAAGTTTTTGGTCTGACACATAGATGTCGCCCTTTTCAAAAATCCATATGATTTTTAGGAAGTACCAACCTTCAAACGATACATGTCAAAATTTCATGACATTTCAATGATTAGTTTACAAGTTGCAGTGGTTTCAGTGACGCTACTTTTGTTATTTTGTAAATAATGGAAAAAATCCAGTTTAGTGTGTTACACACTGTTTTTTGATGGGAAAAAAATACCGTTCAACCAAGGCAATGACTTGATAAGTGTTACGGAGACTCTGCCCCAGGAAAATCACTCACCATTTACTGGTATGCTGAATATAAACGAGGTCGTACAGATACAAATGATGCTGAACGCTCGGGATGCCCAAATGAGGTGGTTACACCGGAAAACATAAAAAAAAACACAAAATTGTTTTGGATGACCGTAAAGTGAAATTGCGTGGGATAGCTGACACCCTAAAGATATCAAAAGAACGTGTTGGTCATATTTTGCATGAACATTTAGGTATGAGAACGCTCTGTTCGAAACGGCTACCGCGCTTGCTCACAGTCGACCAAAAACAACAACGTGTTGATTCTGCGCGCTGTTTGGACTACACACCGGAATCAAATCAGCAGTCAGCTGAGTGGACAGCAGCCGGTGAAAGCCGCCCGAAGCGACCAAAGACATAACAGCATGCATAAATTGAAGTTCGAATTGCTTACGAGTACTTATCCACCGTATTCTCCAGATTTGACCTCCAGCGACTATTATCAATTCGCAGACCTCAAAAAAAGGTGCTGATGGAAAGAGATTTGGTTTCAATGAAGAAGTTATCGCCGAAACTGAGGCCTATTTTAAAGGCAAAGACAAATCCTTCTGCAAGAAAGGTATAGAAATGTTAGAAAAGCGTTAGACTGATTGTATCGCTCTCGAAGGACAGTATATTGATGAATAAATTTTGCAAAAGAAATATGTTTTAAGTAGCTAGACCAAAAACTTTTAAACCTACGTGTTAAAATCAGCAATGAATATGGACTCAAAATACTCTGATAGAAACAGTCTCTAAATATTAATATCTGGGGACATAGATCAACGAAAAACACGACCAGACACAGAAAATCAACAATAGAATACAACAGGACAGAAAGGCATGCTTTAAAATGAGACAACTTTATACTAACCGTAACTTGAATTTACAACTCCGACTACGAATGGCAATATGCTACGTGATTCCGATTCTTTTATATGAATTAGGGGCCTGGACTATCAACAAAGTCACAACGAAGAAATCGGAATCATTTGAAATGTTTTTGTAATTTCCTTTAATAATTAGTGCATTACGAAAAACTTCTTTGAACCGAAATAATTCCTATAACGACATGAAGGGTACATAATAAAATATTAAACGTGGTGTAATAAAAAAAAATAATTTGTTTGTAAGACAATGAACTTATATGCTGTAGAACTACAAGCAAATTGTTCTAATAACTTTTATTCTCAAATATAATAGTAAATAATAACTTCAATCTAAATATATTATTAGATTCTTTACGCGTTTTTTTGTGACTTTAAATTTTAACTGATTCTATTTGACATCCTGTAAATTTTTTCGGGGCGAAGAGGGTTTTTTTTTAATGCTTCAACTTTAAAAGAAAACCGAATTTCTCAAAAAATTGCAAAGAAAACTTTCCTATTTGTTGTAAACTTTGTTGACCTTCCCCTACATACCATATTACATTTCATTTGAAATTTACATATATCTCGGCGACATCGACAGGCAGATACATACGAATCAATACATGAATTCCAGAAGTAAAAAGCTGTTTTGTTTATTATTATTATTATTTTATCTTAGGTAAAACTTTTTTCAGCAACGGAGTAAAAAATCTTAATTCAATTTTAAAAAATTGAAACTGACAATAGGAAAATGGCAATATAATGAAGATATGTTGGCGGAACAGAGAAAATAATATAAATTATTTTTAATTTATTGATGAAGTTCTTGATATATATTTTTTTTTAATAATTATATTTTGCCAGCTCCAGAAATCGCTTGTTTAGCAGATTTATTTCTAGAAGTAATCCTTGTATGATGTTACATAAGTAGATGTAAAATATACATAGTACCTACTTACCTCTATTCAGAAGTAAAAAATTCATGAATATTTAAAATATCTAAATCCAATTCTAGTGGCTCAAATTTTTTTTCCTTTTTGGTCTTGTTATGGTATTTTCAGTACATTTAAATCTTTTTAATTTTTAATGCATCACCACTCACCTGAGAAAAACAAAAACACAATAATAATAGGAAATTAAAAAATTTTAAATTTTATTTTAAATAAAAAATTGTCAAAAAAGTATTTTTCTTGTTAGATAGCTATAGTGTTACATATCTCAGATAATGTAAGTCGTATCGGAATATACTTTTGCCTATAGTAGACGTGCAAAAACTGTTGAAATTCGCTTATTTAGACTCAGTTTAGAATAAAATTACTGTAAAATTTTACTACATTTACACATAAAATTCTATTTCGATAATGGCATAAAGGCTGTCCAGAGCTATGAAGATTCGATCAGAATCATCAGCTCCCTCCAACGACACCTTAACATGCTAGTTCCCTAGTTCGAACTTTGGAAAATCCAGATCAACCCATCGAAAACCCAAGCCTTCATGTTCACCAAGTCTTGCAGCAACATGCCGGCAAGCTTCACCCTACAAGGCACCAGTCTGAGATGGTCAAACAGCGTTAAATACCTGGGCCTCCACTAAATTTTTCTGTGTACCACAGCAACCTCCCACCCGAAATTTTTAAATCTTACCCCAACAACCCAACCAATCTGCTCTACCCTCTGGTAGAACACGCATAGACAAAAGAATCCTTTGAGGACTAATGGAAGAAAGGCCTCATTATCAAACTTCCAAAAAAAGGAGACCTATCTGAGTGCTATCTGTGTGTACGAACTGGCGCTATTAAACGGTGTCAGTAAGATTACCGCCATTATTATACACAGACGTCTGTCAGAAGCACTCGAACCCTTACTGCGACAAGGACTAGCAGGCTTTCGTCCTGGCAGATCTTGTATCGCCCAAATTACCACGCTGCGAATTATCATCGAGAAATCAATGGAATACAGATCTCCACTCTATACGGTTTTTAGCAAGCTTACGACACCATCAAACATGATTCAATCTGGGCTGCTCTCCATGGCCTAGAAGTAACACAAAAAATCACGGATCTGATAAAAGCAGTTTATAATCGGCAAGTTGTGTTTTGCACAATGACCCTACTGAGGATAAAATTCCGGTAAACAACGGAGTCAAGCAAGGGTGCATACCGTCTTCGCTTCTTTTAAACATAGTTCTTGACATGGTACTAGCAAGGACACTGGACAAAGGTAGTGACATTCAATGGACAATAACCACGCGCCTATAAGACCCTTGATGACTTATGTTTCCTCTCACATACTCCAAGAGACATGACAGAAAAAATAAACAAACTAGTAAGGAAGGCGACGGGGGTGGCCTAAAAATGAACGTACAAAAAAAGAAAAGACCTCTGGATCCCAACTAACAACATGAAACACCTAGAAATACTTTACATTAAAATTAGAAAGAGAAAATGGGATTGGATCGGGTACATACTTTATAGATCTATCAACAATATTGCCAGAATGGCCCTGGATTGGAACACAAGGGCGCAACAACAACAAGGTCAACGTGGGAGAGGAAGACCTAGAAATACCTGGCGCAGACTCGTTCTTGGAGAGACCGAGTCCATGAAAAAAACCTAGGCAGAAACCAAGCAGTTGGCCCAGAACTGAAGAATCATGAGAAACAATGATGATGACTACAACTTTAATTTGTGTAATAAAATGTAAGCTTGAAATTTGTACTAACAATTTATTATTGTCCAATAACTGTTAAGCTAAACTAAATGTAAGCTAACCATGGTCTGCGTTTTAAAATCAAAAAACTCATTAATATTTATAAACAGCCCCCATTGCTAGATCAAAATATAATAAATAGTTAAATCTGAGCATTAAAATTGACATGAATAATTAGGAAATCCATCACAACAGTATCTGTTTAAACGTCACGGGGAATATAATTTATAACGTAACAATACCTGAAAACCAGGAAGCGTGTATTTTACAATAATTATTTTTATTTTAGGTTGAATATTTGAAAAACATATCGATGACATAATTAGCGATCTTCAATTTTAGGTGAAAAAGGTAGTCTGGAAGTAATCATAAAAGCACGAAATTTCGAGGTTTTTTTCTAGTCCAGCCAGAACACCCAGATAATTATAAAACAAAAAGAAGAGAAGCACAGTAAAAATGGAAAATCTCCCGGCCCAGATAATATAAATATTGAAAGTCAGGATCCGCCAGATGAATGGAAAAATCCATTATTAGTTCAATATACAAGAACGGAGGGTGACGCGACTGCAAGAACTACAGGGGCATAAGCGTTACAAGTTCAAGGATATGTCTCTATAGACGAAGGACCAAAGAACAATTCACTGACATCGAAGAACAGAATTGCTTCAAAGCAGGGTGTTCATGCATGGATGCCGTGTTCACATTAAAAATGCTGACTGAAAAAAGAGTAGCACGACAAACACCTGTTCTCCTAGTCTTTGTTGCCTTACGGAAGGCTTACGATACGGTGTCAGTAAGTAAATTATAGCCTAATATGAGGAAAAAAGGTGTCTGCGAAGCCTATGTAAATGCTGTAAAGTTGCTATACACGGAGTGTCGGAGCGCTGCTAAAATAAACAGAAAACTGGCTGGAGAGTTTCGCGTAACAAGAGGTCTTAGACAAGGCTATAGCTTGGCTCCACTTCTTTTTAAAATATACATCCAAGAAGCCTCAAAAGATGGAAATGAAAATATAAAGGAATGTACGTACCAATAAATGACGAAACCCTTTTTGCTCTACGCACGATACATGCTAAGGAAGCTTGAGGAGAAATGTCAAGAGTTTAGGCTCTCAATAAACATGAAAGAGACAGAGTATGTGACCATAGGAAAACAAAAAATCGGTGACCTTGACATAGGAGCATCTGTGGATGAAAATTGTTCTTGCTTTAAATACTAGGTGTCACAATTTCCTCCAATGGTGCGAAAAGTTACTTAACAAAATTGGGCAAGGGAGAAAGTTAATCCGGCAATTAAACTCGTTACTGTGGAAAAACAAAATAACTAGGAAATCACGGCAGTATCTTTGAAAGTATTTACACTTATGATGCATGGGAAATGACGAAAGTAGATAAAAATCGAATGATGGCCCTAGAAATGGATTTTTGGAGACGAAGCAGGCAAACATCAAGGATAGTTCAGGAAAGCTGTGGAACTCAAGAAGCAGGGCAGGGTGATAATAATAAAAACGTATACATATATATATATATATATATATATATATATATATATATATATATATATATATGTATACGTATATTTACTTTAGTACTGAAAACATTTAAACAAATTGTTAATCTACAATAAAAGGAAAAAACTTTAAAATAATTGTTGAAAATATTTAATCACTAAAGTCTACAGTATCCCATGTAGCTGTATTAAAATCTATATAGGCGAAACTAATTGTGTAAGCTCAGTTAGCTTCGATCGGCAACATTAGCAAGATCACAGTATCAAGTAGCAGCAGCAGTGGGAGCACTTGAAAATGCCAAATGAGATTTTGGCGAAACGTCGTGCAAATTCATTGTTAGACGAACGGATTGAAACCCGGAATTTTAATGTATTACATTCCACCATCCGTGAAAACCTCTATCGTAACATATATATATATATATATATATATATATATATATATATATATATATATATATATATATATATGTATATATATATATATATATATATATATATATATATATATATATATAAGCAAAAGTTGCCGTATCTAACAAAATTCTTAAATATAAAATTTGTTGGGGAACTCGGCAAAGGGCGTGATAAAAGTTTACACAATGTTCATTCAGCCAATATTTCGGTCCTAGGTTGGGACCTTCTTCAGGGCAAGAACTGAAAAGAAGAATCAGTCTACTAACTGAGAAAGCTTGGGCAGAAAAATTAAATTGTTGGAATTATTACTATTATTATTATTTTTAATAAACCAATGTAGAAATACAATGAAGTATAAGATGTAATATAAAATAGTGAATAGTGAAAAGTAGAGTTAACATGAATGGCCATTATTAGCTTGTAAGAGAGAAACGACTAACAATCCATTACAATAAAACTATAGACTAATACACAAAATTAATATATATACATATATATATATATATATATATATATATATATATATATATATATATATATAAATATATATATATATATATATATATATATATATATATATATATATATATATATATATATAAAATATATATATATATATATATATATATATATATATATATATATATATATATTAATATATATACATATATATATATATATATATATATATATATATATATATATATATATATATATATATATATATATATATATACAGTCCCTGGCCAAATTATTAGATGCACTGTATTTTTTTTTAGTAATTTTATGTTTCTTAAGAGTTTTTATGCAATAATGGTATATTTAAACTACAATATTATTGATTTTTATTTAAAAGAATTGTTGTAGACTACATATTTGTATTTATTTTTAACATATAGCAACACTGTGTTGACAAAGTGATACATGAACGTAAACAAGTACAAACCTGTATCAGTCGCGATCGGAATCGAGTCAGGTACGGACGTGTTTCTGTGGCTTTATGGACTGTGATTGTTTGTTTAACAGTTTTATACTACTCAGTTATTAGTTTATTTTGTATGCAGTGTTTTAAAAAAGTAATTGGACTATTTTCATTATGGGTAGAAAAGGCGATCTTTCACCACGTAAAAAAGCTGAAGTGAAGGCCCTTGTGATTGCGAAAACATTTACAAACCGAGAAATATCACGAAGATTGGAGGTTTCTGAAGCTAGTGTACGACGCATAAAAAAGAAAATTGAGTCAGGGAAGGAATTAAGCCCGAAAAGAAAGAAAAGATGAGGTAGAAAACCAATTTTCACTCCACGGTCAGAGAGATGTTTGAAGAAAATTTGTGTAGAAAACAGATTTGCTACCACAAAGGTAATAAAATCACAACTCCAGGTTGCTAGCGTAAATGCTTCTGAGCGCACTGTTCGAAGAAAATTGAAAGAATTAGATTTTAAGGCCTGTCGCCCCGCCAGGAAGCCCAAGTTAACAGCTGCAATGAAAGCAAAGCGCCTGAAGTGGGCCAAACAATGGCAAGACAAAGATGTGGACTTCTGGAGATCGGTAAGATGCAGCAATTTAATCAATAATTGATACATTATTATCATTTTCAGTTAAATAAAGCAAATAAACATGGAAGTTTATATATTTTTTTCCTATTTTTGACAGGTCTGCTTCAGTGACGAAAGCACATTCGAAATTTTGCAGAATAAAGCTCAGTATGTGCGTCGTCGTCATGGAGAAAAGTTTCATCCTGATTGTGTCGTCCCGACGGTTAAACATCCCACCAAAGTGATGATTTGGTCAGTCATCAGCGGGAAGGGCTCTGGACGTCTGTACGTCGTCAGAGGAATAATGAGGCAAGATCAGTACAAAGAAGTATTACAAAATCGGTTGATTCCGCAGCTCAGAGAATGGTTTCCAAATGGGGAACCATTCACTTTCATGCAAGATGGAGCTCCCTGCCACACTGCTCGCTCTGTTAAAACTTTTTTGGCAGAAAAAAATATCCCTCTGTTGGATTGGCCGGGTAATAGCCCTGATATGAACCCCATTGAAAATGTGTGGGAGCTGATGAAAAGAGAAGTGGCTAAAGATGTGATTACCAACGAAACCCAGTTCCTAGAAAAGATTATTCATGTGTGGAATCATCATCCTCAAATGCAGGAGACAGTACAATCTTGCATTGATAGCATGCCGCGCAGAATTAAAGCTTTGATAGCGGCTAAAGGTGGCTCAACTAAATATTGACTTTTACTAACATTAATTTCACTTTTCTTTAAAACTTAATAAACTTATGCTTTTCTAAATTAATGCTATTTTATTTATGTCAAATAAATAGGTAATTGATTGGATAATATAAAAATAAAAAACAAATCAATTTAAAATAATAAAACGGTACAATATCACTCGGTAATTAATATTTTACATGAAATCTTGCAGTGCGTCTAATAATTTGGCCAGGGACTATATATATATATATATATATATATATATATATATATATATATATATATATATATATATATATATATATATATACATATAAGAGAGAGAGAGAGAGCAAGATAATTTTAAACCCTTTATATATTGTTCTAGCTTGTGGGCACACTGTATAAATCCGGTCATAAAGTAGGTAATCTGTTGCTTAATACCGGTAGTATAAAATAATTTTTAAAAAGTTTGATCGATTCGTTTGTTTATAATTGTAAATTAACCAGAATACTCTCAAATCTTAACGTACATTAACTTAGTATAAGATTAACACTCAAAAGAAAGGTAATTAACAGAGTGAATAATATGTAATATTTATTAAAGGTTTCTGAGCACAAGGAATGTAACAACAAATAAAGGTAACTGTACAAACTGTAATTAGGTTCAACTTTCGGAACCCAAAATATTAATATTTAGTTGAGATTTCCACTAAAAACGGCAGCAATATGTCTTTCATTATTTTCAACTTTTCATATTCAAATATATAAAGAGCTGATATAGTGAGAACGGGAGTTAAAGGCGTTGTTCTATAAATGTCCTAATCCCTTTTCGAGGCTATTGAAGTCAGCAAATCTAAAAATTGGGCTATTTTTTCATTTTTTTTCAATTATTTAGGGCCCAGTACATAGAAAGTTAAAGGAATGACGAAGAAAGGTAGAAAAGTTGCTCCGTATATTGCATGTTAAACATCATTTTCTGAGTTATTGGATTTGAGAAATGTAAAATTTGTGTTATTGATTTTCAATTTTAACAGAAGTAGTATATAAAGTAGCCCGATGTGACTACAAGCCATCTAAAAAATCATTAGTATTATTCCATTGTCTACCTATGGAAGGTAGAAAAATCAGCTAATCCTAAAAATAATATTCGCTCATAAAAAATGTTTCAATATTTTATAGTTGATGTCTTACTATAAGGTCTGCTTTTTTCTTTAAAATATAGGGAAGTAGTGATTATTCTTCAATCTTAGAAACTTAGGTTCTGTTTTTGTTTTACAATTTTAATCTGTATTAAGTATTACTTTAGAACTATCTGTCATTTCTGATACGTAGGTAAACTTGCTTAATCAGAGTAATGGGAGTATCCCCAATTCATGCTTAAAGATCATTTATTGAACTAAAATTTAAGAAAGAAAAATTGCAGTAGGCACTAAAGCCCTCTGAACCATAGAGATATTAGAATAGAGGAGGTAAGTTCTCGCGAGAAGCGTGGCGCTCACAGAAACAGAGAGAAAGAATATTAGTTATTCTGTCTCTCTTACTCGGCGCACACCCAGAACACTAAATTAGAATGCATACCCGTACGAGAGAGAATCTCGCTGTGATAAGAGAGGTAAAATAACATATTATTTCTTTCTCTTTTTAACGACAGCACGCTTTCGCTTACAGCAGGTTCTTTATTTTACCTCCTTTATTCTAATATCTCTATGCTCTGAACCCCATCTCCCACTTAAAGCCATATAGGTATCAACATTTTATATATCCCACTTAAGTTATTTTTTCAATTACTGCAGAAATCCGGTTCATGCACTCAGCCAAGTTAACAAAACTTGTAACTGTGGAATCATGCCCTGGATATGATCATTTGGTGTGAGCACAGCTCTAGCCTCAAGGCGGCCATATTACAAAATAGAGTCAATGGAAATCTTTAGTTTTCTTCTGATGATCTCACCTGAAATGTCCACGACACATTACTTTTATTTGTGCTTCCATAAAAAAATGAGCCATGCTCTTTAAAACGTCTCGTTTATTTCATCTATTAGCAACTACTTTGATGCTTGCAGATCAATAATTGATGCAATTTCACAACCTATTTAAGGTACTAATCGATTATAATGCATTGCAATACCGTTTTCCAATAACAGTTATTCTTATCTAGATATTGTACCTACTTCTGTCAAACACTTATAGCAACTGTAAGTTATTGTGCGAGCTCGCCGTGAGTTATCTTTGACTCTCGCTAAAATTTATGGGAGTATATTCTCGTAAATATCATAACAATAACATTAACACTGTCAGATCTGTGCTTATGGATCATTTGTTAGGTTGGTCAACGCTTTTGTTTATCTGAATATATACGGTTCTTATAGTAGCAATGAAAGTGTCAGTTGCATACTTGAGACGTTAAAGACATCACTTCTACTGCATAAAGATTTAAATTCTAAGAACTACCTTATAATTTTTATGATTCATCGATCGTGGAAGGGTATTTCTATATAACTTTTTTAGATCCAATAAATCGATAAAATTTAGTGGTTTATATCCACATAAACTATTTATGACTGAGACGGTTTACATTTTATAACAGCTGAAGATGCCAATCCAATTCAGTACCAAGAAATGTCATCAATAAAATATATTAATGCAACAAATTACCCACAATGATATTCTGCTGGTAGTAGTTATTGTTTCAAGCAGCATCAAACAAGTAAGAGTGATGATTCCGCAAAAGAAAAGACATTAGAAAATGGGCATACGTAAGCTGGAAAGTTTTTGGTCTAGCTACTTAAAACACATTTTTTTTGCAAAATTCGACTTTATTCATCAACATAGTCTCCTTCAAACGCGATACAATTAACCCAATGCTTTTCTAACATTTCTATACCATTCTTGTAGAAAGATTTGTCTTTGCGTCAAAATAGGCCTCAGTTTCGGCGATAACTTCTTCATTGGAGCCAAATCTCTTTCCTGCGAGAATTTTTTTAAGGTCTGCGAATAGATAATAGTCGCTGGGGGCCAAATCTGGAGAACACGATGTATGAGGAAGCAATTTGAACTTCATTTCATGCAATTTTACCATTATAACCATTGACTTGTGACTTGGTGCATTCTCTTAATTAAAGAACAGTTTTTTCTTTGCCGTTTCTTTGCGATTTCTGCCTTCAAATGCACCAATAATTTATATAATATTCGCTATTGATGGTTTTTCCCTTCTCAGCATAGTCGATGAAAATTATTCCATGTGCACCAAAAAAATAGAGAGGCCAAAACCCTCCCAGCCGACTGTTGTGTTTAGCGTCACTAAAACCACTATAACTTGTAAACTAATTTTGACACCTATCGTTTAAAGGTTGGTACTTCCTAAAAATCATGGATTTTTCAAAAGGGCGACATCTGCGTGTCAGACCCAAAATTGTTCAGCCTACGTGTTATATAATCTTTAACATTGTGTTTCATAACCCACAATATTACAATTTATTAAAATTCTATCTATTCCAATAATAGAAAAATTACGTAATTAATATATATATATATATATATATATATATATATATATATATATATATATATATATATATATTTATATATGTGGAAGAAATTCTATCGTGGAGTAACAGTAACCAAGTAGAATTTAACGCTACAAAAACGCCAGGCAGCAGTTTTTCTACAAAAGTTAGCGTTATTGAACCCAATATAGTTACGTCAGGGCACTCGATTCCTCTAGCATCGTCAGTCAAATTGCCGGGTGTTAATTTGGGAGCAAATATGTCTTGGCATCAACATACTGCAAACATAGCAAAAAGAGCTTCTCAAAAGCTGGGAATATATTCGGAACCCGACAGCTTTACACTCCACAACAACTGCATCGAGTATCGAGTAGCAGCAGCACTTGAAAATGCCAAATGAGATTTTGGCAAAACGTCATTGTAATATATATATATATATATATATATATATATATATATATATATATATATATATATATATATATATATATTATTCTGCTGAAATGAAATTGCAGTGGAATTTTTTTTTATGAAAGCAGTACACCCCCTTTAGCAAGGGAAATGAAATTCCTTCTGAGTAACAACAGTTACTCTGGTCAAATGGCGATATTATACGAAAGAGATTCTTTAAATAAAATTATTGCAGTTGTATTATTTTATTCCTGTACATTTTCATCTAACAAACAGCTGCATATGCAAGACAAGAAGTCTGTTGCACATATGCATTATTTCATAATAAAGAAAACGCCTGTAAAGCGTGGGTAAGGCATTTATATAGGCTACATTGATATTTAAATTCTTCTTCTATAAAGTAAAAGTTACAATCAATTCACATTTTTATTTCCCAGGCTAAGGGACGTATTGTATTTATAAAAAAATTACCTTCCCAGATTTTTGAGTTTTTTGACATGTTAGGATTCTCAAATTACAGAAAACATATAACACGTAGGCTGAAAAGTTTTTGGTCTGACACATAGATGTAGCCCTTTTCAAAAAATCCATATGATTTTTAGAAAGTACTAACCTTCAAACGATACGTGTCAAGATTTCGTGACATTTCGACGATTACAGTGTTACAGTGGTTTTAGTGACGCTACTTTTGATATTTTTAAAAGAATGGAAAAAATCGAATTTCGTATGTTGATTAAACACTATTTTTTCACGGGAGAAAATACCGTTCAAGCAAAGCAATGGCTTGATAAGTGTTATGGGGACTCCGCCCCTGGAAAATCACTCATCATTTATTGGTATGCTGAATTTGAACGAAGCCGTACAGACACAAATAACGCTGAACGCTCTGGACGTCCAAATGAGTTAGTTATACCGGAAAACATAAAAAAAATCCACAAAATTGTTATGGATTACGGTAAAGTGAAATTGCGTGAAATAGCTGACTCCCTAAAGATATCAAGAGAACGTATTGGTCATATTTTTCATGAACATTTGGGCATGAGAAAGCTCTGTTCGAAATGAGTATCGCGTTTGCTCACAGTGGACCGAGAACAACAACATGTTGATAATTCTGAGCGCTGTTTAGACCCGTTTAAGCGCAATGGAAAGGATTTTTTCATGCGATATGTGACAATGGATGAAACATGGATTCACCACTACATACCGGAATCAAATCGGAAATCAGCTGAGTGGACAGCAACCGGTGAAAGGCGCCCGAAGCGACCAAAGACAAAACAGTCGGCTGAGAAGGTTTTGGTCTCTGCATTTTGGAATGCGTATGGAATAATTTTCATCGACTATGATGAGAAGGGAAGAACCATCAATAGCGAATATTATTAGTTATTGATACGTTTGAAGGCAGAAATCGCAAAAGAAACGGCCCCAAATGAACAAGAAAAAAGTGCTTCTTCATCAAAACAATGCACCGTGTCACAAGTCAATGGTTACGATGGCAAAATTGCATGAATTGAAGTTCGAATTGCTTCCTCATCCACCGTATTCTCTAGATTTAGCCCCCAGTGACCCTATTACACAGGCCAACAAAATTTGGCCAAACCTTTTACCCAAAAACCAGAATATACTTTTCCAAAGATTTTTGACGTGCTGAATTCGAATCCGACGTCAGAATCTCTCTGATGGCTCCAGTTTTCAAGGTATTCTAACCTAAAAGTGCGAAAATCACGGTTTTAACCATTAATGGGGTCATCATCTTTGAGAAATCGTATGTTGAAATTAAGTATTTCGACTTATTTCCCGATTTTTGGGAAATGAAAGACATCGAATAAATACAATTCTTCGACGCATTAACTTTTGTAACGATTGTTAATTTATAGTGAAGGATGTTTAAGATTAGACTTATTTTGAGTTTACATAACTAAACAGAAAAGTTGATGCGTCGAAGAATAGTATTTATAACTACTTAAATTTAACATACGATTTCTCAAAGATAAAAAAAGATATCCAGACAAATCCAAATCCGTTTTGAAGAGGAAGAGTAGTTCTTTCAGACACCATTAATGGTTTCATAAAAAAATTACCCTTCGATGTAACATAACCTCAAATATCAGAAAAACCGCGATTTTCACAGTTTTAGGTTAGAATATCTCGAAAACCGGTGCCATCAGAGAAATTCTGACTTCGGATTCCAATTTAGCGCTTCAAAAGTATATTCTGGTTTCTGGGTAAAGAATTTGTCGCCTGTGTTATCTATTCGCAGACCTCAAAAAAATGCTCGCGGGAAAGAGATTTGGCTCCAATGAAAAAATTATCGCCGAAACTAAGGCCCATTTTGAAGGCAAAGACAAATTTTTTCTACAAGAAAGGTATAAAATTGTTAGCAAAGTGTTGGAGTGATGGTATTGCTCATAAAGGAGAGTATGTTGAGGAATAAAGTCGAATTTTGCAAAAAAAAAGTGTTTTAAGTAGCTAGAGCAAAAACTTTTCAGGCTACGTATTAGTTAGCGCAGAAAAAAATTCGTACAATTTATTTCTGATGGATAATATGTTATGTCTGCTACGAGTATTAGGAAAATGGTTAATGCATCAAAAAAATTACCGGTAATTTTTTCGATGCTTTTGTAGAGATTGTGCACCTTATACGCCAAGAAACAACGGAAACATCTTTAAAAAATTATTATTTAAAAACGGAAATTAATGTTTTCTTGAAAATATGGTATTAGCGTCTCGAAAAATATTTATTTGGCTGTAATTTTAGGAGTGTTCAAAAACTGGACAATAATGCTTCAAGTTTATGATAGTTTTGTATATGTAACGTCTATTATAGAGGAAGTGTCTCTGCCTACGCATGGTATTCAAATGGCTTTTTTAAATATATACATTTGTTTTATTATAATCTGCAGACTGACACTTGAAAATGAAGTGTCGGAAACACATTTAGAGCGGAACAAATCTGATGAATGATTTAAGTGATTTGAGTATATGTTGTATTAAACATTAAATTAATTGATTTAGGTTTAAGTAGTTCCCCTATTAATTTTACATGAAATATTACGCGACTAATTCTGTAATTATGCTTCTAGGGTGTAGGTATTTTCAGTTATATTACCGTCTGTTTACGACTTCATATCTAGGTACCATAAATATTCAGCAACATTATGTTTTATAATATGTATTTATTATGTAGTCGTGTAGGGTAGCTAACAGACAAATTTATGTACTTGGTAGTTTAAAATAAAATAAAATTCAGAGACAGGAATGAAAATTAGTTCATAAAAGTGTTGCGAAGAGTCACCAGATATCTATTAAATACTATTTCATGTATCAGCATATCTCGGAACAATGCACTGCGATACTGGAACTGTATAACATAAAGGGTGATTCATTTAGAGGTACTTTTTTTTAAATAAAAAAAAATGAATAAAAACGATTTTATAATCTTTATTATCATATAAAAGAACCATTCTTTACAATTATTTCTTAAAGATAATTTCTTTCAAATGTTGTCCGCGACTACGGTTAACAACGTCCATTCTGAAGTTCCAATTTTCAATGACGCGTGTGAGTATTTCGAGTGGTATTTGGCCAATGACTCGAGTAATATTGGCCTCCAATGCCTCAATTGTAGCTGGCTTATCCATGTAGACTTTGGACTTTACATAGCCCCAAAGGAAAAAGTCAAGTCAATTTTTCTCGAAAACAGTGGATCTTCTGCAAGCTTGTCAAGAGCCCAACGACTAAAACGGAAATGATTCGGAAGGTTGGTCGGCTTCAGTTGTTGCACTAGTTGAATTTTGTATACTTTTAAAGAAAGATCCTTACGTAAAAATACGCCAAGTTGTTGAATATGACAGACCAAGCTGTTGAGAACGGCGACGAATCGACACTTCACGGTCTTCGCGTACACTCTCCGCTACCGCCCCTATATTTTCTTCACTACGTGCTGGATGTAGTCTATTCGGTCGAGCATTATCCAATAATGAAAATTGGGTCTCAAACTTATTGATGGTAGAGCGAATTGTGCGTTCGGTAGGCCGATTATGTGGACCATAAGTTGCTCTAAGCGCCCGATACACATTCCTCGTAGAACGCCCATTTTCGTAATAAAGTTGAACAATTTGTAGACGCTGTGCCGGGCTAAGTCTTTCCATTATGAATTGTCAAACACTACTGAACAGGAATGCCACTTCAGTTGACACGACGCATGCGCAATCTGCAATTAAATCCCCATCACAAAAAGTACCTCTAAATGAATCACCCTTTATAATAATTTTAACATCAACCCGGATACGTGGGAGCATCCAATAATTCTTAATAACAGTGTAATCTATTTAAAACTTTTTATACAAATGAAAATATACAGTTAAAAACAAATAAGTACAATGATGGTGCTAATTTGACACTTTAACAATTTGCAAAAGCAAGCAACATATAGTCTAGGAATAAAAATTTAAATTTAAACAAATGTTTAAGATCACCACTTATGTTTATTATTGCTGACAATTGTTTCGACACACTGTGTCTTCTTCTGGAGCACGATGTAAATTAACTAACAAAGTATGTTACAGAATATATAGTTTACCTAATTACAAGTACTAAATTCATTAACAATATTTACCTTAATACCTAGAACAAGTTCAATAAAGGAGACCCTGCTCCATCTAATTGATCGTTGAGTAATAAACCTGAGGATTTTTTCTGGTTAATTTCTACCTGTTTTAAACAATTCAGTAATTTTCCTTTCTTTCCGTTATGCAAAATTTTGAAATCTTCATTAAATGTATGATTTTCCTTTGTTAAATGTTTAGCGTAATGAGATTTGTTATGTTTCATTCTATAGCTTTGTTTATGTTCATTTATTCTTTTATAAAAAGATCTGCCTGTTTGTCCTATATACGTTTTATTGCAAGTGCCACAGCATAATTCGTAAACCCTCGATTTATTTTCTTTTTTTGTTTTATGTTTATTGTTAGTGTTCCGTACGGAACACTTATAAGATCACTTCGGTGTCTGTCCGTCTGTCTGTCCGTCTGTCACACCCGATTTTCTCCGAAACTATTTGTCATAGAAAGTTGAAATTTGGTAATAATATAGGAATTGTTGGCCTCATCAGAGCCATGTAGTTTTGAAAGTTAAATTTTGACTTAAGGGGTTAGTTTTGGGGGGTGAAATCGGAAGTGAAAAAAAATAAATTTTACTAGGTAATCGAGTGTGGTGTCAAATGAAAGCTTGTGAAAACACGAGTAAAAAATATGTATATAATGTAATACTTGCGCGCACTTTTCTTTGTATTGTTTTTAAAAAATCGCGAAAAATCGCTATCCACCCGCCTTATCTCGAAAAGTAATTATCAAAAAATTTTGAAAAAATTCTGGAATATTCTCCACGGAGTGTAGATTGAACGAAAATTATCACGAGTGTATTACCTGTAATAATTTATCTGGTATAAAGGGTGTTTTTTATAGAGGTATAAAACTTTAAGTTGGCAACACTTTTTTAACTAGCGGCCATTTTGTCAGCTGTCAAGTGATTTATGTTTAGTTTGGTTTGGCATTTCAACATGAATAGACTGACGCCTGAACAACGCTTCCAAATTGTGCAAATTTATTTTGAAAATCGTGGTTCTGTTCGAAATACGTATCGCGCACTACGTCCATTTTACGGTCAACATAATCGTCCATCAGAGCAATTAATTCGATTAACTATGGAACGTTTTCGCACCACGTTTACTCTAAATGATAATACGCATCCACAGAGACGTCGTACAGTGCGGACAGAAGAAGTCATTGCTGCTGTAGAGCGTAGCGTAGAGGAAGACCCGAATCAGTCTATCCGCCATCGTGCACAGAAATTGGATATGTGTCCATCCACTTTATGGAAGATTTTGCGGAAAGATCTTGGTTTGCGTGCTTACAAAATCCAACTCGTGCAACAATTGAAGCCACACGATCACCTAGCAAGGCGTAGATGCGGTGAATGGGCCCAAAACAAGATTGCCGTTGATCCCGATTTTCATAAGCGTTGTTGGAATGGATACGTCAATAAACAAAACTGCCGTATTTGGAGTGATGATAATCCTCAAGTGTATGTTGAGACACCGTTACATCCAGAAAAACTGACTGTTTGGTGTGCTTTATGGGCTGGTGGAATCATTGGTCCGTACTTCTTTAAAAACGATGCTGGTCAGAACGTTACAGTCAATGGTGACCGCTATAGATTACTGACTTTTTCGTTCATCAATTGAACAACCATGATGTGCAGGAGCTGTGGTTTCAACAAGATGGCGCAACATGTCACACAGCTCGTGCCACAATTGATTTATTGAAGGAAGCGTTTGGTAACCGCATAGTTTCACGTTTCGGACCCTTCAATTGGCCTCCAAGATCGTGCGATTTAACGCCGCTAGACTATTTTCTGTGGGGATATCTGAAGTCGCTAGTCTACGCCGATAAGCCCGAAACGATTGACCACTTGGAGGACAACATTCGCCGCGTTATTGCCTATATACGGCCACAAATGTTGGAAAGAGTCATCGAAAATTGGACCTCCAGATTAGACTACGTCCGAGCCAGCCGTGGCGGTCATATGCCAGAAGTCATATTTAAATTATAATGCCAGAAGATTATCTTTCGAATAAAGTAAATTTCATGTCAATTTAAAAAATTTATCTTTGTTTTATTCCATTTCAAAGTTCTATACCTCTATAAAAAACACCCTTTATAAAAAAAAAACAGAAATTTCAAGGTTATCAATTTTCAGTAAAGATTGGAAATAAACTTTGTTGAAAACTCATTTGGGGTGTGTTTTGTGAAGTCACTGATCATTTTATACTTCCGTTACAACATTTTTTATTTTAAAAGCAATCAACGTACGGAACACTAATTGCGCAAGTTCAACTTTTTTTTTTTTTTTTTTTATTGGTCTAGCACACGTGCTGCAGGGAAGTCCCTAAAACGCTCTAGGAGCGGCACGAGTGCGGAAAAAGCGATTCACGTTGTTCTTGAATCGCTGTAAATTGTACTCGGTGGGAAACACAGCGCTGGGCAAATTATTCCAAAGGGATGATGTTCTCCATATAAAAGATTGCTTGAAAAGCGTCGTACGCGAAGTAACAAGCTGAACCTCATACGGATGCGAAGCACCAGCGCGACATGTATTTCTAACATGTACCGCTTTGAGAGGAATTAAGCGGGCTACATCCTTCGAACACTTTCCATGAAAATACTTGTAGAACAGACTCAAGTCGCCAACCGTTCTTCGATGTTCCAGCGAATCAAGGCCGCCGGTCAATTCCGGGTCCCCAATCAGACGGACCGCTCTTCTCTGAACAGAATCCAACAAATGCAGTGTATGTTTGGGAGCGGAGCCCCAAACGTGAGAGCAGTATTCCATAGTTGGTCGAATTTGGGCTTTGTAAAGAATTAACAGTTGCTGTGGGGTGTAAAGCTTTCTGGTTCTAAATAATATTCCCAATTTTTGAGAAGCTCTCCTTGCTATGCCTGCAACATGTTCATGCCAAGACATATTTGCTCCCAAACTAACGCCCAACAAATTGAGCGACGATGCTAGGGGAATGGAGTGCCCCGACATAACTATGTCGGGTTCAGCAACGTTAACTTTTTTAGAAAAAACTGCCGCTTGGGTTTTTGTAGCGTTAAATTCCACTTGGTTACTGTCACCCCAAGATAGAATTTCTTCCAGGTCTTTGTTAAGTTGAACGACCTCCTGCTGTCTGCGGATATTCGCCTGAGCAGCCGATGTCCGAGCGTTCAAGGTGAATGAAGAGACAAGCGTACTGTCATCTGCAAAGCTATAGATTGGATTCCCGGTCTTTTCCAGCAGATCGTTAATGTAAATGAGAAAGAGAGTAGGAGACAGTATGGAGCCCTGGGGCACACCGGCGTTGATAGTGAGGGTGTTAGAAAGAAATCCGTCGACCGCCACTCGTAAAGAACGCTCTCTGAGGAAACATGAGAGCCACAAACAGAACCTTTCAGACATACCATAAGAGCGCAACTTAGCCAACAGTCCATCGTGCCAAACACGGTCGAATGCCTTGGATATGTCAAGAGCAACCGCTCGAGATTCTCCAAAGTGTTCAATTGCGTTGTTCCAAACATGTGTTACATAAGTCAGAAGATCTCCTGTTGATCTATGTTTACGAAAACCATATTGGTGATCGCTAATAATATTGAATCGTTCAAGATATTTTAGAAGATGCTCATTGATAACCTTTTCCATGACTTTCGATATATTGACCAGTTATTTTTTTTAATATGTCGAGCTAATGTGTTATTTGTACGGAAAGCGATATTTAAATGATTTTTATGGAACAAATTCTGAATTTTATTAGTCAATTTTCCGGTATAAGTGAGTGTATGAAATTTTTGTTTAGTTGTTTTTACGGGTACACCAATCCTATTACTTTTTTAAATTGTTCCTCCTCCTGTATCCATTGTTTATACTAATTTGTTTTATAATATTTTCTGAAAATTTTCTTCCGTTAATGATGTATTTATTAGTCTATGGATGAAACTATTATAAGCCGAGATTTTATGTGTGAACGGGTGGTTAGAATTAGCGTGTATAGTTACAACTGAGTATGTTGGTTTATGGAATATTTCAAAATCCTGTTTATTCATTTTTTTTGATATTTTTAAATCTAGGAAATTAATCGCTTTATTTGTTTATATTTCTGTTGTTTCCTTATAAATAATTATATTAAAAATAATAAAAGAAAAACAAAAAAAGAAAATAAATCGAGGGTTTACGAATTATGCTGTGGCGCTTGCAATAAAACGTATATAGGACAAACAGGCAGATCTTTTTATAAAAGAATAAATGAACATAAACAAAGCCATAGAATGAAAAATAACAAATCTCATTACGCTAAACATTTAACAAAGGAAAATCATACATTCAATGAAGATTTCAAAATTTTGCATAACGGAAAGAAAGGAAAATTGTTTAGAACAATTAGAAATTAACCAGAAAAAATCATCAGGTTTATTACTCAACGATCAATTAGATGGGGGAGGGTCTCCTTTATTGAACTTGTTCTAGGTATTAAGGTAAATATTGTTAATGAATTTCGTACTTGTAATTAGGTAAACTATATATTCTGTAACATACTTTGTTAGTTAATTTACATCGTGCTCCAGAAGAAGACACAGTGTGTCGAAACAATTGTCAGCAATAATAAACATAAGTGGTGTTCTTAAACATTTGTTTAAATTTAAATTTTTATTCCTAGTTATTATGGATCTCCATCAAGTAACGGCTAAGTCAGTGCAGACCATATAGTCTGTCAAGTAAGAACGTGACCGTTCATATTCTTGTACTTCGAGAACATTCTTTTGCCATCAATGTATTCTTTGGTGTGCTAACAACGGCACAATTATCTTAGTACCTTGTCCAATCGCCTCCTGCTTCAATAATCGCTTGGCATCTTCGAGGCATGCTGTCGACGAGATTTTCTACATAGTCTGCACATTTTCCTCTAAACTTTCTCGTTACAAGAGACCAAACATTTTTAATGGGGTTGGCGTCCGGCGATTGTGAGAGCCACTCTAGTATCTTATTGTGAGCCCAAGCGATCCGCTTCGCGATGTGATTTTCGCCCAGCAAAGGTTTCTTCAACGTGCTTCGGAATGTAACACGAAGATGTTGTCCAATGGTCTTATGGGACATATTCAAACCCGATTTTCTTAATTTTGCCGCTCCTTGACACTATTCGTTTTTCGACTTTCGGAGTGACTTTGCCTACCGAGCCACGTTTTGGCAAGTCTTCGACATCTTTAGTCTCGTTAAAATGACTTCTTCACAACCGATACCGACTTTTTAATATATTTAGCGGCCGCGTAATGTATCATTTTAGGCCCCTCTGGACAGGAACAAAGAAAGGCTGTCTCGAACCGACGAGCATACAAGTGACTCATTTTAGATTTTATGTGATTTCGACGAAAGTTCGAAATCGACTCATACTTTTACTAAAATGCGTCGTCGACAAAGGTTTCCTCTACGGATTTTTTGCGGAATCGCTAGAATCGCATCTACCAGAAATGAATTAACGCGGACACGTTCTTACTTGACATATTGTATGATAGTTATTAATTCCACAAAGAACAATATATTCCCCGCCAAGTTTGGTGAAACCCTAAACGAGTTATGAATTGGGTACCACTAAATGGCAGAAAACCTGGAGTGTAGAAAATACGCCCTATAGAAATGAAACTTTTTTATATAGGGAGTTTTTATGTGCAAAGAAAGGTCAACCTCTCAGGTGATCGGTTTTTAAATTGAGTGTAAGTTTTTAGACTTCCACTGTAGGTGGGAGTTCTTTTTTCTGAAAAAATATCTACTCCAGGTTATAGATTTTTAGATTACTGTATTATAATGGATCTAATATTTCAGAGCTTCAACGCAGGAGGGTCTTTTTTCATCTGCATAATCGTTATTTGACGCCTCTTTATTTATTGATTGACGCCCCCCCCCTATAAGTCTCTAGTTTTCCCTTTTTTTTTCCTTAAAGAATCACTCTTCGTATTTATGTATCCCCTACCACTTGAACCTAGCTACGCCACTGATGATATACCAAGAAACATTTTTTGCTTTATTTTGTTCACACTTTATTTATTCCAGTTATTATATTGTCACTATTAACACAAGTACCTTTCTTCTTTCCTGGGTAATCTATAAATTATTTTAAAATGCATTACATCAACCAATTAATTTAGGAGGCAGCAGAAAGAATTTAGACATTAATGAGGGTATCAAGAAATATGCTGATACAAAATTATATGTAATATTCAGCCATTCAAACTGAATGGTACGTTATTTCCTCAGTAAGTAGTTATAAAATAAGACTATTGTGTTCCGAGAACACACAGTTTGAACTTAATGAGTGCATTAAATTTTCTTAAAAGCGTCAGCAGGTTATTGTAGTAAATAACTACGCTCTAGAGTGCTCGTAGCGAAGTAGGTATTTTGGCGCCTATGATTTTCCTAGAAAAAAGATTTGAATGTTGAACGGCCCTCACCGATAGAAAAGTAGAGATAGCGGTTCGTAACATGTTAAGGTTAATCAGCCTACACTGAATTTCTTGTGTGGGCAGAACTTGAATAGCCGCGGACCAAGTCCTAACAGTGCCGTACAAACAGGTGTCAAAAATATTTCCTACAAGTTGCCCTATAATGATCGGCAACTTACCTGATGATTAAAGATTTTTATAATAAAATTATGTTCAAAACATTCGATTAATTTAAAAGTAAAAATAGTGTGACTTAACTTAGACAGACGCAATGGATTTAATGGCATGGCCATGTGTAATAAACGCAGGAGAAATATGAATACAAAAGGTGTTCCTTTAAAGAAAAAAGAAAACGCTAAAGACGGATATTTATAGAGGGATGTGTCCATCGACAAACGGGGGGCGTCATATGACAACCAGGGAGCAAAACATCTTTTCTTCACAAAAGGAACCTATACCTACACTGGAACTCTAAAAAGTTTTCCTCAATTTAAAATTCGATGACCCTGGGTGAATAACTTTCACAAAAGAAAATCCCAAATAAAGAAAAAGTTCCGCGTCTAACGATCGTATTTGCTATATTTGTAGGAGTAGAGTGAGCGTATGGATCCCTTCCTGCCCCCCCTTGACTACAACACAGGCTGGATTTCGTTTTTATGCCATAGAGCTTTCACATAATTGAGAAACCAGAAAAAAAATTGTTTACGTATTTTGTAAAATAAGTATATCGGCAAGGATGGGACATAAAAAAGACGTGTCAAAGTTTTATCGGAAAGTTGTTTTATTGACAGAGCAATATGTTTAAAGTTTTGAAGAGATTTCCTGGGCATTAGCATATTGAAGAAAAGAAAAATATAGAAGTTTGACCTATATTTGGACAGCAATAATAATTGTTTATATATATATATATATATATATATATATATATATATATATATATATATATATATATATATATATATATATACATAATCCGAATAGCTACAGACAACGGACTCACGATCATGAACACGACGTTTAAACGCCACTATAGCCGTTTATCAACTTGGCCGTCAGTATCTGAAGAATATAAAAACCAAATAGACTACATATTAACAATATCTTGATGGCGCACATCCATCACAAACGTGAAGGTAAGACCGGCTGCAGTCTGTGGGTCTGATCGTAAGTTTGTAAAGATAGACCTCGTCATAAAATTACAAACAACAAGGAAACCGACAACAAACGAAAAATGCGTAACTCCAGACAGCAGACTGTTTCAACAAAGACTACAACAATTGGGCACACCAGTTCTCATGGATAACCCAGATGAACTGTGACACAGAACGAAAGAATGGATCGTGGGAGATTAAAGCCATGCTCAAGCAATGGAACAAGTATAAGAAGGAAACATTGTATGTCCGAATATACCATTTCATTGATAGATAAACGTCGGGTATCAACAACAACAACGAGTACATTAGACCAAAAAAAGAATACGGGGAGGATGTTGTACAAAGAAATACAGAATTCATGTAAGAGAAACAAGAATGAGCACATTAAGAAAATTTGTAGAGAACCGGAAGATCATGCTAACAATAATAATACCCATGAGTTACATGATAAGGTAAGATACTTCGCTCGTGAATTTAAAATACGAACACAGATAATGAAAAACGCTAAGAACGAGACAGTTACAAACGCAGTAGGTATAGCTGAGGTATGGAAACAGTACTGTGAGAGACTGTACAAGGATTCCGATGAGTTAGTCGAATTGCAAAATACCATCAATACAGAAAAAGAACCTAACATATTGAAAGCCGAGGTAGAAAAGCCATTAACTCCCTAAAAAATTCTAAAGCACCTGGCGCTGATTAAGTTACGGCTTAAATCATAAAGGTTATGGGAAAGCTGGGTACTGACACTGACTGTAATAACTACAGAACTGTTGCCCTGATAAGTCATGCTAGTAAAATATTGATACATATTATCAACAGTCGCCCAAAAATGTTTCTTTCAACCAGAAATCCCCGGAAAATAATTAGGTTTTGTGCCCGGTAGGGGCACGAGGGAGCAAATATTAAACGTTCAGCAATCATCGAGAAAATTTATAAATTCAATGTCAGGACTTATCTGTGCTTAGTGAATTACAGTAAGGCGTTCCACTGTGTTGAATGGAACAAGCTTTGGTCAGTGCTGGAGAAAATGAGAGCCCCGCAATACCTAGTCAATTTGAATATCCAAAAATAACAAGGGAAAAGTCAAAATAAAGAACATCATCTCATACCAATTCGAATTAGCAGGAGAAGTACGGCAGGGCTGCATCAATCTATTCTGCTTATATACCATATATGGCAAATCTCTAATGAGAGAAGTTTTGGAGGATTGGAAAGCAGATGTAACTATGGGTGGTAAACTAATAACAAGCTGGCCAGCGGAAGGAATTGATTAAAACTCAACAAAGAGAAAACAAAAATAATGTTCATCGATCAAAACCCCATCAACACCACAGAAATAGCAGGTGTTAAAGTTGTCGACCAGTTTATATATCTCGACTCCCTATTTAAAGAAGAATGTGATGTAAAAATTAAGATAAGACTATCCATAGCCCGTAACTCGATGATCAGACTTAATACAATAGGAAAAGATACATCTACTTCAGTCGACAACAAGTTGAGACTCTTAAAAGCCCTAATCTTCCCCATTGCCACTTACGCCTGGGAGACTTGGACCCAAAGTTGGCAATACGACAGAAAATGTTTTGAAATACGAGGCGAATGCTGAGAATCCTGTGTATGGCCCATCGAAGAAATGCTTCAATCTTTGAACAACTGAATGTCAAAACAAGATTGTCCACCACAACCAAATCAATCCTATCTGAGGTACTTTGGCCACATATGTAGAAGAGCTGATGGCCTGGAAAGTCTGATTGTTGAAGGTAAAGTGAACGGGAGACATCCTTCCAGTGAGATCTCCAAATCGATGGGTGGATCAAATAAAGGCATTGATAGGCCACTGTTTTCACGAGGCTAGCACAACTCCTAAGGACAGGGACACTTGAAAAGACACAATATATGCCATTACTTCATAATATCACTGTACTCTCATGGATTAACATGAGGAGGAAATATATATATATATATATATATATATATATATATATATATATATATATATATATATATATATATATATATAATATATATATATATATATATATATATATATATATATATATATATATATATATATATATATATATACATACATACATACATACATATATATATATATATATATATATATATATACATACATATATATATATATATATTATATATATATATATATATATATATATATATATATATATATTCGTAGGGTTGCCGAAAAAGCATTGTGTCGCGTTGGGCCGTACTTAGCTGCAGTTGAAAACTGATATGCTACTTGATTGACAGTAGTAGATGTGTGAAAATTGCTGGAATTCGTTTATTCAGACTGAATTTAGACTGCCTTGAAGATGAATGAAATTTCTGCCAAAGCTCGCCATTTTACAATTTGATAAAGGCACAAATACTGCGAAGAAAATTATACTATTTATCGTCAAGATACGTTACCAAAATCAACAGCCTAAAGTTGGTTTAGTCGCTTTCGTTTTGGTAATTTCGATATCAAAGATGCTCCACACAATGGTCGTTGAGCAAGAGCGGTGTATAAGTAGCCATGACATCGCGAAAGAACTAAATATTCATCTTCAAACAGTTCTAAATCATTTGGAGAAAGCTTGCTACAAAAAGAAGCTCGATGTTTGGATGCCCCATGATTTGATGATAAAACATTTACTGGAACGTATTTCCATTTGCGAATCTCAACAGAAACTTAACGAAATCGCGGCATTTCTGAAGCAGTTAATCACGGGGATAAAAAGTAAAGTACGTACGACAACAGTGATTAAAAAAGAACGTGATTAAAAAGAACGACGCTCCGCAAACGATGGCAATACCTGGATTAACGCCCAAAAATCTGATGTTGTGTGTTTGATGAGATTGAAAGGGAATCATCATGAGCTGCTGCAGCCTGGCCAAACGATTGATTCAGTACTCTATTTTCGGCAAATGACAAGATTAAAGCAAGCGATTAAAAAATCTTCCGGAACTAGTCAACAGAATGAGTATCGGCTTCCACCACGACAACGTCACCCATTTTTGATGGTTCGGCTAAAATTGAGAGAGCATGACTGAGAACTTTTAATGTATCCACCCTATAGCCTTGACGTTTCACCCTCAAACTGATACTTGTTTCAGTCTCTGCGGAACTCCTTGAATGGTTATTAAGTTAGTTTCAAAAGAGGCCTGTTAAAACCACCTGTTACAATTCTACAGTGATGGGATTATGGTGTTACTGGCTGAAGTATCAATCGATTCCGAACTTTCGTCGAAATCACGTAAAATTCAAAATGAGTCACTTGTTTACGCGTCGGTTCAAGACAGTCTATCATTGATCCTATAATGACACATTCCACGGACACTAAATATATTAAAAAGTCGGTATCATTTGTGAAGAAGTGGGTAAATCATTTTAACGAAACAAAAAATGTCGACGACTTGCCAAAACGTGGCTCGGTAGGCAAAGTCACGCCGAAAGTCGAAAAACGAATGGTGTTTTCACGGGACCACACATTGACGCTGCGGCCAGGAGCGGCAAAATTAAGAAAATCGGGTTTGAATGTGTTCCATGAGACCATTTGACAACATCTTCATGCTCATGATGTCAAATTCAGAAGCACATTGAAGATACCTTTGCTGGGGGAAAATCACGACGCGAAGCGGCTCGCTTGGGCCCACGATAAGATACTAGAGTGGACCTCACAACCATCAGATGCCAACTTTATTGAAAACGTTTAGTCCATTGTAAAGAGAAAGCTCTGAGGAAAGACTCTGAGGACTTTAACTTGTCGACACCATGCCTCGAAGATGCCAGGCGATTATTTATGCAGGAGGCAATTGGACAACTGACTAAGATAATTGTGTCGTTAGCACACCAAAGAATACATTGATGGCAAAAAATGTTCTCAAAACACATAAGACAAGCGGTCACGATTTTACTTGGCAGACTATATATGTTTATAAATGCACTAAGCAATAAATAATGTGGGTTTTTATTTAAACTATACTTACTTATTTAAAGTAAAGAGCATGATTATCTAAAGTGGTATATTATTGCCATATAATTTTAAAGTAGTTTACTCACCTACAGCTCATAATAGTAAAAATTAAATTGCTGGACTTACAAGATAAAAACACTTGTATAAAAGGGAGATACCATCTGAAACAGGGCCGATTGTAGTAGAAATATATGTAGTCCTGGGAATTATTATTATAATTTTACCTTAGTGTTATGCTCAAAGAACAAAGACGTATAATTTTGCACTTTATCAAAGCAGCAGAGCCAAAGGCGCTAAAGGACGTATCTGAAGAATTGGGTGCTGTTGGAAGTTATTAACACGTTTTAGTGCACTTTAATCTCTTCGAAACATTAATAGTTATTTCGTAAGTAATGAGGCAACTTTATCATCTGATTAATATGGCGTTTTAAGTAATTTTCTTTTAGCATAGCTGGATAATGAGTCACATTTTTTATGACAAAACAAAACATGATCTATAAATAACTTTTGCAGGTATCATTACCAAACATTTGAGTGATTATATTTAATAGATGGATGCTGACTGGTGGAATGTACGTGTGCTTGAAACGACTGATATTAATTTTATGAAGTTTTTTTGCATGTAAGAGGGTCGTTCCAAAAGTTCTCGGCCTGATACAGATATGGTGCCAAGATGACCAAATTATTATGATATTGGTTAAGTGTCATCTACTACATGGGATGCTGTAAAGTTTCAGACACGCGTGTTTAGTTGCCTTCTTGTAGCGATCGAGTAAACAAACAAGTTTTAACAGTTTCTAAAAAAAAATGGATAAAATTGAAGTGCGAGGTGTTACCAAATACTTCATTTGTGTGTGGTGGAAAAACCCCACCTACTATTCCCATAGTGCAGTCAAGGATGCCCAATATTGTCTTCAGACAGCGTATCATAAAACTAGACACCGAAAAAGCTTCTGGGGCTGACGGAATACCTGCCATAGTTTTCAAAAACTGTGCGAGGAAACTAACACCAGTTTTCTGTAGACTTTTTAACCTATCCTGCAGAAAGGGAATATTTCCTTCCTGCTGGAAATGTGCCTCAGTTTAGCGGATACCTAAAAAGTCAAGAAGACCTTGCCAAATAACTACCGACCAGTCGCACTGCTTTCAATAATATCGAAATCATGGAAAATGCTATCAATCAGCAACTTCTAAAATATCTTGAAGGAATCAACATTATTAGCGATCACCAATATGGCTTTCGTAAACATAGATCAACAGGAAATCTTCTGACTTATGTAAGACATGTTTGGAACAATGCGATTGGAGAATCTCGAGCGGTTGCTCTTGACATATCCAAGGCATTCAACCGTGTTTGGCACGATGGACTGTTGACTAAGCTACGCTCTTGTGGTATGTCTGAAAAGTTCTGTTTGTGGCTCTCATGTTTCCTCAGAGAGCGTTCTTTACGAGTGGCAGTCGACGGATTTCTTTCTAACATCTTCACTATCAATGCCGGTGTGCCCCAAGGCTCCATACTGTCTCCTACTCTCTTTCTCATTTACATTAACGATCTGCTGGAAAAGACCGGAAATCCAATCTACATCTTTGCAGATGACGGTCATCTTTTCATTCACTTTGAACGCTCGGACATCGGCTACTCAGACGAATATCCGCAGACAGCAGGAAGTCATTCAACTTAACAAAGACCTGGAAGAAATTCTCTCTTGGAATGACAGTAACCAAGTGGAATGTAACGCTACAAAAACCCAGGAAGCAGTTTTTTCTAAAAAAGTTAACGTTGCTGAACCCGACATAGTTATGTCGGGGCACTCCATTCCTCTAACATCTTCACTCAATTTGTTGGGCGTTAATTTGGGAGGAAATATGTCCTGGCATGAACATGTTGCAAGCATAGCAAGGAGAGCTTCTCAAAAGTTGGGAATACTATTTAGAACCAGAAAGCTTTACACTCCACAACAACTGTTAATTCTTTACAAAGCCCAAATTCGACCAACTATGAAATACTGCTCCCATGTTTGGGGCTCCGCTCCCAAATATACACTGCCATTTGTTGAAGAGAAGAGCTGGTCGTCTGATTGGAGACCCGGAACTGATCGGCGGCCTTGATTCGCTGGAACATCGAAGAACGGTTGACGACTTGAGCCTATTCTACAAGTATTTTCATGGAAAGTGTTCGAAGGATGTAGCCCGCTTAATTCCTCCCAAGGCCGAGCATGGTAGAAATACACGTCGCGCTAATACTTCACATCCCTATGAGGTTCAGCTTGTTACTCCTCGTACAACGCTTTTGAAGCAGTCTTTTATATGGAGAATATCATCCCTATGAAATAATTTGTCCAGGACTGTGTTTCCCACCGAGTACAATTTACAGCGATTAAAGAACAACGTGAATCGCTTTTTCCGCACACCTGTCGCTCCTGTAGCGCTTTAGGGACTTCCCTGCAGCACGTGTGCTAGACCCATAAAAAAAAAATTAAATCGCTTAACTCCTATAATTCTTTCCCTTCCCTTCGTTTTCAAGGATTAAAAAGTAGGCTGCTGAATTTAAACGTGACCGTACATCAACACAAGATGATAAATGCGCAGGACGTCCGAAAACCTCTCCGAACGACGAGATTGTGAGAAAAATTCACAATAGCGTACTAAATGATCACCGTCTAAAGGTACGCGAGATCACTGACATTGTAAACATGTAGATAGGCCGTGTCCATCACATTTTACACGATATTTTTGGTATGAGAAACCTTTCCGCTCGATGAGTGCCTTTGTTCACAATACACAAAAATGTTTAGAGTTGTTTAAACGTAATTCCAGTGAATTTCATCGACGTTTCATAACAATAGATGAAACAACGATTCATCGTTACAGGCTAGAGATGAAGGAGCAGTCGAAACAGTGGGTGGGAGCAAGTGAAAGTGCGCCCAAGAAAGCAGGAAAAGTAATGGCGACAGTGTGCTCATAAACTACCTGGAGAAAGATAGAACCATCACCGAGGAGTATTATGCTTCACTACGGGACCAGTTGAAAGGTGATTTTTAGGAGAGACGTTCACAAATTTCGTTCCTAGGAATTACATCTTGTTTCTAAACCTGAAAAAATGGCTGGCTGGAAGAAGATTCACTTGGAAAGATGAAGATAAAGCTGAGACGAGCGCTTATTTTGCAGACCTGGATAAATCTTATTGTAATAAGGGTATTTAAAAATTAGAAAAGCATTGGAGTAAACATATTGATTTGGAAGGTGACCACGTAGAAAATTTTAAAGAAATTTATTTAATCTTGCGTTATTATGTTCGGTTTGAGCTTATGTTTGACTAAACTTGGTTTGAGATTTCCAACCAAACAATGATATTTTTGTTAGTGTTGGTGAAATATGACGGAGGTTGTTTTAGCCAGGCCCGCCGTAAGCGGATGTACAGGGCGTGCATCGCACCCGGGCGACACACCTAAGGAGGTGGCAAATGCAGAGATTTCGTCAATAAATAGATTTAACGAGTTAAAAACTTTTTCAGTAGTAAATTATTTAGTTACCTCAAAGACGAATTGGTGAAACATTGTAAAGATTTACATCTGAAACTGAAAGACGATTCGAGAAATGAAACATACACTGACGGTATTGATTTACATAATGAAATTAATGCTTTAAAGTTGCATTTTCTAGAAAATCAGTCTAATAATCCACATATCCTTTTAAAATATCTTGTTAAAAAAGAATTAATTTCAACTTTTCTCAACACAGCAATACCTTTAAGAATATGACTTACTCTGCCGGTTTCAGTTCCGTCTGGTGGTCCTTTTCAAAGTTAAAAATTAAAAAAAATTATTTAAGATCAACGATGCACCAGCACAGACTGACTAATTTATCTATTGTTTCAATAGAAAACGAGATCTTGGATAATTTGGATACCAGAAAAAATAATAGCAGATTTCGCAGATATAAAAGCTAGAAAAATTCAATTTGTTTAGGTACGTCTATTAGCATATATTCATTTATTCCTATAATTAAGTAATCAAAAAAATATTGTCTTGTATCCAAAATATCTAAAATTTTATGTGTGATTTCAATTGAACTTTTCTTGCTTTTGGCAAAATACTTAGTACACTCCAGCACCGCGTCGGCTGTACATTTCCAGTGTAAGCTGACATATGACGCCATTAGTGATCGTAGTAATTACTAGTCTGACAAGACCTATTGATACTGGTACCTATTTTTTATTGGACAAATATTTTTGAAAATTCTACGTCATAAACATTAATGACAATAAATTGTTTGGCTTTAGAATCCTTTGCTGTTTTACACACCCTTAACAAAACTAAAAGTGTTTTGTACAAATGACAGGGAAAATATGGATGGGGATGGGGACAGCTATAAAAAATGTCTGGGGGGGGGCTGCATAGTAAATTTTGCACACGGATGTTCACGCAGCTAGCGGCGGGGCTGGTTTTAGCACAGACATTTTATTTGCAAACATGATTATTCATTGGTGTATGACAGGAGAATAAATTGAATTATGTAAAAAATAGAGAAAAGGTATTTTTATAAAAGTACAAATATTAGAAATATAAAAACCATCAAAGTCACTTAAAGTACTTAAAATACTGATGGACCATAGTGAGCCCTATTTTTCAGTTTATTTTTAGGTTTTAAAGCCTGGTTTTAAACGATCGAGTGCCTAAGTGGTTTAATTTAAAAATATTTAAACCTCAAAGCTTCAATTTGTTTTAAATTACGTTTTTGGTGCATGAAACAATTTATTATTCAGTGTAAACTCTAGTGCATTTCGGTTGATATTTTTGTACAAATAGTTTCAGTTACAAGAAATCTCTGTTTTGATTTTAATTAGATTCTTGAAATTTTCTGCGATATTTAACTGTAGTTGTCTTCCTCTTTGGTTGGATATCACAATTGAAATAAATAGGAGATTTTACTTTACACACAGGAAAGGTTAGTTTTTATTACTTTATATTCTACATTTTTCTTTCAATAAAATAATTTCATTGCTAAAGGGAAATTAAATCTAGGATTCCCGAACATTAACATTTTCATTCAAATTTCCATTATTTGGAGAGTAGTTTGAATAAATAACCGCCTATTCTAAAATCCAGAGATTAAAACGACAACAAAAATCATAGCATATGCTACCAAAAAATAATTTTAGTGTGCCAATCGCATCTTAATATCAAGTCAGTCAATAAGTTTTGAAAGCGACACCTATGGAGCATCACTTGAACCAAATATTAAACACCATTTTGGTGCTTCATCTGTCATATGAACACACTCTAAATTTCAAGTCGAGCTGTTAAGTCATTCATTGTTTATCAGCTGATTAGAGAAGACGTGTGTATTTTTTAAAAATGGAAAAAATCGAATACCGTGCACTGATAAAATTCTTTGTTTTGGAGGGCTTATCGGCAACTGAAATCCATGCAAAGTTAATGAAAGTGTTAAAAAAGTATGCTCCTTCATTTCCAACTGTTCATGGATGGACTCTAGAATTTAAACGTGGTCGTACAAGCGTCAATGAGGATCCATGTCCAAAAACTGCAACAACTGAAAAAACTATCGTGCAAATACAAGATATGGTAATGGAAGACCGAACCATGGATGATTTAGCCGAGGCTATAGGCATCTCACATGAATCAGTACGTGAGATCTTGACTAATGTTTTGGGTATGAGAAAGCTATTTACAAGATGGATGCCGCATTTGCTAACATCGGAACAACAACGCACTCGAGAGAAGCTTTATAAACAACTCTTGGTTCATTTCACAAAGAATAAAACTGATTTTGTGCGTCAATTTGTAACTGTGGATGAGACTTGGATTTATCAATATGATCCTGAACTGCAACAAAAAACCGTACAGTGGACTGAGCCCGGTTGTTCAGCTACAAAGCAACTAAAGTAGACAAAGTGGTTCAAAAAAGTTATGGCATCAGTGTTCTACGATGCAAAAGGAATTTTGTAAATTGATTATCTTCAAACTGGTAACACAATCACAGGAGAGTATTATTGTAACCTTTTAAACCAGCTGGATGAGCCAAGTCGTGAGAAAAGGCCCGGTTTGTAGAAGAAAAAAATCATCTTTCATTATGACAATGCACCTGCTCACGGACGTGCTTTGTTGACAGCAAAATTGGTCGAATTAAAGTACGAATTGTTGGAACATCCACTCTATTTGTCAGATATGGCTCCGTCTGACTTCCATCTGTACCTAAACCTCAAAAGATATCGTGGGAAGCGTTTTTCAACAAATGATGACGTGATAACGTCTTCCGGAAAACCACTTCAGAGATGGGGTAAACGAATTTGAAAAATCACTGAAAAAAAAATGTACGGAGCTTAAGGAAGATTATGCTCAAGAACAAATGTATTTCGACTCATTAATTCATCTTGTTTCATTTCCACTTTCAAAACTAATTGAGTGATCTATAAACTAAATGCTGATAATTATTATATTATTCCTATTACTAATTAATGTTGTAGAGTTTATTTTTTTGCAGTTTGTGTATTTTAATTTACGATAAAGGGTTTTACCAGATGAGTAGAGAAGTTTGGTGATAGTATGGCCACTGGCCATCTAAACTAAATCTTTGCACTAGTGTTCCTACACAATAAGGACTCTTTTTTTTGTATCTCGACTTTCTTTTTGCGGCCAACTGCAAGAAAAGTAAATCAGTTTAGATATCAGTATTTTGCCTTGTCTAGTGTTCTACTTCTTCTGTTCGGCTTTCAATGGTGCTATAGGATATCCTCTAGTAAACGTACTTGCCCAAGGCCAGCACGACGAGCGTCGCGAGGTCGGCCGCACCGTGATTCAGTTTTTAATAGAGCAGCTTCCGCTTGTTTTATCTTTTTTTTTTATGGGTCTAGCACACATGCAGCAGGGACGTCCCTAAAGCGCTACACGACACGTGTGCGGAAAAAAGCGATTCACGTTGTTCTTAAATCGCTGTAAACTGTACTCGCTGGGAAACACAGTCCTGGGTAAGCCATTCTAAAGGAATGATGTCCTCCATATAAAAGACTGCTTGAAAAGCGTTGTACGAGGAGTAACAAGCTGAACCTCATACGGATGTGAAGTATCAGCGCGACGTGTACTTCTAACGTGCACCGCTCTGGGAGGAATTAAGCGGGCTACATCCTTCGAACACTCTCCATGAAAATACTTGTAGAATAGACTCAAGTCGCCAAGCGTTCTTCGATGTTCTAGCGAATCAAGGCCGCCGGTCAGTTCTGGGTCTCCAATCAGACGAACAGCCCTTCTCTGAACAGAATCCAACAAATGCAGTGTATGTTTGGGAGCGGAGACCCAAACATGGGAGCAGTATTCCATAGTTGGTCGAATTTGAGCTTTGTAAAGAATTAACAGTTGTTGTGGGGTGTAAAGCTTTCTGGTTCGAAATAATATTCCCAACTTTTGAGAAGCTCTCCTTGCAATACCTGTTCATGCCAGGACGTATTTGCTCCGAAATTAACCTCCAACAAATTATGTGACGATGCTAGGGGAATGGAGTGCCCCGACATAACTATGTCGGATTCAGCAACGTTAACTTTTTTAGACAAAACTGCCGCCTGAGTTTTTGTAGCGTTCAATTCCACTTGGTTACTGTCACCCCAAGATAGAATTTCTTCCAGGTCTTTGTTAAGTTGAATGACTTCCTGCTGTCTGCGGATATTCGCCTGAGCAGCCGATGTCCGAGCGTTCAAAATGAATGAAGAGATAAGCGTACTGTTATCTTCAAAGCTGTAGATTGGATTCCCAGTCCCCTTCTTTACTCTGTTCACCGGTTTTTTTTAAACGCGGCGCTCCAAAACCAAATTTTCTCTGTAATTTTGGGTAGAAAAACTTACCATTAGAAAGTAAGACGACGCCATTTACAATACCCCATTATTTCCAGTTATCTTTGACCACATACTACAGATGTCATTAGAGTTTTGCTTCTACATTTTTATTTTCTACATTTTCTATCCGTTTTCCTCGCTTATCTCCATTTTTCTTCTTGCCAACTCTGCTCAATCTGTAATTTTTTTGAAGTCTGCTACCCAATGTTAAATCTCATTTCACCGGTCTACGCTCCAAAGCTTTACATATATAAATGGTTGGTGAATAGTCCAGTTTAAAAAAAACGTTAAGTTCAGAAGAGCTGTTACGTCAACGGCCTATTACCGTTGTAGCAGGACCTGACATTTCCTATTTTAATGCTAAGCAAGCACAGTTGTCACATTTGAGATAAGTGATGCCTAAATAATAAAAGAAAAGCATATTTAGCAAAGCATCTTTCCAGCTGAAACTCACTTTCTGCGACGTATGAGCTGCCGTTTTGCATAGATAAGTTTCACAATGTGACAAAAAATATGCTAGCTAAATTCGAATTTTATATTTCTCAATAAATATGCAGTATTTTTGAGCTATTTCACTACTTTTGATATTTTTTAGAGGATTCCTGCATTCTATCTACATATTAAATAATGTAGTTGCTAATACTATGTCCTAGCCGTGTCATTAAACGCTATATTCGCCAAAACATGCTCTAATTTTTGTATTGGGCGAACTAGAAACGCTATTAGGCAGGAAGGGGAAATATTTGAGGCGACACACATCCAAACGGAGACACATCAAACAGCAAGGAACAAGTCTGAACATTAAGATATGCGACATATGTGTATTCTATACACCAGATAAATTAATTCATGTTTTACATTACTAATATTCTCCAAGCACTTTTAAATTTCTCGCTTGACGTTACGTGAACAGAGAATTTTAAAATTTTTAAATCTAAACGTTTCACTTCGTTTTTAAATCAACTTTTTGGAGCATGTAGCAATTTGTTCTCTAGTATAGACCCTGGCGCTACTATATTTATTTGACATTTTTACAAATAGCGCTAAAACGAACGAATAGCTATTTTGATTCTAATTAGATTCTTGAAATGTGTTTCTGAAAGAAAAATGGATGAAAAATAGGGAAAGAAGAAGAATTAATTTAAGGAATGAAAGATAAGATAGAAACTTTTATTTAAACATTATTCCTTCTACAAGAAAGGTATAGAAATGTTAAAAAAAGCGTTGGACTGATTGTATCGCTCTTGAAGGAGACTATGTTGATGAATAAAGTCGAATTTTGCAAAAAAAAAAATGGGTTTTAAGTAGCTAGACCAAAAACTTTTCAGCCTACGTGTTAGCGACGGTGCAATTATCTTAGTACATTGTCCAATAGCCTCCTGCATCAATAATTTCCTGGCATCCTCGAGGCATGCTGTTGTTGAAATTTTCTGCATACTCTGCAATTTTTTCGAATCTCGCGAAACAACTGAGTCAAAGTTCTCAGAGTCTTTCCTCTGAACTCTTTTTTTACAAGGGACCAAACATTTTGAATAGGATTGTCGTCCGGCGATTGGGAGGGCCACTCTAGTATCTTACCATGGGCCCAAGCGAGCCGCTTCGTTACGTGATTTTCGCCCAGCAAAAGTTTCTTCAACGTACTTCGGAATTCGACATCATGAGCACGAGGATGCTATCGAATGGTCTCATGGGACACATTTAAACCCGATTTTCTTACTTTTGCCGTTTCATGGCGCGGCGTCAATGTCGGGTCCCGTGAAAACAAAGACCCGATTCGTTTTTTTTCGACTTTCGGAATGACTTTGACTACTGAGCCACGTTTTGGCAAGTCGTCGACATTTTTCGTCTCGTTAAAACGATTTACTCACTTCTTCACAAATGACACCGACTTTTTAATATATTTAGCGGCTGCGAAATGTGTCATTTTAGGCCTCTTTGGATGAAAACAAAGAATACTGCCTTAAATCGACGCGCAAACAAGTGACTCATTTTGGACTTTACGTGAGTTCGACGAAAGTACGGAATCGACTGATACTTTTCCTAAAATTGCATCTACCAAAAAATGAATTATCACGGACACATTGTTACTTGACGCACTATATATCAACTATCTGAACTAATAAAATTGGAGTGAATAATTTATCCGTTAATAGGTACAATAAGTTGATAGTTTTACTTCTTTCAAGCCTCTCGGCTATCTGCTTGCAATCACTTATAGAAATTACCAAAACCCTTAACTCTTGAAGAGCAGATCATTTAAAACATACTTATGTGGTCTTTCTCCTTCTTGTTTTATTCACAAAATTGCCCAGAATTATAGTGATTCCCATTCTTCAGATAGAAAATAGCTTTCCATCACTCATTGAACACTAACGATGGTTTTGTACACCTAACTGGAAAATCTGTGGTTTTCACAACCTATACCGAAGTCCAGACCTTTCATTTTAATTAGTATTTATTTTAAAATTATTTTCCAATCAAAATAATTGAACTTCTTAATTTTTCACATTTAAATTTTAGCAGATCAATATTATTTAGGTAGTATTTGTAATTTTTTAATATTTTCGCCCATTAAACCGTATAAAACATATTACAGGAATAAATTGTCTTGAAAAATGTAGATGCAGGATAAAATCTCATACTTAGAGGCGTTCTGAAAAAAAAAAAAACTAATTAAAAGTAACTACTTTAAGTCACCTTTGAAAAGAATGCTTTATATGAGATGGTAGACAGGTGTTACAGATTTCCTCTAGAGTTTATGGAAACATAGGCGTAGATGGTATTGTTATGATTTTGACCCCCAGCTGATTCAAAATCTCGTTATTGGTAACTATTAAATAAGACATGTCAGTTGTCTCTCATATATATATATATATATATATATATATATATATATATATATATATATATATATATATATATATATATATATTTTTTGAAGTAGGCTTTGGACGGAGCGGCCATATGGTTTAAAACTCAATTGTTTACTCGTAGTTGTCAAATTTTACTTCAGGATCAGTTACTGAATTGTCAAATAAATCGCAATGAAGTTTTAAAATTATGAAAAATGGGATATGATAGTGTCTTTCATACAAACCGGAGAAAATTCGGAAGCGACAAGTAATTTGTACCACGAATGGTATCCAGAGAGGCGTCAACCCTTCAAGGATATATTCGCTCGATTGCGACATAACCTAGTTAATAGTGGCCAGTTTGAAAAGAAACGACCCAAAAATTATGCATCAAACAGGGATAAGAAGTTAGAAGCAATAGTAGTTTTAGGAACTATCGGAAATAATCCCAACACTTCAACCCGAGAGTTAAAAGAATCCACTGGACTACCAAGAACTAACGTAAGTCGTACTTAGAAGAAGCACAAATTCATGCCATGCAGGACAAGAAAAGTTCATCACCTTAGAGATGGAGATTTTCATCGGAGTATGGATTTTTGCCAATGGTTTCTGGAGAAATGTAACCATGTTCCGAATTTTTCATTAAATTGCATTTAGACAAACAAAGATTATGTAAGCAATGCAGGTATTTTTAACCGTTAAATTGTCTTGAAAAATGTATATGCAGGATAAAATCTCATACTTAGAGGCGTTCTGAAAAAAAAACTAATTAAAAGTAACTACTTTAAGTCACCTTTGAAAAGAATGCTTTATATGAGATGGTGGACAGGTGTTACAGATTTCCTCTAGAGTTTATGGAAACATAGGCGTAGATGGTATTGTTATGATTTTGACCCCCAGCTGATTCAAAATCTCGTTATTGGTAACTATTAAATAAGACATGTCAGTTGTCTCTCATATATATATATATATATATATATATATATATATATATATATATATATATATATATAGATATATACGAGAGAGAGAGAGAGAGAGAGGAAGGAAGGAAGGGTAGTCTTGACAGACTAGTTTAAGAGCAGAACTTGAAATTTTTGGTGTAAGCGGTTATGGAAATAGGGCTAAAAAGTTCTAAATACCTTTTTAGCTACGCCAAGCTTTCAATACTTTATTTTCTGCTTGAGAGCTACAAATACAATAGAAAAAAATCCCTTTCTAAGATTTACAAAATTTATATATTTTGTAAACCTTTGATATTTTAGGGTTCTTTTTGCTCTTTTGTATACCTTAGAAACTGATTTTGTACTCTGAAGAAGAAAATAAAGTATTTTCGAAAGGTTGGCGTAACTAAAAAGGAGTTTAAAACTTTTTAGCCCTATATATATATATAATATATATATATATATATATATATATATATATATATATATATACACATATATATACATATATATATATATATATATATATATATATATATATATATATATATATATATATATATATATAATAATTGTACTATTTGTACAAGATTCGATGCTAAGGGGTTTTTTGAGATCAGAAATAGAAATCAGCTCACAGTTTTGTTGTAAATTATAGAGGGCAATACACTGTGTATACTTTTAAATTGTCATAACTTTTTTATACCACTCTGTATGATATTTTTAATTAAATATTCGTATTTCCGCCTTCTCCTCTCCAAAGAAGCTCTCTTGATAAATGTTGCTCCGAGGAACAATTTCTGAGATAGTGCGCTCCTGCAGCACGTGTGCTAGGCTCATAAAGAAAAGACAACTCCATTGTATGTAGCAGTTAACAAATTTACATCCTTATGTACTTAAGTATGTTGGAAAATACAGACCAGCCCAGCCAACCAAGTATAAAAAAGATTTTCTTTTTCCTCAACTGAAAATAGATTTGCCTAAAAATCATTTTTTCGTTTTATTTTCCTCAATTACAGATGCATAACAATTTTCATATGCCTATCAAACATTTTAAAATTGATTAATTTTTCCCTCTCATATTTAATTAATTTATAATTATTTTAATATTTATAATTATTTTGTTTATATCTGGAAATTGTAAATTTTCTAAAACACATTTACATTTTATCTAGATAATTTTTAATAAAACATATTTTTAGTTTGATATTCAATTATTTCACCAAATTATATTTACCCCTTCATAGACAAATTTGAATTGTTTAATTCAAAATAATACGTCTAAAGTGTAGATTGGGCTACGTTTAATTAATTATCTGATATAAAAAAAAAACTATGTGGCTTGACGATATAGTAGATGTTTTTTTAATATACCTCTCAGCACACATACTGGTGACAAAAGGCTAGGTACCAAGACAAAATAATTAAATTTTATTTGTTTATAATTAAACAAATATTTAAGTAGTAAATATTTATTTTACACTTTAGTTACCAGATTCTAGATTAAACTAGACTACTTTATTGGCTATTAGGTAGCTAAGATGTTATAACTATTATACATTACTGACTAAGAAAAAACGTGAAAATACATATTGGATCTTAAGACATATACATGTCAGGGACCTAATTAACTTAGCCCAGGTAAGTATTTCATTTTATTTTAAAAGCAATCGCCGTACAGAACAGTAGCTGCACAAGTCCGATTTGCACTTGACCAGTTTTTCTTCTTAGGTTAAAACTTTAATAAATACTGTTAATGCCACTCAATTAAGGAATAGTCTGAATTTTAGGATGCTGACAACATTTTGACCGAGGTGTCTATGCAGCGAACCAATTTTGAGTGCATGTTAAATGATTGATATTGTTCAAATGAGCATAATTTTGTCTATTAGAAAAGTATATGGTAACACTCTTGTCAAAGTTTTGGATAAATATTCAATATGAAAAAAATTGTTTATTAATCTACGCCTCTGGCATATAAAGATCTTTAATACTAAAGGGGAGGGACATATCAATATTTAAACAAACTTCTTGTTGTTAATTGCCTTGATAATGTTTTCAGCCTGCTTTATTCTTGTTTGTGTTTTTTCTTTAGGCTGATTTCACACTTTCCATTAAAACAGATTGATTAACTCTGTGATACCAGTTGTTGTTGATTAAAGTATATTGGTAAGCAATTAAGGTATCGTAGGAGGGACTTACTTTAAACTCACGTTATTTAAATCCTTAAAAAAATATCAGATCTTATCAGATCATTACAAGTCGATGGAAACGGTATATAATTTATTTAAAAACACTAATCAATTACTTAAAATTCATATTGAGTGAAACCACAATATATCTTAATAATAATACAAATTTTAATGATGAGTGAGCTAATTATTTTTTATGAACAATTATTAAAATAAACTGAATTTTTGCCACCAACTACGAACATTTAAATGCAAATTTAAAATACATAGGAAATAAGACTTTTATGTATCGCTAGTCTGTTATATGATTTAAAACATCTGCAGGTCCCAGTTGAGCTCAGTTCCACCTCTCCAGTAACCACAATTATTACAGCCTAATTTTTTTGATATGAAATAACCTTAACTTACTACCACGGGGTGAAAAGTCTCGAGACTTTCCGAGAAATGGCAGCAGAAATAAAAAAAATACGTACGATTTTCAGTTAATGTTAACTCTCAGAAGATTTACGCAAGATTTTTATGACCTATGTATTTTAGTTTGCGAATTACAGCTGTTTGAGTGACGCTACATTTGATTTTCATAAAACAGTGGAACAAAAATAATTTCGTGTGTTGATTAAATATTGCTTTTTAATGGGAAAAAATACAACTAGAGCTCAAGAATGGCTTGAGAAATGTTATGGCACATGTGCTCCGTCGAAAGTGCCGATGATGCAACACGTTCCGGACGTCCAAATGAGGCCGTAATTCCAAAAGACACAAAAAACTCACCATATTGTTCTGAATGACCGAAAAGTAAAAGTGAAGGTTACAACAGCACACATGAGATCTATTTTTGACACGAATATTTGAATCTGAAAAAGCCATATGCCTGACGGGTGCCTCGCACTCTCACAATTGATCAAAAACATCAACAAATCGAAGATTCAGAATGCTGTTTGAGATTGTTACGGCGTAATCCAAGGAAATTTTCCCGTCGATTCGTAACAACGGACGAAATATGGATCCACCGCTACATACCACCAAGCGGTCCACAGGTGGCTGGAACCGCATCAAAACCGATTGAAGCGTCTAAAATTAGAAACCTCAACTGGAAAGATTATGGCAAGTATTTTTTGGGATGCGGATGGAATAATACTGATCGACCGTCTTGAAAAGGCACCGATAATCACCTGAGAATATTAAGTTGGTTTAATGGACCATTTGGATATCGAAATCAAGAAAAAAGACAGTATTTAGCAAAGAAAGAAATTTTGTTTCACCAAGAAAATGCTCCATAAAATCGATGGTGAAATTGGACCAATTGGACTATGGACTGCTTCCTCATCTTGATTTCACCAAATCAGCCGGCCCGTAATTATAACCTCTTCCCAAACTTGAAAATTTGGCTCCATGAAAAGAGATTTGAATGAAAAGAAAAGGTCGAATGGGAAACTGAGGGTTATTTTAGAGAGCTGGACAAATCGTACGATATGAAAAGTATCCAAATGTTGGAAGATGCTGGAATAGGCGTATCGCTCTTGAAGGAAACTATGTTAAAGAATAAAGTCGATTTTTGGGAAAAATATTGGCTCGAGACTTCTCACCGCATGTAGTAATCTGTAGGGGTTAAAAAAATATTGTTTTGTGTTTATCTACCGCGATTGTTGATGTAAGTCGTGTGTACGAACTGTTTATCCAATTATCTTAACCTAATAAAAAATGCCGCTTTTATAATCTTTATATGAATTTATATATTCAATAAACTTAGAATTAGTATGATCGTGCAACACAAACCATAAAAGAGTAGCCGCAAAAAAATTATCCGGCTTTACACTGACTAATCTGCAATACCGTGATTTTTCAACATGATTAATAATATTCGTTTAAGTTTAATAGATCCTGAGATAATGTAGTCGTAGCTTCTTAACTGACATATTTTTCCTACGCATTCCCTTTCGTACCTGACAACAGATTAATAGCCGCCGTAATGAGTTACTCGATTTCAGGGTCGTAGCTAGAGGGATCGCCTGAGCATTCCCAACACAAAATTAATTAAGCTGATTTTGACTGTGTTGTAGTTAGACGTACTTTATTTTCAATAGAAAAAATATATTTTCATAATTTAATCACCTTGGTCTAAAACCAAATAAGTGTAAGGATTCACAACTTTTGTTAATCATCAGGGTATTTCAGTTGACTTAAAATCAAGACATGTTTAAAACAAGTAAACACTTCTTACCAAGTAAGATAGCTATCGAATAAGTTAAGCTGTTTTTACTTCCATCCAATCACCATCCCAGCTTTTAAGGTTCCCAGATCGCGAAAAAACGAGGTGTTTTTTATGGGTATAGCACGCGTGCTGCAGGGAAATCCCTAACGCACTACACACAGCACGTGTACGGGAAAAGCGATTCACGCTGTAAATTGTACTCGGTGGGAACACAGTCCTGGGCAAATCATTCAAAAGGGATGAGGTTCTTCATATAGGACTCTGCTTAAAAAGGGCTGTACGTGGAGTGACAGGCTAAATTTCACACGGAAGGGAAGTAGTAACGCGACGTGTGTTCCTAACATGTTCCGTTTTGGGAGAGATTAAGCGGGCTACATCCGTCGAGCACTTTCCATGAAAATACTTGTAGAATAGACTCAAGTCGCCAAGCGTTCTTCGATGTTCTAATGAATCAAGGTGGCCGGTCAGTTCTGGGTCTCCAATCAGGCGAGCAGCTCTCTCCTACATAGAATCTAACAAATACAGTATATGTTTGGGAGCCGAGCCTCAAACGTAGGAGCAGTATTCCATCATTGGTTGAATCTGAGCTTTGTGTAGAATCAACAATTGTTCCGGAGCGTAAAGCCTTCTAATTCGAAATAATATCCTAGGTGTTCGAGAAGTTCTCTTTACTATGCTTGCAACATGTTCATGCCAAGTCATATTTGGTCCCTAATTAACGCCTAGCAAATTGAGTGACGATTCTAGAGGAGTGGAGTGCTCCAACATAACTGTGTCGAGTTCAGCAACGTTAACTTTTTTAGAAAAAACTGCTGCTTGAGATTTTCGTGGCGTTAAATTCTACTGGGTTACTGTCACCCCAAACTAGAATTTATTCCAGGTCTTTGTTAAGTTGAACAACTTCCTGCTATCTGCGGATATTTGCGTGAGTAGCCGATAGTCAAGCGTTCACAGTGAATGAAGGAATAAGCATACCAAAGGCCCGATTTACTGCCACTCGTAAAGAACGCTCTTTGAGGAAACACATGAGCCATAAATAGAACTTTTCAGACATACCATAAGACCGTAGCTTAGCCAACACTTCATCATGCCTAACACGGTCGAATGCCTTAGATATATCAAGTAAAACCGTTCAAGATTCTCCAAAGTGTTCAATTGCGTTATTTCAACTGAAGTTGTCTGCTTGTTGATCTATCTATTTGTTGATACGATAATGCTTGAACAGAATTTCAAATGTTGCAACTATACTTAGAGAAAGAACGGAAATTATAGTTTTTGAAAGATATTGTTTTAACAGAGAAAAATGAAAGGAGAGGCCCATACATTTTGTATAGTTTGAATTACCAATATTTTTCCTGATGTCTGGTTAAAATAATGTTTAAACATCACTTTAATGAAATATGTAGAGGTTAAAAGAGATAGAAGAAGACGTTAAAGGAAAGTTACTTTGAATGTCATTTTATAGGTTCTTTATAGAATTGTTGCAGTCAAGAAATCTGAAAATTATACTATTTTTTCATTATTTTCAATTTGAGCAGCTCTTCCTCTTCTCATTTTTTAAATCTCCTTGCTAAAGAAAAGTGCTGTATTCGTGAAAAAGAAAATACATGCCGAGATATTTCTTCAGGTTTTAAAATCCCAAGATGACGAAAAATCTAGCCCCCCATTTTCATCGGTCTGTCTATCTGTTGGTCTGTCAGTCTGTTGGTACGATAACTCTCGAAATGAGATATTGATTTTAAATTTGATACACGTATAATAGTTGAGGCAAGAATTAAGCCAGTTTGTCTGGGTATTATTGCTTTAAAGGAAAGGGGTGAAAAGGATGGGAGCCGATAAACTTGAGATGTAGTACTGTGATCAAAAAAAATAGTAAGACTTTTGAAATAAAACGCAAACGGGTGTTTTAATTTTCCAAATTTATTTCGTCCCCTTCAAAGTAATCCCCCTTGGATACAATGCATTTATGCCAACATTTTTTCCAGGCTTCGAAACAGTTGTTAAATTCGATTTCTGGTATGGCCTTTAAAGCCTTCTTCTCCTTCTCCTCAATCGACCCAAAATGATATCCTCGAAGCGGTTTTTTGAGCTTAGGGAATAGCCAGAAGTCCGACGGAGCTAAATCAGGCGAATAGGGCGATTGCGGAATGATATGAGTTGAATTTTTGATAAAAAAAAAGTCGTGAAGAACCAATGCTGTGTGAGAAGGCGCATTATCGTGATGAAAAAACCAAGCGTTATCGGCCCATAATTCCGGCCTCTTGAGACAAATAGCTTCACGCAAACGACGCATAACACTCAAATAATATTCGTTGTTGACAGTTTGGCCCGGCGGAAGGAATTCATAATGAACAACACCACGATAATCGAAGAAAACTGTTAACATCACCTTGATTTTCGACTTGCTTTGGCGTGGTTTCTTCAGTCTGGGCTCACCTCTAGCACGATATTCGCTTGATTGGTCGGCAGTTTCCGGATCGTATGCGTAAATCCATGTCTCATCTCCCGTAATGATGCGCTTGATGACGTTTTGAGAGTCAGAAATCATGGTTTCACAGACATTACCACGACCTTCTTTATCGAAAAAATTGAGTGTTTTTGGTACCAAAGGAGAGGAGACGCGTTTGAAGCCCAAGTTGTCTTTTAAAATCGATTGAATTGGCCCAAATGATAAGTTGGTGATGTTAGCAAGGTCTCTAATTATCAGTCGACGATTTCTGAGCACCAAATCCTTGATTTGCTTGACGTGGTTCTGATCGGTAGATCGGACGACCAGGACGTTCATCGCCCTCCACACGTTCTCTGCCTTCTTTAAACAATTTATATCAATCAAAAACACTTGCTCTGGATAGAGCATCATCACCAAATGACTTTTTTATCATTTCGAACGTTTGGGAAGCCGAAAAACCATTTTTAAAACAAAATTTAATGCAACTTCTTTGCTGAATTTTTGCACTCATGTTGAAAATCGAAAAACGCACTTTTGTTGTTGAACAAATGCAAGCGAATCTTATTAACTACTGACGCTATGGTCTTAAAATTTGACACAGTTGGCAGTTAAGGCCCTACCAACCTAACGAAAAAAAATTAATCCGATTTGGAAATGCCCGGGCGATTTAAATTTAAATGTCTTGCTATTTTTTTTATCACAATAGTATATATAGTGTTATATGTTATTTTTAGGTTTCAAGAAATCTAAAAATTGTGTTATATGTGACATGTTCAAAGCAATCCATCTAACACTCTCCTCCTATTTTGTAACTCCTTACGTCCTTAATTACAGTTTAAGTAAGTAGAGAGGAAGGTGAAAGATAATTATTTATTATATAGGATTTTCTCCCCAATATTCTTTCGTATTATTTTTAAATTTATTTTTAAAAAATTCTCGTTATTTGAATTGCACTATTTTTGGTATAAGAATTTAAAAAATAGAGAAGGTATACTCTTATAACGCTTATAAAAACTACGCGTCTTCAGGAATTGTTAATAATTGAATGAGATAATGAAAACAAAATAAATAATTTGAGTTGTCTCAAAAAAAAAAGTAATGTTTTAAATGGAAATAAAAAAATTTATGAACCTTTTTTATCCTGCTATAGGTAATTTGTCGCCGGGGCCGGTTGTTTCACTTATTCGTGTCCAGGACGGGTTTTAATAGCAAGGAGTACTATCAAGTTACAAGAGAAGGACTATATCTGGCAAAAAATAATTATTTTTACACCCCCGTAATGCAAATGTTGCATAGGTGTAAGAATACACAATGGATATCTGTAATGACGCTGAGATATCTGTATGTTGATAAACTACATAATTCTGTATCTTGTTTTCTTGCAGACATACGTGACATTGATATTCTTTTGTAGCATTTTGGCCTTGCTATCTCGTTTGCACAGGGGCGGAGAACTGCGTGGGCAAGTGTCCGTAAACAAAAAAAAACTGTTACAGAAATCATTACTTTAAAGTAACAGAATTTATTGCCCTATTATCATAAACCACAACAAATTGTTTAAAACTGAATTTATGTTCAATCCAAAAAGGTTTATTTATATACCCAGCAACTGATGGAACTAAGGATAACAAGCAAGTGAAGCAAGTGTATAACGAGGAAGCTTTTTAGGTTTGTCAATAATTTTACAATAATTACGAGCCTACATGCCGTGTGACATATTTGAATTTTAAAGCTAAACACTTTCTGTTTTATTTGTACAAATAACTAAATTCTTTAATTAAACAGGTCTTAAATGACATTAAAAAAAAACGACCAAGTGCAAGTCACAATTACTGTTTGTTATGGAGGTATAAAATGATCAGTGACTTCACAAAACACACCCTAAATGGGTTTTCAGCAAAATTTGTTTCCGATCTTTGTTGAAAACTGATGTCCTCAAAAAATTTGTTTTTTTTATATACCAGATAAATTACAAAAGTAATGCACTCTTGATAATTTTCATTCAATCTACACTTTATGTAGAATGGTCCAGAATTTTTTTTAAATTTTTTGAAGGAGATGAGGGAGGAAAACAGCGATTTTTGGCGGTTTTTTAAAAATATTATGAAGAAAAATTTGCGAGAGTATTACATCATATATACCAGGTGTACAAGTATGAAATGCGGATTTCAGACAACAGATGGTGCACCAACGCAGTTTGTGCTATAAAGATTTGATACTGCGCCATTTTGTTGCGTCATCAACAAGCGTTAGACGCGCACGAGTGATAAATTGGAAAAGTGTGTGCATAGTGTTGTGTTGTTGTATTTAATATGTCGAAATTTAACCAAAAAAAGAACATTCGTGGACAGCATTAATTTTTTGTTTTCATTTGAAGAAAACTGCTGTTGAATCATACCGATTACTTCGAGAAGCTTATGGTGAACATGCTCCATCGCAAGATATATGTGAACGATGGTTTCGGCGTTTCAAAAGTGGTGCCTTCGATGTTGCAAACAAGGAACATAAAAAATCTCCAAAAAAATACGAAGATGTGGAATTGCAAGCATTGTTCGACGAAGATGATTCGCAAACACAAAAACAACTAGCCGAGCAATTGGGCGTTAGTCAACAAGCTGTTTCCAATCGACTACAAAAGATGGGAAAGATTCAGAAGACCGGTAGACCACATGAGTTGAACGACAGGCAAATGGAAAAGCGCAAAAACAAAAGCGCAAAAAACAACACGTGTGACATCTTGCTCGCTCGGTACGAAAGGAAGTCATTTTTGCATCGTATAGTTACAGGGGATGAAAAGTGGATTTATTTTGAGAATCCCAAGCGCAAAAAATCATGGGTAGACCCAGGCGCACCATCCACATCGATAACAAGACCGAATCGCTTTGGCAGAAAGACGATGCTCTGTGTTTGGTGGGACCAGAGAGGCGTGGTCTATTATGAGCTGTTAAAACCTGGGGAAACGGTTAATACTAAACGTTACCAACAACAATTGACCGATCTGAACCGTTCGCTGCTTGAAAAAAGGCCAAAATACCGAAAGAGGCAAGACAAGGTCATTTTTCATCATGACATTACATACGGCAAAACCAGTCCGCGACACGTTGGAAGCACTCAGCTGGGAAGTTCTACCCCATGCGGCTTACTCACCAGACTTGGCTCCTTCCGATTACCACTAAGCAGCGCTTTGGTTCGTACGAAGATGTGAAAAAATGGCTCGATGAATGGTTCGCAGCAAAAGGGGAAGATTTTTACTGACGTAGTATTTACAAATTGCCCGAAAGATGGGGAAAATGTAACACAAGCGATGGAGCATACTTTGAATAAAGCACTTTTTATCATTCTTCCGAATTTAACACGTTTTTTTTTAGAAAAAAAATCCACGTTTCATACTTGTACACCTGGTATTCTTGACCTTGTGTTGTCATAAGCTTTTATTTGCCATCCCACTCGATGACCTGGCAATTTTTTTTCATTTCCGATTTCACCCTCCAAAGCTAACCCCTTAAGTCGAAATTTAACTTTCTAAACTATACGGCTCTGATTGAGCCATTAATTCTTATTTCGTGCCAAATTTAAATTTTCTATGTAAAATAGTTTAACAGAAAATCGGGTGTAACAGACGGACAGACAGACAGACACCGAAATGATCCCATAAGTGTTCCGTACAGAACACTAAAAATCAGTTATAGTGTGTATTGGGTTACTGGTATATTTTCATGTTTTCTGGCCTTTTTGAGCTACTTAAAGCGTTATGGCATCAGTTTTTTCCTGCAAAAATGAATATCTTACATTCATGACGTATGCATGCTTATAATATTAATCAGCCATGAAATAGCAGGATGGGAACGACGTGAATTGTATGCTTGGGTTTTGTTTACTTCTGAAGATGTGCCTGCCGTTAGCATTTATTTTTGATTTTTAAATAAATAGAGAACACAGAGCTACCATTATTGCGATTTGCATCATTGATACAATAAAAGGCATAAAAAAGTCCCATTACTCAGCCGTTTACTTAATAACCCACGCTAATCTCCGCGCTTTAACATGTATATATTTTATTTTAAGTCAGAGTTGCATAAGTGCTTTTTTTATAGACACGACATCGGTGCTACGGGAAAATCCCTAAAGCGCAACAGCAGCGACGCGTGGTTGGAAAGAGCGGTTCGTGGTGTTCTTGAATCCCTGAAAATTATACTCTATGAGAAATACAGTCTAAGGCAATTCAGAACACAGTGATGAGGCTCTCCATACAAAAGAATTCTTGAATAAAGTGGGAAAAGAACGTAGCCTTGTCTCACCCCTCGAAGCATCTCAATTTCTTGCATGTTCTGTCCATCGACTGGAACATGTGCTTTATAATTCTTGTATATAGATCACTATAATGCGAATATCTGCTAGATTAATTGGTGCCGATATAAGTATTTTAAAGATTTTTCATCCCTTACGCTATCAAAAGCCTTCTCGTAATCGATAAACAGAAGAAATAAACCTTTATTTGCCTCTCAATAGCACTCGAATAAAAAGTTGCGGTTCACCATGAGTACCAAGACCGTCTCGACATCCAAATTGTTGCCCGGTTAGCATCTTCTCGCATCTACCGTGAATTATCTTTAGAAAGGCTTTAAGAGTCTGGCTCATTAAGCTGACAGTTCGGTAATCTTTACCGAGTCTTAGGTTTTCTAACTTGCTGATCGATCGCTCCTTCCAGATATTTGAATGTTGATTAATAGCCTTTTCGATAACTTTGCACATTATGAAATAATATAAATAATATAAATATTAAAAGTAATACAACTAGTCGGTAGTTGTTTCGCCGTTGCTGACTGTGTCAACACTGTATAAAGTAAAGATACATACCGTCTGTATCAAACCTCATTAATTGACTGCCAGATGTTAATAATTTTTTCAAATATCTTCGTAGATGTCCCATATAATCATATTTTTCTGAATTCCAATTTATTAATTGCAAAATTACTTTATTGATGTATCGATAATACACGTCCTGGTCAAGAAAACATTGCTATCCGTTATGATGATTTTAAGACGATTTAAATACATTGTGCCAAAACATTCGGCGTATGTATGTATGTAATTAGCATCATCATAAAATTTCAATTAACAAAGGAAACTTAAGAAACTCCTAAGATATTAAAGAAATATCGGCATTCGAAAATTAAAATTTTGCACACTGAGTAGTAGAAGATATGTTTAGGTAGTTTTCCAGTTATAAATGAATTTAGTAGCGCTTCAGGGCTTTGTAATTATGCATACATAGTGCCAAATACTAAATATTATTTTTGTTAAAAAAACGGTCAAGTGGAAGTTAGACTTGCGCCATAGTATTCCGTACCATGATTGCTTTTAAAATTAGACAAAATCCTTATCTAGGCTAAGTTAATTAGGTCCCTTACATGTATATATCTTAATGGGTTGCAAAAAGTACGTATATTTTAAAAAAATATATTTTAAAGATTATTAAGTGAATAAAAGAATATAGAAGAATGGCGATATTGTATTTAAATTATAAGAGTCTTTTTTTGAATATGTTTTAAATCTTAACATTATTTTTTATCATTTTAAATGGACCACTGATGAAAACTGTGGTGCCTCCTTGTCTGCAGAATACCTTCACAAAAAATAATTCAATCTGCAAAAATAAAAATTAATCTTGCAAAATACGAGGCTGGTTTGAAAAGTCCGTGCAAAGTCCGAGAGATGGCACCACCGGCGCGTATCGAAGTCATGTTTAGTTAGTAGCATCTCTTGAATGAACGCACACCAAGTTTCAGCCATATTGGTCTATTTCTTTGTGTTTGTGTGATTTTCAAGAAATGGACGAAAAAGAATTTCGTGTGGTGATTAAACATTACTTTATGAAAGGCAAAACGCCTCAGGAGACTAAAGAGAAGCTTGATAAACATTATGGTGACTCTGCACCTTCGATTAGAACAGTTTATAAGTGGTTTCAAAATTTTCGGACTGGCCATATGGGCACAAGTGACGCTGAACGTTCTGGACGGCCTGTGGAGGTTACGACTCCAGAAATCATTGATCAAATCCATGATATGGTGATGGATGACAGAAGAGTTAAGGTGCGTGAGATTGCTAGTGCTGTGGGCATCTCGACTTAACGGGTACATTATATTTTGCATAAACATTTGGACATGAGAAAGCTATCCGCAAGATGGGTGCCAAAAACGGAATCGTGTGAAGTGTTGCAAGGATGGTTTGCAGCTGTTCCAGAAGAATCCGGAGGACTTTAAGCGTCGTTTCGTCACTGTGGATGAAACATGGATACATTTCTATACTCCTGAGACCAAACAACAATCTAAACAATGGGTTACCAAGGGGGAATCTGCATCAAAAAAAGGCGAAGACCGTTCCTTCGACCGGAAAGGCGACTGTCTTTTGGGATTCGCAAGGGATAATCCTCATCGACTATCTGGAAAAGGGTACAACTACTACAGGTGAATATTATTCATCGTTATTGGACCGTTTGAAAACCGAGCTGCAAGAAAAACGCCCGCGATTGGCCCACAAGAAAGTCCTTTTCCATCACGACAACGCACCAGCACACACCTCAGCAGTTGTGGTCGCAAAATTAATGGAAATAGGATTCCAACTCGTTTCACATCCCCCTATTCTCCAGACTTGGCTCCCTCGGACTACTATTTGTTCCCCAATTTGAAGAAATGGCTGGCGGGACAAAGATTTTATTCAAACGAGGAGGTGATTGCAGACACTAATGGATATTTTGCAGACTTGGACAAATCCTATTATTCGGAAGGGATCAACAAACTAGAACATCGTTGGACGAAGTGTATAAGCCTAAAAGGAGACTATGCCGAAAAATAAAAAAGGTTTACCCCAAACACATAAGTAGTTTTTATTTTTGCACGGACTTTTCAAACCAGCCTCGTAGTGTAATAGTTAAAAATCGTCGAAGGGTTTTTCTTAAAAAATAAAAAATTTACGGTGTTAGTATGCAATTTTCGACCAAATAATTATTTATAAAAAATTGTCTATTAGAAAAAGTAAAAAACCTCTCGACATTTTGTAGAAAGTTAAAAAATATTAAAAATTGACTGAGTAATATTGTAGAGAGTTTCTTAAAAGAGGTAGCCATCCCAATCCAACGCCAGGTCACATTTAATGCTGTAACTTTGTAATGGAATGGAATTTTCTTAAAAAAAAAATCTTGAGTAATTCTTTAAAGTATAGAGATTAAACATTTGTAAAACAAATCGAATTTTTGAAAATTCAAGGTATATGTAACCCTTTAAGATCCAATATGTATTTGCACGTTTTTTCTTAGTCAAAAATATATAACAGTTATAGCATCTTAGCTACCTAACAGCCAATAAATCAATTTAACTCAATCTAGAATCTAGTGCCAAAAGTTTAAAACAAATATTTACCACCTAAATATTTGTTTAGTTATATACAAATAAAATAAAATAAAATTATTTCCACTTGGTACCTAATGCTTACAGCAGTAGCTATTCAATTCAGAACTTTCGCTATTTTGGTGGGCAAATAATTTTTTTATACCAGATAAATTATCAAGCGTAATACACTCGTGATAATTTTCACTCAACCTACACTTTATGGAGACTATGCCAGAATTTTTTCAAAATTTTTTGATCAGTATTTTTCGAAATAAGGTCGGTGGACAGGGATCTTTGACCATTTTTTTAAAAATAGTACAAAGAAAAGTGTGCGCAAGTATTATATCACATGTATTTTTGAACTCGTGTTTTCACAAGCTTTCATTTGACACCTCACTCGTTGACCTAGTAATTTTCGAAACTACACGGCCCGGATTGGGCGATCAGTTCCTATATTTGTGCCAAATTTGAACATTTTATGTCAAATAATTTCAGAAAAAATCAGGTGTGACAGACAGACAGACGAACAGACGGACAGACCGACACCGAAGCGTGTATTTGGTACGAAACACTAAAAAGTGTAGGTTCGAATTGTTTGAGTATAATAATGGTGGGTAGCAGTAGCTACCCACCCTTATTTTATATAACCATCTCATAGTACGCAAAGCACTAATTTACAAATAGACATAAAATATAATATAGTATGAGAGATATCAGTGCGTATAGGGTTATCTTGACTATATTGGCTGGATAGTATGTATAGACATATATTATTATGACAAATTTTATTCTTCTTCGCAGTGTTAAAGAAGCCGTTAAGATTTCTAATACGCCGAAAGTATAGCAAGAAAATCCTACTATGTTCGGAGGTCTTAATTTATGACGACATTTAATTATCCATCACGAACTTAAAATAGCACATGATAATTTTATAGTAGAATACTTAAATTGGTTACATACAATGAATAACCAATAATGTTATTTTATATATAAAATATTATGGGATGAGATGTTTGGTAAGAGCTTATTACAATATGTTAGCTGAACTATTTGTTGCAAGCTGTACTCTTTCCTGTTAGCTGAACTCTTTACTTTACCTTTTACTGTCAATTTCCGTGGGAAAAGTCCTATTATTAATATGCAGTGAAGGATGTCCGATGTTGTCTTCAGACAGCGTGTCGTAAAACGTATTTTATTAAAAATAAACACCAAAAACGCTTCTAGCACTGATGGAAACTTGCTATAGCCTAAGTTTATAAAAGATGAATACTACCATAACCTTAGTTTTAGTTTATTTGATTACAATTCTGCCTGAATGTGAAAGTGCAATTCATTCGTATTAATACTGCGCATGCTTGAGGTAACGATAAGGGCGAAGGCATGTGAAAAATAAGCGTTGCAAAATCTCTCTACTGATATTGAGAATTATGGAAAACCTTCAAAGAACAGTAATAGGTATGTTTAAATAAAAGATGAACCCTTCTAACTAGCTAAATTTAAAACTCCAATAGACAAAACAGAAAACGTATTTAGTCTAGAGTTCTCGATGGTTTTTAAATTGATGAAATAATAAAAATAGCATTTCAACTGAAGGCCTACCGACTTTGGATTAACGATAATTTGATTTCCTGGATCCAGATGTAAAATAAAAATTTCGTCGGCTAATTTATAGCACAGACACGGCTGTAAGTGTAATATTTCAATTTTTCTGTTTTACGTATTTTGACAAACTCGAATATAATTATAGAATGGGTATTTTTCAACTGCTAATAAAATTTTCAAAACGAAATTTCGGCGCTCGGCTTATGCAAATGATTTAATGACGTTATTTGATGTCCTATAAATTATCCCTACAATAAATTGTGGAGCTTTTTTTTGTTCATTTTTAAGGGAACTACAAAGAAGTGTGAAAAATGAAGTTACATTATTCTTTTATTAAAAACCTATCTAGGCTTAGTTAATCAGATCCCTGACATATATAAATTTACGGTGTTCCAAATTTTATTATGCAATTTTCGACCAAAAAATGTATGTTGAATTATTTATAAAATTGGCTATTAGGAAAATGAAAAAAATCTCTCGACATAAGTATTACGATTTAAAAAAAATAAATTAAAAATTGACCGAGTAATATTGCAGAAAGTGTCTGAAAACCGGTAGCGGTCCCAATCCAACGCCAGTTCACATTTAATGCTATAACTTTGTAACGGAATGTTTTTCTGAATAATATAGAGAATAAAAATCGGTAAAAAAATCGAATTTTTGAAAATTCGAGGTGTATGTAGCCCCCTTAAGATCCAATCTGTACTTTTACGTTTTTTCTTAGTAAGTAATGTGTAATAGTTATAGCATCTTAGCCACCCAATAGCCAATAAATATAACTAGCTTAATATAGAATCTAGTAACAAAAGTGTAAAACAAATATTTACTACCTAAATGTTTGTTTAATTATAAACCAATAAAATAATTTTTTTTTGTCTCAGTACAGGAGCGGCTTGCGAGCATATTGAACAGTATATTAACAAAACCTTCACCATTTGTCAAGGAACAGAGTTTTATAGCTTTTTCATATGAGATAAAATATCAAGCATAATGCACTCGTAATGATTTTGGCTCAATAAACAATTTATGAAGAATATTCCAGAAATTTTTCAAAATTTTTTGGTCAATACTTTTTGTGATAGGGGAGAACAAGGGTTTTTGGCCATTTTTTAAAAATATATACATCATTTATCTTTGTGAACTCATGTTTTCACAAGCTTTTATTTGACACCCCCCACTCTATGATGTGGTAATTTTTCTTTTTTTTACTTTCGATTTCACCCGAAAACTTTAAGTCAAAATTTAATTTTCAAAACTACACATCTCTGACTGGGCCATCAATTCCTATATTTGTGTCAAATTTCAACTTTCTACGTCAGATGGTTTCGGAGAAAACTGGACGTGACAGACGGACACACCGAAGTGATCCTATAAGTGTTCTAAAATTCAATTTACACACTACTTTCCTTGTTAACATGTAGTTCTAAAATGAATACTGAATTTGACTTTTTCAAATAAAAAGAAAGCAAATATTCATAATATGAATAAAATCAGATAATCAAATCAACAATCACTCATTTCACCCTCTTTTCTTAAAACAATATAACTCAAAAACTATAGGTTTCATCCCTATTGCGAATATTATAATATCATATCGTTCGAATATTATAATGCCAACAGATCGACAGACCGAGAGCCTGACAGTTGTATAGACAGACCGAGATAAATGGGAATATATATTTTTCGCGATCTAAGACCAGTAAACCCAAAGAAGAGACTGGGGTAATTCTTTCCCTTTAACAAGGGATGTAAATACGATAATTTACTTCCTGTGCTAGAGGCAAGTAAGTTTTAGCCGATATAAGTGTTTGTATTTCTAAAACTTTTTCTGTAATCAACTCAACATTTGTTATATTACTCTGTAACCAAATATCAATTCCTTCTACAGACACTGTTAAAACTGCGAATAATGAAAAAGCAAGAACACTTCAATTTTTTACAATATTTCAACCAAGAATCAAACAAAATTCTCATAATAATATTGAAACTGTACAATATTTAAGGATTTCCACCCCTTTCACCCTCTTCCCCGGTTGATATTGCAAATAGCAAAAGATTAGCAAAAGAATAATGTAATTTTATCATTCCCTCAACTCAAATAACGCTAAATGATACGTATAGCACAATAAATACGAAATCACCTTTCTAACTCCCTTTCTTACCTCTTATACGCTGCATAATTAATAGGAAATAAATAATTATGCTTAAAATTTGTTTACTATCCCAATCATAAACCTGAAAAAATTCCCATAATACTGTTGAAACCATACAATATTTTACCACTCCATCTCTTTCACCCTTACCATTACTGAAAAAGGTAATGAAAAATAACTTAATTTTTCAGATTCCTCGACCATATATAGGAAGCAATCCTGTTAACACCCTCCCTTTAACCCTTTACATATTTTACTATGAATAATATGCTTCAAATTTGTCCAGAACATCAACTAAAGAACCTGTAAATATCTCAAAATGCTATTGGAATTATACAATATTAAACAACCACCTACTCCTTCACTCCTCCCTGGATTAAACTTGACAGCAATAAAAAAAAATAACCTAATTTTGGATTCCTAGACTTTAAAAAACCCAGAAAAGGATATATAACACAATATATAGGAAGCAATTCCCTCTAATTTCCTCCCCCATCCCTTTTGTTTGAAACTGATATCTCATTTCGTTAGAATTATCGTGCCAACAGAACGATAGACAGATAGACAGCCCGACGAAAATGAGTAGTTATGTTTCTCGTGATCTAGGAACCCCAAAACATGACGAAAAGCAAAAACTCTTGTGGTTTTTTCACGAAACAATATTGTCCTTTGGCAAGGAAAGTAAAAAGGTAAAGAAGGTTAGTAAAAATGAAATTATTATAATATTGAATTGATTTATCAAAACTACGTTGGGATATTAGAATCTTTGGCACAGTGACACTATACAGCAGTTATCACCACTACACCAAATATTTTATTTTGCATTCGACGCGCATTTCGCTAACCACTTTAGGATCATCAGGGGCGATGATTGACTCAATCATCGCTCCTTTTGATACTAACAAGGTTAGCGAAATGTACGTCAAGAGCAAAAAAAGTTTGGCGTACTAATGATAAGTGTAGTGTAGTAAAATTTCTAGACGTTGATTTACTCAAATTTATTAATTTCACGGAAAACTCATAACTGATTTTTGTTGAACAAGTTAAAATAAAACTATATGTTTTGACCCGAAATTGCCATTATATTTGATTAAAATGTCCATGACATGTTTCACTACACTGTAGTTTCTTCGGATGGTAATGGTGAGTAAAATTAGATGGGTGTCAACTTTGAATAGACAGCTGTAAGCGTAATCTCTGTTATATTTTCATTTTTCTCTTTTATATCTCCTTAAAAGAAATTAATCTTGACTAGTAAAGTATTGTTAATTTCCAGGGAAATCTCTTAAACGCTACAAGAGCGACGCGTGTGCAGAAAAAGCGGTTCAGGTTAATTTTAAATTACATTCCTGAGAAAGGTATCCCAAAGGGATCAGGCTCTCTATATAAAAGAATTCTTGCAAAAGGTCGTACGGGGGGGTGACAGGCTGAACCACATACCGTTGTGATACATTAGCGAATCATGTATTCCCAGCACGCACCACTGTGGGTGGAATTAGGCAGGCTACGTCTAATAAAAGTACTTATAGAATAGATTCAAGCCGCCAACGGTTCTTCAATCTGCTAAACAATTAAGATTGATGGTGAGCTCTAGGTCTCCAATGAGGCGAAAATCTTCTTCTGAATAGAATGCTGCGTATGGTTTGAAGCAGAGTCTCAAACATGAGAACCTTATTCCACCGTTGGTCGTATTTGAGCTTCGTGCACAATTAAAAGTTGTTGTGAAGTATAAAGCTTTCTAGTATGAAATAATATTCCTCAGCTTTTGAGAGGCAGTCTCTTTACTATGCTTACAAATATGTTTATGGCAAGACATATTTGCACCAAGTTAACACCCAACAAGTTGAGTGAAGATATTAAAGGAGTAATGTTTCGACACATACGGAACATCATAAAATCAAAAATATTTTTACAGAAATATTACAGATTTGTTACTTATTATTACTACCGAAGTGTGCACTGAAAGAGAATTTATTTTTGCTGTCTATAATTCAAAAGCTTAATAACCACATGATCTGACAACTAACAATTGAAAATAAGGAAGTGTAGGTAACTGACTTTACCAACTACACTGGTGAGCAAAAAAATCGACTCAAACGATTTGGTTTCATTTAATACCGATCCTTGAATTTAATTTTCAAACAGTGGTATTAGTTTTGCTATCATTAGAAGGCTGATTTTCTACTCTTTCCAATAATACCAAAAATATTTGGATTTCAAAGAGTTGTACTGATTAAAACGATTTTACTCAATAGAACCGTTTTTGCTCGCTCAGCAACGTACTCGTTGCGCGCTATTCATCCCTATAAAAACACATGCAACTCCATTTTCCTAACATTCGTTTATCGGAACTTAAACCATCAACATATCTGCTAAACCTGCTCACTAATTACATCTTCGGAAAATCTATAACACCCCGGAAGAAACGGAATAAGTCATTGCCCTATTGCAAAAAAGGTATAGCCAACGCGTAGTCGCTGCGCAACTGCACCTGAGCCAATCAGCTGTCTCCAGACGTTACCAAGAGACTGGTACCTTTACATAGAGACCAAGATCAGGAAGAAAAACAGGTCTACCTCGGGCGAGCGATTGCTTCATTGTCAACATAACTCTAAGAAATCATCACTTGATCGACGTTGAAGTCCAGCAGGAGCTCCGACAAAGTCGTGGTCAGTCAGAAGAAGACTTAAAGAAGTTAACCTAACTCCGAAGAGACCAGCTAACAGACCTAAATTGACAGCACCCCATCCACAAGCCCGAGAACATTTCGACTGGACCTTAAAGCAATGGCGCACCGTTTTATTCTCCGACGCGTCCCGAATGTGCGATCATGGCAGTGATGAAAGAAGACGAGTATGTAGGAGGCTTGGGGAGTGCTATGCGGTCGCCCTCGGAGGAAATTCTGTCATGGTGTGGGGGACATCCCACTGGATGCGAAAACCGATTTGGTTTTCGTGACTGATGGAACTCGTAGCGGTAGATGAAGTACTCACCGGTACCTCGAGGTAATCCTGCAAGAACACGTCATTACTTACGCTGGGTTTGCTAGCAATAGCTTCGTGCTAATGCCCGACAATGTGAGGCTACAGGCCGCTGCATCGGTGCGGCAATATCTGGCGGAAGTGGGAATATCCACATTAGACTGGCCTGCCCCGAATCCTGACCTCAATCCAATCGAGTACATGTGGGATGAGCTCAAAAGAAGGGTTCAAGCCAGAAATCCAGCCCCTGCATCGCTGAGGGAATTAAAGGTTGCGATGGGGGGAAGAGTGGGAAAGAATCCCACCGACAGTGGTAAAAAAGTTCACTCGTTCCATGAAAAACCGGCTGGAAGCAGTAATAAGGGCTAGGGAGGTAATACAAAATAGTGATTTTGATTTTTATCAGTAAATTTAATGTTAAACTTAAATTTTGTTTAATTTTTCCTTTCTCTTACCTATATTTTCAATCCTTGTTTCCTCTTTTAATCATTTTAAACAGTAAGAAGCATGAGGTATGCTATGGAATTTGGTATCATTAGAAAAATAATAGAATGGGCTTTCAAACGATACTAAAATCAGTAAAAATACATGAACACTAAATTCTAGGATCCGTGTTAAATTAAGCCGAATAGTTTGGGTCGATTTTTTTTGCTGACCAGTATATTTAGCATCTTTTGTTTACACTTACTAAATCGTTATACTTTACCTAATTACACATACAGTTAAAGTCATAAAGGTGAAAAATTCTTGTAGGATAGCTTTCTCTCATACTGAAAACATTATTTCTGTCAATTTTAATCGCTGGTCATTTAGTATAAAAAACGATATTGACGATGGATTGATTATATTGCGAATTTGCTGAATATATACATTGCACAATTAAAGGAATTTTTCTACCTGGGTGGTTGCATAAAATTACTTTTAGCACCGTGTGAAGTCCTTTGTGTAATGTCTTATAAATGTAAGATTGTGGTGGTCTAAAGCTTTGGCCCCTTTCGAGTGTTATTAAAAAATTAAAATATCGAGTTTATAACCAACCTATCTAAGAATCTTGCTAAGGGGTAAAAAAAATGTATTAAATTTCTCTTTTGGGCCTACTTAAAACGAACAAGCCCATGCCATTAAGGTTAAAAGATAGAATAGCTACTTTATATTAAAATCAACGCCGATAAGTTGCAAATCCGAAATTTTCTTTAGGCGTTTGAAAATGTTTTCAGTTTAACAATTAATACTGTGCTGTGGTTAATAATACAAATGTTACAATTATGCATAAAAAATCAAAATTACTTTTATTTCGGTTTTGCGCAATCCTTTCTTTTTAGACATGCATTTTTAGTGTTCCCCACGGAACACTTATAAGATCACTTTGATGTCTGTCCGTCTGTCTGTCTGTCCGTCTATCTGTTTGTCACACCCGATTTTCTCCAAAACTATTTGACTTAGAAAGTTAAAATTTGGCGCTAATATAAGAATTGATGGCCCCGTTAGAGCCGTGAAAGTTAAATTTTGATTTAGTGGGGTGAAATCGGAAGCCAAAAAAAAAATACCAGCTCATCGAGTGAATGTCAAATGGAAGCTAGTAAAAACACAATTTCAAAAATATAAATAATGTAATACTTGCGCATACTTTCCTTTGTATCACTTTTAAAAAATTGCGAAAGATCGCTCTCCTCCTTATCTCGAAAAGTACTGATCAAAAAATTTTGAAAAAATTCTGGAATATTTTCCACAGGGTGTAGATTGAAAAAAAATTATCACAAGTGGATTACCTTTAATAATTTATCTTATATATAAAAAAAAACAAAAATTTCAAGGTAATCAGTTTTCAGTAAAGATCAGGAAAAAACTTTGTTGAAAACTCATTTGGGGTGTGTTTTGTGAAGTCGTTGATCATTTTATACCTCCGTAACAAAGTTTTTTATTTTAAAAGCAATTGACGTACGGAACACTAACTGCGCAAGTCCGACTTCCACTTAGCCGGTTATTTAATACTGAACTCAAGAGCATAACATGAATTATCTATTAAGATCAGTGGCGTAGCCCAGTCCCCGGGGAGGCATATGTCCCCAGTTCCTAGAAGTGTAGAAATAGAGCTTTATTTTGTTCCTTTCTTATGAAAATTCTTTTATCATCTGTTTGTCGATTTTGATTTTATTGTGTTGGGATGGGTCTAAACTATCAATTCCAATTTAACAGGACTTTCAAAAAATTTCACACCCGGTTACATCTATATACAGCTTTAGTGTTCTCTTTATCTCCTTCACAAAAATTGTAATCATCTATCCCCACCTGGTGAGCCCCGCTACGCCACGGATTAGTCGCAAGTCAAGCAAACTAGACTTCTAGTAAATTCAATGACAAAATAATTTAATTAGCTTTACTGAATTTGGAACTACTGGACTTAATTTTTAATATTTTCAGAACTTAACGACTAGGTTTGAATTTCAGCCACTAGTATCTTACTTAAATTTGATTGAATTTGTAAGACGTATGTATAGTAGGCCCTTCCATGTGGTGAAGATATTCAGCGCATCATTTCACTTATTTAACTAAAAAGAATGGACAGTTAAACGAGCGAGATGATGTTCTGAATATCTCCACCACATGGAAGGGCCTACTAGCTAAACCAAGGAATAACCAAAACATCGAGAAGGCAACAGCCAGCATAGCGCCGGAACCCGTAATTACCACCCAGCCGGCAAACACCAATGCTCGGACGAACACTTCCGACCCCCCTCCCCCACCTACAATTTGCGTAGGCGCCGACCTATAACAGACGACGACTGCGCGTCGGTTTCTCAGTTAGCTTCGAGCGGCAGCAGCAGCAAGCTCACAGTATCGAGTAGCAGGAGTAACGGGAGCACTTGAAAATGCCAAATGAGATCTTGGCGAAACGTCGTGCAGCTTCATTGTTAGACGAACGGATTGAAACCCGAAATTTTAATGTATTATATAAATATACATATATATATATATATATATATATATATATATATATATATATATATATATATATATATATATATATATATCAGAGCGAAGGCAAGGCAGGCAAAGTAATGTAAATTTTGACAAAGTTTGCCAGAACTTCGGCTCGTAGTAATCAAAATTATATATATATATATATATATATATATATATATATATATATATATATATATATATATATATATATATATTGTAACATTCATTTTTTCCTGGATTTTAAGACCATGCAATGTTACTGATGCTTCACTTCAAATTGTATTTATTTTTATTTTAAAATATCGACCGGTATATTAAACAAAAGTTTCAGGACATTCAGTATATACTGTGTGGTGCGGGTTGCTGATCGAACCTACCGCCAGGCCGCGATTGGCGAAATGTTTGACCCGGAGTTTTGATTGGAGCGTCCGGATATTACCGGTAAAAAATCGCCCGATTATTTAAGGGCCTGAGAAACTACCAGCAGGGCTTTTTTCGATCGAGCCGCAGACCAGGCAGTACCGTCTAGCCGAGAGGCTATTTTCCATCTAGCCGAAGTAGGCTAATTTTCTTCAGAAGCCGCTAAGTAAAAGTACCAGTTTCGACAATAAAAGCTGTAGTGAGCTTTCTAAGTGTTAAGAAAAAGTGTGAAATCGGGCGAAGTCCATCACAGCAGGACTGAAAAACAGTAAGTCAACAAAACTCCCTCCAATAGACTTATTTAAGAGCAGTGCATTAACAGCAATGAATAACAGACAAAAAAAGTGAAGTGTAAAACACGATGTCTCGCCTTCGGGGGTTGTAAAAGTTTAAAGTTTAAATGTAACAACTACTATTTAGGCTAGAATTTTTTGGTATAACTGTAAAGGTTAGAACTTTTTATTTTCATTTTAAAAATATGAATAAATTCTTTTTTTTGTTGATTAAAGCTAGTGTCTCACTGAATAGTTATTTTTCTTTTCAGGATCAGTTGTGCTAGACTAATTTCTCTTTAGTAATATCCATAAAACACTTCAGTTTTTTCTCATTTTTCTTAGCTGAAGTTAAATCCTTTCTATTTTAAAATGAGTGGTGCCCAAAAAAAAGTCGTACAACTGAGGTTTCTTTAAAAATAGAATTAAATTCCAAAAAGACGTACAAAAATTATCTCTTACCCATATCTCTCCACCAAGGAAAACTGAGCTAGTATTTCTTTAATTTCTTTAGTTCTTTTAAAATCAGGTTTCACTCAATTCATTATCAGAAATTAAAGCGGGGCTGCAAGAAAATTGTGCTCAAGCTTGGGGCGTCCAGTATTTTAAAAATGTTACAAAATGACGCAGTCTACATGGGGCGAAAAATAAAGCAAAATTAGCACACCTTACAAAATTGCGCTCAAGCGTGGGACAAACAACTTCTCACAGGGTACGGAAAAAGATGCCTCAAACTGAGGACAGGTTAGCATGTCATAAAAAGACGTAGCACACAAAGATAGCGCTGTCAACGCGGGGCTTTTGGAATTTTATTTTTTAAAAAAAGGGTTCAGTGTACTAGCTTTCGAACAAAATAAAAGCTCTAACTTTGCAGATATTTTCTTTCATAATATTAATTAAACGAAACTACACTATAGCTGTAAGACAAAAGCAGGAAATTTGTAGAATTTTTTTATTTCAATTTATCTGATATAGATATTTGAATTTGTTGTTGACTCTAAGATAAGAGATTCCTACTTTTTTCTTAAAAGCTGGCTTTATAGTTCAGATGGGCAGATGTGTTGGTCGACTTTAATTTTGCATTGTTGATTTATTTTGCGGATAACCGAACAAAAAACTGTTCTTTTTTCTCACCTATATTTTGCATGAATATTAAAAGTACTTTGCTGATATACGAAACGATATTTAGAGATTTTTTTATAGGAAATTCTTAAGATATCTTAATAAAAGGATTTTAATACGAGGCAATACTTAGAAATTTTTTTTGAAATTGTTGAAGATTTTTTTTAAAGTTTGGTAAAGAAGTTTACATATTTTAAGTGCCTTCATGTATTTTTTTATTTAGACTATTGGGAGCACAGGAGAAATATTTTTATGATTTTTTAAACAATTCTTTTAAATTGTATTCATTTATCATGGAAGCTTTAAATTTTAAAGTCAATCACTTACTGGAAAATGAATTCGACTATGAACTGAAAATCCGTCGTACTTTCTCAGAACGTCCGGTCGCGGATAAAAGAAAGATTCTAACTAGGATCTTAAGTAAAGAAATACTCCAATAAATCAGATTGGACTAGATAGTTACAAAAAGTTTCTGATTTTTTAAAGTCTAATAAAAATTTTTCCTTCTCAAGTTAAAACTCCTGCTTCTCCAAATGGTCACATATCTCCTTTATTCGTGCATAAATATTTGGCTAATAGACCACATATAAAATAGATCTATTAGGTGCCCATTTCTCGGCTTTACTTGACTCTCGTGCAAATGCCTCCGTTTTAGGTCAGAATGGTATAAGAATTTTAAGTCGTTTAAGTATAAAAATATGCCACGTCAAAAATAGAAGTGTTACCACTGCAGATGGCAGCCGTCTAAAAGTTTTAGGTACGGTTGAGTTGCCGCTAGTCTGCAATGGTCATTGTTTTAGTAATTTCTGCTTTAGTAGTACCTTCTCTATCACATACTTTGGTTTTAGGATGTGATTTTGCACAAAAATTCGGAATTTTAGTAAATTTTAAAAATAATTCGTGGTATCCACAGTCCCTAGAAGTCAACTCTCAAACCAGTTTTTTAAAGATTGTTATTCAGAAAATTCTTTAGAAAACCTTTTCTCGCGTCTATGTACCCTAGATGATCTCTCGCGGACGGAACGCTTAAAAGCAGAAAAAGTAATAAGCTCTTTCAATGAAATAAGTAGTAAAGATAGGTTAGGCCGAACGAATAAAATCACCATGTCTATAGATACGGCTGATGCCAGTCCTGTAAAGACAAGGCCCTTCGCCATGTCTCCGTATATGTCAAAAGTATTGAATAAGGAGTTAGACGAAATGTTGAAACTCGGAGTGATATCGTCTATGCTTTGACGGTAGAAAGCTCAACGAGGTCAGCAAATTTGATAACTATCCATTACCGAACAAAGACAGAATTTTGACATCATCAGTTCGTAACTATGCCGTTTGGTCTAAAGAACGCTGCTCAAACTCAGCAACGTTTAGTGGACGCTATATTTGGTCCGAAATATGAGCCACATATTTTTACCTATCTCGGTGATATTTTAGTAACATCGGAAGACTTCGAATCGCATATTCGCTTACTTAAAGAAGTAAAAGATAAATTGAAAGAGGCCGGACTGACGATAAATTTGAGCAAATGTGATTTTTTTAAAACTTCTCTAAAGTTTTTAGGCTATATTGTAGGCTCAAATTCCTTGCGTACCAATCCGGATAAAGTAGCAAGCATGGTTAATTATGCGAGACCTACTAATACTACGGAAGTTAAGCGCTTCGTAGGAATGTGTTCATGGTATAGACGTTTTATTGAGAATTTTTCTACCTTGTTGTCGTCTATTAATGATCTTTTGAAAGGACAAAAAAAAGGACAATCGATAGATTGGACAAAGGCAGCAGAAGAATCTTTTATAAAGATTAAAGAGCTATTGGTTTCAGCTCCAATTTTATCCCAACCAGATTTTTTCCAGCAGTTTTATATTTCTAGTGATGCTTCTAATACCGGTTTAGGGGCGTCCTAACACAGAAAATCAATGGTGAGGAAAGAGTGATAGCGTATGCCAGTAGAACTTTATCAAAGGCTGAATGTAACTATTCGGTTGTTGAAAAAGAATGTTTAGCCGTACTCTTTAACATCGAAAAATTTCGACCTTACATCGAAGGTGTTCCTTTCACGGTCATAACAGATCATTATAGTTTATTGTGGCTTAATTCTATTAAAAACCCTAGTGGCAAACTAGCACGTTGGGCGATTAGGCTGAGACAACATGCGTTTAAAATGCGTTTTGATATCTTAAAGTTTGTGAGGACTTGTGAAATATGTGGAGCGCAGAAATCTTCAAATACACTACCTATGGGACTGATGGGAAAAGAGAAAACGGTTAATTACCCTTTTCAAGTCATAGCAGCTGATCTAGTAGGCCCATTTCAACGTTCAAAAAAGGGAAATAAATGACTTTTCGTAATTTCTTGCAGGTTAACAAAGTATACCGTGTTATTTCTTTTGAAAAGCTCTAAAGCCGAATGCTTTTTGAAAATTTTAGAAAACGATATTTTTCTAATCCACGGAGTTTCATCGCTTTCGATATGCGATAACAGTACTCAGTTTACTTCTGATGTCTTAAGAGCTTAAGTGAGACATATAGTTTTAACATACGTTTCAATCCCGTGTGCCCTCTACAATAATTTCGTTGAAAGTAATATTCGTTGATTCACGTGATAATTCGGGATAAAGGAATTTCAAAGATTCAAACACGAAGTAACCGGGTTTACACCGTCTTTCTTAGTTTACGGCAGACATATACCTCTATCTGGATCGTATTATAAAAATTTAGATTTGGATGTCAATATTGACAGCGAAATAATTCCGGGTAACAGGGGTGCGTACGCCGAAAATTTAAAGGGTTTAAAAGATATTTTCACCGACGTGCGTAGTAAGATACATAAGGCTTATGAACGGAACAGTAAGTCTTACAACCTTAGGAAAAGGGATTTTGCCTTTAATATAGGTGATCACGTTTGGCGAAAAAATAAAATTCTTTCCAGTGCAGCAGATAAATTCACATCTAAGTTGGTACCTAAGTATGTGCATTGCGTGATTAGAGAAAAGATTTCGGATTTAGTTTATGGTTTAGTTAATTTAGATGGGACTAAAGTAGGACGATGGCATATTAAAGACTTAAAACCATTCAACGGACCTAACCCTAATGAAAGTTTGTCAGAAGAAGAATAATTTATATTTACATTATCTTAATTGCTTTACTTTACTTTTTTGATGTTGCTCTGTAGAGGTGACGACCTCGTTTTTTTTGACTGTTATAAAAGTTGAGCTGAGGATAGCTTACTTTTATAGTTAATGCTAAGGTTTTGGGTATTGGCCATATCCCAAACTTAGGTTGATTGTGGTTGATGTTTAGCATCGGCTCAGTTTTGCGAGCTTGCGAAAGAGTCACACTCAGGATATATCATAAGACTGGTATGTCGGTGGTCGCGGGATTTGATTTGCTTATGACCCCAAATAATATCCAGTTCTTGACACTTGGAAGCGAAATTTAGATTAGAGGCAATCCAAGGTGATCTTGAGTTAGGACAAGCGCAGGATGAAGCTCGTGTTGTATGATGTAGAGTCAAAATGTATAAGAGCAATTTCAAAGTTTGCTACCCGAGAGGGTGTATTTTTATTACCTTAGTGGTATATTTTGGGTGCAATTAAGAGTAAATTGATTTTGGTTTATCCAGTAAGTCTAAGACTTGGATTATTTTGATTAAGATCTTCTTCTGAATTGACAAACTAAGGGTATTTTCCTTTTTTTTCAGAGCCGTTTAAACGTTACCTTTGAGTCACAAATTTTTTTAAAATTTTTTTTGCAGAGGCTCATAGGCGTCTGATGAGTTTTTTCGGTTTACTATCAGATTGATAGAAAATTGAAGTTCTGCAGGAGAACTAAAGGCTGATCATTTACAGGAGATGAGAGCAGAGTAAGACAGTCGTTTCACAAAGAAATGATCAAAATCTGATACCGAGATGAGAACCTTGTCAAGAGAGGCTAAGCGCAGTGAAGGAAGATTCCTAACCGAATTTTTAGATTTCCAAGAGGTAATCTAGGAGTTTGGGCTGACAGAAAACGGTTATGCCTGATACCTGTAGCAGTTTCCTCTAGAGGCTATTGTCTAGGAAGACGATTAACACCATGATCGAATATTTTAGCTGTCGACGATGTTTTCTTCTTGTTTCTGATTAAGCTGGAAAAGCTCTTGTCGTCTTCAAAAGTTTTGTTGCGTCGCCACCAAAAATTTGAGAAATTTTTGCTTCATGTAGCTTCTTAAGCTCATTTTCGTTTTTTTAAAATTTCGTTAGAAGCTTGGTTAAGTCAACCTTGTAAACCTTTTAGGTTGTATCCCATGAGTTATTTGTTTTTTACAGGCTGTGATGCACCGGTGCTAACAGATGCCGTTACGACGTTTGGCAGGGAGTTAGTCTTCCTGAGGAACAGACTGATTGGAAGGGTAGTCTATGGGGGGTGAACGTTTGACCTTTGGGACCTTTAGGGGTTTTGTTACCCAATGGTTATTTCTATTTGAACCAAAGGAGAGCCTAGCTACTGTAGTCGACCTCAGCTCCAATTAGCCTATTAGTGGTGACAGGCTGTTGGCAGTAGTGTATTTCGGAACACCCTATTGATTAATTTTTTTGACTTATGGTGGTGTGGTAGACACCGTTTTAGTTTAGTGGATGCTATAATCTACTCCCTTTTGTTGGTGGACTCCAGGGTCACCAATTCTGTATTTTTTTTGTCTCCACCTTTCAGTATATCGTGGTGAAGTGTTTGTCTCCTGTTATGTGGGATGGATTGAATGTTTTTTCGTTGTTGTTCTAGGGCGAGACCAGTACACGAGGGTTCTTCATGCAACTTGAAGAGGCGCAATGCTGGTTAAGTTTTATTTCTCTGGGTAGCCACCCTGAAGAATGACGGAGAGCGTTTTTTTTTCTGGCTCATGTTTCTAGGCAGATTTGTCACTTTGGTGCGATGTGCCGAAGATTTGATTAGCTTTGCTAAGAGCTTTCACCAAGCTCAGTATGGAGTAATCATCACCTAGAGTTAGGGATTTGAACTCCTGTATATATTTCTGTATATATTACTGTACATATTTCTGTATATATTTCGGTGTATGTTGGTTGCCTGAGGGCATGTGCTCAAAATGCGAGATTTTGAGTCGTTTTGCTTATGGACTCCTATATAGGATTATGACTTTAGGGAGGTCCTATTTAGAGGCTAGCTGTCTCATATAGTTATGTTGGGAATGTTTCCTTGAATGTTAGTTGTGCACAGACTAATCATTCTGTTCTTTGTGAACATTGCTTTTTGAAGCAGGATCATTCAGTTTAGTGAATTTTAGCTTTTATAGCTATTCACGGTGTTTAGAGTGAATTTTAGCTTTTATAGCTATTCACTGTGTTAAGAGTGAATTTTAGCTTTTGTAGCTATTCACTGCGCTTATAGTGATTTAGTTAGCTTTTATAGCTGCTCACTATGATCATGGCGAGTTTGTTCTTTTAGAACGCAGACTTTGTGTAGTTGAGGACTATTTACAGAGTGTTTTCTTGGCGAGGAGCCGAGCTTTTTCTGGTGATATACCAGAGTGTTTTCTTGGCGAGGAGCCGAGTTTTTTTCTGGCGATATACCAGAGTGTTTTGTTGGCGATGAGCTGACGTGTTTTCTGGCGATTAACCAGAGCGTTTTCCCTAGCGATTTTAGCATGTCTAGATGTCTTAGGACGTCGACATTGCGATATGGAGTGCGATTATTTTCCGAGTGCGACTAGTAGTGATACTAGATTTAGAATGTTCTCTTAGCGATGAGCTAGAGCATGGATGGCGATTTTTTTCCCGAGCGTTTGTCTGGATATTTATCCAGATATTTTTTTTACTTTTTTGGCCTAGCGCTAAATGGTCTGACAAGACTTTTTTCTTTTTAGTGTAAGTGTTTGCACTAGAATCATTTTTTTATTTTTCTTTATTTAAGAATTTTTATAAATTTCTTTTGCTGAAATAAAAAAATTTTCAGACAATCCTTAAAAGATTTTAAGGGGGGTGTTCATATTTTATTTCAGTTCACTTTTTTTTTTGATTTAGACAAGAGTCTAGACATAGTTATATTTTTTGTTTTGGTAACGATAACAGGGCTGATTCTTTTATATAAGAAGACCGCGATTGTTACTTTGAACAGGTATTTCTTATGTTCATGCAAGGATTTTTTATTTGCTTTTTGATGTACTTAACCTTAGTGCTTAATTAAGTTAAGTCTAGTTATAAGATTCTTGTGTACATGCAAAAATTTTCATTTGGTTTTCATTGTACTTAATATTAGTGCTTAATAGAATTAAGTCTAGTAGTAAGGACCGAAGTTTGTAATTTTGTTTTAAGTTCTGACCTTAGTATTAAGTGATAGTGTACCACTTTGTACCTTTTCATCAGTAGCCTTAGTTTAATAGACTAGTGTAGTCTATTTCTTTTTGGAAGGGGGTAAATGTAACATTCATTTTTTCCTGGATTTTAAGACCATGCAATGTTACTGATGCTTCACTTCAAATTGTATTTATTTTTATTTTAAAATATCGACCGGTATATTAAACAAAAGTTTCAGGACATTCAGTATATACTGTGTGGTGCGGGTTGCTGATCGAACCTACCGCCAGGCCGCGATTGGCGAAATGTTTGACCCGGAGTTTTGATTGGAGCGTCCGGATATTACCGGTAAAAATCGCCCGATTATTTAAGGGCCTGAGAAACTACCAGCAGGGCTTTTTTTCGATCGAGCCGCAGACCAGGCAGTACCGTCTAGCCGAGAGGCTATTTTCCATCTAGCCGAAGTAGGCTAATTTTCTTCAGAAGCCGCTAAGTAAAAGTACCAGTTTCGACAATAAAAGCTGTAGTGAGCTTTCTAAGTGTTAAGAAAAAGTGTGAAATCGGGCGAAGTCCATCACAGCAGGACTGAAAAACAGTAAGTCAACAAAACTCCCTCCAATAGACTTATTTAAGAGCAGTGCATTAACAGCAATGAATAACAGACAAAAAAAGTGAAGTGTAAAACACGATGTCTCGCCTTCGGGGGTTGTAAAAGTTTAAAGTTTAAATGTAACAACTACTATTTAGGCTAGAATTTTTTGGTATAACTGTAAAGGTTAGAACTTTTTATTTTCATTTTAAAAATATGAATAAATTCTTTTTTTTGTTGATTAAAGCTAGTGTCTCACTGAATAGTTATTTTTCTTTTCAGGATCAGTTGTGCTAGACTAATTTCTCTTTAGTAATATCCATAAAACACTTCAGTTTTTTCTCATTTTTCTTAGCTGAAGTTAAATCCTTTCTATTTTAAAATGAGTGGTGCCCAAAAAAAAAGTCGTACAACTGAGGTTTCTTTAAAAATAGAATTAAATTCCAAAAAGACGTACAAAAATTATCTCTTACCCATATCTCTCCACCAAGGAAAACTGAGCTAGTATTTCTTTAATTTCTTTAGTTCTTTTAAAATCAGGTTTCACTCAATTCATTATCAGAAATTAAAGCGGGGCTGCAAGAAAATTGTGCTCAAGCTTGGGGCGTCCAGTATTTAAAAATGTTACAAAATGACGCAGTCTACATGGGGCGAAAAATAAAGCAAAATTAGCACACCTTACAAAATTGCGCTCAAGCGTGGGACAAACAACTTCTCACAGGGTACGGAAAAAGATGCCTCAAACTGAGGACAGTTTAGCATGCATAAAAAGACGTCATAATATATATATATATACATATATACATATATATACATATATATACATATATATACATATATATATACATATATACACACACACACACATACATACATACATACATACATACATACTAAACCCTTAACATGCACCTATTTGTTTATTATCTCAACCGAATCTTAGAAAACCTGCCATAAGACTAAAAAAACTATCCAATATTTAACGACTTACACACCTTGTACCCCTTTCCCTGTTACAATTGAAAGTAATAAAAAAATAACTTAATTTTTAGATTCCTTGAATCGAAGAACCCAGAAAAAGACATATAATACAACATGTGTAAATCAATGCCTGTAACCTCCCTCGCCCCTGCCCTCTTTAACCCTTTATATGTTTTAGTACAGAAAAAATTCCCATAATACTATTAAAGCCATACAAAATCTATTGACTTCCGCACCTTTTACCATCTTCTCCTGAAGCGATATCGTTCAGAACCTATAACTTTCATCCTTACTTCAAGTATTGTGTACTAAATTTGAAATCGATATCTCATTTGTTCGAGCAACACTTCATTTTTCGTGATTTAGGAACGATAAAACGAGAAGAAGAGCAAAAAAATCTCTTTTGTTCATGAATACAATACTTTTTTTTTAGCGAGGAAAGTGAAAAAACAAAACAAGTCAAACACTAAGTGTAAAAAAATCATCTTGCATATCGGATGCTTCTTCAGAACTTGCGCAGTGAATTTATGAATATACTATTGTATTATAAAATCAAATTTAAAAAACTCGGTTGATATAATTTGTGGCTCAGAAAAATGCAATAATTTAAGCATACTTAATACAGCCACTTGAATAAGCAGGATTTAGACGAGGATACAGCACTTTGGACCATCTTCAAACAATTAGATTACTAGTGAAAGCAAATGAATATAAAGTAACCTTGAGGATAGCAATGGTTAACTAGGAAAAAGCATTTGATTTGGTGGAGACATGGGCAGTTTTTAATGCCTTAAATAATAGCAGAGTTGACGAAAGATGCACGATTCTTCTTGAACATATATATAAAAATGTCACATCAGAAATAATTATGTTGGCAATGTGGAATCTTTGGCACAATAATCACAAATAATGCTTGAAGGAAAAACAAATAAAATCAAAATTAAAAGAAAAATTAGACAAGGCGACTCAATATCCCCAAAGCTGTTCACGTTGACTCTAGAAGACATGTTCAAATCGCTAAAATAGGAAAGTAGAGCGACACTAATAGACGGTGAACGATTAAATCACTTAAGGTTCGCAGCTGATGTTACTCTGATCGCCAGCACAGAAGAAAAAATACAAGAAATCCTGATGGAATTAAATAACAAGCCTCGAGAAATAACTCTAAAAATAAACTTCACCAAAAGGCAATATTTGAACAACTGAACGAAACTGAAAATAACAGCCAAGAACTATTAATAGAAAGAAAAAGAATAGAAAAGTTACAAATACAACAATAAACTTAAAATAAAGAAAAAAATGAAAATGCCCTAAACCAAAGGGCGAAACGTCAGTGTAAGTTTAATTTTGAATACTAAATATTCATAAAATGTACCCAAAAACCCAAAAATTAAAAATAAATATTATCCGATGGTTCAAGAAAATTTTAAAGTATATATGGTTGAATGGAGGCTTAGAGAACATAAAAGATGCAGAGGTAGGACCAAAGACAAAATGGATGGACGGAACAACAAAGCTCAGTGGAGACAACTTGGAGAAGCTTACATCCGACTATGGATGAAATAAGTTAATGATGATGATGATGATACTTAATACAAGTGAATGTTGAAAGACTAACTACTAATCTCTTGGTGCCAATAAACTGAATAATATAAGTTAAAAATAAAATTGGCATGCTTTACTTTTAAAATTTTATATACGGATATGCCTACCTCAACAGGTAGACTTTAAAGAAAACATTCCTAAAAAATTAACTGTTTAACATCTGTTATGAATGAAACGTCACACGAGAATTATGATTCAGACAAAACCTTTAACAATGGTAACAGAGATTAAAATATCTGTATAAAATTCACAGGTAGAACACTTAATATAAATAAACACAGTAATCTGGCGTTATGTATAACAGTTTTAAAGAACTAGCTCATTGTAGGCGTAACTTGTATATCATGCATCGAAGTTAAGAGCTAATCTTGACTTGACACACCTAGAAATGTAAGTATAGAATGTATTACTTAAGATTTTAAATACCTGCTGCTTATACACCAGGTGTATTAATATTTTAATTAGATCATTACAATAATCCCTTATTCATTAAGATCAAAACATGTATGTGATTCTGCTTGGGTATTTAGTGTCATGAGCGCTCTCCGCTTGAAACTTTAATGTAATAGGTAGGTGAAAGAAACAGTTAAAATGAGTTCTTGGTATTTAATTATAAATAGTATTTATTATTTATTCATGTCCACTGAATTAGAATTTGATGGGTCACAGTTCTCGGTTATATTTTTCTAAATTTTAAATACCAGTAGTTATAATTATAGTTCCAGTAAAACGAATTCTGTTTGGCCCTTAAGGGCAGCAAAAATGTTAAATGTTAATGATACATATATTTTATCTATAAAATGAACCTTTTACCACTTATTTGCTTTAGTTTTTAGATATCAAGTAATTAATTTTTAAACTTTAAGAATAACCGCGAATTACAACAATATTCTTAACTTCTTAAGAACAAAAAAACGTATATAGATAATTAGTATAGGTTTTCATATATGAAAGGCACAATGAATATAAACTTTTTCTCCACTAGTCTCTTATTTTTTTACCCTTTAAGATGTTTGCCTTAAGTTGTTACCACTTAAGGTAACAAGACTTAAAAGAATGTTGAGGTAACCAGTATTCCTTACAACTGTATTTTACTTCTCTTATTAAGGGGAAGTATAATATTCGTGAAAACTTTTTGAGTCAAGAAATCTAAAAATTGTGTTATTTTTTTCATTATTTTCAATCAGCAAAAATATAAAGGATTAAAGAAGTGGGAATGCGATTTAGAAGGCTTGCTCCATATACATTGTCATATATGGTTTTTAAAGTTCTTGTAGTTGAAGAATCTGAAAACAGTATCAAATTTCCATTTTTAGTGTTCCGTAGGGACCCTTCGGTGTCTGTCTGTCCGGCTGTCTGTCCGTCTGTCACTGTCACTATTTGACGTAGAAAGTTGAAATTTGGTACTAATATAGAAACTGATGGCCTCATCAGAGCCGCGTAGTTTAAAAAGTTAAATTTTGACTTAAGGGGGTTAGTTTTGGGGGGTGAAATCGGAAGTGAAAATAAAAATTTTTTACTAGATCATCCAGTGGGGTGTCAAATGAAAGCGTGTAAAAACACGAGTTTAAAAATATATATAATGTCTTACATGCGTACTTTGTATTATTTTGAAAAAATCGCTGTCCTCCCCTCTATCTCAAAAAGTACTGATCCAAAAATTTTTAAAAAATTCTGAAATATTGTAGATTGAACGAAAATTATCACGAGTGAATTACCTTTAATAATTTATCTGGTATATAAAAAAAAAAAAAAAAAAATTCAAGGTCATCAGTTTTCAGTAAAGATCGGAAACAAAGCTTGTAAAAACACGAATTCAAAAATATATATAATGTCTTACATGCGCACACATTTCTTTGTATTATTTTGAAAAAATCGCGAAAAATCGCTCTCGTCTCCCTCTATCTTGAAAAGTACTGATCAAAAAATTTTGAAAAAATTCTGGAATATTCTCCACGGGTGTAGATTGGACAAAAATGATCACGAGTGCATTACCTTTAATAATTTATCTGGTATGTAAAAAAAAACAAGAATTTTAAGGTCATCAGTTTTTCAGTAAAGATCGGAAACAAATTTTATTGAAAATACATTTGGGGTGTGTTTTGTAAAGTCACTGATCATTTTATACCTCCGTAACAAAAATTTGCAGAAGCAATCAACGTACGGAAGACTAACTGCACAACATCAACTTGCACTTGACTGCTTTTTCCTATTAGGTAGTACAATATTATATAAATGGCTAAAAGAAAAGGGAAGAGGGTTAGATTGGCTACTAAGTGAATACAGCATTTCTATGATTCTTGGAGGCGAATTTAAAAATTGTGTTATTTTTTCATTATTTTCAATTATTTAAATTCTCGCATATAAAGGGATATATTAAGGTATACGTCTTTTTCGGGATTACTGAAGTCAGGAAATCTAAAAATTGAGCTGTTTTTCATTCTTTTGATTAAAATCTCATCTCTGTGATTTATATTATTTAACATCATCGTATCGATAATGAAAAACGATTTTCCCGCTGCTAGTTATCCCTAACATTCACTTTATTTATTTCGATTGAACAAAGTAAAATTCAAATCTCCCATGTCAGTTTAGTAAAGGTCGTTATGAAGGAATTCATCGAATTATCGAACTAGTTATGTGTTAAAATTGCGTAGGCGACGAGAGTAATGCGATGTCATCGATCCTTCAATGCTGATTTTTATGGTACAATTAATTCTGTCCACATATAACAACGCTCATATTTTAAATAAAATTTATTTGTCAAGTAAAATTATGTCAAAGATATTCTAGTAAACTATGTTACAAATACAATTAGACAAACGTTTTATGTAATTTATGGTAGAGTTTGTTTATATGAATATCACCTTTCAAACTGATGTTAATAATGTAAAATTCCCATTAAACTGAAAATAATTGGTGCACGAAACGTGTAGTTAAGCTTAAATGTCATTAATTTTATTATATATTGTACTAGGTACCTCTAGAATTTCAACTAGATTTTAAATACAAGATAACCACCTTATATAACAATATTCACATCGTTATATAGAGTATGGTTAAACTTTTAGATCATAATTATATTAATTATATTTCTTACATATATAAAATGTCCATTAATAACAATAATAATAATAAAGCCATCAGCACGTTCGCTATCCCTATACTCACATATTCATTTGGTATCATCAAATGGTCAAACACCGACATAGAAAACATTCACATCCTTATACGTTCTCAATTCACCAGATACTGGAAATTACACCCCAACGCATGCAAAGGAAGACTTACCATCGAGAGGAAAGACGGAGGAAGAGGAATCATAGATATATATTTGTTGGGCGTTAATTTGGGAGCAAATATGTCCTGGTATGAACATGTTGCAGGCATAGCAGGGAGAGCTTCCCAAAAGTTGGGAATATTATTTCGAACCAGAAAGCTTTACACTCCACAACAACTGTTAATTCTTTACAAAGCTCAAATTCTGCCAATTATGGAATACTGCTTCCATGTTTGGGGCTCCGCTCCCAAAAATACACTGCATTTATTAGAGTCTGTTCAGAGAAGAGCTGTTCGTCTGATTGGAGATCCGGAACTGACCAGCGGCCTTGGTTTGCTGGAACAACGGTTGGCGACTTGAGTCTGTTCTACAAGTATTTTCATGGAAAGTGTTCGAAGGATGTAGCCCGCTTAATTCCTTCCAAAGCGGTGCATGTTAGAAATACACGTTGCGCTAATACTTCACATCCGTATGAGGTTCAGCTTGTTACTCGGCGTACAACGCTTTTTAAGCAGTCTTTTATATGGAGAACATCATCCCTTTGGAATGATTTGCCCAGAGTTGTATTTCCCACTGAGTACAATTTACAGCGATTCAAGAACAACGTGAATCGTTTTCTCCGCACACATGTCGCTCCTGGAGCACTCTAGGGACTTTCCTGCAGCACGTGTGCTAGACCAATAAAAAAAAAAAAAAAATAAGATCACTATACACAAAACAAATACAAGCACTTAGGAAATTTTTTCATACCACGCAAACCAGCCTACACACAGCAACAGTGAGAGGAGACAAAAACTACACACCTATCGTCTTATCCCAAGCAAACCATCCAACCAGACACACACAATCACATCCAGTTACAACAGGAAAAGATGAAAATGTGGTCGGAAAAAACACTTCACAGAAAACACAGATACCACATAGAACAAGACCACGTAAATAAAAAACATCATACACCTGGTTACAGGAAGAGTAGCTATTCCCTGGAACAGAGGGCTTGTTACTTGCCATCCAGGATAAAGCCATGTTAACCAGAAACTACCAAAAACATATCATCGAAGACCCCCAACCATTACCGAAGACAGATGCAGGAAATGCCACCAGCAAAAAGAAACAATCGAACACATAACAAGCGGATGTAAAATATTAGCCAGAACGGAATACACAGCGATAAAAGTAGTTTCACCAAGCACTAGCCACAACATACAAACAAGAAAAATACAGATCCCTGATACAAATTCACCCCAATATCCATACTTGAAAATAAAGATTACTAGTTCTACTGGGACATCAACGTCCATACGGATAAAAAGTCCGCGCTAATAGACCCGATATTACTTTTCAATACAAAAAAAGAAAAATCACCTATCTAATTGACATAGCTGTCTCCAACGATACAAACATCCAAACGAAATACACAGAATAAATCTCCAAATACACAGACCTTGCAACAGAAATAAAAAAGCCACGGAAACAAGAAAAAGTCTTCATCGTCCCCCTCGTCATATCAGCGACAGGCCTTACACCACACAAAACAATTAGGACTCAACACAAACATACACAAAAACATTCAAAAGTCAGTGATTTTGAAAATATATAACATTATCAGATTATTTATTAAAAAACAATTATAATGGCGCTTGTACCGACTTGCCTTAAGCCCGTCAGCCAAAAGTGGAACCACAAATAGCCAAATGTAAGAAAGAAGAAGAAATAATAATAATGACAAAACTCGAATTGCACCAACGGCAGTAACCACACAGTTGTAACAGTATTTACCCATTACTTCGCTTGAAAATATGAGTTTCTCATACTAAAAGATAATCATTACTACGCCATATTTTATTGGTGAAAAGCACAAGATATTGATGCGTTTTATATGAGCAAATAATTCAAATTAAAACTACCTGTTCTGGGTAATCAAGTAAAAGTGGAATAGTAATAATTCTTTTTTAAGGCTACTCGTAATAACATTACAGTCTTCTCTACATATCGTTTCTGTTAAAATTGAAAATATAAAAAAAAAAATCTTAATTTTCAGATTCCTCGAACCGAAAAAGACAAAAAAGAACGCGTAATACGAAATATACGGAATAAGCCTTCTAACTCCTTTGCCTTCAACCATTTACATGTTTGACTCAAAATACTTAAGAGTATTGAAAAAATTGTTTTCAGATTCCTTTACTTTAAGACACCTGAAAAAAATGTATAACTCAATATACAGAATAATAGCTTTATTATCCCACTTCTTTAACTCTTAAAACGCTCAAATCATAATTAACTGAAAAAGATGAAAGATTAACACAATTCCTCCACTTCAAGAACCCTTGAAAAGATTTGTAGCACTATGTATTCTGAGTAAGTCCTCTAACTTTCTTCCTTATCCCTTTATATGTTTTATCTTAAATAATTGAAAATAATCAAATAATAACCCAATTTTCAGATAACCCATCACTTTAACCATTTATATGTTTGACTACAAATAATTAAAATAATGAAAAAATAGTACAATTTTCAAATTCCTTTTCTAACAACTCTGAAAAAAAAGATATATAACATTATACATATATTGAGCAACGCCTCCAATTGCTTCTGCACTCTTTTAATCCTTCATACATTTGGCATAAATATTAAAAAATAATTAAAAAAACATTTTTAGATCAGCCCTTCCCCCTTCGATAAATGTCAAAAATAATGTAAAAAATACAATTTTCAGATTTTCTTTTCCGATTTCAAGAAAAGACGTGTAACAATATATATATATATATATATATATATATATATATATATATATATATATATATATATATATATATATATATATAATATATATATATATATATATATATATATATATATATATATATATATATATATATATATATATATATATATATATATATTATATATATATATATATATATATATATATATATATATATATAGCAAATCCTTTTCCCTTAACGCAATATGAGCAATTAATTGAATATAATGAATAAATGGCAAATATTTCCGATTCTTTGACTCCAGGTAACCTGAAAACGACGTATGACTCGAAAAACCTCTCAAACTTCCCTCCCTACCCATTTAACTCTTTATAGACAGTTGACATGTGTACTGCAATAACTTGAGCTCGCATCATAATAGTTAAGAAAACTTCAAGGCATATTTATTTTAAATTTTCTAAATAAGCGTAATTTATTTATGCATGAAAACAAGCTTTTTATAAAAAAAAAAACGGCAAGAGGGACTTGCGCAATTAGTGTGCCGTACTGTGATTGACGTTAAAATAAAAATTTTTGTTACAGAGGTATAAAATGATCAGTTACTGATCATTTTATACCTCTGTAATATAGAACACACCCCAAATAAATTTTCAGTAAAAGAATTAATGTCTAGTCAGATACTGACTCCGCAGGCTAATCAGACCAACAAGAATAAGACAAAAAGTTCCTTAAGATCCCATATGTATTTTCAGATTTTTTCCTAGTCAATAATGTATAATAGTTACAGCATCTTAGCCATTTAACAGCCAATGAATTAATCTAACTTAATCTAAAATCGAGTGGTAAAACTTTAAAACAATTATTTACTACCTAAATATTTGTTCGATTATAAACAAAAAAAAATAAAATTATTTTGTCTCGGTACCTAGCGGTAGTTAGTAGTTCAATTCACAACTTTCGATGAAATAAACCTTCACCATCACACTACACAAAATTTAACTTTTATAACTACACGGCTCTAATTGTACCATCAATTTCTATATTTGTGTCAAATATCAACTCTCTATCTCAAATAGTTTCGGAGAAAATCGAGTGTGACAGACAGACGGACATACACTAGAACATAGAGATATTAGAATAGAGGAGGTAAGTTCTCGCGAAAAGCGTGGCGCTCGTAGAAAGAGAAGGAAATAATATGAGTCACTCTGTCTCTCTTACACGGCGCGCTCACGCCCACCACGCTCTCGCACGGGTACGCGGAAACTTAGTGCTGTGGGCGTGCGTGCCCGTGCAAGAGAGTTGTGGGCGTGCGCCGAGTAAAAGAGAGCGAATGACTCATATTATTTCCCCCTCTTTTTAACAACTATACGCTTTCACTTACAGCAGGCTATATACTTTCTCGCCTCTATTCTAATATCTCTACGCACAAAGATTTTATTCTTGTATTAAAATAAATCAATTTGCCGTGTCGTTGAAGTATTCTTGAGTCTTGGCAATTTATTTATAAAAATGTCATCGTTAAGATAAGAATACAAGTCTTCATATTGCAAGTAATAACAATTACGTTTTCTTGCGTTTTTAATGGCTGCTGTACGAGTTGTAACACTTTAATATAAACCATTTATTTTAACGTGAAAAAGGTTAAATAGAGATTTTAAACGCATAAAAGTAATATAAATAGCTGAAATACGTTTACATAGTTCTTCACATCTAAATGGGCGAATAACTTGTCAAAACTGTACCCTAGAACGACATTTAGTGCGTACTTGTTTCAGTTTTCATATTAAATTTAAAACCGGGTTATATTGCACCGTTTTTTTTTTCACATAAGGGCGATTTACGAACAGAAATATATCGATGCAAAACTTTTGTTACATCAGATGCTCTAAAATTTTATGTTTTATTTACTATAATCTTAATTTATTTTAGAAAATGTGTATTTAATCTCATTTGGGTATTGCTATTTTTACACAAAAGTATCCTTAATTAAGGGTTCAAATTAAAATTATTTCATCAACCTGCCGACTTCTTCAGAGCTTGCTTCCAGAACGGAGTTCTTCGTATTCTAGCTCGAGACTGATTTGATTTTACTTGCATACACCTTTTATACTTATATTAATGGTCCATGATGGATGATCTGTGCCCAGATTGGTAAATGTTGAACATCAATATCACGATTAAGGTTGCTGGAATATTTAAATATTCGATAGAATTCCGAATTTTCCTGCAACAGAAAAAATATTTCGTTTCAAGGATCTTTGTTTAAGGATAATCTGGTGTATTGTTTCGTGCTGGTGTGGAAAAGTTACGTTTCCTTAGAGAGCGTATTTTACGAGTGACAGTCGACGGATTTCTTTCTAATACCTTTACTGTCAACGCCGATGTGCCCCTAGATTTCATATGTTTCCTACTCTCTTTCCTCATCTATACTAGCGATCGGCTAGAAAAGACCAGGAACCCAATCTACAGCTTTGTAAATGACAGTACGCCTATTTCCTTATTCACTTTGAAAGCTCGAACATGGGCTACTCATGCAAATATCGACCAGAGAGCAGGAAGCCGTTCAACTTAACAAAGACCTGGAAAAAATACTCGCTTAGCGTGACAGTAACGAATCAACTAGAAAGCTTTTTTCTGTACGAGGCTCAAATTCTACTAATTCCTTTCATTAGTCCTCTCTTCCATATCCTTTCTCTTTACCAGGGTCGTCGTCAATCTACCTATCTCTCTACTTTTTCTCAGTTTTTTGACTTGATGGTCGTAGTTTTCTTTGTTTGTTCTTTCAGTTTTTCTTCCTCAATGTCGCATTTATATTCTCTTCCTTCGATTATGATTTTTTGATATCCTATTTTCACTCTTTTTTTTTTTTTTTTTGTCCATTCTTTCTCTCGTTCTCTGCTATATGCTTCAATTTCTTTTGAATTTCCCGTTCATCTTTTGTTAAATCGTTGGTCTTTTCTTTTTCTTCGACTCTTCCTCTTTTCGAGTCGCCTGATGTATAATCATGGCTATCCATTGTTCTTTCTGTTATAAACACTTTACGTGTGCTTCTCGTAAATATCATTTTCAAACACAGGAGAAAAAGAAAACGAACTGTTGTTTTATACTCCTTATCACCGTTCTCCTGTGGTTCGCTCACCTTAAACGCAGTAAAACGGTCCAGGTCGTCGCTTATCGTTTCGTTAGCTTCATACACTACACTCTGCTTTATTTCTAGTTCCTCTCATTTGCAACCGACAAAATAATTAACTAGATCGAAACATTACCGTAGTAATGCTCGTTGAACGAGTTGACTATTGCCGGGCGTTTGATTTACATGCACACACTTCGCGATCCGAAACTCAACTCCCTATATATATATATATATATATATATATATATATATATATATATATATATATATAATCATGCAAGTTGAATAAATGTAATCTGCGAAAAAATCGCCTCACTAATTACTAAAACACTTTCCGTTGATGAAATAAAATAAACATTACGTAATGGTACTTCTGCTTTAGTAATACAATTTTATTATATAACCCTAATATATCGGCCTACGACTAATCGAATATTAATTATACACCCACTAAAAGTGCATAACAACTAGATTTTTAACTAAACAAATTGCATGCACATATGTTCACTATATTCATTAGAAATTATAATTTCTAACTATGTATATAAGAAAAAAAGTCATAAAAATATTCACTTGCAAAACATTAACGAGAATGTTAAAATCTCGACAGACATGAAACAATGTATATTGCCAAGCATTGGATTCATGAATAGTTTCATTTGTAGTTTAAGGAACAGAAGAACAGGCAATAATGAGCATAATTTTCTCTATGGGACACTTGCCGTAAATAAAACCTGTCGCTTTCTTGCAACTGTAACAGAAATCAAAAACTAACATTTACTGTACATGATTTTTATCAGAGGCGACTTGTTAGTGTGTAAATGTGTGAAGATATAAAGACTAAACGATAACTACTTATGTCCAGAGGTTGTAAATCATTACAAAAAAAAACTGACATCATGATTCAAGTTAGCGTCACCTTTATGTAAATATAACATTGTTTTATTACTTAAATTTTAAAAAATCTAAATGTCAGATACCGATTTTTGTAATGTCATTATCCGATACCAATTTTCATAATATTAAAAAAATTTTAACTTAGTTTGGAAAATAAAAATCCTTTTGGTTCTTCTTATTTTATAAGGAGTGTGAATTAATTTTGAGTGATTTCTAAGAGAGGACGTAATATCGCATCAGGATATACTGTTGCTATATTCATGGTGAAGTACCATTATTAAACTTAAATTCTTAGTATATGTTATTTTGCCAAAGGGTAAACAACATATTTTTTTTGAGCATTGAATATGTTGAAGTCCGTGCCAACAAAACACCATTTGCGAAAAGCGCTACTTTTCTTGTTTTATTCGAAGAAAAGTGCTGCTGAAAGTCATCAGTTGCTGTGAGAAACCTATGGTGATTATATTCCATCGATAAAAATATGTGAGTACTGGTTTCGACGTTTTAGAAGTAATGATTTCGACACGGAAGACAAGGAACGTCCAGACTAGCCGAAAAAACTTGAAGATGAAGAATTGGAGGTATTATGCGATGAAGACCCGTGCCAAATCATCAAGAATCATTAGGAGTTGATTGCACCACCATTTCCAAGCACATTACATTTAGATGCACTGGGAATCATTCAACAGAAAGGAAACGGGGTGCTGTACAAATTGAATCCGAAATACGTTGAAAGACGATTTTTTACCTGTGAACAACTACCTCAACGGCACAATCGGAAAGATTTTTTGCATCGTATCGTAACTGGTGATGAACACTGGATACTCTACGATAATCGAAAGCGTAAAAAAATCATGGGTGAAGCCCGGTGAATCATCAACATCCAAGCTTATGCTGTGTATCTGGTGGGATCAGCTGGGTGTAGTGGATGCTCTAATCTAAGGAAATTATCACTGGGGAGCGTTACCCACACCAATTGATGCAATTGAGCCGAGGAAGGAAAAACGACTGTAATATGCCAAAAGATACGACAATGTAATTTTTTCACATGACAACACTCGGCCACATGTTTCAAAACCCGTCAAGGAAATGCTAGAAGCGCTTGGGCGGGTAGTCCTACCTCACCCTTCGTACTCATCAGACTTTGCTCCTTCTGATTATCACTTGTTCCGATCGATGACGGGCGGCCTGTCTGTTCGAACAGCGCTTCCATTCTTATGAGGATATCAAAAAACGAGCCGATTTGTGGGTAGAATCAAAAGATGAGCTGTTCTTTCAACGTGATATTCATATGCTGCCACAAAGATGGGAGAAAGTAGTGGCTAGCGATTTACAATACTTTGAATAATCAATTTGTAACCATTTTTTGACAAAAAAAGCGATATTTTTAAAGAAAAACCCCTCAAAATTAGTTCACACACCCAATAATAGCAAGTTTTTGGATGGCTTGTGTGATTTTTTTTCTGATTAGACCATATTCATGTAGTTTCATTATTGACGCAAGAAGAACAAAACTATATTACATGTGATGCTCACTGTGATATAAACCCGGAGGGGGTAGAGGGGTATCACCTCCGCCCATATGGATGTAGAAAATAACGCCTATCTATAAGCAGGTCGGCCTTTAATATTATTTTCTGTTCTGATGTACCCATATGCCCCACGCCCCTGGATGCACGTTAACCTAAAGTAACATGGAAAAACTTTAAAGTTAGAAGAAAAGAACATTAAAAAGCTTTATAAAAAGTTCAATTTAAATGTATTTCTACTCTTTGTAGTCAAAATATGGTAATTTTAAGTAAAACTTAAATTCATCTATTTAATGAGTGGAAATAAATTTGTATTTAGTTTAATAGGCCATATCATTTATTTCTTTAACACTGATCATTTTAGTGTAAGTTTTTTGAACTCCACAACTTCTGAGGTTTTTGTTCCAGGTTCCCCTGTCAACGGACATAGTACCCCTCTATGATCCTCCAAATGAAAAGTCTCTATAGGCTTAATCGATAACTTTTAAGATTTTATTATAGGTCTCCTGGTCAACGGACATAGTACCCCTCTGTGATCATCCAAATAAAAAGTATTCATTAGCCTAATCGAAACCTACTACTAATTTCCCAAGTATGAGATACACTTACATGTTTAAGTTATTACATTTTTCTTTCCTGAGCAATATCAAACTTTTCTTTTAATTATGGAAGAGCCTTTATGAACATACGGAATGTCCTCTAAGTTGGATAGTTTTTTATCAGGTTGCTAATTAAAATATGTCACTTCTTCAAATATCATTACTTATCGTTAATAAGATTGATTGAGATGGGTGTAGGTTGTCCTGCACTGCCTCATTTCTTGGGGCACAGCTTGTTGAGATTGCTGGCACTATATCAGGTATTTTTACTTTAACATCTGGTGGATCCCAGGGACAGACATCTGGGTCCACTACTATTTATTATTAAAGTAAATAAAATTGAGACTTGCTTCGAACATTCTAATTTCTATTTTTACCCAGATGACCTGAAACTCTACAAGATAATCTCTATCACCTGTGACTTGTGATCTATTACAAGCCATTCTCAGCAAATTTCATAACTGCAGTCAAGAAAATAGTTTTTTAACCACGTTTACATGTAATCATAATAAGATATGAACTGTGTTTAGCAAAATAACTTTCTTTAGTGATATAATGTTATAATTTTAGAATGAAAGCAGGGAGAATCAATTAAAGTTTGTTCATGCCGAACAATAAAATATTTTAAGCTCCCCAGATTACAAAAAACATAGTCCCCTCCGTATATAGTCTGTCTGTTTGTTGACTTCTCGGGCTGTCTGTTGGTACGATAACTCCCGAGTAAAATGAGATGTTGATTTCAAATTTTGTATACATATAATACTTAAATACAGCCTGTCAAGTAAGAACGTGACCGCTCTTACTCTTGAAAAAATGTGTTTCGAAAACATTCTTTGCCATCAGTGTATTCTTTGGTGTGCTAACTACGGCGCAATTACCTTAGTAAGTTGTCCAATCGCCTCCTGCATCAATAATAGCCTGACCTCTTTGAGGCATGCTGTCGACGCGATTTTCTGCATACTACGGCGATGATCTCCAAGTTTTTCGAATCCCGCGAGACAACTAAGTTAAAGTCCTCAGAGTCTTTCCTCTGAGCTTTCTCTTTACAAGGGACCAAACGTTTTGAATAGGGGTGGCGTTCGGTGATGTCTCGCTAGTATCTTATTGTGGTTCCAAGCGAGTCGCTTCGCGACGTACTTTTCTCGCATCATCATGGGCAAAAAAATGTTGTCCAATGGTCTCATAGGACACATTCAAACCCGATTTTCTTAATTTTTTAGCTCCTTGACTTAGTGTCAATTTCGGGTTCCGTGAAAACAAAGACACGATTCGTTTTTCGACTTTCGAAGTGACTTTGCCTACCGAGCCACGTTTTGGCAAGTCGTCGGCATTTTCGTGCCGTTAAAACAATTTATCTACTTCATCACAAACGACACCGACTTTTTAATATATTTAGCGGCCGCGGAATGTGTCATTTTAGACCCCTTTGGATAGGAACAAAGAAAGTCTGCCTCGAACTGACACGCAAACAAGTAACTTAATTTGGTTTTTACGTGATTGCGAAGAAAGTTCTAAGTCGACTGATACTGTTACTAAAATGCGTCGTAGATAAAGGTTCCCTCTACCGATTTTTTGTTGAATCGCATCTACCAAAAATGAATTATCACGAACACATTCATACTTGACAGACTGTATATCCTCTAATTTTTGAGCGATATTGCTTTGGAGGACGATAGTGAAAGTGAATAAATTTTATGTATTTTTAATATCATCTTGGTTTGTGGTTGAGATAACTAACAAATTTTATTCAAAATTATTTATACTCAAGCTATTAGGTGGTTAAAGGGATAGTGAAGCGTGCCAGAGGGGTTGCTTAGTATATATAATACTATACGTCTTTGGAGGCTCCTTAAATTCGAGGAATCTCAAAATTATATTAGTTTTTGATTATTCGTACTTATATAGTGTTAAAAATATCAATGGTAGTGAGGTGGGGAAACTTAAGGAGTTGCTTCGTATATATCGTGTGTATAATGTTTTTGAATCAGGTTTGAGTTGTAATATTATATGGTATTTCTAAAGCCCTTTCTCTTCTCCACTCTTTTTGGGACTAATATTTTACCTTAAAAGAATATTCCTGTAAAATATCGAATCGTATTTGGATTAAATTATGCTGTATAGTAAGAAAGTCAGTACCCCTTTTAAAATTACATATTTGCAAGAAAAGTACGGAGAAAATCACTTTTCCGATTTTTATTTATTTTTTAATATTTTATCTGGTAAAATCATAAATAATTTTCACCTGTTACACAATACACATACTAAATCGGTATACAAACTTTAAAATCCATAAAGAGAAGTACAATTTATAAAGAGATAATATTTTACAGAGTCAGTGCATCTGAGGTTTCGCAGAAGATAAATAAATTGATTTGGAACAGACCGGTGAACATTATTGTTGAAGACGGTCGGCATTTTCGTTTGTCAGGGATGATTGGTAGAGTGAACATAAACTTTAAGATTTATATTAATGCGTCGTTTATACAGGCAAAGTAAAGAAAACCTACACAGATTGCACACCAACACCACAGAAATTATATTTAATATTTATTTGAAAGTTTGCGGTTGTGCATTCATTATTTTTCCTAGATGTGGGTGACATAGACCGTTGTACACAGAACCGCATAAAAAATATTATCAAGACAATAACCTGCTTGAAGACTAAGAAATATATAGGCAAATTGTTCGAATTCGAGTTGTCGAATCGATCCAATCAGCATCGTATGGGGAGTGACGGACAGAAGACCAAAGCCGCTTCTAAATATGCTCGTCTTTCTTGTGCGATGTGGCGGCGTTTTTTACAATATGTAAAGATGACATAACGTAACGTTGCATTCGTATAAACAGTATAAAAATATAGCTACTTTCCCGTGCCTTAGTTTTTTGTAAGTTTCTCAACTCAGATTTTAAAAACCGGCCAAATGCATGTCGGACTTGCGCAGTTGGTGTTCCGGACGGTGATTTCTTTTAAAATAAAATAAAATCCTTACCTAGGCTAAGTTAATTAGGTCACTGACATGTATATGTCTCAACATCCAAGATGTATTTTTACGTCTATTCTTAATCAATAATGTATACGAGGCTGGTTTGAAAAGTCCGTGCAAAAATAAAAACTACTTATGTGTTTGGGGTAAACCTTTTTTATTTTTCGACATAGTCTCCTTTTAGGCTTATACACTTCGTCCAACGATGTTCTAGTTTGTTGATCCCTTCCGAATAATAGGATTTGTCCAAGTCTGCAAAATATCCATTAGTGTCTGCAATCACCTCCTCGTTTGAATAAAATCTTTGTCCGCCAGCCATTTCTTCAAATTGGGGAACAAATAGTAGTCCGAGGGAGCCAAGTCTGGAGAATAGGGGGGATGTGAAACGAGTTGGAATCCTATTTCCATTAATTTTGCGATTACAACTGCTGAGGTGTGTGCTGGTGCGTTGTCGTGATGGAAAAGGACTTTCTTGTGAGCCAATCGCGGGCGTTTTTCTTGCAGCTCGGTTTTCAAACGGTCCAATAACGATGAATAATATTCACCTGTAATAGTTTTACCCTTTTCCAGATAGTCGATGAGGATTATCCCTTGCGAATCCCAAAAGACAGTCGCCATAACCTTTCCGGCCGAAGGAACGGTCTTCGCCTTTTTTGGTGCAGATTCCCCCTTGGTAACCCATTGTTTAGATTCTTGTTTGGTCTCAGGAGTATAGTAATGTATCCATGTTTCATCCACAGTGACGAAACGACGCTTAAAGTCCTCCGGATTCTTCTGGAACAGTTGCAAACCATCCTTGCAACACTTCACACGATTCCGTTTTTGGTCAAGCGTGAGCAATCGCGGCACCCATCTTGCGGATAGCTTTCTCATGTCCAAATGTTTATGCAAAATATTATGTACCCGTTCAGTCGAGATGTCCACAGCACTAGCAATCTCACGCACCTTAACTCTTCTGTCATCCATCACCATATCATGGATTTGATCAATGATTTCTGGAGTCGTAACCTCCACAGGCCGTCCAGAACGTTCAGCGTCACTTGTGCCCATATGGCCAGTCCGAAAATTTTGAAACCACTTATAAACTGTTCTAATCGAAGGTGCAGAGTCACCATAATGTTTATCAAGCTTCTCTTTAGTCTCCTGAGGCGTTTTGCCTTTCATAAAGTAATGTTTAATCACCACACGAAATTCTTTTTCGTCAATTTCTTGAAAATCATTCGACTTCCTTGATTCACACGAATGCCAAACACAAAGAAATAGACCAATATGGCTGAAACTTGGTGTGCGTTCATTCAAGAGATGCTACTAACTAAACATGACCTCGATACGCGCCGGTGGTGCCATCTCTCAGACTTTGCACGGACTTTTCAAACCAGCCTCGTAATATTTGTAGGACCTATTAAATCTAGTACTAAAGGTGTAAAACAAATATTTTTTTTTCTTTCACAAGGGCTAAATTAACGGAATATATTTATCTTTTCCATGCTGAGTTTAAATATATTCTCAGATTTTATCCATCAGGCAGGGTTTTTTTGTGACACGTGTTTAAAGTTTTAAAATAATTAGTACTTACAAAACACTGAATAATAACTGCACGGCTAATTTCGTCTAACCTAAAAAGTTTTATATGATGATTTTCGGTCATATTTTGCCTTTGGGATATCTCTTTTCATGGTCCAGCAGTAGTCGGCCAGCATACTGGCTTGTTACCTCTTTTTCATAGTAGAAATCTGCTGATGAAAACGCTCACCATGCTCATCAGAGACAGCCCCAAGATTTTCAGGGAAGAAGTCTAGGTGGGAGTCCAAGAAGTGAATTTTTAAGGACATGTTACAGCCCATTTCTTTCTATGAAGTCAGAAGATCACACACTATTTCACTATAGTTTTCTTCTTTACTATTGCCAAAAAATCCACAACAGATATTTTTGAATGATTTCCACGCTGCTTTTTCTGTTGGATTTTACAGTTCCTCAAAATGTTCATCATCCGATATTAATGATCTTATTTGCGGCCCTATAAAAAGTCCTTCCTTCAATTTTGCATCACTTATTTTAGGAAATTTAGATTTCAAATACATAAATGCAGCAGAACCTTTATCCATTTTTTTTTTAAATTTTTTATAAGCCCCAGTTTTATGTGCCAGGGGATGTAAATACACCTTTTCGGGGTCCACTAATGGGGTACATTTTTATGCCCAGGAATAAGAGATTCACGTTTAGGCCGTTGTTTCCTTATGTAGTGATACTCCTTATCCCTGCTATCCCATTCACCCAAAGAGAATTTCGTGTATCCAAGTTGCAACCCTAATAATAAAGCTATAACCTTCAAATCACCACAGATATTACAGTTATATGTCTCCTTCATATCACTGGCATGCGCGATAGGTATTGATGGTAATTCATTCCCATTATAGAGTAGTACAGCCTTCAAACTGACTTTCGATGAGTCTATCCATCACTGCATAAACATCGTTACAAAAAACTACATGGCCTTCTTTAGGGAAATAGTCACTGAAATCACTATGGCGTCTACGATAAACGCATATGCTTGTATCTTTTTGGAGTAGATTCCAACCTTTAAGCCTGGAACTTAAAAGCTTAGCTGACTGTTTAGATAAATTTAAATCCCGTATAAGATCATTAAGATCTTCCTGAGATAAAAAGTGAGGTTCTGATGAACTACTTGCTTCAAATAGAGGGTCACTTCTCTCGCTTTTTCAGTATGAACTGGGTCGGTGTCGGAGTTATCACTTAAGGTCATGAAATCTGAAAACAGGATACTCTTCACTATGTGGCACAGGTCTAATTGCAGATGCCAAATTGGGGTACTTAACTGTATATTTTGTTTTGGACGCAATTCCTTTAATGTTAATTAAGCAGAAATAACAATTAGTTAAATGGTCCTTCTGTTACCTCCAAATCGTAGGGTCTGAAAACGGCATATGATGAGTACCATTTTTCCAACCAGTAAGAACCCTAACACATGATACACAGCATAAATTTAGGGCCCGGTCTTTATCAAAATCACCAGCTTTACACCCAAAATAAAGCTCATAACATTTTTTCACAAGCGGTGTAAAATTTCGCCTCTGAGACTTGAAGGTCAGTTCACTACACACGTGGCAGAAATTGTTTGGTGATTTACACACTTTCTTGGCATTTTGAAACGATTATAAAAAAAAAACTTACAAATAAAAACAATAAACAGCACAAAAATAAGTAGGTACACGTGTTACCAGACTCACTACAATTACAATACTGACTACTGGCCCTCTGCTTGTTAAAAAAGTGCAATATTTTTAAAAGATAGGACAGGTTTGAACATCATTAAGCCTGGACAGAGTTAAAACATGTTTCAACACAAATAAGCCTGCCTGGTGCCAAATTATTCTGAATACAAATTCCCACTTCTATATTTACAAGAATTATAACAATGAAATCCTAATATAGGGAAGTATACACGTATTACACAAAAATGTCTGTCACAAGAAAACTATGCCTGATAGAAGAAACATATTTGAATTCAGCATAAAAAAACTGAACTAGGATCTCTATTGTGAAAAAAATCATGTTGACTAGTGTTATAAACGAATAAAACAAAATTATTTTGTCATGGTAGTATTAATGTACTAAAAATTATGTTAAAAAAATCTCCACCACGTTGTCGTTTAGTATTTTTTTTTTATACAGTTAAATTATCAAGAGTAATACACTCGTGACAATTTTCACTCAATCGACACTTTATGAAGAATATTCCAGAACTTTTCCAAAATTTTTTTGATCAGTACTCTTTGAAATAGAGGGTATATAGAGATCTGTGGCGATTTTTTTAAAATAATATAAAGAAAAGTGTACGCAAGTATTACACCATATATATTTTTGAATTCATGTTTTAACAAGCTTTTATTTGATACCACACTCGATGACCTGGTAAAAAAATGTTCTTTTCACTTCCGATTTCACCTCCAAAAACTAACTCCTTAACCTTAAAATTTAACTTTCAAAACTATACGGCTCTGATTGGGCCATCAGTTCCTATATTTGTGCCAAATTTCTTTCTATGTCAAATCGTTCCGGAAAAAATCGAGTCTAATAGACAAACAGATGGACAGACAGACACCGAAATGATTCCATAAGTGTTCCATACGGAACACTAAAAATTAACTGCCATAGTTTAACATACAATAAATATAGTAATTTATGAATTTTATTGTTTATTGTTCTTCTCTAATTTACAGTTTCAAAACAGCGTTGAGAGACCTTCCTTCTTATAAATATCTTATCTTATTATTCTTTTTGCTAAAAGAAAATATTGAGTTCGTGAAAGAAATCACCCTCCGAGATTTTCGCTGTCCTTCACGTTTTAGGGTCTGTAGATCACGAAAAAGATCACTCATTTCCGTCAGTTTTTCTATCTATCGGTCTGCTGGCATGATAACTCTAGAATGACATGAGATGTTAATTTCAAACCTTAAGCGATATCTCTTTAAGCAAAAAATGTGAAAGGAGTAACTGCAAGGGATGGACTAGGATATTAGAGGAGTCGCTGCGCATGTATCGAGTTATATGTCATTTTTAGGGTTTTTGAAGCATATTATTTAAAGTAGAATATGTAAGGGGTTATAGGGTTTAATGCAGGTGTTTCGTATTTCTCCTGTTATATATTTTTTTAAGATTTTTGGAATCGAGGCGTCCAAAAATTAAATTATTTTGTAATTACTGTCAATTTTAACCCAGGAAGAACATGAAAGAAGTCGTTAAATATTGAAGATTTATAATGGTATTAAGAGAATTTTCCCCTGGATATTAAACAAAATTTTAGCGTAATTATTTTTAGTAAAAAAATATTTGACGTTAAAGGGATGGGGTAGAAGTTTAGAGTAATTGTTGCTTATAACATATATCGGAATATATGTTTATTTCAGAGTTCTTGAAGGTATTAAGTATGTTAGAAAACTTTCAGCTGCCTAACTTTTTTATTCCCATCTATCTGTAATGTACATGTTGGCTAAATTATCGAGTTGTAATACTTGGAATAAGTTATTCTCTGTGTACTAGGGAAGTACTAGGTAACTTACTTCGCCATTTTTAGTGTTCCGTACGGAACACTTATAAGATCACTTCGGTGTCTGTCCGTCTGTCTGTCTGTCCGTCTGTCTGCCCGTCTGTCTGTCCGTCTGTCTGTCCGTCTGTCCGTCTGTCACACCCGATTTTCTCCGAAACTATTTGTCATAGAAAGTTGAAATTTGGTAATAATATAGGAATTGATGGCCTCATCAGAGCCATGTAGTTTTGAAAGTTAAATTTTGACTTAAGGGGTTAGTTTTGGGGGGTGAAATCGGAAGTGAAAAAAAATTTTTTTTACTAGGTAATCGAGTGTGGTGTCAAATGAAAGCTTGTGAAAACATGAGTAAAAAATGTATATGTAATGTAATACTTGCGCGCACTTTTCTTCGTATTATTTTTAAAAAATCGCGAAAAGGCGGGTGCTTATCTCGAAAAGTACTTATCAAAAAATTTTGAAAAAATTCTGGAATATTCTCTACGGGGTGTAGATTGAACGAAAATTATCACGAGTGCATTACCTGTAATAATTTATCTGGTATATAAAAAAAAACAAAAAATTTCAAGGTCATCAATTTTCAGTAAATATTGTAAATAAACTTTGTTAAAAACTCATTTGGGGTGTGTTTTGTGAAGTCACTGATCATTTTATACTTCCGTTACAACATTTTTTTATTTTAAACGCAATCAACGTACGGAACACTAATTGCGCAAGTTCAACTTGCACTTGACCGGTTTTTTTATTTAACTTTGACAATGATCGTTGGACGTACCCTGATGTTTTTGTTATGTAATATATCACCAATACTTTTGACACTGGCATATGCCTACCATTTCACTCACTAATTGTCGGTGATGGTGTGGTTTTGGTCGATAGGGTAAAACTGCTTGAAAAGGTTAAAAATTCATTCAAATGATGCAATTGCTATTTTTTTTTGCAGGGTTGCCGTCACCAGTTATTACAAGATTTTTCGCCGTCATACCTGGAAATAACGGCATATGATCTAGTCATTCCTTGACACAATATTCCAGAATATTACATTATTTTAATAAAACATACAAATACGTCAGGCAGAGTTGCCCTTAGTTGTTATATTGTGATGATTTATACCACCACATTTACTATTTTAATATGCGATACCGCAAAAGATTATATTAAGGTGTAGGTTTATCTACTTATTGTATAAAATTAGTTAAATCCTGTAGGATGTTTTCTCCTGTCAGCAAAACCGTGAGTTATTCGACGGTTTGTATGCGGAACTAGTCCTACCCGCTCTGAAGTTTACACAGATTTTATTTCAGTACAAAAGGACGAAATTGCTTGTTAGTCTCTAATTGACTGGCATATTACTCTTTTACCTTAACAGATTCGGCCTACGATGTCACATTAATTTAGCTTGATTTGTGACTTGTACCTATATTTTTAACTCTTGAATCCTTCGTACTTAATGAAAGTACTCTAATACAATAATTGTTTCAGAACTTATAAAATTATTATAAATACTTTTCCGTAACATCAAAAAACAAAAAAAAAACAATTTTAAAGTATTAATCTTGTAGAATTAGAAATCTAGCCAAAAATGAAAATGGGTTTTTAAACTATTTCTTTAGTCTATGACCTTAGACAAGCCCTTAAGAAAAAAATTATTGTACGTCTTGTAAAGAACCTAACTGATCAACTTATCAGACATGTGATCGTGTTGAAATAAAATGGACTGTACACAATCCGGGAACTCATGAGCCACTCACCACCCCAACCTCACAACCAAACGAGCCAATGGACCTCCACCCAACGCTAAAGATCACTACCCCAGACCATTTGCTTCCCTCCCCCCCAAGATCAGCTTTAAATTAATTTTAATTTAATTTTTAATTTAAAGTTTATAACTCATCGAAGGTCTTAAGTTCAAATATCCTAAATTTTACCGCATTTACATAAAATCCTGGGCTAAGTTTAGTGAGGTTACTAACACGTAATATCTTAAGACACAATGCATATTCATGTTTAGGTCATCTCATGTATTAGTAATTATAGGTTTAAACCTCGTTAATTTATCAATAAAAAATATTAGATACTAGAGCTTAATTTGTTTCTGACAATTTGACCGTCAGTAAGACATTGGTACCCTTTGGGAAAAAACCAGTGTTGATTGAATCCTATATATTAAATTAGTCTGATAAAGCAAAAGGTAAAATAACTAATATTTATAGGTAGAAACTTTTCCTTTAAATTTCTTTTGATATCTCTAACTGATAACAGAAATTTTGAGATCATCCATTACATTACCACTGAACAGTTGATAGCTTATACGAGGACTACCAATGCACGAAAAAAAATCGTTTCATTGTTATATTCGCCTTTAAGATTTATATACTTTTGCATACGTTCGAACCAATTCTCGAAACCTTTTTTCCACTCTGAAGTTGATACCTCAAAAACATGGTTTTGCAAGGATTCAGTAACTACTTGAGGTAATGAAAATCGCTGTCCAAGCATGTTTTTATATTCAGGAACAAAAAAAAGTCGTTAGGTGATAAATCAGGTGAATATGGGCAATGAGACATTAATTCAATGTTTTTCTCCGTCAAATTATCAATTGATTGATGTGCTGTGTGAGAGCTGACATTCCCATGATGAATGATGCGACCTTTTCGGTTGTTTTTCCTGATTTCATCGATGACTTCTGGCAAACAAATTATTGTATACCAGTCAGCATTAACTGTTCTTCGATCCTCTAAAGCAAAGTTTCGACATGTCCAGTATAACCAAAGAAACAAGCGATCATTTTCTTGGAAGTACTTCGCGAACGAACCACTTTTGTTGGATTCGGTTCATCTTCGAATACCCCATAAGTTGATTGTTGCTTAGTTTCCAGCTCCTTCAGTATTCTTCAATTCATCTTCGTTGAGTCTTACTGACGTATTTGTGTTTTTTACGATGAAACCACGCACTTCTTTAGTGGTAAGTACATGTAATATAGCTTGCATAAAACCTAACTTTTCGATGTCCTTAACCATCTTAGCTTGTTGCTGATAAACAATCTTGAGCGCTCCTTAGAATGCACTTAATGTTATGTATAAAAGTTTCAACATTGGGATAGACGAACATAATATATAATTACTGCATCAGGGGCGAGATTATTATTATATTTATAAACAGCAACAAACCTAAACTGACTCGTAGGATACTCCGGTCTTAGTTACCTGATGCATTGAGAGGTTCTTAGTTATTAACACTGCTCGTTTATAATTATGTAAATAAAATTTTACAATAAAGTATGGTATTCCATTACTGTCATAAAATTATTCAAGCCTTGAGGAAACTGTTACAAAAATCTTTTTAAAAATTCGCCATATGAAACAGCAAGACAGTATTAAGTGGGGTAGTGTATATTAAGTCTAATCCAAAAAGCCGTTGAACTGTAAACGATTTTAAAATATTCAAATTAATAATATTAAAGGTGGGTATTTAAATCTGCTGAGCACCAAGTAAAAGAGCAATAATGTGCATATGTATACGTTGCATGCTTACTTACAATTCCATTCTATCATTGCAGGACTAGTTTAGATAAAGATTTTTAATTTTAAAAATAAGATTGAAGATTGACCAGACTTTATGCATTGGAATTTCCATTTGTTCAATCAACGCATGTCTATCTTTGTTTCAAAGTTAATAATGTTTTTAAATTAAGAAACCGGAATATAAATAAATTTATTGTCTCGAATACTTCCTTCCTTCCTAGCACACATTAATAAAATTTCTTATCTAAATGGATATTGCAAAAATTCTTTTTGCAATACCCATTTAGATAAGAAATAGAAAAAATGTGCATGTTATTGTGTATTTTTATTGTTACCAGAAATCGTCACATACCGACATAATTATTCATAATACCTCATATTATCCACAAAGTCCTAAACTTACAGTTTTCCATAGACATACACACACAGACTAAGAAATATCCCTCTAAACCAAAATGACTTTCAAAAAGAACTTAATATTATAAAACAAGTAGCAGTGAATAATGACTATTCTCCATCCATAATAGTTAGTATTCTAAAGAAAAAACTTTACAAAAAAGCCATCAGTGTGGTTTTTCCGAATAATAAAGAACCTTATAAAAACGTAAAGTCAATAACTTACTATGGAAAACGCAGCAATAAAATAAATATTTTCTTGAGAACGCTGCATTTAAAACATCTAACACACTTGGCAAATTTATAGAAAATAACAAAACCAAAACAATAGATCCGGAGTGTACAAATTAGACTGCGGAGATTAATCAAAAACATATATAGGTCAAACAGGAAGAAATTTTTCAAGAAGAATAAAAGAACATACCTTATCATACATCGATATAAAAAATGACTCAAATTATGCAAATCATTTAAATGAAATAACCTCCAGTTCAACTAAACCTTTAAAATATAACATACTTGCACAAAAAGCCTAAAACTTCATTTCCTAAAATCTTTAGAAATAAACAAATTGAAAAATTCCCATTCCTTATTAAATGAACAATTAGAACTAAATAATTCGCCATTATTAAATCTGTTCTAATTAAATCATTTTAGTACCTGCCATAAATTGTTAACCAATACTTTATTATAGTAATTTCATCATCATTTTGTAACAAACCATCCGAAGAAGCTGTCGTACAGCGAACATGTCATGGTATTAAAAATAAAAGTTCAGTGGAAATTTAAGTATCATTTTACTTTTTTAAAAAGAGCTATTCGCCTGACTGGCTGACACAAAACTCACCAGCAACCTTCATTTCTTGAAACTTCGAAGAACGGTTGGCGACTTGAGTCTATTCTATTCTAGTATTTTCATGGAAAGTGATCTTCGATGTTCCAGCGATTCAAGGCCGCCGGTCAGTTCCGGGTCTCCAATCAGACAAACAGCACTTCTCTGAACAGAATCCAAGAAATGCAGTGTGTGTTTGGGAGCGGAGCCCCAAACATAGTTGGTCGAATTTGAACTTTGTAAAGAATTAACAATTGTTGTGGAGTGTAAGGCTTTCTGATTCGAAATAATATTCCCAACTTTTGAGAAGCTCTCCTTGCTATGCCTGCAACATGTTCATGCCAGGGGAATGGAGTGCCCCGACATGACTATGTCGGGTTCAGCTACATTAACTTTTTTAGAAAAACCGCCTGGGTTTCGTAGCGTTAAATTCCACTTGGTTACTGTCACCACAAGATAGATTATTAAGTTGAACGACCTCCTGCTGTCTGCGGATATTCGCCTGAGTAGCCGATGTCCGAGGGTTCAGAGTGAATGAAGAGATAAGCGTACTGCCATCTGCAAAGCTGTAGATTGGATTCCCGGTCTTTTCCAGCAGATCGTTAATGTAAATGAGAAAGAGAGTAGGAGACAGTATGGAGCCTTGGGGCACACCGGCGTTGATAGTGAAGGTGTTAGAAAGAAATCCGTCGACTGCCACTCGTAAAGAACGCTCTCTGAGGAAACATAAGAGCCACAAACAGAACTTTTCAGACATACCATAAGAGCTTAGCTTAGCCAACAGTCCATCGTGCCAAACACGGTCGAATGCCTTGGATATGTCAAGAGCAACCGCTCGAGATTCTCCAAAGTGATCAATTGCGTTGTTCCAAACATGTGTTACATAAGTCAGATCTCCTGTTGATCTATGTTCATGAAAGCCATACTGGTGATCGCTAATAATGTTGAATCCTTCAAGATATTTTAGAAGATGCTGATAGATGATAACCTTTTCCATGACTTTCGATAATATTAAAAGCAGTGCGACTGGTCGGTAGTTATTTGGCAAGATCTACAGTCAAGTCTACAGAAAATTGGTGTTAGTTCCCTCGCACAGTTTTTGAGAACTATGGCAGGTATACCGTTAGTGCTCGAAGCCTTTTTGGTGTCTAGCTTCATTAAAATACGCTTTATGATACGCTGTCTGAAGACAACATCGGGCATCCTTGACTGCAATATGGGAATAGTAGGTGGTGTTTTTCCTTGGAAATCAACAATAGAATGTGAAGCAAAGAGTTCAGCCAACAAGTTCGCTTTCTCAACAGGTGTCGTTGCAATAGAATTATTTAGCCGTGTGAGTGGTGGTATGGTGGATTTGGTGAAATTTTGACTAACTGCCTTAGCGACTGTCCAAAAGGACCTGTAATTGTTGGGACAAGTGAGAAGTTTGTTTCTAATTCGTTAATTGTGTGCCTCCTTGGTTTCGTCGATTGTCTCGTCCTTTGCATCTGTTCCGGGCACAAACAAATGTGTTACAATTTATGGTCGTTTTCAGCAAATCGTTATGAATCTACCTTTGTTGACAAATCCACTATAATCGTTTTCAGCAAATCATTATGAATCGACCTTTATTGACAAATCAGTTGTGGTCGTTTTCAGTAAATCGTTATGAATCGACTTTTGTTGACAAATCCACTATGGTCGTTTTCAGCAAATATGGTTCACGCCATTGTCGGTAGGCAAGATGTTTAAAAGCAACAGCTTCTTTGCATTTTCGGTCAAACCAAGGCTTGCCGTTGGAGGGGCATTTCTTCGAAAAAGGGATGTAAGCTTCCATACCAGCCAAAATAACATCGGAGACCTCCCTGGCGCAGTCAGATGGGTTGTCGGATCGAAAGTCTATCCAAGGGAAAGTTCGAAAATATTCTATGAGATCTTCCCATTTAGCAGATTTGTAGTGCCAAATCTTGCGCGGCTTGGGCGCCTCTTTGTCACTGATTGGTAGGATACTCGATGTCGAAAGCAGTTTGTGGTCGGAAGAAGCTAACGGCGGATTTACGGTGACCGTGTAAATCTCCGGATTAGTTGTTAAAGACAGATCAAGAAGACTGGCGAACTCCCCGTCTCGATCAGGGATCCGTGTTGATTTGTCAATAAGCTGAGTTAAGCCACAACAGATTGAGAATGACTCAGCTTCACGACCTTGTTCGTCGGTAGTATTTGAATATTTAAGCCAGTTGATATTGTGGACATTAAAGTGGCCCAGGATGGCAATTTCGGCACTTGGATAAATTATTAATGCACTCGTGTTAATTTTCGTTCAATCTCCATCCTGTGGAGAATATTCCACAATTTTTTCAAAATTTTTTGATCACTACTTTTCGAGTGATTTTTCGCAATTTTTTAAAAATATTACAAAGAAAAGTGTGTGCAAGTATTACATTATATATATATATATATATACATATATATATATATATATATATATATATATATATATATATATATATATATATATATATATATATTTGAACTCGCGTTTTTACAAGCTTTTATTTGACGCCCCACTCGATGACTTGGTAAATTATTTTTTTTCATTTCCGACTTTACCTCCAAAACTAAGCCCTAAGTCAAAATTTAACTTTCAAACCTACACGGCTGTGATGTGACCATCAATTCCTATATTAGTGCCAAATTTCAATTTTCTATGTCAAATAGGCATTAAAATAAATAGCACGGCAATAAATAATCTGAGGTACGCTGATGATACAGTTCTCTTAGCTGAAACACATGAAGACCTACAGATGTTAATTAATAAAATTGTCACAGCGAGTGAGTATGGACATAAGCAAAACAAAATATATGCTAATAACAAAAACAACTCAGGAAGATCGTATTATATATGTGAATAATCAACCTATTGAAAGAGTAAAAGAATACAAATATCTAGGCACAACCATCAGTGAAAACAACGATAGCTCCAAAGAAATAAAAATCAGAATTGAACAGGCCAGAAGTACATTTATAAGAATGAAGAGGTTTTTCTGTTGCCGAGATCTAAACCTTGAATTAAAAATACGAATGATGAGATATTATGTAATGTCTGTACTATATTATGAGATGGAAGCCTGGACGATAAAAGCGATTGATGTGAGGAGACTGGAGGCATTTGAGCTATGGATAAACTGGAGAATGCTAAAGATTTCATGGGTGGAGAAAGTGACCAACGTGGAAGTGATGAGACGTATGCAAAAAGAAAGGGAAGTAATTCTAACGATTAAGACAGGAAAACTGTTATATATGGGTCTCATCTTGAGAGGGGAGAAGTATCGGTTGCTCCAGACTATCATGCAGGGTAAGATCGTAGGAAGAAGATCCATAGGAAGGGGACGGAACACGTAGCTGAAGAACCTTCGAGAGTGGTTCGGCTGTAGCAACCGCGAGTTATTTAGATCTGCCGTCTCCAAGATAGAAATCGCTATGATGATTGCCAAACTTCGCAGCGGGGACGGTACTTAAAGAAGAAGAAGAAGATGTCAAATAGTTTCGGAGAAAATCGGGAGTGACAGACGAACAGACAGACACCGAAGTGATCTTATAAGTACGGAACAATAAAAATAAAATTTGATCATCTTTCTATGAAAAAAACTAGTAACGCAATACGAGTTGTCCCAGGATTTTTACTTCAAAATAATATTGGTAAAATATCCTACGGGATATAAAAAATATAATTTTGGTAATTTCCGTTGTAACCCTTTAGTTTTTCGACATTTTTTAATCTATCCTGATGTTTCCTTAAAATTAGGTTTGCTTTTAAAGAATTTAGGGCTTTAAATTATGTTAACAGTGATAATTTTAAAACGTTCATGCGAAAAATGGTAAATCGAATAATTTAGAAAATAAATTTCCTGGAAAATTTTCCACTGATCTATGAAAATAAATATTTATTGCGTTACGGCAGATGTTGACAAGTGTTGCTTGTTTTTTTTACGTTGAGACCAGCTCTGATATAAACGGCTAATGTGTTACCTATCCCAATATTGTTCCGTAGTGAATTTATCAATGTCAGGGAAAATAAAAAGGCTTTGCAGTTGCAGGTTAAGTAAAATAATTTATAAAACAAGATCCAAGATAAATTGTAACAAACGTGGTGAAAACTATGCAATGCGAAAAAGATATTGCTGGTATTACGGTAAGACAATAATTTATTATTTAGCCCACACTTTTGAGCTACACACCCAGAAACAGCATATTATGAAGAAAACGGGTTACATGACTTTAGTTTTTAAGCTCTTGTAATAGTTATTAATGTTAACTTTTAATTAAAATTCATCTCTAGCTGACCGAGAAAAACATCTTGAAGTTTTATGTTTCTGGATATTACCGACGTGACTAGAAATTAACCGGTCAAGTGCAAGTTGAACTTGCGCAGTTAATGTTCCATTCTGTGATTGCCTTAAAAATAAAATTTTTTGTTATGGAACTATCAAATGATCAGCGACTTCACAAAACACACACCCCAAATGAGTTTTCAAAAAAAGAATTCGAATCCCAGATGACAAACATATCTAGTCAAATACTGACTAAGCAAGCTAATCAGATCAACCAGACTAAGACAAAAAGTTCCATGTGACATGTACGAGGATGGATTGAAAGGTTCGCGGCCTCACCAAAAAATAATTATAATATTTTTATTATAATACCCTCAATAAGTTCATACTTTCTTTGGTTGTCACAGTGTAAAATTGTTGTTGTTGTAGAATTTGTGGTTTTAGGTTAGAACGAGTTTAGTGAGACCAAGTGCAGCGTTTTTGGAAAAATGGAAAAAATTGAACAACGTGCGGTCATCAAGTACCTGTTTAAAAAAAGACTAACACCAAAGGAGATCCACGATGATACGAAAACAACACTAGGAGAATCTGCTCCGTTATATACCGCTGTGAAAAAATGGGTTGCAGAATTTAAACGTGGACTAGAGAGCATCGAAGATGACCCTCGCTCCGGCCGGCCCACGACGTCTACGACTAAAGAAAACATCGGCAAAGTGTGTGATATCATATTGAAAGACCGTAGATTAACCATTAGGGCGACTGCAGACACTATAGGCATCTCGTTTGAACGAACACAAAATATCATAGCCAACGAAACCTGGGTTCACCACTATACTCCAGCGTCAAAACAACAATCCAAACGATGGAAAAAATCTAGTGAACCGACCCCAAAGAAAGCGAGGGCAATTCTGTCGGCTGGGAAAGTGATGGCGTCAGTTTTTACCTTCCAAAAGGTAAAACAATAAACTCGACTTACTATTGCACTCTTTTTTGCGTCGTTTACGCCAAGAAATTAAAGAGAAACGCCCAGGATTACTGAGAAAGAAAGTTTTGTTCCACCAGGACAACGCTCGCGTTCACACGTCTGTTGAGTCTATGGCTCAAATTCGTGATTGTGGTTTCGAATTGCTGCCCCACCCGGGTTATTCTCCTGATTTGGTACCTTGGGACTTTCATCTGTTTCCAAACCTAAGAAAATGGTTGCCAGAAATTTTCATCATATAAAGAAGTCGAAGCTGCAGTTAACCAGTATTTTGAAGACCTTGAGGAATCTTTTTAAAACAGGTGTGGAAGCTTTGGAAAGCACGTGGAAGAAGTGCATAGAGCTATGTGGAGATTACGTGGAAAAATAAAAATGTTTTTGTACGTATTTTATTTTGTTTTCTTGACTAGGCCGCGAACTTTTTAATCCATCCTCGTATATACAGGCTGTCAAGTAAGAATGTGTCTGCGATAATTCATTTTTAGTATGTGCGATTCTAGCTATTCAACCAAAAATCGATAGAGAAAACCTTTTTCTACAACGCATTTTAGTAAAAGTATAAGTCGATTCCAAACTTTCGTGGAAATCACGTAAAATCCAAAATGAGTCACATGTTTGCGCTTCGGCACTTCTTTGTTCCCATCCAAAAGGGCCTAAAATGACACATTCTGCGGCCTCTAAATATATTAAAAAGTCGGTATCGTTTATGATCAAGTGGGTAAATCGTTTTAACGAGACGGAAAACATCGACGACTTGCCAAAACGTAGCTCGGTAGGCAAAGTCACTTCGAAAGTCGAAAAACGAATCGTATCTTTGTTTTCACGGGACTCGAAATTGACGCTGTGTTAAGGAGCGGCAAAATTAAGAAAATTGGGTTTAAATGTGTCCTATGAGATCATTCGGCAATATTTTTGTGCTCATAATGTCAAATTCGGAAGCACGTTGAAGACACCTTTGCTGAAAATCAAGTCGCGGAGCGGCACGCTTGGACTACGATAAGATACTATAGTGGCCCCCACACTTTGACTCAGTTGTTTCTCGAGATTCGAAAAGGTTGGAGATCATTGCAAAAAGTCTCGTCGACAGCATGCCTCGAAGATGCCAGGTGATTATTGATGCAGGAGACGATTGGACAACTTACTAAGGTAATTGCCCCGTTGTTAGCATATCAAAGAATGGCAAAAAATGTTCTCGAAATACATTTTTTCAAGGATACGAGTGGTCACGTTCTTATAGACTGTATCTTAAGATCCAATATGTATTTTTACGTTATTTTAGTCAATAATATATAATAGTTATAGCATCTTAGCTACCTAATAGCCAATAGATCACTCTAACTCAATACAAAATCTAATGGTTAAAGTTTAAAACAAATATTTATTACCTAAATATTTGTTTAATTATAAACAAATAAATTAAAGTTATTTTTTCTCGGGCCCTAATGCTTAAAGCAGTAGCTATTAGTGCCGATTCAATTCACAACTTTCGACGAAATAAGCCTTCACCATTTTGGCAGTTAAATAGTGTTTTTTTATATTAAATCAATTATCCAAGGTAATGCACTCGTAATAATTTTTGCTCAACCTACACTTGGAGACTATTCCAGATTTTTTTTCAAAATTTTTTATACATACTTGAAAATAAAGTGGACAAAGATTTTTGGCCATATTTTTAAAATAATGCAAGCTCTCATTTGACACCCCACTTCCAATTAAACCCTCAAAATTAACCCCTTAAGTCAAAATTGAACTTTCAAACTACACGGCTCTAAATGGGCCGTTAATTCCTATATTAGTGCCAAATTTCGACTTTCTGTGTCAAATGATTTCGGAGAAAATCAGATCTGACAGACAGACGGACAGATAGACACCGAAGTGATCCCATAAGTGTTCCGTACGGAATACTAAACATCACCAAAAATAGTGATTCGAAAATATTGTATAATAAAAACTTTTTCAAAGAAATTAAAAAAGTCAAAAAAAAAAAAAATAACAAGTATTATTTTCCCCATCTGTTGTATTTGCTAATTATTTAAAACATTTTTAACAAATTACGCCAACAGATTTAATCAGGAGTTGCCTAATCAGACACCTGGAATGTGACAGCTTCCTTTTAAGAGACACTAACTTTACGCTAATTAAGTTTATCGAGTGATTAAACATTATTTTGCACCATAATAGTACAACACCCCGTTGTATCAACCAACGCAAAATAACGGAGTTTTAAGAAGCTGAGACGTTCTCATTTAATGCTAAAGATATGCACAAACGACAGCGTACTCATTTCGTTTTGTTTTTAGTTTATGATTCACAGCATAAATGTTACGTTAGCTCTCACTAGCAAAATACATCGTAAATTTATACCAATTTAAACGGTAAATTATGACTTATTAACACAGTAAACTGTGACCAAGTAGTAATTCACAGATAAAACTCTAACTCTGAAACATTAAAACTAAATCATTGAATAAACACAGTTTCAACTGTAAATTAGTCCTGACTTAAACTGTAAATTAGTGCTAAATCAAAATTTAATATATAAGTAATTTCATGAAAAGTGATCGATGCACGTAGTCCGGTTAATTCCTGGTAGACTCCAGGAATATAGTACTTCTCGCACCACCCATTTCAAAAATGTATGGAAAGCCTCATTCCTTTGTAATAAATTGTCCAGGGCCAATAAAAAAGAGCTAGTTTTAATTTGTTAATTCTGCTCAATAATCCTGAACTAACCTCAATTCTAATAATTGATTATGTCAGGTTAGTTCAGGAGTCTGATTAATTCAAGTTTATTCAGCACTGTTGGTAATTCACAGTTCAATACATTGATACTAACTCAGAAAATGAACTGTTGAGAGGACACATTGCTTGATAGGATAATATTATATTTAATTAATACACAAGCAAGCAAAGTATGTTTTAGGTCACAGAATTATTGTTACGACTCTCTAAATAAAGCTAATGCAAATACTATCTATATAAAGGTATTTAAAAAACGCTGTTTTAAAAAGTCTCCGTAAAAATATATTTAGTCCGGCCCTAAAATAGATGTTCAAAATTATAACTGAGATTAATTGTTTCGAATTGTCATTGCGACATTGTTTTTTCATCTTTTAACAATATAAAATGAAATAAAATCCCAATATACTAAGTACCCTTTGGTACCTTCAATAGAAAATGCTATAAGCCAGTTATATTCCCAGATCTGTTGCATTTGCAATTTTACTATATTAATACATAAGAAATTCAAAATCCAGTGTACAGGGTGAGTCAACGAGAGTGTAAAGTTCATTATCTCATTTATTTCGGGAATGACGAAAAGATGTTAAATACAATAGTTTTAGGGAATTTTAAGGTGCACAGTTTAAAATTATTTTTCAGTATACAGAGTACTTCAAAAAAGTGTGGCCGATATAATTTTTTAATTTTTTATGGAACATCCTATTTTCTAATTTATTTTTAAGTTCTGCGTCAAACTTTTTTATTAATACTCTTATATACCTAAACCTAGTAGTTTTTGTAATATCTCAATTGTTTTAAAAAGAATACTAGTTTTCAGTTTTGTAAAAAACTGCCAGTAGCGCCATTGTTTCTGAAGGTGGAATGCTCATAATTGGTACGAGCGTTCTATAGAGATGAAATTTGAGTTAGATGCTACAGGGTGTTCAAAATAAATTTATGCATTTCGACTATTTTAAATTGAAAAACCTCAATTTTTTTAAATTGCACACCCTGTATGTTATTATTTTTTCTGATAGATTTTACAAAACCCTCCAACTTTTATTAAGTATGTCATATACCTATTTCTAATAGTTTTCGATTTATTTTAAATTTTTCAATTTTTACCCTTATTTTTAATACACTTACGCTATTGTGAAAACATAAACAAATAGTTAATAATAATTTTAATATAGTTTAACTTATCTAGTGATTAATCATTGTGACGTAATAAATGTTCAAAAATATGCCCGTCTACTTGAATACACATGTTTAGTTGTTTTACTATATTTTCCTTCACTTTCCTTAGCATAAAGGGCGTTATTGTCCTGCACGCATCCCGTATCCTATTTTCCATATCTGCTGGTATTGGAGGTGGACTCACATAAACACTGTCCTTAATGTAACCCCACAAAAAGAAGTCTAAAGGTGTTAAGTCACATGATCAAGGGGGCCACTGAATGAATCCATCGCTACCGATCGTTTAAAAATTCACGAACTTCCCGGTGGTAATGAGCTGGAGCTCCGTCTTGTTGAATCCATGTTCCATTTAAAAAAATATGTGTTATATCGGCCACACTTTTTTGAAGTACCCTGTATACTCAAAAATAACTTTAAACTATGCACCTTAGCTTTCCCTAAAACTATTGTATTTAACATTTTTTTGTCATTCCCGAAACAAATGAGATAATGAACTTTACTCTATCGTTGACTCACCCTGTACACAAATGCCGATCTTTGGATGAAACAAAGTCTATTGATAGTGTGAAGTAGTTTTCTTTGAGTTTTTGCCAAAGTAGTCATACTACTTTTTTAATTATTATTCAGAGAGTAAATAAAATATAAATTGGAATTTAAAAAAAATATATTTTTACAATAATGAAAAAATCAAAAAAACTTTATTTTTCAACATAATCTTGCCTATTCAAAATGCATTTTTGCCAGCAAAAAGGAAGTTTTTCCATATCGTCACCATAAAATGAAGCAGGTCGCATCAGGAGCCCTTTAGGCAAAACCGATTTTAAGCCTTCGATATTTTCGAAATGCTTGCCTTCCGACGCTTCTTTCAAAGCGCCAAACAAATAAAAGTCACAAGGTGAAAAATCCAGGATATAGTGCAGTTGTTCTAAGGGTTTCCAGTGCATTTGTTCCAATTTTTGCTGAGTCAATGCATCGTGTGGTGCCAAACGTTGTCGTGACGCAGTTCCCCACTCCGAATGGGCATGTCTCGCCTTTTTTGTCGGTAAACGAGTCTATCTTGATCGTAGATGGCAGTAGTAGGCAGCGTTAATGGTACGTTGCTCATGAAGAAAATCAATAAGTAATATGCCCCTGTGATCTCAAAAGACGGTCACGAGAACTTTCCCAGCAGAGAGCCTAGTTTCCGCCCTCTTTCTCCGGGTTTTTTCCACTCCATGCTTGCCTTCTTCGATTCAGGGGGGAATAGTGTACCCATCTCTAGTCAGAGGTAACAAGGTGCCGTAAAAATATTTTCCATCTGCCTGATATCGTGCCAAAAACCTTTCATAAGTTCCGAAACGGGTTTCTTCCTGTGCGCCTGCCAGTAAGCAAGAAACCAACCTTGCCGACATTTTCCGCAAAGCTAAGTAGTTTTTTGTGTATTTCTGAACGATATTCCAGCCTCCGAAGCGATTTCAGAAATGTTCGAATTCATGGTGCTGGTCCGAGGGGGGGAGGGCGAGAATGGCTCAAATTTCTACCGTTTTCCGGCCATAGGAAAATTTCTTGTGCCAATCATAGGCTTAAGTTTTCGAAAGAATATTTTTACCAAACTGTTTCGGCAGTCTTTGTAAAATTTGAACAGGTTTTACATTTTCTAGCGTTAAAACCTTGATAATCATGCGTTGCTCAATCGACACTGGTACCTCCTACTCCGACATGGCGCTGCTGACGACAAAATAGAATTCCGGTTTATATTTGATTTACCCTCGTATTAGTGCTTATTCACTGTTTAAATTGTCAATCATAAAAAAACTCAACATGAATCCGCTTTAGTAGAACAGCTTTTAATTATTATTTTGCCCACATAAATTCTGATTTTACAACACTGCAGTCATAGATTTATGCACAAATTGTGCAGAACTTTCTCAGCTTTGATGCATTAACTACCTTTATAGCTACGTTGATGTCGTTAAACCGATCTGATTAAAGTGACTTTATGAAAATACTACACTTCTAATCTTGAAAACATACCGGAAATATAAGACCGTTAAATTGGTGCAAAGTTATATAAGTTTCATTTCAGTGATATGTCGTTCAGAAATTGGAAAATAGAAAGCTAATAGATTGGGCATTCTCTACTAAGTTTATTTGGGTTATATCAGGGGCATGAGAGTGGCCTAGAGGAAATGTATGTATTTTTTAAGCTTTAAATTCATTTATATTATGTTCGTAGAGGTTCAGTCGTTTCAAAGAATCTGATCTCTATATTGTAGATTAATATTGTATTTTAATTATATGATTTTAGGGTCTATTATTCATTTCAAAACATTTCTTTTAGGTTTTTTTTGTCCCAAACTATTCAAAACATAGTATAATTCATCTGAAAGCCTAAATTGTTTTTTTATTGTACCGAAAGTTAAAACTGTATTAACCTTCGTTCAGTTATTCTAAAAATACACAGAAAAGGAATGAAAAACCGGTCAAGCGCAAGTTGGGCTTGCTCAATTAGTGTTCCGTACCGTGATTACCTTTAAAATAAAAATTAGCTACCTACTAACCAATAAATGAATCTAGCTCAATCTAAAATCTAGTAGTAAAAATTTTAAACCAATATTTACTACCTAAATATTTGTTTAATTATAAACAAATAAAATAAAATTATTTTGTCTTCATAATATTACTGATTGCACCGAATATGTATTGATATTTCGTAGCTGTTAGTCCCCGACGAATTCCCAACCTTCCAAACCTCCACCATTATATCATGCCACACAGTTTCTTTATACCAGAAAAATTATCAAACCTAATACACTCATGATACTTTTAATTCAATCTACACCTTATTTGGACTATTCCAGAATTTTTTCAAAATTTTTTGATCAGTACTTTTCGAGATAGGGTAGAGGGACAGAGATTTTTGGCCATTTTTTTAAGTAATACAAGGAAAAGTGTGGCAAGTCTACATATTTTTGACCTGTTGTCACAAGCTTTCATTTGACACCCCACTCGATGACCTGGTAATTTTTTTTCACTTCCGATCTCACCTTCCCAAACCTATCTCTCGATGAAAATCACAAAATTTTAAATTTCCTTTTATTTTTGACAATTTAGAATCTCTGACTTTATATAAAAATTTCTGGAGTTGATATTGTTTATTAAAACATTATTTTATAAAATTTTTATCCTCAATCAAATATATAAATATACAAATATATAAATATATAAATATATAAATATATAAATATATAAATATATAAATATATAAATATATAAATATATAAATATATAAATATATAAATATATAAATATATAAATATAAATATATAAATATATAAATATATAAATATATAAATATATAAATATATAAATATATAAATATATAAATATATAAATATATAATAAATATATAAATATATAAATATATAAATATATAAATATATAAATATATAAATATATAAATATATAAATATATAAATATATAAATATATAAATATATAAATATATAAATATATAAATATATAAATATATAAATATATAAATATATAAATATATAAATATATAAATATATAAATATATAAATATATAAATATATAAATATATAAATATATAAATATATAAATATATAAATATATATATAAATATATAAATATATAAATATATAAATATATAAATATATAAATATATAAATATATAAATATATAAATATATAAAATATATAAATATATAAATATATAAATATATAAATATATAAATATATAAATATATAAATATATAAATATATAAATATATAAATATATAAATATATAAATATATAAATATATAAATATATAAATATATATAAATATATAAATATATAAATATATAAATATATAAAATATATAAATATATAAATATATAAATATATAAATATATAAATATATAAATATATAAATATATAAATATATAAATATATAAATATATAAATATATAAATATATAAATATATAAATATATAAATATATAAATATATAAATATATAAATATATAAATATATAAATATATAAATATATAAATATATAAATATATAAATATATAAATATATAAATATATAAATATATAAATATATAAATATATAAATATATAAATATATAAATATATAAATATATAAATGTATAAATTTATAAATGTATAAATGTATATATATATATATATATATATATATATATATATATATATATATATATATATATACATATATATATATATATACATATATACATATATACATATATACATATATACATATATACATATATACATATATACATATATACATATATACATATATATATATATACATATATACATATATACATATATACATATATACATATATACATATATACATATATACATATATACATATATACATATATACATATATACATATATACATATATACATATATATATACATATATATATATATACATATATACATATATACATATATATATATATATATATATACATATATACATATATACATATATACATATATACATATATACATATATACATATATACATATATACATATATACATATACATATATATATATACATATAATACATTAAAATTCCGGGTTTCAATCCGTGACAATGAATTTGCACGCCGTTTCACCAAAATCTCATTTGGCATTTTCAAGTGCTCCCGCTGCTGCTGCTACTCGATACTGTGATCTTGCTGCTGCTGCCGCTCGAAGCTAACTGAGAAACAGACGTACGGTCGCCGTCTTTTATAGGTCGGCGTTAACGCAGATTGTAGGTGGGGGGGGTCGGAACTGTTCGTGTGTTTGCCGGCTGGGTGGTAATTACGGGTTCCGGCGCTATGCTGACTGTTGGTTTAGCTAGTAGACCCTTCCATGTAGTGGAGATATTCAGCGCATTATCTCGCTTATTTAGCTGTCCATTCCTTTCGATTTCCAAGGCTTCTCTGACTATGCGTGTTTTATAACGTGAAATCGAGTCTATTTGTTTAGATCCCTCAAAATTGATGTTGTGACCAGTATCAAGATGGTTCTGAAAAAGAGCTGATATTGTTTGTTTGTTTTTGATACTTGTTTTATGTTCTTGGATCCGGGTGGAGATTTTTCTGTTTGTTTGTCCTATGTACGATTTGTATCAGTCTCCACATGGGATGCTGTAAACTCCATGGTTTTCCAGTTTTCTCTTGTCCTTGGGGTTACCCAGGATGTCTGCCAGAGTGTTTTCTGGTTTGTATATGCCTATGTTGTATTTTCTTAGGACTCTTCCAATCCTATCTGTAACTCCTTTCACATACGGTAATAGGACACTGCTTTGGTTGAGGTCCCGTTCTTCTGTCCTTGGCTGTGGATGGCGCTGCCTTTCTAATGCTCTCTCTATGGACTGGTCTTTATATCCATTTTGCTTGAGTGCCCTAGTAATTTGTGTAATTTTTTGCTGTCTCGTGTCTGGTTTGGTGAGCTGGTATAATCTCGATGAAAGGGTGTTAGCTACCGACTGGATTTGAGATGGATGGTGGTGTGAGCCAGCGTTTAAATACCTGTTGGTTTGAGTGAGCTACCGGTAAACTGAGTACTGAAGTTGACCTTTGTTTTTCCGAGTTATGAGCACATCAAGGAAAGGGAGGCTGTTTTCTTCTTCTACTCCCAAAGTGACTATAGGTCAGGAAGTTGTCTAATTCATTTCGTCCATGGGGCAAATTATAAGGATGTCGTCAACATATCGTTTATTACAGAGTTTTGGTTTGAGTGGAGAGTTTTTTAAGGGCCTCTGTTGCAAAAAATACATCATGTAGAGATTGGCTATTAATATTGGGTGAAAGTGAAGATGCCATGGTCACTCCATGTGTTTGTTTGTATATCTGACTGTTAAAGACAAAGTATGGATTTTTTAGAGAGTGTTCCGATAGTTCTATAACATGAGCTAAAAAATCCTCGTTCATTGCTATTTTGTCTAGTGCTTCATTCACTAGAATATTGGGATAAAGTAAAACAACAACTAGACTTGCCAGAATGTCATTTTTCTCTAGTTGAATGTCTCCATGCCGTAATTACCAACTAGCCGGCAAACACCGATGCTCGAACGAACACTTCTGACCCCCCCCCCCCCACCTACAATCTGCGTAGACGCCGACCTATAAAAGAGGGGACTGCACGGCGGTTTCTCAGCTAGCTTCGAGTGGTAGCAGCAGCAAGATCACAGTATTACATTCCACCATCCCCGTGAAAACATCTATTGTATATATATATATATATATATATATATATATATATATATATATATATATATATATATATATATATATATATATATATATATATATATTCTTTTACTTTCCTTGCTGTATTTTTGTTCTTGTTTTAGAGTTTAAATCATAATCATGACTCCAACTACATAGTATAGAGGACGATTAAAAACTTCATAAAAACCCAAAATAATTATAAATAAATTCACCTTGATAGGAAACATACACGCGTACTTACAAAGAGATGTAGAAATGATACAGAACTATAATATACGACATTAATAGAAAAAAGTATGTATATTTTAGTGGATTGTAAATTAAACATTAAAAGTAGTTAATGCAGAATTTATTAAACGTGATTATGATAGTGTGGGAGTGCATTAAGATTAAAGATCTGTGTGTGCTTACTATAAGCTTTACAGTGTAACAAAAAGTAGGCGAAATCGCTGTCAGGAATTTAGATATAGGCATACAACTAACATTAATTCGGAAAATTTTCTATTAATTTAACACCGTACTTGGTTCTTTCAAATATGTGGCTATAATGCCAGTGAACTAGCAAACGATTATTAAAATTTTTGTTCTTCGCATCTTATAAAATTTTGTAATTTCATAAATGATCTAATCCATTCCACACCCCACAGGTTGCAATTTTGACCAATGTTAACTAGCAGCTCGCAGGAGCCTCACAATAACGTGAAAATATTTGGTAGCTATAAATTTAGAAGTGCCTCGAGCTCGTATCACGCTACGTATCCCTTCTACACAGCCATCTGCAATTGAGAGCCGTTGGAAAATCGTGTGCAAAAATAAAGAACAACAAATTTTATCAAAACCTATTTATTTATTTTCCAACAGCCCTCAGAAGAATACAACATGGTCTATCGCTGCTACAATATCTTTATGTCGTCTCGGTACTAATATTTGCTGAGGACTGCACAATAAGCACCTTCTCTGCCGTGGCTTCATTATTCGACGAAAATTTCTTGCTATTAGCCATGAGGTGAGGAAGAAATTCATACCTCAATTTCACCAGTAGTACAGTTGTCAAAGCGTGATGGAAAAGTGCTTTTTTCTTTGCAAAATTTCTTATTCTTTCTGCATCTGAACAAGCAAAGTTTAAGCACAGTAAACCCAATACAATAGCGAAACTCAGGGGTAACCGTATAGGAAAATCAAGTCTCAGTTTTCAAGAGGTCACGTTGGCAGTGCAAAGTTTTATTATTCAAAATCATAAATATTATCCAAGTGTTGGGACTCTATAATGCCCAAAAGTGAAAACTGAAACTGGAACCAATTTTTAAATATATATTTGAATTCAGCAAGGAATTTTATGTCCGAATTGAATGTTTCTGGGCCCGATTGGGCCTCATTGTAACTAGAATAAAATCCAACTCTTATAAGGATCTTTACCTATGTTATTAGCCTTTCACACACGGACTAGTCTTTATCTGATCCTATATACTGGATACGCATTGTCGAATAAACGATTTTTCAAATCGTTTTTAAACATTTTCTGAGAAAAATGTTAGGCGCATATTTTATAATTTTTATACATATTTTCACTTAGACGTTCGATGACGCATTAGCCAAATCTTTGCTCTATAACCAAAAAAATGTCATAAGAGAAATAGCTTCTCAGAATTATTCAATTTATCCGCTTACGATTTGTTAAGCAATTGATATTCTTTAATTAAGTCACTTACTTTTTAACATCTTTGGGGAAGAAGAAGAAATCTACTCCCGGCGTCCTTTTATTTTTACAGTTGTCAACAACACAACAATAACCTCCTTTCCCCATAATTATATAAATTGTTTGTCAACCTTTCCGATTCTCTTCACTTACAAATGTTTTTATTTCTCTTTTGTACAAACTCTCTCTTCGTTCTGTCTTTAAATTCATATAAACTACGATCACATTAAGAAACGATTTCAAAAGACACATTCCGAGATGTGAACATTGAGCGGCCGTTTTCAAAGAGACGCACGCGCCGTCATCAACTAAGCGCTCACTTTCGCTACTGTATTGGGTTTATTGTAGTTTAAGGTAATCTGTTAAAGTAATTCATTTTGCTTGCTGTGCTGATAACTTTCGCCCTCTTCGGGACAGTGCCTCTGCTAGCTACTTACTGATAGTACTAGTTAATGGTAAATCCATAATATTTGACACCGACACGAAATAACTGCAAAATATGCTACTTACAGAGTTATGACTGTAACAAGATGAGACTTGTTCAGTTGTCTGATAAAAAGTCTAAGCTACTGACAGGTGGCGCCATCTCTTGGATGTTGCACGGAGTTTTCAAATGGCAATCATATGAATGTATTATTTTACTTTCGCCGCTTTAGTGGTGCCGCCAGGGTAACTCACCACAAGACGCCACGTTTTTTAATGGATTACCTAACCTAAATAAGGATCATGAAATGTCATTTTATATACCAGCGATTGCCACTTTTTATTTCTTTGGGCGTTACCAAGTATACTAAATATATAATAACAAACTTGGCTGTTCATTAGTTTGATGACATCATGTGAATGCCGCCAATTGACAAGTATGTGAAATTTATTTACAATTCCTGCAGTCACACCATCTACCTACTACTTAAGTTATACAAATATGTGTCATTCTATCATACAAGATGTAATATTTAAGAGCAGGATTCTTTATGTTAAACTTGCCGACTTTGGTAAGATTTTGTTTACACAATTCCCTGGGTGATATGATAATTAGTAAAACATACATGTTCTTTTAGTAAGAAGAAATGGACTTAACCTCGGAGAGTTTTAAGTCATCGTGTTCTCGTTTAAAATGATGAATATTGTTTTTTAAAATATGTAGATGCGAGGAATGAAATTTTAAAGTGGTTAACTGCTGATAAAAATTTTTGCAAATATACTGTTAATGATATGTTAGATTTTTAGCTACTTACATACTACAATAGCAAAAACAAATGATAAAATTTCTTACTGGGTACTTTTCTTGGAAGTATACGTTCTAAGATAAAACTTCTGGTGCTGATGAAATGCCTGTCATAGTACTCAAAAATGCGCGAGGAAACTAACACCAATCTTCTCTAAACTTTATAACGAATCCTACGGAAAGGAAATATTCCTTTCCTGCTAAAAATGCGCTACAGTTCAGCCGATACCCAAAAAAAGGCAAGAAGATTGCCAAACCACTACCGACCAGGCTCACTGCTTTCAATATTATCGAAAGTTATGGAAAGGGCTATCAATCAGCAAAATATCTAAAAGAATTCAATATTATTAACAACTGTCATACTGGCTTTCGTAAGCAAAGATCAACAGAAGATCTTCTAACTTATGCAACATATATACGCCTGTTTTATAGATTATCAAAAGGCATTGGATAATGTAAAACACTAAACTTATCGAAATCCTAAGCGACATTGGAATGGATGAGAAAGATCTGAAGCTCAGCAAATATCTTTACTGGAACCAGAGTGCAACAATTAGCGTGGACGGTAGTTGTTCGGAGGAGATATTGATTAAGGGAGGTGTCCAACAGGAATGTATTCTGTCACTCTTGCTACTCAATATGTATTCTGAGGCCCTTTTGGGGTCACTCTTGAGTACAAATATATATGACTTATTATTGCAAACTGGTGATTTAAAAAATGACCTTAGTGATTTATTGATATTGCTGAAGATTAGTGTAAATAGGTTTTCTAATAGTTTCTTTAATTAACCAAAAACAGTGATATTTTCTTCAGGTGAAATTTTAATTTATGTATATAATAGTCAACAGATTGCAACATGTATATATACATATTATATATATATATATATATATATATATATATATATATATATATATATATATATATATATATATATATATATATATATATATATATATATATATATATATATATATATATATATATATATATATATGTATATATACATATACATATACATATACATATACATACATATATATATATATATATATATATATATATATATATATATATATATATATATATATACTTTTATGGGTCCAGCACATATGCTGCAGGGAAGTCCCTAAAGCGGTACAGGAGCGACACGTGTGCGGAAAAAAACGATTCACGTTGTTCTTGAATCGCTGTAAATTGTACTCAGTGGGAAACACAGTCCTGGGCAAATTATTCCAAAGGGATGACGTTCTGCATATAAATGACTGCTTGAAAATACCTTGTACGAGGAGTAACAAGCTGAACCTCGTACGGATGTGAAGTATTAGCGCGGCGTGTATTTCTAACATGCACCGCTCTGGGAGGAATTAAGCGGGCTACATTCTTCAAACACTTTCCATGAAAATAATTGTAGAATAGGCTCAAGTCGCCAACCGTTCTTCGATGTACCAGCGAATGAAGGCCGCCGGTCAGTTCCGGGTCTCCAATCAGACGAACAGCCCTTCTCTAAATAGAATCCAACAAATGCAGCGTATGTTTGGGAACGAAGTCCCAAACATGGGAGCAGTATTCCATAGTTGGTCCAATTTGAGCTTTGTAAAGAACAGTTGTAGTGGAGTGTAAAGTTTTCTGGTTCGAAATAATATTCCCTTTTGAGAAGCTCTCCTTGCTATGCCTGCAACATGTTATGCATATGTATATATATATATATATATATATATATATATATATATATATATATATATATATATATATATATATATATATATATATATATATATATATACCTTAAGATGACCTTGATGCCGCCCACTAAATGAAAAATTGATCCTGCCATTTTATTTTCTTTTCAAAGTTGAACAACTTTTGTTCAAAACATTTTTTCATAAAAGTCGAAGTTTTTTTTTGTTTGTTTTGTGGCTTTGAGAAAAGTCCCATTTAGCCATGAGTTAACTTATAGGTCGAAGTTTTTGATATAACATTTTTCACGATAAATGGTCCTCCCGGTATATATATATATATATATATATATATATATATATATATATATATATATATATATCTTTTAAATAACTTTACATGCGTCAAATACAGACCCACAATTTTCCATCCTGTTCAATTTTCTCTAGTTGCGAGAGAGAAACTTGTTACAAATCAGGTAAAAAGGCAATATTTTAGAACCAGAAAAAATGGTATTATACAGCAACCCAAAAAAGAATGACGAATATGTCCCGAGAGTCATGTCCCCAGCACGTTTTTATTTATTTATTTACTTTGGATGCCGTTTAATACATTTTTTTTTTAAAATTTAAGTTATGAAAATGAAATGTACGAGTAAGAAGTAAATAAATAGTTTCGAAAATCTTCTAAACTTTGTAGAAATAAAAAAGATTCTAATTAATTTTTGAAATAAATAAAAAGTCCCTCTTTACAGTCTGTCAAGTAAGAACGTGACCGCTTGTATTCTCGAAAAAATGTGTTTCGACAACATTTTTGCTTTCAATATATTCTTTGGTGTGCTAACAACGACTCTATTACCTTAGTAGGTTGTCCAATCGCCTCCTACATCAATAATCGCCTCGCATCTTCGAGGCATTCTGTCGACGAGATTTTCTGCATACTCTGGAAATTTCTCGAATCTCGCGAGACAACTGAGTTAAAGTCCGCAGAGTCTTTCCTGTGAGCTTTCTCTTTACAAGAGACCAACCGCTTTCAATAGGGTTGGCGTCCGGCGATTGTAAGGGCTACTCTAGTATCTTATCGTGGGTCCAAACGAGTCGCTTCGCGACGTGATTTTCGCCCAGCAAAGATTTCTCCAACGTGCTTTGGAATTTGACATCATGAGCACGGAGATGTTGTCGAATGGTGTTATAGGACACATTTTAAACCGATTTTCTTATATTTGCCGCAAAGTCAATTTCAGATCCCGTGGAAACAAAGGCACGATTAATTTTTCGACTTTCGGAGTGACTTTGCCTACCGAGCCAGGTTTTGGCAAGTCATCGACATTTTTTGTCTCGTTAAAATGCACTTCTTCACAAACGACACCGACTTTTTAATATATTTACGGCTGCGGAATGTGTTATTTTAAGCCCCTTTGGATGAAACAAAGAAAGACTGCCTCGAACCGACGCGCAAACAAGTAACTCATTTTGAACTGATTCGACGAAAGTTCGGAATCGACTGATACTTTTACTAAAATGCATCGTAGACAAAGTTTCTCTCTACCGATATTTTGTTGAATCGCTAGAATCGTATCTACCAAAAATGAATTATAGCAGACACGTTCTTACTTGACGGACTGTAAATAAATAGTTTAGAAAATTTTCTAAACTTTGCAGAAATAAAAAAGATTCTAATTAATTTTCGAAAAGTCCCTTTTTAACCCCAAGAGCAAAAGATTATTTAAAAAGTTTTTAAACTTAAGTAAATAATTTAACATTTTAATAAACTTATATTTTATAATTTAAAATATTCATAGCTTTAATTTTAATACTCACTTTAATTTTACGTCTTAAAACCCTCTTAAAACTTACAATAATTGAGGTAGTAAGGTAAAGGTTTTCCTGACTAAGAAGTAATAAATTTGTTTTTAAAATAGCTAATTTGATTAAATATTATTTTTTAATACACTCGTTGTGTATTTACACTGTAATACCTGTGCAAATACAAAGCATTCCATGGTTTAATTTAGGACAAGTGCGAAAGAGGTTTCGACCTCCTGAGTTAATATAAAACAAAACATAAAACCTAACCTAACTACAGTCGGTCAAGTCTGAACATGTCGCCTATAACTTGTAGTCGGTAAAAGTAAATTCTTTTTTTTTTGAGGTTATTGTTGGCACCGCTGTAAACAATATTTTGTGAAAAGAGATTCATTTCTAACCTAATTTATAGCTGAATAGTACATTAACTAACATGAGTGCTGCATACGCTTCGCGCTTCGCAGCTGTGATCCAATATAATCATCTAAAAAGGTTCAAAAATGAGGCCTACAGCAGCTGCTAAGTGTATGGACAAGTCTAGGGCATTCGTTAGCAACGATAACCTCAATTAAAAAATATTGATCTACCAGAACGCGATTCGAGAGGAAAAGTGTCGCCATGGACAAAAAAAATTATTATTAACATGTTTTTCTGCCAAAAGGAGTAAAAACTAAAGTTTGGATATATCGTGTGAAATGAATTGCACTCATCTTCGACCTAACGATTTGAAGTGGCGGAGTACAATTAAGAAACCAGAAAAACACAGAGAGAAGCGACCTGCGTGAGCAGAGAAAAACATAAATTGAGACTGGAGCGATGTGATTTTTTTCTGATGAAGCTTCATTTTGGGGTTACGTTGTCACCCCATGAGCTTAGTCAATTTCCACTAACCCATTGGTTTACCGCACAGTGAAACACCCAGTGAGGATCCACGATTGGCGATGTGCATCGGAAACAGGTTTTGGGACACTTTTGATCTTTACCTATAATTTGGACGCTGAAAAAATGCTACAAAAAGACATTAATATCGACTGCCAAACGGTGGTTTGTTGATAAAAATGAGGAGCGAATTCTTCAAGAGGAAAACAACCCCAAACATAAAAGGAAAACGTGTAATCACTGGAAAGGACAATTCGGTACACTGGATTGGCCATACCGGTCGCCCAGTGCAAAACCAACCGAGAACATGTGGTCATACATCAAGTAGAAGCTTCGTAGTAAAAAGGTGTACACAGTGAAGCAGTTGTCACTGCAAATTCGGGCAATTTGAAAATCGTTGACCCAAGAATAAGCGGAAAATCTCATTGAAAGTATGCCCCGAAGGCGGCTTCTGAATCATTAACATTTTAATGGCAATCCTTTACTGCCGAATGATGTAAAAAAACGTGTAAATAAATACATTTTTTAATTCGCAATGCACGACACGTGGTTACTTGACCAACTGTAAATCTCAGAGTCTGTTTGATGCAAGTCTTACGCTTTTTTTATTTAAAGCCATATGAAATAATAATAATAAGAGAATGTTGCCTTTATTTTAATTTGTAAAATTCAGCATTTAGTGTACTAAAAAATGTTTAAAATAATGATGAATAGGTATAGTTTAGATACAGCAATATTATGATTTTATCCTCTCTGGAGTATCACCAAGAGTATTGTCCTGAGTTTTGTACATAGAAAAACTTGTGTTCTTTTATTTATAAACAATTTAACTTTTCAAAACCCGTTTTTTGAAGATAAAATCAGATCGAGACAAAAAAAACAAACTCGTCATAATAAAATTGTCAATAAATCCCCATTGGTTTTAAGTCACTCTAGTGCGTACATAACCTACAAAATTGAAAAAACTGACAAAAAACAGGTTTTTTTTTATTTTATTGTACAGGTCACCTAAGTGAACCAATGGGCTTGAGATTCTCAGAAAATATGCCTTTTGTTATAGTAAAAATACACTGAAATTTCTGGCACAAAAATATTGAATCCAATGGGCACAATAGAATGTGTTATTTAAAATTTGAAATTGACCCCCATTTTATGCGATTTGATCCAAAATGAATCTTTCTTTTTTAATTTATGTTTCGACGCCAGCTTTTCAATGCCATTAAAATTATTTTTTTTTGGAATATTTTTAACCATTTTGTTTCTTAACCAAATAACAACAAATGCGTTTTTTCGGTCATTTTGAAAAAAATTTGTTACCGAAAATGATTTTTTTTTAATAAAAGTTTCTCTCAGATATGATAAAAAAAAATTTCAATTTTTTTTTCAAAATGACAGTAAAAACGCATTTGCCGTTATTTTATTAATAAAGAAATAAAAAAAAAGGGTTAAAATGACTCCAAAAATAATTTTTTTAATGGCATCGGAAAGCAGGCGTAGAAACCTAAATTTTAAAAAAAGAAAATTCCATTTTGGATCAAATGGCATAAAATGGCGGGCAATTCAAATTTTAAATCACAAATTCAATTGAGCCCACTGGGTTCAATATTTTGTAACAAAATTTCAGAGTATTTTTGCTATAACAAGAGCCATATTTTCTGAAAGTTTCGGTTCACTTAGTCGACCTATACAATAAAACGAAAAAAAAAGAACAGTTTTTTTGCCGGTTTTTTCAATTTTGTAGGTTATGTACGGAGTTGAGCGACTTAAAACTATGAGGGTTTGTTAGAAATTTCATTGTGAACAGTTTGGCTTATTTTTTGTCTCGATCCGACTTATGTCACCGGAGTTATTCACATTTTTATCTAAAAAAAAAACATGTTTTGAAAACTTAAGTTGGTTATAAACAAAAGAGCACATGTTTATTGAGACCTAAAACCCAAGACAAACTTCTGGTGATAGCCCAGAGAGGATAAAATCATAATCTTGCTGTATTTGGGCTGTGCAATTTCAAATACTTTTTTTACTGCACTAATCAGAATGAAATTATAATGTTAGAAATACCAATGTTCAGTCCCTGTAAAATCTACCAATTATTCAAAAAAAACAATGAAAAATTACCATAGAAACCCTGCAATTATCTTGATTTTGTCTTAGTATAAAATTTTAAATCTTCGTAACGAATCAGTCCCTCAAGTAAAAGCTGGTTCAACCACTGGCTGGTCTCGCCTTACAACGTAATCTGACTAATCAGTGTTTAAGTACATATTTTATTTTCAAAAATTACTTGTCATTTTAAGTCATAAAAAGAGTTTAACTAAATACCCCAATTCTTACGACCATAATTTTAGCTTCATAAATTTTAAAACAATACATTTTTTGGTTCAACACAGTCCATTACTTGTGTTTACTATGTTTCCCTCAAGTCCACAACAAAATTTCCCACATGTACTATACAATATGAAAACAAACTAAATACCGAAACAATAAATATGATAAACAATAAAAAAAACTGCGGCACTGTTTGTGTTTGACGGCAACAATATAATTATGCTACCGGTGCAGCTTTAAACAATACTAATACAGTTGTTAGCGGGTAAGATAAATCATTATGATTAAGTACCGTGCACTACTACACTATTAAGTTCGATGTATATTGCCAAGTCAAATAAAAAACGCCCTTTTTATAGCACCTAACTCACTTTGTAGTTTTGAAATGCGTACGTGTTATTTTAAGAATGCTTTTAAAACGGCAAATTTGTTTTTAAAAACACTGATTACAAAGTTGTAGGCTTTAAATATTCTGTGTTCTGTAGTGCAGCCAAGCGGGGATACATACCCCTCCCGCTCATTTTGATCTAGAAAATAGCACTCTATTAGAAACACGACATTATTATTGGGGAAAATTTGTAAAGTTTTATTGTGGGGAAGGGTTCTATTACTTCCCTTGCCAAGATGAGGTATTATATTCGTGAGAAAATCACCTTCTAAAATTTTCACATTTCTTGACGTTTTAGGGTCTCTAAATCACAAAGATATAATTCCACGGTTCCGTGTGTCTGTCGGTCTCTCGATCTGTCGACACATTTAACACTGATGATAGGAATGAAATCTACGGTTTTTTCGGCGACATCGATTTAAGAGAAGTGGGTGCTAGAGACGGGGGTAGGTTTGTGTATTTTAATAACCTTATGAGGATATTTCCTTACTTTTATTTGGGGCAACGAAAAAAAATTTCACGTTAGTTATTTGCAGTCGAATATGTAGGGAATTCAAGGGGTGGGAAAGGACGTTAAAGGGGTTGATTCGAATATACTGTTAGAACTTTTTCTCTGGAGCTATCTTAAGAGTAAAGTTTATGCCAACCAACCACACTTGAACTAAAAAACAATATCCGAGTCTCAGTTCCTGAAATAAATGCCACAATAGATGAAAATATCAAAATTACGATTTCAAAATCGATGCTCATAAACGTAGTCGTGATGGTCGTCTCAATAATATTGTATTTCATGTACAATTACCATCGGTTATATTGAAACAATAAAAAAAAAAAGCTTGGAAGGATTTGAATTTTTTGTTTTATTAAAAAAAAATCTAGGAGCCTCATTTGTATATATATATATATATATATATATATATATATATATATATATATATATATATATATATATATATATATATACAGTCCCTGGCCAAATTATTAGACGCACTGTATGTTTTTAGTAATTTTATGTTTCTTAAGAGTTTTTATGCAATAATGGTATATTTAAACTACAATATTATTGATTTTTATTTAAAAGAATTGTTGTAGACTACATATTTGTATTTATTTTTAACATATGGCAACACTGTGTTGACAAAGTGATACATGAACGTAAAGAAGTACAAACCTGTATCAGTCGCGATCGGAATCGAGTCAGGTACGGACGTGTTTCTGTGGCTTTATGGACTGTGATTGTTTGTTTAACAGTTTTATACTACTCAGTTATTAGTTTATTTTGTATGCAGTGTTTTAAAAAAGTAATTGGACTATTTTCATTATGGGTAGAAAGGCGATCTTTCACCACGTAAAAAAGCTGAAGTGAAGGCCCTTGTGATTGCGAAAACATTTACAAACCGAGAAATATCATGAAGATTGGAGGTTTCTGAAGCTAGTGTACGACGCATAAAAAAGAAAATTGAGTCAGGGAAGGAATTAAGCCTGAAAAGAAAGAAAAGATGCGGTAGAAAACCAATTTTCACTCCACGGTCAGAGAGATGTTTGAAGAAAATTTGTGTAGAAAACAGATTTGCCACCACAAAGGTAATAAAATCACAACTACTCCAGGATGCTAGCGTAAATCTTTCTGAGCGCACTGTTCGAAGAAAAATTGAAAGAATTAGATTTTAAGGCCTGTCGCCCCGCCAGGAAGCCCAAGTTAACAGCTGCAATGAAAGCAAAGCGCCTGAAGTGGGCCAAACAATGGCAAGACAAAGATGTGGACTTCTGAAGATCGGTAAGATACAGCAATTTAATCAATAATTGATACATTGTTATCATTTTCAGTTAAATAAAGCAAATAAACATGGAAGTTTATATATTTTTCCTATTTTCGACAGGTCTGCTTCAGTGACGAAAGCACATTCGAAATTTTGCAGAATAAAGCTCAGTATGTGCGTCGTCGTCATGGAGAAAAGTTTCATCCTGATTGTGTCGTCCCGATGGTTAAACATCCCACCAAAGTGATGATTTGGTCAGTCATCAGCGGCAAGGGCACTGGACGTCTGTACGTCGTCAAAGGAATAATGAGGCAAGATCAGTACAAAGAAGTATTACAAAATCGGTTGATTCCACAGCTCAGAGAATGGTTTCCAAATGGGGAACCATTCACTTTCATGCAAGATGGAGCTCCCTGCCACACTGCTCGGTCTGTTAAAGCTTTGTTGGCAGAAAAAAATATCCCTCTGTTGGATTGGCCCCATTGAAAATGTGTGGGAGCTGATGAAAAGAGAAGTGGCTAAAGATGTGATTACCAACAAAACCAGCTCCTAGAAAAGATTATTTATGTGTGGAATCATCATCCTCAAATGCAGGAGACAGTACAATCTTGCATTGATAGCATGCCGCGCAGAATTAAAGCTTTGATAGCGGCTAAAGGTGGCTCAACTAAATATTGACTTTTACTAACATTAATTTCACTTTTCTTTAAAACTTAATAAACTTATGCTTTTCTAAATTAATGCTGTTTTATTTATGTCAAATAAATAGGTAATTGATTGGATAATATAAATCAATTTAAAATAATAAAACGGTACAATATCACTCGGTAATTAATATTTTACATGAAATCTTGCAGTGCGTCTAATAATTTGGCCAGGGACTGTATATATATATATATATATATATATATATATATATATATATATATATATATATATATATATATATATACGTATATGTTATAATAGAGGTTTTTACGGATGGTGGAATGTATGTTAATACATTAAAATTCCGGGTTTCAATTCGTTCGTCTAACAATGAATTTGCACGACGTTTCGGCAAAATCTCATTTGGCATTTTCAAGTGCTCCCACTGCTGCTGCTACTTGATACTGTGATCTTGCTAATGTTGCGATCCTGGACAAAATTAACGCAACACTATATTAAATCATACAAATCTCTATATTGAATTAATTTTAATAATTTTTTATGAACATTGGTTACACTAAAAGTTAGAAAAAACTTATTTGGATATTTTAAAAGTGAATTAGCTACCAAATTTCTCTATAAGATTCGAATTAAAATTATTCTTAACACCTAATAACAAAATCGTTGAAATTATGTAATAATGAAAAGAATAAACTGGGACACTAGTAGCAAAATTAATGGTGTAACAGGGACACTAGTAGCGTGTGTTGCCTCCTCTACTTCGGATGACAGCGTTTATGCGCCTAGGCATGCTTCTAATTAAATTTTGGATAAAATCTTGAGGAATTTGCTCCCATTCTGTGATAACTGCATTTTCAAGTTCCCTCAGGTTTCTAGGTGCAGGTATATGACGTTTCACATTTTTGTTAAGGTGATCCCATAGATGTTCTCTCGGGTTCAGAACCGGGCTTTTTGGTGGCCATTGCATAATCGATATATCAACTTGATTAAGAAAATCGAGTACCTCCCTAGCCACGTGAGGTCGAGCGTTGTCTTGCATAAACAGGAAATTGGACCCCACAAAATGACCGAAAGGCATCACATGTTCTATTACAATATTCTCAAGATAGTAGTCAGCATTCATGGATCTCGTACGGACAGGAACTAACTCTGTGCGAGCATCAAAGCAGATGCCACCCCAGAACATAACAGAGCCACCGCCGAATGGAATCCTTGCAGAGATATTGCAAGGAGCAAACCTCTCTCCTGGTCTATGCCATACCCGCTCACGACCATCTGGATGTTTTAGACTAACCCTAGTTTTATCTGTGAAGAAAACTTGTTTCCAATCATCCACAGACAAGTTTTCGTGATTTCGAGCAAAAACGTAACCTGGCAACTCTGTTCTCTCTAGTAAGCAAGGGCGCAGTGGCTGGTCTCCTACTATTTAATCCAGCTTCATTTAACCGTCTTCTAACTGTTTTAGAAGAAATTGTGACATTGCGAACAGCTTCGAGTTCGTTTCTTATTATAGAACTAGTGACAGTCCTGTTTCTTAAAGCATATTGTCTTATAAAACGTTCATCTAGGTCGCTAGTGCATCGTTTTCGCCCTTGCCCTAGCCTTCTAGAATAAGTTCCTACTTCATTCAAGCGTCTTACCATACGACTTATTGTGGAACGATGTTTGCCTAACAAATTGGCAACATAACTCTGACAATATCCCTCGTCTAATAAAACTGAGGCACGCACTACCTCGTGTTCAATTAAATTCCTTGTTCGCTTCATTTTTCTAATTCTTCGGTGTCAAAAATAAAACAGTCTACCACAAAAACGTATTACTTTGAAAAAGGGGACAATTTATAAGCATTATTACAGAAAATTGTTTATCTTCTAAAAAATTCTTTAAAACTGTAAATCTAAACGAATTGTTTTGATTTCTGTCATGAACAACGAAACAAAATATGCATAGCCTACTATTCAAATACTCGATAAACTTTAAAACTGACATAAGAAAAAGATAAATTAATTTTCAGATTGTTGCGTTAATTTTGTCCAGGAGTTTTTATATATATATATATATATATATATATATATATATATATATATATATATATACATATATATATATATATATATATATATATATATATATATATATATGTATATACATATATATATGTATATACAAATATATATATATATATATTTATATATATATATATATATATATATATATATATATATATATATATATATATATATATATATTTATTTAGGTCCCAACCTAGGACCGAAATATTGGCTAAATGAATATAGTGTGAACATCTGTTGTTGCCCATTTGCCGAGTTCCCCAACTAATTTCATATCTTAGAATTTTGTTAGATACGGCAACTTTTGCTTTCTCTCTTTATTTTATATATATATATATATATATATATATATATATGTATATATATATATATATATATATATATATATATATATATATATATATATATATATATATATGGTGATTTATTCTTGGGTTTGCGGTCCGTAGATAAAAAAATACATTTATGTGGATATAGTTCCGGTAATACGTTACCTTCGTCAGAAGGTATATCTTGAACAAATTTTTAAGGAAACACCAATTAACAACAGACGGTTACATACATATGTAGTAATATATAACTTGATTTAAAAAGCTGTTTTGCAATATTTTTACCAAATCCATAAGGATATTTGAGTACAATAAATTCTACCAAGAAAATTCTAAAATGTTTTAAACTTATAGAAGATATATTACTTCTTTTTCACTTGCCAACCTATAAACATTACGTTGGGACCTTGGAGTCTTTCGCACAATGACACTACATGTTAGTTATCACCACTACACCAAACACTATATTTTTACGCTCGACGAGCATTTCGCTAACCATGTTAGCATCATCAGAAGCAATGATTTACTGTCAATCATCGCCCCTCATGATGCTAACAGGGTTAGCGAAACGCGCGTCGAGGGCGAAAATAGAATGTTTGGTGTATTGGTGGTAACTATTGTGTAAGAACCTTTAAACATGCTAGGTCAGTTTAAAAAAAAAATTAAGAAATTGAAATATTAGGAAATTATGATTTCCTAAACTTTCTAGATAAGCTCCTATCTAGGTCAATTTGCTGGCAGATATTTTCAAACACATTTTTATTTATAAGCTCTGAAAATATTATCTTCAGTCACGCTACTTATTTTTTAGTTAAGATATAAACCGACTCGCCCTATAGACTTGTTATTTACAAGCCGGTATACAAGAAGTTTGTTTATCTTTTGAGACATCGTAGTGTACAACAGAGAGGAATGAATAATTTTCCCAAAAAAATCCAACATTTATCGAAACAAGTCTATATTCAGTTTGTCAAATTTATACGAAGTTACCACAATTTAGTCCACAATTGCTGAAACACTATTAATACTTCGTAGATTGTATTTTGTTTATAAAAATAAAGTATTTTATATAGGTCCTTGCGAACTAGGTGACTGAGGTGCTGAAATTCTGTGAAACACGTTGACATACATGTGATTTAAAGCTCTTGAATATGCGCACTTTGGAATTATCTGTATGTACAATTACCTGCATATGTGGCAATAATTTATTTATCGTTGTCACTTTTTATTTTCAAACAACAGCTTAACATGTCAATTTTTAAAAAGGCAAGGAGTAAATTTTCTTAAAAATACATATTGTATTCGATTTATTATAGTTGCCTATAAAAGAAAATTGCCTTTGCAATTTCAGTGTACTGGTTCTCACAACGAAAGGGCAATAACATGAACAGAAAAATGTTAAAATCGCATCCTCATATTTTTTTTCCCCATTACAAACGCGGCTCACATTCTGGAAATAACTCGTTGAAAAAATTTAGAATGATTAACCGTTATCCAGTGAAGTATATTTTTTTGTACAGTCTGTCAAGTAAGAACGTGACCGCTCGTATTCTTGAGAACATTTTTTACCATCAGTGTGTTCCTCGATGTGTTAACAACGGCGCAAATACCTTAGTAAGTTGTCTAATCGCCTCCTGTATTAATAATCGCCTGGCATCTTCGAGGCATGCTGTCGACGAGATTTTTTGCAATGATCTCCAAATTTTTCGAATCTGGCGAGTCATTCCTTTGAACTTTCGCTTTACAAGAGACCAAGCATTTTCAATTGGGTTTAGCGTCCGGCGATTGTGAGAGCCGCTCTAGTATCTCATTGTCAGCCCAAGGGAGCCGCTTCGCGATGTGATTTTCGCCCAGCAAAGATTTCGTTAACGTGCTTAGGAATTTGACATCATGAACACGAAGATGTTGTCGAATGGTCTTATGGAAAACACTCAAACCCGATTTTCTTAATTTTGTCGCTCCTTGACGCAGCGTCAATTTTGGGTCCGGTGAAAACAAAGACACGATTCGTTTTTCGACCTACGGAGTGATTTTGCTTACCGAGCCACGTTTTGGCAAGTCGTCGACATTTTTCGTCTCGTTAAAATGACTTACCCACTTCTTCACAAACGATACCGACTTTTTAATATATTTAACTGCCGCAAAATGTGTTATTTTGAGCCTCTTTGGATGGGAACAAAAAAAAACCTTTACTAAAATGCGGCACAGGTTCCCTCTACTGATTTTTTGCTGAATCGCTAGAATCGCATCTATCAAAAATGAATTAACGCGGACACGTTCTTACTTGACAGACTATGTGTACGAGGCTGGTTTGAAAAGTCCGTGCAAAGTCCGAGAGATGGCACCACCGGCGCGTATCGAGGTCATGTTTAGTTAGTAGCATCTCTTGAATGAACGCACACCAAGTTTCAGCCATATTGGTCTATTTCTTTGTATTTGGCATTCGTGTGAATCAAGGAAGTCGAGTGATTTTCAAGAAATGGACGAAAAAGAATTTCGTGTGGTGATTAAACATTACTTTATGAAAGCCAAAACGCCTCAGGAGACTAAAGAGAAGCTTGATAAACATTATGGTGACTCTGCACCTTCGATTAGAACAGTTTATAAGTGGTTTCAAAATTTTCGGACTGGCCATATGGGCACAAGTGACGCTGAACGTTCTGGACGGCCTGTGGAGGTTACGACTCCAGAAATCATTGATTAAATCCATGATATGGTGATGGATGACAGAAGAGTTAAGGTGCGTGAGATTGCTAGTGCTGTGGGCATCTCGACTGAACGGGTACATAATATTTTGCATAAACATTTGGACATGAGAAAGCTATCCGCAAGATGGATGCCGCGATTGCTCACGCTTGACCAAAAACGGAATCGTGTGAAGTGTTGCAAGGATGGTTTGCAGCTGTTCCAGAAGTATCCGGAGGACTTTAAGCGTCGTTTCGTCACTGTGGATGAAACATGGATACATTACTATACTCCTGAGACAAAACAACAATCTAAACAATGGGTTACCAAGGGGGAATCTGCACCAAAAAAGGCGAAGACCGTTCCTTCGGCCGGAAAGGTTATGGCGACTGTCTTTTGGGATTCGCAAGGGATAATCCTCATCGACTATCTGGAAAAGGGTAAAACTATTACAGGTGAATATTATTCATCGTTATTGGACCGTTTGAAAAACGAGCTGCAAGAAAAACGCCCGCGATTGGCCCACAAGAAAGTCCTTTTCCATCACGACAACGCACCAGCACACACCTCAGCAGTTGTGGTCGCAAAATTAATGGAAATAGGATTCCAACTCCTTTCACATCCCCCCTATTCTCCAGACTTGGCTCCCTCGGACTACTATTTGTTCCCCAATTTGAAGAAATGGCTGGCGGGACAAAGATTTTATTCAAACGAGGAGGTGATTGCAGACACTAATGGATATTTTGCAGACTTGGACAAATCCTATTATTTGGAAGGGATCAACAAACTAGAACATCGTTGGACGAAGTGTATAAGCCTAAAAGGAGACTATGTCGAAAAATAAAAAAGGTTTACACCAAACACATAAGTAGTTTTTATTTTTGCACGGACTTTTCAAACCAGCCTCGTATATAATACTTCACCATCTCATTACTCTTTTTATTTCAACATTAAAACTAATTTTACATAATGTTGTGTTATTATTCAAAATAATAGTTTATGAAGGACAGTGTATATTAGGCTTGGCGCCATCTCTTTAAATTCTTTCAGCTGCCTTTATTTATTGCATCTATTTAATTGATAATTAATCGTTTCCAGTAATTACAAGCTTTATTTACTTTTACCCTTCGGCGAAACCATGGCAAAAAAATAATTATAACTCCGCAAATATACGGAGCCGCTGATTCAAAGACATGTTTTAATATTTCTCATCGACCTTTCATTACAAGCTAAGGTAAGTGATTATCGCCAATGTATGAATTATGTTTATTTGCATATTAAAAATAATTAGTTTCCTTGTCAAATAATTTAGTTGAATTGAAACAATAATTTGTAGTCGGAGTCATTTTTAGAAAATTACTTATGCATGTATGGTCTTACAGTAATAGTTCTGAAGTAAATACATAAAAATGAAATAATATAAAATTGATGAAACAGAATATAACATTTTTGGGAAAAAATATAATTAGTAAAAGAAATCTTAGCTGTTGTCATTTCACGGATGGAAAAAAAAAATGTCTTTTCTTATAGGTCTCGGAGTATATCCGTTGATCAGTATTGTTTTGACTTGGTAATCGCAGACGTTTCACCAAATCTTAGTTGACATTAACTGAGATGTTGAGATCTAACGTCATTAATAAATAGGAATAAACTAGGTGGGGCTATGTGCTATAACTACTACTACATGAGCTGATATAACATGAGTATGAATATATTTACCTGTCCGTAACCTAATTAGCTTAGCCTAGATAAGGGTTTCATATAAATACCAGAAAAACTTAAGGTAGGGTAAGAAGATATTTCATGAATTATTACTAACTTAATACTCATGCTGGGGCAGAGGGTCTGGTAGTTTCGGGTAGCGAGTCCTGTCGTTGGGCGGAGATCCGTAAGCATTTACATATGACTGTAAAGTTGGTGGTCCAAGCTGAGCGTTACTCATGAATTCCCGGATTATTGGCATCTGAAGATCACGGTCAATTTGGGTGTTGACGCTGATACGGAGGGCCTTGTTTTAAATGGTCTGGAGGGTGAATTGGAGTAGGTGTGGCCGGCCCTGATAATCATTTTGCAAATTGTGAACTTGTTGAGTGTTAATAATGTACTGGACTTGTTGAGGAAGGGGGTAGAACTTGCCTAGGAGCTGGCTGGCCTTCATAGTGGTGGACGCTACCGGGTCCTTCCTTACTAGCTGCTTGTCGTAGAGGAGAACCAGGTACTTGATATTGATGGTAAATTGGAGTCTGGTGCCATGGAGGGTGAGGCTGACCGGAATGGGTCTAGTGGATTTGGTGAAGATGATAGCTTTTGTCTTGGCTGGGTTCAGTTGCATTCTCGAACTACGAGATTAACATGTCGAAGTGGCGTTGGAGGCGGTTAGTGATGATTCTGATGGACTTGGTGGTGTTGGTGATGGCCGTGTCATCGGCATACATGATTATGAAGGTGTGGTCCAAGCTGGGAATGTCGGTGGTAAAGATATTGAATACGTGAGCCTGGATTTCCAATGTGGCCTGATCGACTCATACTGAAAAAGTGCGGTCCCAGAGGAAAGAGAGCACCAATTTAGTAATGTTAATAGGATAGCAGTGACGGAGATATTGGGAGTTGTTCATGCCCCTTATATTCTGTCGACACCGGTTGTAGCGAGGATTGGTCGGTGCTGCTTTTTCTGGGCGAACTTGGAAGGGCTCGGCATTGTTCAGTGGAGTTTTGGCTGCTAATCCATGTATGCCTTATGTTATAATGCATTACCATACTGTGTGTGTTTGTTCTGTGTAGGGATCCTAGCAGTTGCCACAGAGAATGCTGTATACGTCTCAATTTTCCAGGCTTTATTCTGGGTTTCGGAGTGATGATCCTGTAGTTTATATAGGCGATATATGTATATATATATATATATATATATATATATATATATATATATACATATATAGATATATATATATATATATATATATATATATATATATATATATATATATATATATATATACATATATAGATATATACATATATATATATATATATATATATATATATATATATATATATATATATATATATATGTGTATATATATATATATATATATATATATATATATATATACATATATATATATATATATATATATATATATATATATATATATATATATATATATATATTTTTTTTTTTTTTTTTTTTTTTTTTTATTGGTCTAGCACACGTGCTGCAGGGAAGTCCCTAAAGCGCTCCAGGAGCGGCACGAGTGCGGAAAAAGCGATTCACGTTGTTCTTGAATCGCTGTAAATTGTACTCGGTGGGAAACACAGCGCTGGGCAAATTATTCCAAAGGGATGACGTTCTCCATATAAAAGATTGCTTGAAAAGCGTCGTACGCGGAGTAACAAGCTGAACCTCATACGGATGCGAAGCACCAGCGCGACGTGTATTTCTAACATGCACCGCTTTGGGAGGAATTAAACGGGCTACATCCTTCGAACACTTTCCATGAAAATACTTGTAGAACAGACTCAAGTCGCCAACCGTTCTTCGATGTTCCAGCGAATCAAGGCCGCCGGTCAATTCCGGGTCCCCAATCAGACGGACCGCTCTTCTCTGAACAGAATCCAACAAATGCAGTGTATGTTTGGGAGCGGAGCCCCAAACGTGGGAGCAGTATTCCATAGTTGGTCGAATTTGGGCTTTGTAAAGAATTAACAGTTGCTGTGGGGTGTAAAGCTTTCTGGTTCTAAATAATATTCCCAATTTTTGAGAAGCTCTCCTTGCTATGCCTGCAACATGTTCATGCCAAGACATATTTGCTCCCAAACTAACGCCCAACAAATTGAGCGACGATGCTAGGGGAATGGAGTGCCCCGACATAGCTATGTCGGGTTCAGCAACGTTAACTTTTTTAGAAAAAAAAAAAAAGAAAAATAGAAAAGACTGCCGCTTGGGTTTTTGTAGCGTTAAATTCCACTTGGTTACTGTCACCCCATGATAAAATTTCTTCCAGGTCTTTGTTAAGTTGAACGACCTCCTGCTGTCTGCGGATATTCGCCTGAGCAGCCGATGTCCGAGCGTTCAAGGTGAATGAAGAGACAAGCGTACTGTCATCTGCAAAGCTATAGATTGGATTCCCGGTCTTTTCCAGCAGATCGTTAATGTAAATGAGAAAGAGAGTAGGAGACAGTATGGAGCCCTGGGGCACACCGGCGTTGATAGTGAGGGTGTTAGAAAGAAATCCGTCGACCGCCACTCGTAAAGAACGCTCTCTGAGGAAACATGAGAGCCACAAACAGAACCTTTCAGACATACCATAAGAGCGCAACTTAGCCAACAGTCCATCGTGCCAAACACGGTCGAATGCCTTGGATATGTCAAGAGCAACCGCTCGAGATTCTCCAAAGTGTTCAATTGCGCTGTTCCAAACATGTGTTTACATAAGTCAGAAGATCTCCTGTTGATCTATGTTTACGAAAACCATATTGGTGATCGCTAATAATATTGAATCGTTCAAGATATTTTAGAAGATGCTCATTGATAACCTTTTCCATGACTTTCGATATTATTGAAAGCAGTGCAACTGGTCGGTAGTTATTTGGCAAGGTCTTCTTACCTTTTTTAGGTATCGGCTGAACCGTGGCACATTTCCAGCAGGACGGAAATATTCCCTTTCTGTAGGATAGGTTAAAAAGTCTACAGAAAACTGGTGTTAGTTCCCTTGCACAGTTTTTGAGAACTATGGCAGGTATTCCGTCAGCGCCAGAAGCCTTCTTGGTGTATAGCTTCATTAAAATACTCTTTATGATGCGCTGTCTGAAGACAACATCGGGCATCCTTGACTGCAATATGGGAATAGTAGGTGGTGTGTTTCCTTGGAAATCGACAGTAGAATGTGAAGCAAAGAGTTCAGCCAACAAGTTCGCTCTCTCAACAGGTGTGGTTGCAATGGAATTATCTGGCCGTGTGAGTGGTGGTATGGTGGATTTGGTAAAAGTTTTGACTAACTGCCTTAGCGACTGCCCAAAAGGACCTGGAATTGTTGGGGCAAGCGAGAAGTTTGTTTCTAATTCGTTGATTGTGTGCCTCCTTGGTTTCGTCGATAATTCCCTTGCATCTGTTCCGGGCATGAACAAAGATGTTTCGATTTAAGGTGTTAGGATTTTCACGCCATTGTCGGTAGGCAATATGTTTAGAAGCAACAGCTTCTTTGCATTTTCGGTCGAACCAAGGTTTGCCGTTGGAGGAGCATTTCTTCGAAAAAGGGATATAAGCTTCCATACCAGCCAAAATAACATCGGAGACCTCCCTGGCGCAGTCAGATGGGTTATCGGATCGAAAACAAACGTCCATCCAAGGGAAAGTATGAAAGTATTCCATGAGATCTTCCCATTTAGCAGATTTGTAGTGCCAAATCTTGCGCGGCTCTCTGTCACTGATTGGCAGGATACTCGATGTCGAAAGCAGTTTATGGTCAGAAGAACCTAACGGCGGATTTACGGTGACCGTGTAAATCTCCGGATTGGTGGTTAAAAACAGATCAAGAAGACTGGCGAACTCCCCGTCTCGATCAGGGATCCGTGTTGGTTCGTCAATAAGCTGAGTTAAGCCATGACTGATTGAGAAAGATTCAGCTTCACGACCTTGTTCGTCGGTAGTATTTGAATATTTGAGCCAGTTGATATTGTGGACATTAAAGTCGCCCAGGATGGCAATTTCGGCACTTAGATAGTTACTTTGTAAATGATCGATGGTGTCTGCAAGAGAAGCGAAAAGTGTTCGAAAATTGGTATCACTTGGTGGTCGATACAGGATACAAATGAACCTTGTGGTTTGTTGAGTCGTTATTTTTAACCACATAACATCAAAGTTTGGGGGCTCCAGAGCTTCTTCTCGTTGACAAGAGAGGTCGCTTCTGACAAAAAGACAGATTCCAAAGTTACGCCTAAATCGGGAATAGAAGTCGTACCCAGGATAAAGATAGTTGACCGTGCTGGTCGATGGACTGACCTTGGTTTCACATAGAGCGAGTACATGAGGTTTATATATATATATATATATATATATATATATATCGCCGCCGTCCGATGTGGTTGTTGTTCCTTTGAGATAGGATGCTGTTAATCTTAGTGTTATGTTTTGCTTGTGTGTTAATTTGGTGCTGTATTGCTTTTTTAATTGCCTGAGTACTGTATCCGTTTCATTTGAGTGTCTTTGTGGTACTGTTTATCGCCTCTTGAATGTTAGTATTATCAGTTAAACGAAATGATCAAGGTGCTGGCTACTGGTTGTTGTTATGATGGTTGTTGATGTGAATTGGCTTATAAATACCTGTTGGTATGTATTAGCTTTCTGTAGATGGTTTGTTTCAGCTATTCTCTTGGTGCCTTTTTTACAGGCTACCTGGTTAATCTCTTCTAGTTTCATTCTGAATTGGATTTTCTGATGTAGAAAGTTTAGATGATCCAAAAATTTGTGGAGTTCATTTTTTCCAAAGGACCATACGTCTACACATGGCTATGATATACCGAACCCAGAATTTTGATTTTAGGGCTGCTTGGGTTAACGCCTTTCATTCAAAGTAGATCATGTAGGGGTTTACTATGGCTGATGAACTGAAACGAAACCTTGGCTAGTTGCCAAAACAAGAAGTATGCATTTCTCAGATAGTGTATGTCTAGATTCTATCCAGAGAGGGCACCATCAACCACCGATCAGTCAGTAATCATCGGTAATGAAATGAGACTTTGACAAAACGTCCGCGACTGGCAACAGGACAAAATTTATCAACGGATGTTCTCCTGGACCTACAAGCAAACATATTTCGACATCCGTAAAACTTTACTATCAGAAGTCGAACTATTGAACTACTAAAGTGATTTTAATGATTCTTCCAGTGTCATTTAATTTAAAAAATAACTGATCAATCACAAGAATGGTTCCAGCAATTTTAATGATATTTCGAACAATCGCGGCGAAATTGTGTATGTTGGTTCGGAAGCATATGCAGATTAACATATATAAATACTACATTTGAACAAAATTACATACGTATTGAAAAAAAGAAAGTGGAGAAAACTACACTGACATTCTGGATGGATAACCTATTAAAGAGAGTAGTCTTCTGCAGCCCATTATCACATTGTTAGGTCTTATGCTCCCATGCCTTAAGGCTCACAATAATCACTGAATTAGTGAAAGTTATTTTCAACCTGCTTTTTAGACTTTTCAACCTATCCTGCAGAAATAAAATATTTTCTTCCTGTTGGAAATGCGCTACAATTCAACCGAAATAAAAAAGGCAAGAAGACCTTGCCAAAAAAACTACCGACCAGTCACACTGCTTTCGCTAGTATCGAAAGTTATAGTAAAGGGTATCCATCAGCATCTTTTAAAATACCTAGAAGGAATTAACGTTATTAACGATCAACAATATGGCTCTCGTAAGCAAAGATCAACAGATCTTCTAACTTATGTTACACATGTTTGGAGCAACACATTTGAATATTTTGGGAATCTCGAGCGGTTGTACCTGAAATATCCAAGGCATGCGACCGTGTCTGACATGATATATTGTTGGCTAAGTTAAGCTCTTATTGTATATCTAAAAGGTTTTATTTATGGCTCTCGGGTTTCCTCAGTGAGAGTTCTTTACAAGTGGCAGATTTCTTTCTAATACCTTCACTATCAACGCCGACGTGACCCAAGGCTCCTGTCTCCTACTCTCTTTTTTATTACGTTCACGATAAAAAGGACCAGAAATCGAATCTACAGCTTTGCAAGGGACAGTACGCTTATTCCTTCATTCACTTTGAACGCTCGAACACCGGCTAGTTATGCAAATATCCGCAGGTAGCAGACAGTCGTTCAACTTAATAAAGACCTGAAAGAAATTCTATCTTGAGGTGACAGTGACCAAGTAGAAGTTAACGCTATAAAAACCAGGGTGCAGTTTTTTCTAAAAAAGTTAAGGTTGCGTTGTGTTCTCGAACAACCCTTGTAACTCTTTTAGGGTACATTTTTATACCCCACATAAAGAGCTGTAAATTAACTATCTCGAGTGGTTGCGCTTGATATAGCCAAGAATTCGACCGTGTTTGGTATGACGGATTACTGATTAAGATACGCACGTATGGTATGTCTGAAAAGTTCTCTTTATAGTTTTCCTGTTTCCTTTTAGAGAGCGTTCTTTACGAGTGGTGGTCGACCGATTTCTTTCTAACACACCTTCACTATCAACGTCGGTGTGGCTCACGGCTCCTACTCTCTTTCTCATTTACATTACGAGTAACGATCTGCTAGAAAGGACCACGAATTTAATCTATAGCTTTGCAGATGACACACGCCTAATTGGTAACCAAGAACTCGCCAGAAACCGCGATACCTTGGAACATTGAAGAATGGTTGGCGACTTGAGGCTATTCTGCATATATTTTCATGGAAAGTATTTGATGTAGCCACCTCCTAGAGCGGTGCATTCGTATGACATTCAGCTTGTTACTCCTCGTACAACATTCTTTTAGATGAAAAACATCATCCCTCTAGAATGATTTGCCCAGGACTGTATTTCCCCACCGAGTACTCAGAGCGATTCAAGACCAACGTGAATCGCTTTTTCCGCACACGTGGTGGTTTCCTGCATCAGGTGTGCTAAGTCCATAAAAAAAAATTCTCGTCTGCAAATTTTAAAGCCTGCCGTGGGTCCACTAGTTTGTTGTTGGTATTTAACTATTAAAGCAACTTGTTACTGAAGAAAGTAATTAAAGAAAATTTGCATGATATTGTATTAAATTAAAATCTGCCAGTTAACAAATAAATTTTAATTACAGTATGTAATTCCTAGCCATAACGGATTATAGCATGTTGTGTTTTTAAGTCCGACCTCTATTAAGTGTTCACATATCATGTAAAATTACGTGAGACTTGTAACTGGAAAATA
>CM032450.1:23711606-23763491 GCA_019049505.1 Pachyrhynchus sulphureomaculatus | reverse complement strand
TACAGGCTGTTTAAAATAAATTTATGCATTTCGACTATTTTAAATTGAAAAATCTCAGATTTTTTAAATGGCACACCCTGTATACTATTATTTTTTCTGATAGATTTTACGAAACTCTCCAACTTTTATTAAGTATGTCATATACCTATTTCTAATAGTTTTCGATTTATTTTAAATTTTTCAATTTTTACCCTGGTTTTTAATACACTTACGTTACAATATTACGAGTATAGTTGCCAAGGCAAAACAAAAATGTAGGCATTGTCAAATTTTGACATGTTATTAAGCAAGTAAAAATAGTTTAATTTGTTGTAGTAAGTGACGTATAAAGGTAATAGTTATGAATTTTCCTAAAAATGAATTAATTGATATGGTTTATATACTGGGTGAAGCGGGAAAAAATTGTCTTTTGCCAGTAAGGCTTTACAGAGCGAACTACCCTAACAGACGTATACCATCTAGAAAATCTTTTCAGTGCTTAATGAAACGGTTTGATGGTAGTGGTAGCTTTAAGTATACGAAACGCAAAGTAGTCAACCAGAATGCTGCCAATGAGGAAAAAGAAATGGAGATTTTTACTTCAAGTTGAAGATAATCCCCAGGTCAGCAGCCGTCAACTAGCTGACTTATCTGACACATCCCAATCTACGGCTAATCGCACCACGAACAAATACAAATATCATCCCTTTCATATGGAACTACACCAAGAACTTCAAGACCGTGATTTTGAACGACAAGTAAACTTTTGTACCACGTAAATGGAGCAATAGATTTGATCCAAATTTTTAGCCAAAAGAATGTTTCTGATGAAGCTCTTTTCACAATAATGGAGCAGTTAACAGCATTGCTGCATTATTATTCAACAGTTAATCCATTTTTGGTCCAGGAAGTTCAAAACCAAAACATTGTGAGTGCTTAATGTATGGTGTGGAATATTTAAATTTCGAATTATTGGTCCATATTTTTTTCCGATAAACCGCTTTAGCGGGCTAGACATTTAAATTTTTCGCAAAATCCAAGCAGCTTCTTGAAGAAGTTGATAACTTTGAGCGGGGAACAAATGTGGATTCAAACAAGACGTCGGCCCCTGCTAATTACCCCCGGGAAGATCAGGGAATCATTCAAACGAACGTTACCACAAAAATGGGCATCGGTTAGGGTTAGATTCATTTCGAGTGGCCACCTCGGATCATCATGACTTAACACCTTTAGGACTTCTTTTTGTGGGGCTACCTTAAAGCATCATGTTAATGTGAATCACCCTACAATACCAGTAGAGATACGGAAAATAGATACGGGAGCGTGCGGGACAATAACGCCCTTTATGCTAAGAAAGTGAAGGAAAATACGAGGCTGTTTGAAAAGTCCGTTTGCAAAAAAAAATAAAAAATACCTTTGTGTTTGGGGTTTTTTTTCGGGTAACCTTTTTTTATTTTTCGACTAGTCTCCTTTTAAGCTTATACACTTCGTCCAACGATGTTTCTAGTTTGTTGTTCCGTTCTGAATAAATAGGATTTGTCCAACGACTGCAAAATATCTTAGTTGTTGCAATCACCTCTAGTTTGAATTAAAATCTTTGACCCCAGCCATTTCTTATAATTGGGGAACAATAGTCGTCCGAGGGAGCAAGCTGGAGAATAGGGGGATGTGAAACGAAGTTGGGAATCCTATTTCATTAATTTTAGCGACCACAAATGCTGAGGTGTGTGCCCCATGGTGCGTTGTCGTGATGGAAAAGGGACCCCCCCTTTTTTGTGGGGCCAATCGCGGGCGTTTTTCTTGCAGCTCGGTTTTCAAACGGTCCAATATCGATTGAATAATGATCTCCCTGTAAATAGTTTTACCCTTTTCCAGATAGTCCGATGAGGATTATCACCTTGCGTTTCCCAAAAGACAGTCGCATAACCTTTTCGCCCGGCCCCGACAGGAACCGGTCTTCGCCCTTGTTTGGTGCAGGATTACCCCTTGGTAACCCATTGTTTAGATTGTTGTTTGGTCTCAGGAGGTATAGTAATGTATCATGTTTTCATCCATAGTGACGAAACGACGCGTAAAGTCCTCCGGATTCTTCTGAAACAGCTTGCAAAACATCCTTGCATCACACTTCCCACGATTTCCGTTTTTGGTACACGGCCTGTGAGCTATTCGCGGCTCCCATTCTTGCGGATAGCTTTCTCAGGTCCTATTGTTTTATGCATAATATTAGGGGTACCCATTCAGTTCGAGATGCCACAGACACTTGCCTTATCTTAGTAAAACAACTAAACATGTAGACGGGCATATTTTTGAACATTTATTACGTCATAATAATTAATCATTAGATAAGTTTTAAACTATATTAAAATTATTATTAACTATTTGTTTATGTTTTCACAATAGCGTAAGTGTATTAAAAATAAGGGTAAAAATTGAAAAATTCAAAATAAATCGAAAACTATTAGAAATAGGTATATGACATACTTAATAATAGTTGAAGGGTTTTATAAAAAGATATATCTTTTTTTTTTTCATCTCTATAGAACGTCCGTACCAATTATGAGTATTCCACCTTCAGAAACAATCGCGCTACTGGTAATTTTTTTACGAAATTGAAAACTAGTATTTTTTTTTTTAAATTGAATATTAGAAAAACTACTAGGTTTTGATCTATAACATTATTAATAAAAGAGTTATAAAATTTTACGCAGAATTTAAAAATAAATTAGAAAATAGGATGTTCCACTTAAAAAAACATGTGTAATATCGGCCACACTTTTTTGAAGTACCCTGTATACTCAAAAATAATTTTAAACTGTGCACCTTAACATTCCCTAAAACTATTGTATTTAAAATTTCTTCGTCATTCCCGAAACAAATGAGATAATGAACTTTACTCTATCGTTGACTCACCCTGTACATGACAATGCATCTCGCTACTCAGTATCTTATTTAAAAGATGATAGTAATTAAAAAATCATTTTGTTCCAATGTAGTCTCTGGCTGTTACTAACATAACCCAACCAAAACTGGAATATGAATTATTATGCGAAGAATCTTATACTTATTTTTTCTCCATTCATTCTTTTAAGTTACTAGGACGTTCTGATCTTGTCTGCCTCTTTTTGACCACATTTTTCGAATGTATGAATGTTTTTAAAATTTTAAAGCTGTAGTTACAAATAAGATTTCGAAATCATTCGAAGAGTTTTAGCTGACACTATTGTTTTTCTAACTGGAAAACGCATATAGAAAAATAAGTTAAGAAAGCCAACACGTTGCTGAATTCTTGGCGACTTGAGTCTATTCTACAAATATTTGCATGGAAAATGTTCAATGGATGTAGCTCGCTTAATTCCTCCCAGAGCGATGCATGCAAGGAATACACATCGCGCTATTACATCACATAAGTATGAGGTTCAGCTTGTCAGTCCTCGTACAACCCAAGCAGTCTTTTATACAGAGGACCTCCTTTGCCCAGGATTATGTTTCCTACAGAGTACAACTTACAGCCATTCAAGACCAACGTAAATGGCTTTTTTCCGCACACGAGTCGCTTCTTTAGCACTTTAAGCATTTCCCTACAGCACGTGTGCCATGCCCATAAAAAGAACTACAATTGCAAGTTCAAATTTACTTGCTGATTTAAAATTTTCAATTTTCCAATAAGAAACAATTTACGTAAACCTCTTCGCCCAATTCAATATATGTTTGAAAAATTATAGCATAAAGCTAAAACCTCAACAACAATGTACCGCCAGAAAAGGTTTTTCTTCGAGGTTTTACAACTCGTCTATCCTATTTTCTTAAAATCAAATTTTATCCAAGAACAGAAAATTAAACTGAAAAATAAATACATCCCGAGGAAACTATTTTGAAAACATGAAAAATGTTAAATTCAAAATAATTTTTATATTATATTAGAAATAGTAGCGTGGCCAGGTTCAAGGGACAGAGTGGCATATTTTCCCAAAGAGCGTTTTTTTTTAAGGAAAAAAAAGAGAACACTAAAAGTGAAACTGCGTAATGAATGGTGCGTCAATTGACCAACAGAAGAAAGGGGTAATCGGGAACTGGAGAGCAGAACCCTATAAGAAAAAGAGGTCGTCTATACAATGGAACTCTATTAGGTTTCGCCAAATAAAGAGCCATGTTTTTAAATAGGCGCCATTTTCTACATCTATAAGGCATATGTTCCTTGTGGTCTCCTTTGGCTACACCACGGGTTAGGACTGTTCTTAAAAATAACTTTATAATGCTGAGGAGAAACTGCTACAACTCAAAATTCCGCCTTGTTATCAACAGTGATGCCTCTACTATTTATAAATATCAAATATCTGTAATTTTTGGACAAATTTCAAATTCGCAAATAAAGAAGCATGAGCACATTCAGAAAAAAACAAACCAGTCTGGTATAAACTCAAATAAACAAATTTTGTAACCTGTAAATTATGTCGATATTTTCTACGATCCTGAGCCTCATCCTTTCGACAATGTTGACGTGCGACATTCGAGGAATAAAGAATTTTTGTAGAGTAGACATTGTATTATTTATTGACCGCATGTATGCATATCCCGAAGCGTATAAATCAAAGTACCAGGGTACTAAATCAAGACGAGACGTTTAAAGATTTTTTGGCAACAAAACCTAAAATATACCACGCTTCCTGTTTTATAAGCCAAATTATAATCTTTTTAATTAAAATATTTTATATATGTCTAAAATTAAGTCGATTTTTACCGTGTACTTTTTATTTCTGTGTCTGACTTCTCTGATTTATCGCATCTAATAATAGGACCATTAGAAACATAAATCATTTAAAATTATAAACAAACGGTATTTACAGAATTGGGAGATCTCCCATGTTTTGCCAAAGGAATGATTTCAAAAAAAATACTTTTAGGCTGTTAATGGAAAAAATAATATTTCATGGTAACAAAAAAATGCCGAGTATTCCAGTATTTTCATTATTAAGAACACTATCAAAATATAGTACAAATTTATGCGTAGACCAATATTATTGGAATATTAATAAAACTTAATACCCTATAGTTCTGTAATTGAATTTACCTAATCAAAATTACATTCATGATTGTATAAACTTCAGAGGATATACCTAGTCATCTGGGCCAAAAAATTCGATTTTTGGATTTTTACTTTTTCTTTTAGTATGATAGCTTAAAAATATTTTCTGTAAGTTTCATAAGAATCGGTTAAAAATTGACCAAGTTATAGCAGTTTAAAAGAAGTGCCGTTGCGTAGAGTTTTCAGAGCAGGTAGAGAGCAGCTGCTCTTCGCCTACCTTAACTCGAATTTAATGTATTTTAAAAAACTTTTTTTTTATAATATAATACAAAAAAGCTTCTTCAATTGTCCTTCTTAGAATGGACAAGGCATTCTAAGGTACTATATTCGAAACTAGGAGTTTGTTCAGTACCGTTGAACAGTTCACTTGTACCAGTTCATTCGTAGCAATTCAGTCGTAGCAGTTATTAAAGTTTATATTATTATTGGCTTTGTTGCATTGTGGTCGAAATGCACCTAAAATGGACAGAGAACAAGTTGACCTGGCCGAGCGACAACTGCTACAAAGTACAAAAAAAGCTAGAAGGCCTCATAGACAAGAATAAATTAGTATTCTAGGAAACTCAAATAGCTGATTAAGGTTCAGCATATGGCCCTGGAGTCTATGATTCATTTACAGGTAAGCATTTTTATTTTTGTATTACTGTCTTTTAACTTTATTTTTCAAACCTAAAACTTTAAACGCGTTCTTCTCGAAACTACTTTTTCTCAAACACCTCTTGGCGGTCTGCAAGATATCTCAAGAATCACTGAACCGATTTTGATGAAATTTGGTACATATTTTCTCCATACATATTGCTTGCTGATCCCCCTCTATCTCGAAAAGTACTGGTCCAAAAATTTTAAAAAGATTCTAGAATATTGTCCACGGGGTGTAAATTGAAAGAAAATTATCACGAATGCATTACATTTAATAATTCATCTGGTTTATAAAAAAAAACAAAAATTTTAAGATTATCAGTTTTCAGTAAAGATCGGAAACAAACTTTGTTGAAAACTCATTTGGGGTATATTTTGTGAAGTCACTGATCATTTTATACCTCCGTAACAAAAATTTTTATTTCAGAAGCAATCAACGTACGGAACACTAATTGCGCAAGTTCAACTTGCACTTAATCGATTATTAATTAGCAAAGTTGTAAGACTCGGTAACGTCATTTTTTCGCTTTTCTGTTTAAACCAAATTACACTTTGATGAAAAAAAAATAATCCTTTATTTAAAGACACAACACAACCTCTAGTAAACTTTCACTCTTTGGAAATTTTGATTTCAGATGATCCAGTTTCCAGTAACCGTGCACACCGCAATGCTCCCTAAAAAAGGGGTCGCTGGGGACGGGTGCAGCGTCGCCATTTTTAGTGTTCCGTACGGAACACTTATAAGATCACTTCGGTGTCTGTCTGTCTGTCTGTCACACCCGATTTTCTCCGAAACTATTTGACATAGAAAGGTGAAATTTGGTGATAATATAGGAATTGATGGCCTCATCAGAGCCATGTAGTTTTGAGAATTAAATTTTGACATAAGGGGTTAGTTTTAGGGGGTGAAGTCGGAAGTGAAAAAAAATTTTTTTTACTAGGTCATCAAGTGTGATGTCAAATGAAAGCTTGTGAAAACACGAGTAAAAATATATATATAATATTATACTTGCGCGCAATTTTTTTTGTATTATTTTTAAAAATTCGCGCGAAAAATCGCTGTCCCGGGCCTTATCTCGAAAAGTACTTATCAAAAAATTTTCGAAAAAATTCTGGAATATTCTCCACGGGATGTAGATTGAACGAAAATTATCACGAGTGCATTATCTTCAATAATTTATATGGTACATAAAAAAAAAACAAAAATTTCAAGGTCATCAGATTTCAGTAAAGATTGGAAACAAACTTTGTTGAAAACCCATTTGGGGTGTGTTTTATGAAGTCACTGATCATTTTATACCACCGTAACATAAATTTTGACTTAAGGGGTTCGTTTTGAGGGGTGATGAAATCGGAAGTGAAAAAATTTTTTTTTTTACTAGGTCATCGAGTGTGTGTCAAATGAAAGCTTGTGAAAACATGAGTAAAAAATATATATAATGTAATACTTGCGCACACTTTTCTTCGTATTACTTTTAAAAAATCGCTGTCTCCTACCTTATCTCGAAAAAGTACTGATCAAAAAATTTCGAAAAAATTCTGGAATATTCTCCACGGGGTATAGATTGAACGAAAATTATCACGAGTGCATTACCTTTAATAATTTATTTGGTATATAAAAAAAACAAAATTTCAAGGTCACCAGTTTTCAGTACTTTGTTGAAAACTCATTTGGGGTGTGTTTTGTGAAGTCACTGATCATTTTATACCACCCTAACAAAAATTTTTATTTTAAAAACAATCTACGTACGGAACACTAATTGTGCAAGTTCAACTTGCACTTGACCGGTTTTTTTAATTTAAAATTTCACAAATTGTATTTTAAACTATGTATTACTATATAAAATAAAAAATTGATTTATATAATTAATAGTTTTGCTAAAAAAAAGATATTTTTCGGCTCCATGACTAGGTATATCCCCTTTATATATTATAAATATATATAATATGTCTTGGCATGAACGTATTGTATATATTACATGCATAGCAAAAACAACTTCTCAAAGGCTGGGCATATTATTTCAAACTAAAACTTTACACTCCACAACAACTGGTAATTCTGTAATTCGACCAACGATGAAATACTGCTCCCATGTTTGAGGCTCTGCTCCCAAACATACATTTCACTTGTGGGATTCTATTCAGAAGAAAACTGTTCGCTTGATTAAAGACCCACAACTCACCAAAAACCTTTAGTCTTTGGAACATCGAAGAACGATTGACGACTTGAGTCTACTCTACAATTATTTTCATGGGAAGTGTTCGATGGATGTAGCCCGCCTAATTCCTCCCAGAGCGGTGCAGGATATGAATCCACGTCGTTCTAATACTTCACATCCTTATGAGGTTCAACTTGTTACTCCTCTCTTATATGAAGAATCTCACTCCTTGGAATTATCTTCCCAGAACTGTATTTCCCACCGAGTACACCTGGATCGCTTTTTCAGCACATGCGTCGCTTCTAGCGTTTTAGGAATCTTCCTGCCGCATATGATATGAATTTAGTTCTTTATTAGAGAACTTACAATAATTAATGTTTTAGTGTTATAATATTAGGGTCCATTACATTAACACCTTTTTCCCAAAGTTGAGTAATATCTAAATATTTTCTCAGATACTTTCTCAATTTGTCAAACCAAGTATATATGAAGGGTGTAGCAAAAGATAACGAAACAAAAACAAATTACTCGAAGCATAAAATTGAACGCGTGATATCCAAACATATGACAAGGGTCTTTTTTGCGAATTTATTGTGTCAACTAGAGTGGGACAGCAGGTAAGATCCTAAATATTTTATTCGTAGGGTGTTATAATTTAAGGGGATTGACAAATAAACTCTCACTTTATTTACTTATGTTAGAAGTTTTTTATAAATCAATCTACTTAAAGTATATAGGGATGCAGATTTCAAACGTAACTTACAAATACACAAGCAGAAAGTATGCGACTTATGGAATTTTTCATTATTACTGAATTTAGAAAAAAAAAAAATTTATAGGTGGATTCTGCTTCACTTGAAATCCAAAAAATGATTTTGCAGTGTCGGTTGTCATTTTGTCGTTCGGCGGGACATTTTAATTATCTAAAGTTTAAAGTCCAAAAGTCACTCTGTTAAAAAATCTTTGGAATTACATTTGATGGTAGTGCACAAAATTTTCGTTCGACTGGACAAAAATCCTATTTTGTCAGATTTTGACTAATAAGAATATGATCACAAGAAGATTTTTATTTCGTGCAACGATAGATTAGATTGAGAAAAGAAGTTTAAAATTTATTTTGTTGATGTTGAAGTTTAAAATTTATTTTGTTGATGTTGGGGAACCGTCCGAGAGTGCCTAAAAATAATAGTACAGACCTTAATTCTTAGGTCATTGGCAAGGTCTCGAAAATGTCTTTCTAAACTAAAATTAAAATTTGAAATTGTATTCCAAATAAAAGAGATACATGGCATAAACTGTTGACGTGTAAATCGCTATTTGCCTTGGAATGCTTCCCCCGGAGCGAAATGATATCATTGCATTAGCTCCTAATCTGACAAAACTTATTTTCCTCCCTTCTCCTTCCTGTCTTTTCCCACCCTTTGCCTTTGGGCTCCACCTCCCTTATTTTCCCTTCGTCCTTCATGTAGTTCAGAGCCTAAGTCACAGAACTGATTTCCAGCGGTCTGTATAATTTAAAAATTTCAAATTATTAAACAGTCTTTCATGATATAGTATTTTTATTGATAAAAATCACTCAGTCTTTAACATCAATGAATTTTGTTGTCATTGAGACACAATAAAATTGACGAGCTCCTCCCTTGGAACAGAAGTGAATTATCTTATTCAACAGACAGGGTAGGGGCAGGCCGGGTACCGAGCCCGCTCCGCAACAAGGCTCTCAAATCCGGGGACTTTTAGGAAGAAAGGAATCTGCCTCTGTACAGGCATTAAGGAGGCAGAGGGGGAGGAAAGACAAAGGGAGGAGAAGTGGCTCCTACCCATTAAAGATTAAAGCAATGACATTATGTCATGCCGGGATGCAGCGCGGTGATTGCTAAGGAAAATTGCAGTTTCTTGTCCGTCCGACGTATTTTTAAAAATTAGTTGAACATTAATTGAAACAATTGATGACCTTCATGACTTTAACCCCCTTACTCTAAAGCAACACAGCTCAAAATTATAGATTCCTTTTCTACTTTAAGCATGTGTTCCGAATTTAAGATCGACTTATAACTTCATACTAGAGTTATTCCGTCAAAAGACCGACACACATACAGAACGACAGAATTGAGAAACTATGTTTCTCGTGATCTATTGACTTTGAAACATGAAGAAATATAAAAATGTGGGAGATAATTGTTTCACGAATCGACCAAAGACTATAGATCTATTAGGAAAGCATGTCCAATGATAATAATTATTTAGGGGACCAAAGCGACAAGCCAATACTTCCTATTAGATCTATCACAGGCTATTATTATGCATACATATGAATTATGAATGTTCTATTAGATTAACAATCTGTCCTGTTTGCAACATAATGAGCATTGATAAACTTCAGTGCAACATTAGACTAAATATTTATTGTGTTCTTAATAAGGATATAAATACAGTCTGTCGAGTAAGATGCGATTCTGGCGATTCAACAAAAAATCGGTAGAGGGAACCTTTGTCTACGACGCATTTTAGTAAAAATATCAGTCGATTCCGAACTTTCGTCGAAATCACGTAGAAACCAAAATGAGTCACATGTTTGCGCGACGGTTCGAGGCAATCTTTCTTTATTTCCATCCAAAGGGACCTAAAATGACACATTCCGCAACCGCTAAATATATTAAAAAGTCAGTATCGTTTGTAAAGAAGTGGGTAAACCGTTTTAACGAGACAAAAAATGTCGACGACTTGACAAAAAACGTGGCTCGGTAGGCAAAGTCACTTCGAAAGTCGAAAAAACGAATCGTGTCTTTGTTTTAACGAAACCCGAAATTGACGCTGCATCAAGGAGGCGGCAAAATTAAGAAAATCGGGTTTGAATGTGTCCCATGAGACCGTTCGACAACGTCTTCCTGCTCATGATGTCAAAGTCCGAAGCACGTTGAAGAAACCTTTGCTGGGAGAAAATCACGTCGAGAAGCTGCTCGCTTGGGCCCACGAGAAGATATTAGAGAGGTCCTCACATTCTATTGGAAACGTTTGATCCTTTGTAAAGAGAAAGCTCAGAGGAAGGACTCTGAGGACTTTGACTCAGTTGTCTAGCGAGATTCGATTTGCAGAGTATGCAGAAAATCTCGTTGAGAGCATGCGTCGAAGATGTCAGGCGATTATTGATGCAGGAGGCGATTGAAGAACTTACTGTAATTGCGACGTTGTTAGCACATCAAAGAACGCACTGATGGCCAAAATGTTCTCGAAAGACATTTTCTCAAGCATACAAGCGGTCATGTTCTTACTTGAAAGCCTGTACACTGATTATTAAAAATGGTATATTCGCAATATTATTTAATGCTGAAATTAAAGTAATATTTTAAAAGTCTAATTTTAATTAAGCTCCAAATTAAATTATTGTACAAAAACTCCTATCATTAATAAAATATTTACCTCAAGAGTTGTACTCCGAATAGTAAGTTCTAACAATATATCCTTTTTACTCTACTCTAACATGCAGTATAATTTCCCATTTCCATCAGTCAATAAAAGATAACTCTCGAACAAAGTAAGATATCAATTTCAAATTTGGCATAGATATAGTCTCTCAAATAAGAACGTGACAGCCTGTATTCTTAAAAAAATATGTTTCGAGAAGATTTTTGGACATCAATGTATTCTTTGGTGTGCTAACAATGACGCAATTACCCTAGTAAGTTGTCCAATCGCCTACTGCATCAGTAATCGTATCTTCGAGAGCTGTAGACGAGATTTCCTGCATACAAGGGACCAAACGTTTTCAATTGTGAGGGTCACTCTAGTACCTTATCATGGGGCCAAACGAGCCGCATCGCAACGTAATCCAACACTCTTGTTGGATTCTATTCATGTTGGAAAACCCAAACAGTTGACTGTTGCTTAGTTTCCGCCTGGTACAAATATCTCCAAGTTTTGTCTCCTGTTATGATGTTGTATACGGATTCTGCATGTCCTCGGTAGAATTTTTCGAACATTTCCTTACACCAACTGACACGAGCCTGTTTTTGAGTTTAGGTCAAATTATGCGGAATCCATCGGGAACAGATCTTTTTCGCAGCAAAATGTTCATACAGAATCGAATGTACTGCTGTCTTCGGTATGCTTAAGGATGTTTCTACCTCACGGTAAGTCACATGCCGATCCTCTTGAATCATGTTGCGCCCAGCATCGATTTTTTTTTGGAACAACAACCGATTTTGATCGACCTTCACGAAATTCATCGCTGAAGGAAGCACGACCATAACGACACTTTGCAAACCAATTGTAAAAAGTCGTTTCTGATGGTGATTCATTACCAAAAGTTGAACGAAGCGATTCGAGGCGTTGTTGTTGAGTTAGGCCTTAACTAAAATCGTAAATAATCATTCAACGAAAACCTTCATGTGAAATTTCCATTTGTTCACCAAACTTGTTTTTTTAAATGCCCATTGTAAACAAGCAACTAGACCAATTTCTAAGCTGCCACTGTTTTAACAATGAAAACTGTCAGATTTGACAACAATGGTAATGTCACATCTCAACAGCGCCATCTATTGGTCGTTTGTAGAAACTTAAAAGGCTGCCCTCGTATTCAATAAAGTTGCACTTTTATAGTCACTGGAACACCCGTGGAGTTGGATAGAAACTATACAATTAATGAAAATTTTTATAAATTTATTTACTGTTTAAATATAATTCAGCCCAAATAATATAATGACCAATAGATAAAAAATTACGAGAATTAGTTTAAGTGTTCATTAAACAAGGAGAGCTTATGGTTGAGTTCAAACATATGGTACGCTGCGGTGCAATGATTAATTTAGTGAGAGTAGTTGAGTAAAGAGTATGATCATCCTTACTTTCACTGTAGTTGTACAAGAATATCCTACTTTTTTTCAACATTACTTTTTCTATTAATTTTGATATATCCTGTAAAATAATACTTAATTCTTTTCCGTATTTATGTGTCTGTTAAAGGGATATTGGAGGCAGTTTGATAGGCAAAGGTCTTGCTGTTTAACTACCTCATAAAAGCTAGTGACCGATTAACAATATAAATATCTTCATTTTATAACCAATTGTTTTAAATCCGTAATTTATGAACAACTTTTGACGTCTAAACCGTGTGTAGTGTACAGGCATATTTATATTCGGCTTTGCATTTACGATTTCTGACTCACATAAATGTGTGTCAGTCATCAGTTCCTCCTCATGCTTAAAATTATAATAATATGTCAAAATCAATTTTAAATGATCCAGTAGGCGGTTTTATTTATTTAATTGGAATCCCAATTGATAAAACACACATGAAACGTTATGTTATTAATTCATGCTAATTTAAATTTATGACATTTTTACTATTAGAACAATGTTAAAGAAAATCGGTAAATAATTAACCCACTTGTCGCTTGCAAACACAGAGTCCTAAGTTAAATACGGAATTGGACCTCCCACTCTAAAGAATGACTTACTTCAAGTATAAAAATTCCATATTCAAAAGAGAGATAATTATGGTGACATGTTAATCATAAACAAAAACCGGCCAAGTGCAAGTCTGACTTGCACAATTAGTGTTCCGTAGGGTAACTGCTTTTAAAATAAAATAAAATTCTTACCTAGGCTAAGTTAATTAGGTCCCTAACATATGTATATATATATATATATATATATATATATATATATATATATATACGAGGCTGGTTTGAAAAGTCCGTGCAAAGTCCGAAAGATGGCACCACCGGCGCGTATCGAGGTCATGTTTAGTTAGTAGCATCTCTTGAATGAACTCACACCAAGTTTCAGCCATATTGGTCTATTTCTTTGTGTTTGGCATTCGTGTGAATCAAGGAAGTCGAGTGATTTTTCAAGAAATGGTCGAAAAAGAATTTCGTGTGGGTGATTAAACATTACTTTATGAAAGGCAAAACGCCTCAGGAGACTAAAGAGAAGCTTGATAAACATTATGGTGACTCTGCACCTTCGATTAGAACAGTTTATAAGTGGTTTCATAATTTTCGGACTGGCCATATGGGCACAAGTGACGCTGAACGTTCTGGACGGCCTGTGGAGGTTACGACTCCAGAAATCATTGATCAAATCCATGATATGGTGATGCATGACAGAAGAGTTAAGGTACGTGAGATTGCTAGTGCTGTGGGCATCTCGACTGAACGGTACATAATATTTTGCATAAACATTTGGACATGAGAAAGCTATCCGCAAGATGGGTGCCGCGATTGCTCACGCTTGACCAAAAACGGAATCGTGTGAAGTGTTGCAAGGATGGTTTGCAGCTGTTCCAGAAGAATCCGGAGGACTTTAAGCATCGTTTCGTCACTGTGGATGAAACATGGATTCATTACTATACTCCTGAGACCAAACAACAATCTAAACAATGGGTTACCAAGGGGGAATCTGCACCAAAAAAGGCGAAGACCGTTCCTTCGGCCGGAAAGGTTATGGCGACTGTATTTTGGGATTCGCAAGGGATAATCCTCATCGACTATCTGGAAAAGGGTTAAAACTATTACAGGTGAATATTATTCATCGTTATTGGACCGTTTGAAACCGAGCTGCAAGAAAAACGCCCGCGATTGGCCCACAAGAAAGTCCTTTTCCATCACGACAACGCACCAGCATACACCTGAGCAGTTGTGGTCGCAAAATTAATGGAAATAGGATTCCAACTCGTTTCACATCCCCCCTATTCTCCAGACTTGGCTCCCTCGGACTACTATTTGTTCCCCAATTTGAAGAAATGGCTGGCGGGACAAAGATTTTATTCAAACGAGGAGGTGATTGCAGACACTAATGGATATTTTGCAGACTTGGACGAATCCTATTATTCGGAAGGGATCAACAAACTAGAACATCGTTGGACGAAGTGTATAAGCCTAAAAGGAGACTATGTCGAAAAATAAAAAAAGGTTTACCCCAAACACATAAGTAGTTTTTATTTTTGCACGGACTTTTCAAACCAGCCTCGTATATATATATATATATATATATATATATATATATATATATATATATATATATATATATATATATATATATATATATTATGATCTGATATGTATTTTCACGTTTTTTCTTAGTCAATAATGTATAAGAGTTATAGCATCTTAGGTAACTAATAGCCAACAAATCAATCTAGCTCAGTCTAGAATCTAATAATAAAAGTGTAAAACAAATATTTGCTACCTAAATATTTGTTTAATTATAAACAAATAAAATATTTTTTTTTTGTTTCTGTACAACGACGCGCGACACGGTAGTAGTAACGTACTGAGAACTAAGAACCTCCACCATATTATCAAGATACATAGTTTTCTTCTGTACAAGATAAATTATCAAACGTAATGCACCCGTGATAATTTTCGGTCAATCTACACTTTATGAAGACTATTCCAGAATTTTCTCGAAATTTTTTGGTCAGTACTTTTCGAGATAGTGTGGGGGGACAGCGATTCTTGGCCATTTTAAAAAAAATAATACAAAGAAAAGTGTGCGCAAGTATTACATCATATACATTTTTGAACTTGTTTTCATTTGATAACTCACTCGGCGACCTAGTAATTTTTTTTTTTTGCTTCCGATTTCACCCCCTCTCTTACGTCAAAATTTAACTTTCAAAGCTACACCACTCTAATTGGACCATCAATTCCTATACTTGTGCCAAATTTAAGCTTTATACGTCAAATAGTCTCGTAGAAAATCGGGTGTGATAGACAGACAGGCAGACACCAAAGTAATCCGATAAGTGTTTCGTACGGAATACTAAAAATGAATAAAGACAATGCCTTAAAGATATTTACAACTGAAACCAGATATTAACTTTTACAAGTTATTTCTGCTACAAATATCATAGTTATAACACGATTTACACCTAATTTCCCCTTCCACGCCCAGTAGATCGAGTGCTTCTTATACGCATAAGTTTGGCTGTAAATAAATGCACTTTAAATTTCTCTGTTAGCTTAAATAAGAACCAACCAACCAAAATTTCCATAATACTGTTGAAACTATACAATATTTGCCCATCCTCCCATATTTTGGCTCCATCTCCTTAAGAAGAACACCTGACAAACTTCCTTTTCCATTCTTCGTACTATATTTGTATGTACCAAATTTGAAATCGCCGATAATTTAATGTTTTTATATATAGGATGTTATAAAACTAGTTTAACATATTGAGATGGGTAACTCTTCGACGTCTAAAGATAATGGATCACTTATAAATTATCGAACTAGGACAGTCATGTTTAGATCCATGTTCAAATTCGTCAGCTAGCGCAGCTAAAGAGGCAATCGCAACACAACTGTATTAAACTTGATAATGCCGAATGAGATTCTGGCGCAACGTCAACGTCAAAACAACACTAATCAACAAATGCACACCCGGATACATCAGCAAGCACTTTTTTGTATCCGTAAATATATCACAATATCTCCATATTTCAGCAGTATACTTACTCTCGTATTACGACTCATCAGTCGGACTAGGATCGACAAACAAGACAACAAAATTCTCTAGAACCTATGCCGGTACTTACGGTCAGTAATGGTAAAATACAACTAACTGTACCAAAGAAACGCATACCTCGTATTAGGTACTCTATCGGAGGCCGATTCGCTGCAGCCATGCAAGCCGACAGAGTGGTTAGTACCGGCATAAGTACTAGACGATTATGTTCTCTTGTTTGTCCATCCTAGCCCGACTGATGAGTCGTGATACGGCGAAACGCGTCTCGGGATCGAGTGACGAATAAAAGAAAATGGGTAGACTGCTGAAATATTGACCCTTATCCATTTTCAGTGGTTTTACATTGAGCCATATATATATATATATATATATATATATATATATATATATATATATATATATATATATATATATATATATATATATATATATGTGTGTATGTATATGTATATGTGTGTGTATTTCCATTACAGACAGTAACCATGTGTTTTCAGTTAGTAAGAATTAGGCATGATTAGCGATGATTGACTCCTGATGAAGTTAACATGGTTAGCGAAACGCGCGTCGAGTGCAAAAATAAAGTGTTTGGTGTAGTGGTGACATATACTGAGTAGTATCATTGTGCCAAAGATTCCACATTCCCAACTTAATGTTATCCTACTACACTGATTTTCATACTAACATACTTTAATATAAACACGTCGTTATTCTGACTTGCTTTTCATAATAACTAAGGGAAAACGAAAGGTTAATTATTCCGAACGGTAGTAAATTTGTTAAATTCAATATTAATTTAAAAAGGTTGTTCCCTAATGGTTTAGAGAAAAACTATTCATCATTGGTTTAATATGATCGATTGTCTGGTTAATGATTTGACCATAAAAACGACCAGGTAATAAATTATTAATAATAAATTCATAGAGAAGAGACCTGAGTATAAGAATTTCCAATTTCCGTTTAAAAATGCAGTACATGACCTTAATAGCGTTCCAGTAATGTATTTACTTTTAAAAATTTTTATTGGCGCTTCAAGACGATGAAAATTAAAGATATATTACCTAGTAAATATACTTAATATTCTCTGACCCAAGTATTCTGTATTGGTTCTTACTTATTAAACAGAAATTACTTATATGTAATCGTCTGGCTCAGTTAGACGACTATTCTTTTACCTTTCATAGCTGTTGTGTTGTCATTTGGTTCCAAAAACGTTCTGTATAAATCCATATATCATTCATGTAATCGCTTCTGTCCAAATTAATCATCCAGTGAAAATTCCAATGGATGTGTTAAGGACAAGCAGAAAACTACTAAATTGCAACCATGTCTAATGCCAACATTATCTTAGTCTGCTTCCGTGCAACACCGCTACCGTCAATACGTAACAGTGTTGTCACTTATATCTATTAATTTTAATAGCTAGATATATTAAGCTTTAATCATATTTAAAAAGATATTTTTAAATGGTGGAAATTTGACAGTCAACCAATTTCTAAGACAAGTTAAATATGTGATCGCGTTTTTAATGTTGTGAACATGCAGAGCCTGATTGGTTGCTACTATTGGTATTTATCAAATGTGGAATACATACATGAAAACAGTATATATATATAATATATATATATATATATATATATATATATATATATATATATATGTATATAGCTGCCGCTCTAAGCTTCGAGCAGCAGCAGCAACAAGATCACAGTATCGAATAGCAGCAGCAGCAAGAGCACTTGAAAATGCCAAATGAGATTTTGGCGAAACGTCCTACAATTCATTGTTAAATGAATATATTGAAACCCGGATTTGTTTTTTAATGTATTACATTTCCACCAACCGTGAAAACTCTAGTGTAACATATATATATGTTATATATATATATATATATATATATATATATATATATATTATATATCAAATGTGGAATACATACATGAAAACAGTATATATATATATATATATATATATATATATATATATATATATATATATATATGTATATAGCTGCCGCTCTAAGCTTCGAGCAGCAGCAGCAACAAGATCACAGTATCGAATAGCAGCAGCAGCAAGAGCACTTGAAAATGCCAAATGAGATTTTGGCGAAACGTCCTGCAAATTCATTGTTAAATGAACATATTGAAACCCGGATTTTTAATGTATTACATTCCACCAACCGTGAAAACCTCTAGTGTAACATATATATATATATATATATATATATATATATATATATATATATATATATATATATATATATATAATTCTTGGGCTTTGGGGTTCGTTTTATGAATATTTGGTATGTTTCGCCATTTGGTTTAGGGCATTTTCATTTTTTTCTTTATTTCTACAAAATATACAAAATATAAAATTACATTTAGGTATACTAGTACAATACAAATTATTTAACACACACAACCATAAACTTTTTACATAAATTCTTAGTTCTATCTTTAAAAATTAAAATCACATGGGCCCTACCTTGAATCTCACATACTTTATTTATTACTGACGAGTCATAGTGGCATTCTTATCAATGTAGATTTTATTTTGTATTATTGATACGTGATTTTTTTTTTTTTTTTTTGAATATTAAACAGGTAGTCTTTTTGTTAATATATTAAGGATGAGTATACACTTTAAAATATTACCTTATTAAATTTGTATAAATATGGCTAGTTCCTTTTATATCACTTTTATCATTGACTGTAAATTTCTCATTTTTTTAAATTTCGATCAGTTCTTTTATTGCAAGTTTTCCAATATTAATGTCCCTGTTTAAAATCTTTGTTTCATTAAAATTTTTTCACAAAAAAAAAAAAATATATCACGGATCAATAATACAAAATAAAATCTACATTGATAAGAATGCCACTATGACTCGTCAGTAATAAATAAAATATGTGAGATTCAAGGTAGGGCCCATGTGATTTTAATTTTTAAAGATAGAACTAAGACTTTATGTAAATAGTTTATGGTTGTGTGTGTTAAATAATTTGTATTGTACTAGTGTACCTAAATGTAATTTTATATTTTATATTTTGTATATTTTGTAGAAATAAAGAAAAAAAAAATGAAAATGCCCTAAACCAAAGGGCGAAACGTCAATTTAAGTTTTTTTTTTAAATACCAAATATTCATAAAACAAATCCAAAGCCCAAGAATTGAAAATAAATATATATATATATATAATATATATATATATATATATATATATATATATATATATATATATATATATATATATATATATATATATATATATATATATATATATATATATATATATATATATATAGTAAATGCTCGGTTATGTGAACACCCTTTGTATGAACTATCCACTATAGTGAACAGTGGAAATTTAATATTAGAGGTTCTATAGAGTGAACAGAAGCAATCTCGATTAAATGAACAATATTCTTGTTATTTGAATGTATTTAGGTTAGATTAGTATTGCCGAGCGATTATCGTGCTACCTTTGGTGTCCGGTCTGTTCATTTGATATTAAATATTTAGTGACTTTAGTGCTTCCAAAAGAAAGACGTTAAAGTCTGGAGAAAGCCCTAGAATGGGGAAAAAGTTGTATGAATGGTTTTGTAAACAAAGGTTAAGGAATCTTCCAGTGACTAGTGAACTTATAAAGCTTAAAGCAAAATCCTTAAATGAAATTCTAAAGGAAACACCAATATTTTCTGCAAGCGATGGTTGGTTGCAAAATTTTAAACGCAGATTTGGCATTAGATTTTTGAAGATATTTTGTGAAAAATTATCTACAAACTCTGAGCTAGTAGATCCGTTTAAACAAGATCTTTGTTCAGTCATATGTGAACTGAATTGGACAAATGATCAAATTTATAACGCAGATGAAACTGGCTTGTTTTGGAGACTGCTACCTGAAAAAACATTGGTAATGAACGATGAAAAAACCGCTGCAGGAAGGAAAGCTGAAAAAGCACGACTTACTTTTTTCGCTTGCACAAATGCGTCTGGAGAACATAAAGTTAGACCTCTCATATTAGGCAAAGCAAAAAACCCTAGGTGCTTTATGAACTTTACTCTCCCTCTGGATTACGATTATTCAAAAAATGCTTGGATGACTGTGGACATTTTTAAGAATTGGTTTTATAGATGCTTTGTTCCTCAGGTAAGTCAGCGAATATGCAATATGAAAATTTTCGAATTAACTAAATTCACGTATATACATTTTCAGGTGAAAACATTTTTAAAACAAAAAAGTTTACCCGAAACTGCCATTCTGTTATTGGATAATGCCCTAAGCTATCCGCCTGCAAAAGATCTACAAACTGATGATGAAAAAATCTTTGTTATTTACATGCCACCAAATGTAATACCCTTGATTCAGCCAATGGATCAAAATGTACTTCGAATCACAAAACTTTACTACAGGTCAAGCTTGTTTTATCTTCAGAATCTGAAGATCTCTCAAAACTTTTAAAGCGTTTAACAATAAAAGATGCTGTAATAAACCTATCATTAGCATGGAATAAGCTTGAGGTTGACACAATAAAAAAATGTTGGAAAAATATTTTGGATTTCACTGAAAAGAGTAATGATGACTCTGGTCCGGAAGAAAACATTCCACTCAGCATTTTGAAGGAAAAATGGTGAAATCGCTCAAAGCAGTTCAGAATTTGTTGATAGAAGTAAACAGCGAAGTAATTTTGTTAATTTCATAAATCTGTTTAATATTTATGTATTTAATAAAAAAAATATTTTTCAGGTTGAATATTCAAGAGAGGATATTATGAAGTGGAATGAAGATGATTTAGATGAGCAAAATGATGAAGACGAAGATAATTTAATCAATGACAACTCTGACTATGAAAATGAAAAGAATGAAAAGTTGGAAATGAATTCGTCGGAAGCTTTGGACGCATTTAATAATAATTGGTATTGCGAAAATGCAGGAATAAGGCTTTGCAGGAAAGTTTGGCTGCAAAAAAAATTCAAAAACAAGTCACACAATATTTCCCTAAAATGTAACTGTTTTTTAAATAAAAATGTGTTTTTAGTGTTCCGTACGGAACACTTATAAGATCACTTCGGTGTCTGTCTGTCTGTCTGTCTGTCTGTCACACCCGATTTTCTCCGAAACTATTTCACATAGAAAGGTGAAATTTGGTAATAATATAGGAATTTATGGCCTCATCAGAGCCATGTAGTTTTGAGAATTAAATTTTGACTTAAGGGGTTAGTTTTGGGGGGTGAAGTCGGAAGTGAAAAAAAAATTTTTTTTACTAGGTCATCGAGTGTGGTGTCAAATGAAAGCTTGTGAAAACACGAGTAAAAAATATATATATAATATTATACTTGCGCGCACTTTTCTTTGTATTATTTTTAAAAATTCGCTAAAAATCGCTGTCCCGGGCCTTATCTCGATCGAAAAACTTATCAAAAAATTTCGAAAAAATTCTGGAATATTCTCCACGGGGTGTAGATTGAACGAAAATTATCACGAGTGCATTACCTTTAATAATTTATATGGTATATAAAAAAAACAAAAATTTCAAGGTCATCAGATTTCAGTAAAGATTGGAAACAAACTTTGTTGAAAACTCATTTGGGGTGTCACCGATCATTTTATACCTCTATAACAAAATTTTTTTATTTTAAAAGCAATCAACGTACGGAACACTAATTGCGCAAGTTCAACTTGCACTTGATCGGTTTTTATCCTTGTTGATTATATGAAAATTTGATTTTATGAAAACTCCTGGTATTTATTGGTTCACATAATCGAGCATCCACTGTATATTTATATATATATATATATATATATATATATATATATATATATATATATATATATATATATATATATATATATTATATATATATATGTATATATATATATATATATATATATATATATATATATATATATATATATATATATATATATATGTTTTTTACTTGTACATTCTGCTTATTATTTGAATTGTATCATGTTCTTCTTTTATATGTAACTTATTAGTATAAACGTTATTCATGTAAGTGGGCCTTGGCCTGTTGGAATTAAATGTATAAATAAATAAACAAGAGAATCATAATTAGCAATTATTAAAACCCTAAAATTATTAAAATTAGTGAACCAAACGTGTTTCACTAATTTTGAAATGTAACAAAAATGTTTTTTTTTTTTTATTTTTAGTGATTTTTAATTTCTACAAAATGTCACTGCTGTCAGCAATAAGACATGCGTATTGAGTAAGTATTTTTTAAAACCGACTTGAGGTCGTTTATTATGTTGAAAGTAAACCAACAGATATAAATGCTTTATGAAACAACAAAACTCAAAAAAAAACTCTGTTGTAAGCATCATTGATTCTTATTTTTTTAGTATGTTCCTAGTATAAATAGAGTTTAAAGTCATGTGTTAACACTTCGTTTCCTACGATAGATATAGATCGGATTCTCATTCAACAGAGAACTACCTGTAAATATTCAGTAAGTGATCTTTTAAGCTAACAATTCAGATTTAAAAAATTAAAAATATGGTAATGATTTTTACTATCTTTCTTATTGATATTACAATACGTTTTCCAGAGGGTGCTCTAAATTATAAGAGTTATTTTCTGTATTTTCTAGGTCCTGAAGATGATGTACGATTCGGCATCCAAAAGCTCGATATTAGAATAAAACCACAGTTACTAAGAACCTTTTTGTTCACTCTGTAATGCTAAGGGCTATCCCTAAGTTAAACCTCGCTTTGGTTAATACCAATAAGCCCTTTTACTGATATTTCTTCTTCTATATATACATATATATATATATATATATATATATATATATATATATATATATATATATATATATATATATATATATATATATATATATATATATATATATATATATATATATATATTATTTCTATGAGATAGGGAGAATCTGAGAATTCTAAAAAGGCAACTAAGTCAGTTATTCTGAGACACTTTGATAAACTTCCTAAAAAAATGATCGGTCAACGCTTTTTAAGATTGGATTAACATGTGAAAAATAATTTCCGGTAGCTGAATCCACCTTGCTGGCAGTCAAGACAGTGATTGTGATTAAATCGTATATTATTTATAGATAAATCTGCTTGTCGAACTAAACTCGTACCAAAAACAACTAACTTTCGCAAGTTACGAATTATTCTTATTTTATTTAGAAGCTAAAGCAGTTAAAAAAGTTATCTTACTAAGTCTAAGAGATGTGAGAGTTTTTGGGGATAATTTACTACCACTTCAGAGCTTATTACCTTGTGATTTATATAATAAGAATTAGGACAATGAAAAATATACGTTTACAGCGTACAATAAAGGAAGAAAATATTGGGTTATTGTTTGTGGTATGAAGGTGTCTAATTTTGATTGATTTATTACGCACTGATTTTTACATGTAGTGATCGCGGAGGACAGATACTACGTGCGCGTGCAGAACAAATCAACAAAGAATCAACCGAGAACGATTATTTTTCATGCTCAGTGAGTTAGAAGGTAATATGGCATTTCGATAGATAATTTCGCACTAGAAGTAAAAATCAGTCTGTAATAAAACATTCAAAAATAGATTTTTTTAACCATTTATCGTTTAATTAGTTTAGAAGGCGAAATTAGGACTATTTCGACGATTACATAAGCAGGTGCACAATATTTAATCTTGGTAATCTTGTGGTACTTTAGTAGAGACTCTCGCATAAACTAACATAATAATATTTCAAAGAGTTTATTAGTAGCATGACCGTGAATCTCCGCCATGAATACTGATACGTTTATGCCTTGTGTTAGCATGCCTTTCCATGCAGCTAGCAGATTGAGGGCCTCATTTCTCTTATTTATGGTACCATTTTTCTCAATCTCGACAGCTTCTCGGATGCTTCTTCTTTTATAGTGTTGTACGGTAGCAATTTGTTTGCAGCTTTTTGATTTTGTAACCTAGCGCTAGCTGGTATACTTTGTTACAGACGCTAAGTTGATATTTTTCGAGTCTTGTAGACATCCTTCTTTTGATTTGTCCTACGCAGGCTGCATTACAATTAACATAGAATGCTGTATACGTCCCGGTTTTCTTGCGTTATTTTGTCCCATGCAGTCTCATGTTTCTTTGAGATGGGGAAGGATAACCAGAAATAAACATTTTAAGCTAAAGTATTTAAAAGCAAAATAGGAATGTATTTCAAACCGGTTTTTTTTCAGCTGAGATTATCTAATTGCCATGTCTTGTCAGAAACTATTAATTACATTAATTAAATAAGGTAACAGAAAGAAACTATCTAACAGGCAAAGTGAAGGCAAAAAAGAGAGTTAGAAGGCGATACAATCTCGCCAAAGCCGTTCACCATGATTTTGGAGGATGTTTTCAAGAAACTCGAATGGGAAGAAAATGGAACTAACATTCATGACAAGCACCTGCACGATTTCAGATTTGCTGACCATATCGTCCTGTTCGGAAAAAATTGGGAAGAACTAACACAGATGCTAAAAACTACATGAAGCAGAGGCTAAAATAGGACTACAGATGAATAATGATAAGACGCAATGCATGACAAATATGCCCCTAAAGGATAAAACAATTATAGTAGATGGTCAAATAATAAAAAGGACTCACTCATCATTTACCTCGGACAGTCTGTCACAATGGGCAAACAAAACCAAGACATTGAAATCGACAGTCGAATCAGATTATGATGGGATGCCTATAGTAATCTTAAATGTGAAAATCCCCATGACACTAAAAACAAAAATCTATAACGAGTGTATATCCCCAGTTGTTAAGTACTGTTCTAAAACATGGGTCCTGACTAAAAAGGATATTAATAAACTGAGGGTAACCAGAGAGCTCAAAGTCAGGCATGTCGCTTAGAGATCGAAAAAAACGAATGGATTAGGAAAACCCAGGTAACAGATATCGTAAAAAGAAGACTCCTTAAAGTAGCAATGGTCCGGACATGTCGCTATACACACGGAAAAGTGGAGCGAAAATATCACCAAGTGGAGAGAAAGAAGCAAAGGTAGACACCAACAGAAATGGTACGTACGATGACCTAAATAGACTTGCTGGCCTGAACTGGTACCATATCGCCCAGAACAGTGAGAAATGCTTAAACATGAGAGAGGCCTACATCGAGTGGAAGAAAGCAGAAGAAAGAAAATGTAGCTGACATTTCACTTACTTTATAGCATAACTATTCTAATGACAAACACAATATTTCAATGATTTCTATGATAATCTAATCTCCTTGGCATTAATTCAATCTGTTGACACTTAATAGTAAAAAGTTTTTAGTCTTGGTTGTTGAATTGCAATTATTTTAATTATTTAAAATTGACTTTTAGAACTGTTAACGTGGTTGTAAAGTACTCATTCTAAAATATAACGAAAACGACTACATAAACTAAAGGATAATTCTTGTGTTTGTGGTTTAATATCATTAAAGGATATGGCAGATATATCAAATTACCCATAGTCATAGCTTTATGATGAGCCGTGGAAGTATACAGCTTTATATCGTTTTAACGATGATATTCGCTATAAAACTATAGGTAAATTATTAATTATTTCTCCAGGGCCTTTATCGAAGTCTATAAATGAAGCCGTATGATACCAAAAAAAAAAACATACTTACTATCTGAGCTATTATTTACAATTTTATGTTTCTCAGCATATAACACAATGGGCTGAAAAGTCCGGGCCTAACACATAGATGGCGCTAGTTTTATTGCAGTCACCTTTTTTTCAGTTAATACTAACCTTCAAAAGACAGCTGTTAAAATTTCATGATATTCTATTCATTAGTTTGTGAGTTATTGTGCTAAGAGTGACGCTACTTTTGTTATTTTCAAAACAATGGATCAAAAACAATTTCGTGTTTTAATTTTACACTGCTTCTTGATGGGAAAAAATACCGTTCAGCGAAGCAATGGCTTGAAAAGTGTTATTTGGACTCCGCTCCATCAGAAACAACAATAAAACGTTGGTTTGCTGACTTCAAACGTGGTCGTAGAGACATCGATGATGCAAAACGCAGTGGACGTCCAAATCAGGCGGTAACACACCAGAAAACATCAAAAAAATCCATAAAATCGTTTCGAATGATCGAAAAGTGAAGTTGCGTGAGTTAGCTGACATCGTAAAGATATCAAAAGAACGTGTTGGCTTTATATTGCATGAGCATTTGACTATGAGAAAGCTCTGTTCAAAGTGGGTGCCGCGTTTGCTCACTGTTTATCAAAAACAAGAACGTGTTGATGATTCTGAGCAGTGTTTGGCCATTGTTAGAGCGGCGCTGGAATGATTGCGTTGCTCTTGATGGAGATTACGTTGATGAATAAAGCTAATTTTGAACCAAAAAAAACCGTGTTTTCTTTGTTAGGCCCGGGACTTTTCAGCCCATGTGTTATATTTCACATAAAAATGAGCTAATAACATAACAAAACCTATTTGACTGGTTCATATAAGAGGACTGCAATAAATCTTTATGCCAGATATGATATATCGCAAACAGCATCCGATTTTTGCTGTAATTACGCACCGCAAGATTTGAATCACTTCCCTTACTAAAGGGAAGTTATTATATGAGTGAAAAAATCACCCTCCGAGGTTTTTTGCGGCTCTTTAAGGCTTCAGGGTCCCCACATTACGAAAACGTAATCTCACATTTTCGTCAGTCTATCGATTCGTCTGCATATGGCTCGAATAACTATCAAATGAAATGCCATATCCATCTGAATTTGCTTAACATTTACTACTTGAAGCAAGAATGGAACCTTACAGTTCTATCAGGTCTTGGTTAAGTTGAACGACTTCCTGCTGTTTGCGAATATTTACAGTAGCGTTTAAAGTGAATGAAGAAATAAGCGTACTGTCATCTACAAAGCTGAAGATTGGATTCCTGGTGCTTTCCAGCAGATCGTTAATGTAAATAAAAAATAGAGTAGGAAACAGTATAGATCCTTGGAGTATACCGGCGTTGATTGTGAAGGTATTAGAATGAAATCCGGCAACTGCCACTCGTAAAGGACGCTCTCTGAAGAAACACAAGAGCCATCAACAAAATTTTTCAGACTTACCATAAGGACGTGGTGCCGTCGAGATTCTTGAAAGTGTTCAGTTGCATTATTCCAAACATCTATTACATAAGTTAGAAGACCGCCTATTGATTTTTATTTACGAAAGCCTGATGGGATAGATTAAAAAGTCTACAGAAATCTGGTGTTAGTTCTTTCGTGCATTTTTTGCGTATTATGGAAGGTATTCCTCTAGCGCCGGAAGTTTTTTTGGTGTCTAGCGTCATTAAAATAAAATATATTTTTGAAACGCTGTCTGGAAACACTATCGGACATCCTTGATTATACAACGGGAACAGTTGGTGATGTTTTCTTGGAAATCAACAATAGATTATGAAGCAGAGTTCAGTTAATAGGTTGGCTTTCTCAACTGGGCTTTTGGGAATAGTATTATCGGGCCGTATGAGTGGTGATATAGTGGATTTAGTAAAATTTTTAACTGATGGTCATAGCGACCAAGGAGACCTGGAACTGTTCAAGCAAGCCAAAAGTTTGTTTTTAAATTTTTATATTTAGAGTCATAGAGGGTGTTAAAGGAGTGATGACGGGTGTTGGATGGGTTACTTGGTATATAACATATTATAAGTCCCGTTCAAGATTAATGTAGTCAAAATAATGTGGAAATTCTATTATTTTAAAATTATTTTCAATTTTACTAGGGGTAGTATGCCGAGGGAAATCTTAAGTTTCAGTTATCAATATCCACGCGTAATGCTGGAGATAAGTTAAAATATCCACTCATAGTGCTTGAGATAAATTATTTTTTAGTGTGAAAATTTCAAATTCATTACTTACTGTAGAACTACAGTAGTACAGGGAAGTACTAGGTAAATCACTTTACCGATTTTTTTACTGGTCATAAAGTAACTGAAAAATTTTCGTGCCTTTATTTTGAAGAGATCGTGCTAACCACATGTTTCTGGTCGAGGGAAATTGGATATTTATGACCAAATAACAATGGCTAGGCTAGTATAGAAAGCTAATAAAAGAAGGACAATGATCTTAATGAATATTATGACTTCATTTTATAAAATTCAAAATGGTAGGTACTAAAAATAGACAATAAAAATTACATACTAAATGGAGGGTTATTACCTATTGTCACTATACCGGTTGAGATATCTTAAAATTGTGCGTAGCAGTAGAACAAAACCGCATTAGATGTAAAAAATATTACGAATTTCTATTTGCCCATAGGAGATTATCATATACTAAATAAAAATTACTACGGTTGATTCGGCTATTATAGAAAGACCAAGTCACCACCTCTACCACCAAAGCCAATCAGCTCCACGGCAAGCTGTCATCATCATTAGCTTATTCCATTCATAGTCCGATGTAAGCCTCCCCAAGTTGTCTCCAATGAGCTCTGTTTTTGCTGTTGCTTTTTGCATCCAATCGTGCCCCGCTAATTCTTATGTCATGCATCCATCTTGTCTGTGGCCTACCCCTGCATCTTTTATGTTCTCTAGGCCTCTATCCAACCATACGGCTTGTGCATCTGTTATCATTCATCCTTGTGATATGCCTCGCCACATTCCACCTTAAGTACATATTCGTTTTATTACATCTGTCACTTTGGATCTTCCTCGTATCTCCATGTTAGGAATACGTGGAGTCTAATATTTAGCACTCTCCTCTCCATTGCTCTTTGGGTTACTTGGAGTTTATATATTATACTTGTATTTAAAGCCCACATTTCAGTACCATATGTTAATACCGGCAGTACATATTAATTGAACCCTCTGGCTTTTATTGTATTTGGGATGTCAAATTTAAATGTAGATTGTAACCTTCCGAACGCAGACCAAGCGAGACAAGACTCTTCTATCCAAGTCCGCTTTGAAATTATTTTTTCATATTTCGCTGTTTGTACCTTTCCTAGTCTTTCATCTTCCATTAATAGTTCTTGTTATCTTGTTGTCTTCAGTTTCGTTGTTCAAATATTTGGTTTTCATAAAGTTTATTTTTAGCCCTATTTCTCGAGACTTGTGAACTAATTCCATCATTATTTCTTGTAATTCTTCTTTTTATGTTGGCGATCAGAATGTCATCATCTGCGACCCTTAAGTGATTTAATCGTCCGTTAGAGTCAACGTGAACAGCTTTGGGGATATTGAATCGCCTTTTCTAATTCCTCTTTTCATTTTGATTTGATTTGTTTTTTCTTCAAGCATTATTTGTGACGTGGCATTTTTATATATGTGTTCAAGAAGAGTTTTGTATCTTTCGTCGACTCTACTATTATTTAATATCTCTACCGAATCATAGTCAACCATCGCTATCCACAAGGTGACCTCATATTGATTTACTTTTTTCACTAGTGATCTAATTGCTTGAAGAGGGTCCAAGGGGCTGTATCCCCGTGTAAATCCCACTTGTTCACGTCGTTGATAACTGTCTAATTTTTGCGTTAATCTATATGTTATGATTCTAGAGGATTTTGTATAGTATCAACAACAGGCTGATGGGTCTAATTCTCCAATTTAAATATTTTTGTTATTATTATTTTTTAATTATTAATTATATTATTAATTAAACGGCAAGGTATACCCTCTTCTAAACACTACACTAAATTGTCAATACACAACAAGTTGACAGTTTACAAAATTATCATCAGAACCAGCGTCACATACTCCATTCCGGCATGGTCTCAAATGTAACGCAGACACAGATCTACCCTCCAACCCGTTTAAAACAAAGCCCTCCGAATCATCGCCAAACCCCATAGTTCGCCAGAAGCACCCAGATTCATCGAGACCTTCAAATGCCCACAATCCGGGAATTCATGTCCAACGCTCAGCTTAAATTTCTGTATAAAGCCACTCACCACCTCAAACCCAAAGTCAGAATCGCCTCTGGCTCTCCACCCAACGCCAGACGTCACTACCCAAGTCCCTCCGACCCACTACCGCAGGATTAGCTTCAAGTTAATCTTAAACTAATTTTAAGTTTGATTTTAAGTACATACTCACGACATATCTTAAGTCCTCTCTTACGACATTTATATAAAAGCCATTACCTACGACACGTGTTTAGGCCATGTCACGTATTACTAATTATAGGGTTAGACCCTACCTAATTAGTCAACAGATGATTTTAGAATCTGGACAATATCAATTTCGTTTTGTAAAAACGATGTTGATCAGTGTTGTTTGTTTTACAATTACCGAAACTCCAACAGTATGACAATAAAAATTTTCCACACTGTATATTATTTCTTTATCGATGGAGACTTTGGCTCATTTTGCACAGTCTATTCAGCTATTTGACAGTTTGAAATGGCCAGTGTGTAAAGATGTTGATTTATGTTGACATTTAATCTTTTAAACGTTCTCCTTCGAAAAAAGGTTTTTAAAAAAGATTTTGTGCGCCTTATTGATAGGCGGTGACGATTTTAGCTTCCCTTATGGGTTAGAGATCCACAGACGCAGCCATATGTTTGTTTTGAAGAAATATTAAAAAAGAAATACTGTAAAAGGACGGCTCAAGAATATTACAGAAAAACGAATCCAGTTAAATCGACTGATACTTCATATAATATAGTTTTTAACCTTTCGAACAAAAGTTAGCATTGACACATGAAAATATATAGAGCCCGTTTTGTGCTACGGATTGTCAATGTTTCACACAATACAATGTATGAAAAAAGGTTTTATTCAAACTCCATAAAACTGCTATAATATAGATTTTAACGTTAACTTTTCATAAAAAGCAACTTCCTCATACAAAGGAATTTTTAGTGCTTCCCTCACTAAAAGGAAGCACTATTTTCTACATTCATAAAGGCGGAGGACCTTCCTGGGCTGTACACATATATGATCCTATTTAACATTCTTCTTCTCTAAGTGCCATATCCGATACGGACGTACGCGACCCTCTCGCCTTTGCCTGTGGTTTGTGTGTGTTCCACAGACTAGCGGACCTACAGTTTAATGTCAGTTCCAAATGGCTAAAGTGACAAGCCTTTACTAGGCATGATACTACGGGTGGTCTGCCATTACCTTCCCGAGAGAGTCGACCGTCACGTTGTATCGTCTTTTTCTTAATTTATTATTTCTCGAGCCGAGAATCGAATTTGGATCGCCGGCGTAAAAGGTATTTAACATTAGCTAATAATAATTAATTAAAATATACTAGAATATTGGAGTCTACTCAGTAGTTCCTACCACTACATCGAACACTTTATTTTGCAGTCGATGATCATTTCGCTAACCATATGTCCATCATCATCAAACAAAAATAAATTGTTTAGGGTAGTGGCGATAAATAGTGTGTCACATTTTATAAGCGTATTAAAACCAACCCCTGAAAATAAAGTGTTACTTCTATTTGTTGGAAATACAATGCATTCAAAGAACCTGGAAGCGCGCGAACCATAGCAAAGCCTCATTAGAGAATAATGTTACAACTACCAGGCCTTACTGGCTTTAGCCACTGAACGTCTCCTTTTTTTTTTCAACCTATGATCAGTTATCATATTCATGCAACCGAAAGATGGTTGAGGGACAAATCCAGGTCGTCAAGTCACGCAATATGAAGTTGCAAGTTTATCTACAGAAGTTTACCAAAGAGCTGCTATCATTGGCAGCATTGTGAATGGACTTAAAGCAGTTTGAGTTTGGCCCGTGGACAAAAAACTATTTGCCGAACATTTGTTTAAAGCAGCTGAGAATATAAATGCTATCTCTCTCTCAAACAAACTCAAGTAATGAAAGCACATCAATCTTACAAGACCCTTCTATTATTATCAATAATGAAAACAAGCAAAATACTCCGCAACCTGATGGGTAAAAAGTAACCTTCGCAGTTTTTCGAACAGATTGCCATAGTAAACTGTGTACTTCGGGGTTTTAACTTTAAAATCTGTATGCCCAATACCTACAACTACTTTAAAGAGAAAAAATACTGTACAAAGAACTGTGAAAATTACATAAAGTCCTTATAAAAATATGTTGGAAGAATCATCAAAAGAAAGACACCCAAAAGCTAGCCTACGGCAAGAAGAAAGTCTTTGTTCTGGGCAAAGACTTTGTTGTGTGCCGACGACAAACCTTTCGTCAGACAAAAAATAAAATAAAATAAGGTGAACGCTTTGTGAGCTACCTTAACATCTTGTTTCTAGGGTCGTCATGGTTTAAATTAAGGCAACAAAATTTTAGTGAATTACATGTGTTAACATTTATACTAATTATAATAAAATATTGAAATATAAATAATAATAAAAATATGAGTAATTAATTTTTTATCGTCACGAAATAATTATTGTAAAAGGTAGCAATTTTTGGGAAAAGCCAGTCAAAACTCACAACAGTCTAGACCTTACGTTGTGGTGAACGATGGGCGATATTGTGGAGTTATGTGGTTCCACCAGTGGTGGCGTGAAAATAAATGAGATCATTTCTTTAGAGTCGATTTTTTTTTCTTTATTATTGAGATCCGCTATTTAAGGTGAGTTTTCTTCAATCGGTCTTGCTCAGTTCCACTTACCCAATATATGCAGTGATTTTCATAACACTCCGTATATATTTATATATATATATATATATATATATATATATATATATATATATATATATATATATAGAGTTAATTTTCGGATTTTGCAATTCCAAGTACCCTAAACAAAAATATAACACGATATATACGAGGCCCTTTTAACTACCTTCCTCTTCCAAAAGTTTTACTATTAAGAATTATGCATCAGATATGTTTATTATCTGAACAAGAGAAGCAAAAAAAATGCCAGATTATTATTAAAACCATAAAAATTTTATTCCTCTACTCCTTTCACCTCTTGCACTAAACCAATATGGTTCAAAGACTATGGGTTTCATCCATTCTATAGGTATTATATGTATACTAAATTTGGAATTAATATTCGAGAATTATCAGTCCAACCGTCAGATAAACCAACGAAAATAAGTGACTATAGTTTTCGTGATCTAGGAACCCCAAAACGTGAAAACGAAAAAAAAATTATCTGTTAAATAGAATGCAATATGTTAAAATTGACAGAAGCTTTTCTACAAATATTGAGAACGGGTATGATGTTCCGCAGGGTAGCGTATTGAGGGCACTGTTGTTTTAATATTTTATAATATATTTTAAATGATCTTAATTATAATAATGGTTTGGAGTTCATCGATTTTTTTGCTGATGACACCTTAATTTCATGTAGTGGGACATACACTCCAATAAACCTAATGCTTAGTACTCTGGGGTGGTTTTCGCTTGAACAAAGATTATACTATCTTGCAATGATATTTATTTTTAAGCTGAGCAGGGAAATGCTTCCAAATTATTTTAATGAATTTGTTAGATTACGAAGGGAAATACACTCCTACTTTACAAGACGCGTTAATGATTTTCATATTGTAAGAACGAAACATTCATCCGCAATGATTTCCCGTTTTTATAAGAGATTTAACGCCTATAATGCTTTGCCGACAAATATTAGGAGTTGCAATGGTAAATGTTTTTAAGGCAGGAATCAGGGAGTTTATACTCTAGCCAGGAGTGTGTTTCTGCCTCAGTTTAGGTTAATTTCTGTACGTGGTTATGTTTAGTGTGATATGCAGTTTTTCATTACTAAGGGTTGTACCTATTTTTTTTTGTTTTTCTCTTTTTATTGTTAATAGGTGTATCTGTCTACTTGTCAATAAATTTAATTTCATTTAATTTCCTTTAGCTAGGAAAATGACAACTTTATGTTATTAACTGCTTTATTTAAATAAATTAACAGCATTTTTTAATCTAAAAATAATCTGTAGTGTCTAAAAATAATTCTACAATCCAGGCAGAAAGTGACAAATTTTGATCTCTTCTGCATTACTTCGTTTACATACAGCTACTAAGAAATTTTTGTGTTATAATTTTTACCTTACAATTCCCTCTTACAAGATTAAATTTCTAATTCCTTTTTATAGAATTTTCTAAAAAAGCGTCTCTTACGCCAATTAAAAGTTATTTTCCCGGTTATAATCAAATGTTTGTAAATTTCAAAGTTTCCATTTCATACTCGACGCTTTGTAATTTCCTCAAACTTCTACCTGCCCTATGTAAGACTTTGACGTAGAAACTGCTAATGATGTGATAGGGCATTTCTGAAAAGGAAACTACAACTTAACTTTCTAAATTTTTTAAACTATAAAATATTATGTTTAAACTTTTTTTGTACATACACGTAGTAATAAACCACACTACTTATTTAGACTGCCAATTATTTATTAATCCGATTTGTATGCAGTTAATAGAAAAGGCTTTAAATTAAATATAAAAAAGGAGTGAAAGCTTTCACAGTCGTGATTAGATGGGAAATCATGATTTTTGGGATTAGGCCGTGTCAATTGGAGCACTTTCTGACGTTTCGCCTATAATTGCACAAGGCAACTTTAGAGATCATTAGGCAGCAAAGAAAAGCCTAAAACGCTACAGGAGCGATGCGTGTGCAGAACAAGCGATCCACTATGGTCTTGAATCGCTGTAAATTGTACTCAGTGGGAAAGACAGTTCTGGGCAAATCATTCTGATGATGATGTTCTCCATATACATGACTGCTTGAAAGGGGCTGTACGAGTCCACTTTCCACGAAAATACTTGTCGAAGAGGCTCATGTCTCCAAATGTTCCAAGGAATCATGGTTTCTGATGAGTTCTGGGTCTCTAATCAAGCAAACAGCTCTCTTTTAACTAGAATGAATAAATGCAGTCTATGTTTGGGAAAGGAGCCCTAAACATGAGAGCAGTATTCCGTCGTTGGTCGAATTTGAGTCTTGTACAAAATTAACAGTTGTTCTGAAGTGTAAAGTTTTCTCTTTCGAAATAATATTCCGTTTTGAGATTTGCTATGCATTCAACATGTTCATGCCAAGACATATTTGCTCCCACGTTAACACCCAGTAAATTGAGTGGCAATGCTAGTGCAATGGACTGTCGCGAAATAATTATATCGGGTTCAGCCAGGTTAACTATTTTAGAACAAAACCGCAACCTTAGTTTTTGTGGTGTTAAATTCTACGTGGTTACTATCATTCCAAGACAGAATTTCTCCCAGGTCTTTGTAAAATTGAACGGCTTGCTGCTGTCTGAAGATATTTGCACGATTGTGATGGTATTTTTTTCTTGGAAAGTGACAGTAGAATGTGAAGCAAGGAAGTTTAACCGACAAGTTGGCTAACACTAAAGAGAAAATTTATGAATAAATCACTCAGAAGCAAAAAGGAAGTAGATCAGCCGCAAAAAATAGTAGTTAATCTGTCCACAACCCAGCTAACTGAAGCCGAAAAATTAATATCATCCAAAGGCCAGAACTTTGCAATTTCGCCTAGGAACATTCTAGTAGAAGAAGTAATCTCATATATAAAATATGTAAATTTCTTACCAATCTTCTAAATCCCCTCATAAAAAAAATTAGTTTATTTATTAAAAGATTCAGTATTCTAGTCTCAAAGGGTAAAGATTCCTGAATAGGCCTCGTGCAACCGTAGGTGAAAGTTTGTAAAGTTACTCCACTTTGACATCCCACGTACTAACAACAAATTTAAATAAACTAATAAATGTTTTAACATAAATAATTAGAAGAAAATTAAAAACATATCCAAAAATAACGTCTAGAAGTACTCAAGTGACTATGAAATAAAAAACATCACTTAAGATGTGAAGATTTAGAAACGACTGTGAACACGAGCCAGTTCGAGTTTCAGATTCCGAGTCATCGGAGTGGATTCTACACGACTTTTTTTGAGATTTTTTTAGAAAACATAAAATTCGATCTAAATACCATAGAAGTGACACAAAATATTAACCATGATTAATTTACTACAGAGAGTATTTGACCTATTGTTTGTCTATTTGACATTTCCTAAAAGGGAAATAGAAAAATGTATGCAAGTTAAATTTATAGCATAGTCTTTATGTTTTACTACGTGTAGAGTATAAGAAACAATGTAGGTACAAACACGTTGCTTTGAGAGTACAGAAAAGCACGTTTACTTAACTAGGAAGTTATCTTTAAAGTTTAGCATTCTTTTTGTTTATTAGGATTTATTTTCTACGTGTCTTCGGAGTTTTCGCGGTAATACAGGTAGTTGAAATTAGCTTTAATGATAATATATGGTTAATATAATTTATAGTTTTTTTTTATCATTCTAGTAGTCACACGTGTACACAAAGTCATATTTTAGACGTTGTTAAGTTGGTTTGTGGATTAAACACCTTGAAGCTTATTTAACAATATCAGCAATAATATAATAGTGCATACTTATTACACTGCGTGACATGATTTTGGTACCCGAAAAAACTGATTGCTATTATAGTTTCCTATTAGTTATAGTATGTAAGCAGTGGATGTCTTTTATTTCTATCACGTCTTGTTTTAAGGTACACACCGATAACCTTTTCTTAACCTACCCTCATATTGTTCATATTAATAAATGTAATCGCTAGATAATCTATTGAGAGGATATGTTCATTTCTTGTTAGTTTTTCTTTGAGACTCCCTGATTAAGAGTGTAATAATACAGTATTAAAGATGAATACTGAAAAAAGTAGTCGCCGTCAGTGCAAAACTTCACCAAACAAGTTTTGTTACGTGTGTGGACAGTACACTCTCAAGTCTCAAGGAAAAAAAAAATCTGAAAAAGTATGTACTGCGTATTTTCTATATTTTGGACGTACTGTACATCAAGATAAACCCTGGATTCCGCAACTGTTTTGTGTATCATGTTATGCTACTCTCCTGTCGTGGTTGAACAGAAACAAAACATCTATGCCATTTGCAGTACCGACTGTGTGGCCCGAACCTAGTAATCATTTTAACGATTGCTACTTCCGCATGACCGAGGTACGAGGATTTTCAAAGAAAATTAAGTATAATATCGAGTACCCTTCTGCGAATTCTGTATCAAAACCAAAACCATATAGAGAAGACGTGACTCCTCCTTTGCCTCCTAAGAAAAGTCAAACTGAAAAGTTAGATATACCAAGCGATGAAAATAACGATGGATAAGACATGGAAGTTGACAACCAAGATCCAGACTTTTTACCCTCTTCAAGTGATCTATGCCAACCGCATTTAATTCAACAACGGTAATTAAATGATTTGATACGGGACTTGAATTTGTCTGTTAGACAAGCCGAATTACTTGGATCAAGACTACAGGAATGGCACTTGTTGGCACCAGATACAAAAATATCTGTACAACGAAAACGAAGTAACGAAATGGCAACTTTTTACTCTAGTTCAGAAAACATATGTTTTTTTGTAATGACATTGTATCTTTGATGGGTGAGTTAGAAATTCCCTATGATACAAATGAATGGCGTCTTTTTATTGATGGTTCGAAAAAAAGTCTGAAGGCAGTTTTACTTCATAATGGTAATAAATATCCGTCAATACCAGTGGCTTATTCAACTGTTTTAAAAGAGACATACGAAAATATGAAATCAATATTGGATTTAATTAAATACAAAAATTTTAAGTGGAAAGTGTGCGCTGACCTCAAAGTAATAGCTATGTTACTTGGTTTGCAAGGTGGATTTACTAAGTACTGCTGCTTTCTTTGCATGTGGGACAGTAGAGCTACTAATAAAGCACTATTTGATCAAAGACCGGCCAAAACAAAACGGAATTTGTGTTTGGGAAGTCAAATGTAAAATATTTGCCTTTAATCAACCCCGAAGACTTCATTTTACCTCCTCTACACATAAAACTCGGCTTAATGAAGAATTTTGTGAAAGCGATGGATAAAAATGGCGAAGGATTTTTATATTTAAAATCTATTTTTCCAAGATTAAGTGACGCAAAGTTGAAAAGAAGGTATTTTTATTGGTCCACAAATACGCCTATTAATGAAAAACAACAAATTTGATCAAACACTAAATGACGAAGAACTATGCGCATGGACATCATTAAAAACCGTGATAAAAGGTTTTTTAGGAAATTATAGAGCCGAGAAATGCAGAACTCTTAATGAACGATTTGTTAAGAGCATACAAAAAGATGGGTTACCGAATGTCATTAAAAATTCATTTCCTCCATTCCCATTTCTCTTTTTTTTCCATCAAATCTTGGAGCAGTGAGTGATGAACAAGGGGAACGATTTCATCAGGATGTGAAAAGGCTTGAGGAACGGTTTCAAGGGGGACGTTGGGACTAGCTATGTTGGGAGATTACTGGTTGGCTTTTAAAACGAGAAGATATTTCCCAACATAAGAGAAAAAGTTAAATATTTTTAACTTTTAATGCACAATATAAACTTTTTACCATACATTTTATATTTAGTTGTGTCCAAATGTATTAATAATAAGTTTTTTTTTAGCAGTTTTATATTCGAATTATTGGAAAATTTAATGTACTTTACTCCTTAATTATTTTACTTAAAATTGTTAACTATCCTACCTAAAAAACAGTACGTGATAGACAAAAAGTACTTATGTATTCTTAATAAGTGGTGTGTATGAATAAATAAACAGGAAAAATTTTAAGTGGGGTACTTCATTTTTTTTTTAAATTTGTAACGCAGTGTTATTAGATGTTTTGGTTTCAAAATCCCAGTTTTGAACTTAAATAGAACCGTATTTTTCTACATATATTAAAGTTTTTCTAGTGTATTGTGTCCAAGGTAGAGCGAACGTATGTATTTCTAATAATCACCCATTTCCGACCGTCTGGCTGTGTGTCGGTTTGTTAGTACGGTAACTTTCGAACGAAAAGAGATATTAAATTTGAGATTTGGTATTCAATCCAAATAATACCTTAGAAAGAAAGAAGGTTATAATTTTTAAGCGATATCGCTTAAGGGAATAGGGATACGTTTTTTTATGGGTTTAATAATATTTTTTATTGAGATAATAAACAAATTTTATGCAAAATTATTGGTCGTTAAACTTGTAAGGTAGGGGAGGAAGTAAGAACGCCCTATTCAAGGTGCTTGAATGAAGACACGAAATCCGAATATTAAGTTATTTTCCATTATTTTCAAATGTAACAAGGTAAGAGGATAAAAGAGGAGTTGAATAGTTGTTAAATATTTCCTAGTTTCAATAGTATTACCAGCATTCGTCCTGAACGAATTTATTAGGGTTATATACTAGTTTGGAGCACACTACTTACAGTAAAATACAAGTATACATAGGGTTAAAGGGGTTAGAAAGGAGGATAGAGGGGCTACCTATTAAATATCATTTTATATCTGTATATCCTGTTCAAGGTTCTTGGAGTCGAAGAATGTGATTTTTTTTTTCATTACTTTCATTGTTCCGTAGGCAACACTTATAAGATCATTTCGTCTGTCCGTCTGTCCGTCTGTCCGTCTATCTTTCTGTCACATCCGATTTTCTCCGAAACTATTTGACATAGAAAGTTCAAATTGGTAGCCTTATCAGAGCCGTGTAGTTTTGAAAGTTAAATTTTGACTTTAGTTAGTTAGGGTTAGATTTAGGGGGTGAAATCGGAAGTGAAAAAAAAAATTACTAGGTCATCGAGTGGGGTATCAAATGAAAGCTTATAAAACACGTATATACCGGGTGTCCCATTATTCCGTGGACATAGAACTACCACGTATTTTTGGAATGAAAATAAGTCGATTGGAAACACTTTACCTCTATACAAAAGTGCTTCGTTTGTGCGTTAGAGGGCATCAAAATAAAAAAAAAACACATTTTTTTAATATATTTTAAGAACCGACATTCCGATTTGATTGAGATTTAGGGTGCCCATGTTTTGCTAGGCGCTCTAATATTTGACTTTTACAAAAAAAACCGAAGGTTCGAGAAGGGTGAAAACTACTCTCACCCCTACATAAATTCTAGTAGAAATGTTTTGCAACTTTAACGACGACTCTGAATTTTTTTTCATAAAAAGGTCCTTTTATTTACTTCATTTTTTGTTTCATGTAAAAAAACGCCACCTCTTGAGAAAAAAAATGTTTTTCCGATGCTGACCTACAAAACAATTTTCTTGTCACATCAACCGTTAAAAATCTAGTAGGCGATAATAATCTAGTTGGCGAAACTGTGTTTGGGTTTATTTTTGATTGATAATTTGTTGTTGTTGCTTGTTTTCCCTGTGAATATGGAATATTCTTTTGATGAACAGACTGATATGTTGCTAGTACTTGGTTTTTGCGAAGGTAATTGTAGGAAAAGTGTTCAAGTATATCAAGAGAGATATCCGAATCAACAAATTCCAAATCGCCAGACTTTTGCCAGCATAGAACGTCCACTTCGAGAAATTGGACGATTCCAACTCTTAAGAACCAATGCTGGAAAACCGCGGCAAGCCCGAACACCTCTAGTGGAAGAAGCTGTTCTTGAAGTAGTCTAAGTAAGTTCAGGTATCAGCACTCGCAGGTTAGAACTTAAACAAAGAGTTAAAAAAAAGCACTGTTAACCGGATTTTTAAATGAACAACTCATTCGTTCATTTCACGTTCAGCCAGTCCAAGAATTGTTGCCCATTGATCATCACTCACGTCTGAGATTTGTACGAAATGTTTTAGAATGCAGAGCAATTAATAGGCTATTTCACAATAAAATTTTGTTTACGGATGAGTCATGTTTTTACCCGTCGTGGTATGATAAATTTGCATAATACACATGTTTACGCCGAAGAAAATCCGCATGCAGTTACAGAAAGACATTTTCAACGAGAATTTAAAATTAACGTTTGGATGGGGATTGTTGGTAACTTTTTAGTTGGCCCATATAGGTTGCCTGATAACCTAAATGGAGATTTTCTACAGTATTCTTTACCTGAATTATTAGAAGAACTGCCTCTGAATGTAAGAAGAGACGTGTTCTTTATGCACGATGGAGCTCCACCCCACTTTGCGCGTGCTGTAAGAAATTTATCTGAACGAGAATTTTTGTGGTACATGGATGGGTAGAGGACAAGAAGCTCCAATTCAATGGCCATCTCGTTCCCGGACCTTAATCCTTGCGATTTTTTCATATGGGGAGCGTTGAAAACAAAGGTATACGAGGTCCAGATAAACAACGCCGATCAACTATGGGATAGGATTCAAAATGCTGCGAATACATTAAATAATAATGATATTTTAGAGAGAGTTAGTTTCAATTTTTTGCGCCGTATTGTTACGTGCAGGAACGAAGGTGGTGGTCATATTGAACAACTTTTGTAAAAAATACTATTACCTGTGTTAAATAAAACTCGTAATAATAATTAATATCATACTTACTTGTTTAATTTTACCAACTAATTTTAATTATAAGTAAAATGCTTGTTAGTCTTTTTATTTTTACGTAAATCATTAGCCAGAATAATTTTGTACAAGAGACAAAAATGAAGTAAATAGAGCTTTTTATGAAAAAAAATTCAGAGTCGTCGTTAAAGTTGCAAAACATTTGTACTAGAATTTATGTAGGGGTGAGGGTAGTTTTCACCCTTCTCGAACCCTTTCGGGTTTTTTGTGTAAGTCAAATATTAGAGCGCCTAGCAAAACATGGTCACCCTGAATCTCATTGAAATCAGAATATCGGTTCTTATCTTAAAAAATGTGTTTATTTTTTTTTTACTTTGATGCCCTCTAACGGACAAACGAAGCACTTTGGTATAGAGATAAATTATGTCCAATCGACCTATTTTCATTCCAAAAATACGTGGTAGTTCTATGTCCACGGAATAATGGGACACCCTGTATAATGTAATACTTGATGATACTTTTCTTTATATTATTTTTTAAAAAATCGCGAAAATATTCTGCACAGGGTGTAGATTGAACGAAACTTACCTTTAATAATTTATTGGGTATTATATACCCGATAAATTATTAAAAGTCATCAGTTTTCAGTAAAGGTCGGAAAAAACTTTGTTGCAAATTTATTTGGGGTGTGTTTTGTGAAGTCATTGATCACTTTATACCTCCGTAATAAAAAAAAAATATTTTAAAAGCATTAATTGCGCAAGTCCAACTGGCACCTGATCGGTTATTTTAATTTAAGATTTCACCATTAAGTAGATTCTGTTAAGTTATTCTTTCGTGTTAAATTTATTGGTTATTTTAGAACTTCACGTTTGCAAAGGAGTACTGGAGAACCACTTAATCATTTTTTTTAGTTTGAAAATGTTCGATCTATGATGCACCTGCCGATATCTTATTTATCTGAAAATGCCTTTTCATCGTTTTAAACTGATAACTGATAGTTATTTATGGGCTGATAGGTAGCTTGACGCTGTTACGATTTTACAATGAATTGACTAAAGGAAAACATGTGTACACAAATTGGATCTTAAGATATATGCAAGTCAAGGACCTAACTAACTTAGCCTAGGTAAGGAATTTATATAAATGTGTTAAGCGAATTTAAGATATTCGAACTTAAGATATTTCATGAACGTAAAACTTAAAATTAAACTTAATTTTAATTAAAACTAACTTAAATTAATCCAGGGATCGCTGGGTCGGAGAAGACGGCGACGAGCTTGGATGGGGGGGACGCATTCCTGATTGTGGGGTTGGGGAGGTATGTGGCTTGGTTCAACAATTTTAGCCGAGTGCTGCTCATGAATTCCAGGACTGTGGGAATCTAGAAGGCGATATGAAGCTGGGTGTTGCGTGTGAACCAGGGGGCTTTGGTGCTGATACGGAGGGCCTTGTTTTGGACTGTCTGGGGAGGGTGGATCTGGATGCTGGGCTGGAGTAAGTTAATCCGGCTCGGATAATCATTTTGTAAATTATCAACTTATTGCGTGTTGACAGTTTACTGGAGTTGTCGAGAAGTGAGTAAAGCTTGCCGAGGACTTATTTTACTTTCTTGGAGGAGGTGGCGACCTGAACCTTCGATACTAGCCGCTTGCCGTAGTGGAGGCCCAGGTACTTGATGCTGTTTGACCATCGAAGTCTGGTGCCTTGGAGGGTAAGAGTTCCGAGCGTGCTGCTGCGGGCCTTGATGAACATGATGGCTTGTGTCTTCGCTGGGTTGATCTGGATTCTCCAATGTTCGAACCAGGAGACTAGCTTAGCTGTCAATTTATTGACTGCATTGTCCAGGCTCCTTGTGGAGGAGATAGTAGTAATTTGGGCAATGTCAACTATGAACCTTTGGAAGTGCTCCGAGTCAGTAACGCTGCAGATAACATTATCGCTAATTGGGTCGGCCTGGTCGCCTAGAGTAAGAATGACTAATAAGTGGTCAGAGGAGAGTTCGTGGAGGACAGTGATGTTGTGATGGAGGTTAACGTTTCTGACCACGAAAAGTCAAGAAAGTCGAGCCTTCCGTGGCCAATGAAAATGGGCTCCTCTGGAGTGATCATGTTAAAGACTAAATGGTTCTGCATGGCTGAGAGATCGGCACCATTAGAGTTCGTGACTAGGTTTCTCCTTGAACGTTTCTGGCGTGGAAGTCACCATCCAGGCCCGCTCTTTGGTTGTTGGAACCGAAAAGCATATCAGTGTCAATCGCATGTCTGTCACCGCTTTGTGGGTAGACAGAAATTAAATATATAGAAGTATTATTAGCCATGGGAACGGCTATTCTGATGGCTTCAATTTGGATAAGCGGTGGCTGATGATTTATAGATTCTTTGATTGGGCTCATGGTCCCCCGAGACGGGCTCTGATTCTATCACCACCACTATGTAGTTGGGGATTTTGAAACGGCTACAGGGTTTCAGGAATGTTTCTTGAATTAGGGCGATATCGATGTTATGCTCCTGGAGAAAATGTTGGAGTTCTTGTTTTTTTTGGCATTCCAAGTCAGGATTTCAAGAAACAGCGGATTAATTTTGTTTGGGCGTATGGTCATTTATTGGGCGAGAATGTTAAGAAGGGGCATGAGGGCAGGATATTGGCGTTGCACGTCCGTTATTTTCTTGAATATCTGCTGAATTACTGCAATGTCGGGGATTTGGCATTTGGGGATGGCAAATTTGGAATTATCTTGCTTGCTTCAGCTGCAGGTTGTTTTAAGGGCCGAAACGTTGGGCTGCTATTACCTTGGGCACTTGGGGCAGCCACGATAAGCAGATGGATGTACACTCTTACAGTTGGCGCAACGGGCTAGACATTCTTTAGGTTTAGAACATGTGGAGGACATCTGTCCACATTTTACACATTTTGGAGAGGCTCTGCATCTCATAGAGGAGTGCCCGAAAAGTTGATAATTGTAGCACTGCGTACTACAGGCATGATTTCTTTGGATCTCCACTCTGACAGTGGTGTTGCATATGAACTTAAGAGCGAAAATGGATTTTCCTCCTCTTGGCATCAAACTAAGGATGATACCAATGGGCCAACGGATGACATGAAACAATTTTATCCGTACCTAATGGTAAAAGCCATGTCTGAATATATCATAAATCATAGCCCTATCTTTACTACAACTGCTTGTCTTTTACACGCTTTTGAACATTTTTATGGACCAAAAATATTTTCCCCAATAAAAAAAATGATAATACTATTTTAAGGTTTAAGACTGTTGGTATAGTTATACAAAAGGCCTAAAATTTACCAACTTTCGTCTCTCCCACGCATGAAATAATTAACTGCGAGAAATGCACGTCGGCGGCAAGTCCTTCACGACGTGTGTAGTCGACCAGCCTCTTTGCCCCACGGTTCCCGTTTTGTCATAAAACAGATTTGCTGTGTTGTCACAATTCACTCTTTGTATTTCCTAAGTAGTTAGTAGTTTACTTGCGTCTATCCCACGTTCATATTAAGGTGTTTATAGTAATAATTCTGACAGGTCTAATCAGAAAGGCAAATGTGTGTATCTGTTCCTACGATTGCAGATTATCAATAAATTATTATATAGTAGGTTTTACTGGCATAATTATAAGTAAGCTTTTCAAGCTTGGAAAGAGTCTAAGCTTTTAGAGTTCCAGTGGACGAACATCCCTTTTTCTATCAAGGATTTCACTCCCATGTCTGTCGATTAATGCTCTTATTGGCTCTGTAAGTAGCTCCTTTTTTCCTTAATTTACTAAAAAAAAGTCAATAAACTGACAACGGAAAATTTGAGTACTTAATTTTTGTTTTTTAAATAACCTAAGTATAAAGAATACATTCCTAGGAAAGAAAGAAATACCAAAAAATAAAAAAGCCCAAATATTCGAGAAGGTTGCAACACCAATACAAGAGAGAAAGGAAAGATAACAGCTACAGAAATGAGATTCGTAAGGAAAATAGAGGACAAAACAAGGATGGACAGGGTTAGGAATATACAACTCAGAAAGAATTTGAACCTGAAACCAATGGTGGAAAAGGCTGAGGAAGCACAACTAAGATGGTATGGTCACGTCGAAAGGATGCCTGAAGAAATAATAGTTAGACAAATGTTTGATGCCAAAGCGAGCAAGAAAAAAACAAGAGGTCGACCTAGAAGGGCATGGTTGGGGGATGTTAGAGAGCCGGTGGCCAGAAGAGGAATAAAGTGGGAACACGCAAGACGAGCCACACAGAATAAAAAGAATTGGAAGGAAATATATATAGAATAACTCAACTCCACTGGCCTTACATCCCTAAAGGGGTAGAAAGTAATAAAGATTAAGTAAAGTAAATATAACCTAAAGAGTTTCATAATTTCTAAAAATTGTTTAGTTCCTTCAGTACTATCCTTGAAAATGCAAATTATTGAGCCACTTTATTTTATTGGGGTGACTCTAAGATCACGTCCCTTAAATATCATTCTCATAGAAGTTGAAAATAATAACATAATTTTCAGATTTTTCGACTCTTGAAAACGACGTGTAACATAACACATTCAAAGCAACCCTTTTACTTCCTTACTAAAGCATTTATTGACCCCTACCTTTTAAACCCCTAAAGAAGTACCGCTTAATAATCATAGGATCTGTTCCTACTTCCAGAATTACATGTGTACTAAATTTGAAATCGATATCTCATTTCGTTCGAGAGTTATCGTGCTATGAGACAGACATGTCGACAGACAGTCAGACAATCTAATGGAAATTGGAGACTATTTTTTCGTAATCTAGAGAACGTGAATACATCACGAAATGTGATTTTTCCACTATTACAATACTCGCTGCAGTAAGAATAATAATCTCTGCAAAGAGTTTGATGCTACATTGCAATAACATTCTGCCCGAGTTTAAAGCAAAATTTCACATTCATACGCTGATTTTTTTTGCTATCCATTATAAAAATGGCACCCAGTCAGACCGTTACGCAAACATGAATACGGAACAATCTGAACGAGCTAGCAAGTTGAAACTTGTCACGCAGGATCACTTGGGATGTATTCACCTATCGGTGCGAATTGATTCTATATCGCGCTTTTGCTATGTAGCGTTACTCTGAGAACTTTTGGATCCCACCACTTATGTGTTTCATGACTTTGGTAAAAACCGATTAGACAGCATATCACTTTATCCATTTACAATCCAATTTTTTAAATTTTGTTGCGTTAGAAGTTGTTATTTATTAACTAAACTATGTACTATAAATTTTTTTCGATTCAATGAATATTCTTTTATACATAATTTTTTTATTATTAATGTCACTTTTTAAAATTATTATTACATATTTTTTCTTTTTCTGTTTTTTTTTCTTTCTTTCTTTTTTTTCCCTTTTATTTTTTTTTTCCCGTTTCTTTTTATTTTTTTTTTATCTCTTTATTATTCTTTTTAGTGTCCTGTACGGAACACTTATAGGATCACTTCCACATCTGTCTGTCCGTCTGTCACATCCGATTTTTTCCGAAACTATTTGACATAGAAAGTTGAAATTTGCCACTAATGTAGGAATTGATGGCCTCATCAAAGCGATATAGTTTTGAAAGTTAAATTTTGCCTTAAGGGCTTCGTTCTGGGGGGTAAAATCGGAAATTAAAAAAAAAATTGCCAGGTCATCCAGTGGGGTGTTAAATGAAAGCGTGTAAAAACACGAATTCAAACATATAAATAACGTAATACTTGCATACACTTTTCTTTGAATTATTTTTAAAAAATTGCGAAGAATGGTTGTCCTCCCTTATCTCGAAAAGTACTAATCAAAGAATTTTGAAAAAAATTCTCTCCAGGGTATAGATTGAACGAAAATTATCGCGATTGCATTACCTTTATATAAAGTCACAAAAATTTCAAGGTCATCAGCTTTCAGTAAACATTGAAAAAAAACGATTTTCAGATTGAACGAAAATTATCACGGTCATCATTTTCAACAAAGAACAGAAACAAGCTTTGTTAAAAACTCATTTGGGGTGTGTTTGTGAAGTCTTTTTATACCTCCCTAACAATATTTTTTTTTATGTTAAAAGCAATCAACGTACGGAATAGTAATTGCGCAAGTCCAACTTGAACTTGGCCGGTTATTTTATTTTTAATCATTATCAGACTTATTTATTTATGTTACTATTAATTTTTAAATTTCTTTTGACGTTAAAAGTTCCGACGAATTAAGAGCGGAGACTAAAAAATATCGTTTTTAAACTTACCAGAAGGGTGCGTACGTCCTTTTAAATTAAGCAACGGTTTTAGTTTCCCATTATTTTTAGTGTATTTCATCATCACTTGGCAACCTTGTACTTCCTTTTGCCGCGGGTTAGATAAACGTTTGAAAAATTCAAACCTTCCTAACCTATTAACGCAACTCAATCAGATTTTCATATGAGCTTTTTTACCCTATACCCTATTACGTAACTCAAATCATGTCAAATTCAGCGTGCAAAAAACGACGATAAAAGGGAAAAACATGGACATCTGGTCATGTAAAGGCGCCAAACAAAAAGAAACGACAACAGAAAGATAGCAATAACTTTAATAGGAGTCACAAATGCATAAGTTTTATGACTTATTGGCTGCATAGGTATGAATAAAAGAAACAAACTGAAAGAAGAATTATTTGGGTGTACGATCCCATAATAACGTATAAATAATAATTATAAATTATCGGGTTTGTGATACATGATAGTAGTCGTCAGAATTTAATAGCTATTATTGCCACTAAATAAAATTTAATATGGTATGATGTAATTTTTGTAGGAAAATACAAGTATGACTGATCGAAGTGGGAGGAATTACGTTATTTTTATTTTAAAACGTTGAGTACTACAGCTGTGTGTTATAATAACGACAACGGGATTGAAAATAATAATATAATTTACGATGTTGCATAATTAACTCTGTTACTTAATATTAATAATCCAGCTAGTACGAAGTAAATGATTCGTAGAGACATTTACTCTTCATAAATCACTAAGTGAAGATGGTATATTCCCTGCTATGCCACAGCAGGGACTAGGAATGTTGCACCTCGTGAGAATATTCAGAGCATACTTGGCTATGAGTTATGTCCCTGGAACCTGGAGAACGGCAAAGGTCGTCTTTAGTTCTAAGGATAAAAAGTACGAGTATTGACCCATCAGCCTCATTAATTTTCACTTTTAGCTATTGAAAACGCTGGTGGGTCGGGGTGTTCGAGCTACAACCGTTGCATTCAAAAAAACGCGCCTTCCAGTCCAGTATTCCACGATGGTAGGGCTGCATCACGTTACAAACAAAATTAAAAACTCGTTGGACATGGACATTATTTTTTTTTCAAGGAGGAATCCGCCTTATGGATAATTAAGCAGTCTGCGTCACCTTAAGGGTGCCCCAGAATGCCCCAACCAGCCGGAGTGACTGGCATGCCCACTTAACCTCCTTGTGAGCTGGGTCGCAGACCCAGCTCACAAGAAGGGGATCAGATTGTAAGAGGAGCTGGGTCTGCGGGTTAGGTTTCTAATGTGGAGATCTATGTTACCTTAACCTTAAGTTTAATTAAAAACTAAAAGCTAAGTTCCCGGCTATTTCAGGAGTGTTGTGTTATAATCGTGTTAGTGGCGTGTAATGTTACATGTCTAGCTTATTTTTTGGAGGAAAGTAGCTCAACTACACTATGACCTTATCCCTATATACTAAGTACGTAATACGTCTTTTTAGTCGAGTTTTAGTCATGTCTATTGTTAGTCTATTTGTAGTCATAGACATTATGCTGAGCGATATTGAAGGCGCATTCGATAATGCATTCTACAAATTAACAGAGATTTTAAAACTGTAATGTAAAGTCTCGAACGGTTTCAATAAAAAATAATGGTAAAATTCTGACGATGACATCCCTTACAAATACAAGTTGTGCAATTAATATATATTTTTGTTTCGAAATAATAAAAAAAATAACATACCTTTTAGATTTTTCGACTCCAACAATCCTAGAAGAGATTTATAATACCATATATTTGAAGTAACCTCTCCATCATACCCTCATATGCTTATTTATAAATATTAAAGGTTATAGTTTGAATATTATGGCAACCGAAAACCAGAAAAAATTCTCATAATACTCGAAATATATTTTCGACTCATTAATTTATCTTGTTTCCAAACTTATATATATATATATATATATATATATATATATATATATATATATATATATATATATATATATATATATTTATATATATATATATATATATATATATATATATATATATATATATATATATATATATATATATATATATATATATATATATATATATATATATATATATATATATATATATATATATATATATATATAAGTTTGGAAACAAGATAAATTAATGAGTCGAAATATATTTATTCTTCAATATAGTTTCCCTTACGCTCAATACATTTTTCCAGCGATTTCCAATTCACTGACTCCATATCTGAAGTGGTTTTCTGGTAGACCGTCAAAATACTCATCTACGAATGTTATCACGTCATCATTTGTTGAAAAATGCTTCCCACGTAGAAAGTTTTGAGATTTGGGAACAGATAAAAGTCAGACAGAGCCAGATCTGGCGAATAGGGTGGATGTTCCAACAATTCGTATTTTAATCCGACCAATTTTGCCGTTGTCAAAGCGCATCTGTGAGCAGGGGCAATGCCATGATGAAAGATAATTTTTTTCTTCTGCAAATCGGACCTTTTCTCACGAGTTTTCTCATGTAGCTGATCCAGAAGGTTGCAGTAATACCCTCCTGTGATTGTTTTACCGGTTTGAAGATAATCCATTAACAAAATTTCTTTTGCATCTCAGAAAACTGATGCCATAATTTTTTTGGACGACTTTGAACACTTTGGTTGCTTTGGAGCTGAACAACCGAGCTCAGTCCCCTGTGCGGTTTGTTGTCTCAGTTCAGGATCATACTAGTAAGCCCAAGTCGCATCCATAGTTACAAATTGACGCACAAAATCAGTTTTATTCTCTGTCAAACGAGTCAAATATTTAGAAAGTTTCTTTCAAGTGTATTTTTGTTCCGCTATTAGCATACGCGGTACTCATCTTGTAAATAGCTTCCTCATACCCAAAACATTAGTTAAGATCTCATGTACTAATCCATGTGAGATGCCTATAGCCTCAGCTAAATCATAAATGGTTAATCGACGGTCTTCCATTACCATATCTTGTACTTGCCCAACAGTTTCTTCATTTGTTGCAGTTTTTGGACGACCACTTTGGTTGCTTTGGAGCTGAACAACCGAGGTCAGTCCACTGTGCGGTTTGTTGTCTCAGTTCAGGATCATACTAGTAAGCCCAAGTCGCATCCATAGTTACTAATTAACGCACAAAATCAGTTTTATTCTCTGTCAAACGAGCCAAATATTTAGAAAGTTTCTCTCAAGTGCATTTTTGTTCCGATATTAGCATACGCGGTACTCATCTTGTAAATAGCTTTCTCATACCCAAAACATTAATTAAGGTCTCATGTACTAATCCATGTGAGATGCCTATAGCCTCAGCTAAATCATAAATGGTTAATCGACGGTCTTCCATTACCATATCTTGTACTTGCCCAACAGTTTCTTCATTTGTTGCAGTTTTTGGACGTCCTGAACGAGGATCATCATTGACGCTTGTACCACCACGTTTAAATTCTAGAGTCCATCTTTGAACAGCAGACTCCTTTAACATATGGATTTCAGTTGCCGATAAATCTTCCAAAACAAAACTGCTGATAAAAAATGACTTGACAGATTGATATGAAATTTATATATATGACAGATGAAGTTTTAAAATGGTGTTTAATATTTGGTTCAAGTGATGCTCCATAGGTGTCGCTTTGAAAACCTATTGACCGATCTTATATAATGTATATATATATATATATATATATATATATATATATATATATATATATAATATATATATATATATATATATATGGCATTTTTAGTGATTATTAGTACCTGCAACAACCTACCTCTAAAAATGTCGATTTTAAATAGAGGTGGTACATTTCCTTTTGCAGATGATCCATGGTTGAAATCTACAGAAATATTGTATAATATTATCAGTAAGCGATCGCCAACTTATCGTCTCCAGATCTGCTGCATGGCGTTTCATTTGAAGGTTAACGAGACAAGCAATCAAAAAAACAATAGCTATGCGAGTCTGATTTTATTTTTTTTTTTCTGGCTTCGAGCAGTATTTTCTTATATCCAGTGCCAAAAATGATCCATAAAATATAAGTTGATAAAACATGAGCATAAA
>CM032450.1:23546606-23706606 GCA_019049505.1 Pachyrhynchus sulphureomaculatus | reverse complement strand
GGCTTCAGAAGAGAAAAAATTGAGGCTTATTTTAGAGAATTCGACAAATCGTACTGTATGAAAGGTGTCCAAATGTTGGAAGATCGCTGAAATAAGTGTATTGCTAAAACTATGTTGAAGAATAAAATCGATTTTTGGCAAAAACAATGATTTTTCTTTAAAAGTCTATGGACTTTTCACCCCATGTATATTTTGATTTACTTTTTTGGATGGTAAGTACCTCACCTGTTGCATACCTTGTATATAAGTAAATTAAAGATAGTTTATTATCGGTAGTTTCTTTATTATCCAATCAATTCTCCATATTAATTTGTTTGCAAAAGTGAATTTCTCTTGACACACCTTCCTTTATTTAAATTATACTGAAATTTGTATAATGATATATTACTTCGATAAAGTTGGCAGTTCGCACAGAATTTATTTATTATTTATAAAATATATTTTCTACCAAACTTTCAAGAAAAACATTGACTTAAAAATACTGTTTGAATTTATAACACAAGCAAACTTCTATAATTAAATTACTTTTTTAATAAACCGAAATAATTGGCATTGATTTTTTGTTATCAATAATGCAGATTATGCAGCACACACAATACATTTTTGTCTCTTTGTTTTAAATGTGCATAAATCGGACTATCTAAATTCAACCGCATGCATAAAATAATAAAAAAATGGAACAAAAAATTATATAAATCCTAAATTAACATTGAATATTTAAAACAAAATAATATTTAAAAACGTATACGAATTAGACCATAGTATTAGGATAGAGCTGGTAAAATCAACAATTAAATTATTGAATAGATAATAGTTACTCCTCAGACTGTCAGATGCTACTACGTATGCAAATTCGAAAACAAGCCACGCCATCATTTCCTTCGTTAGTCCAAACCAGGTATTGTCTAACATATATCACTATATGCTTAATTTTAGATATTGTACAGTCTGTCAAGTAAGAACATGTCCCCAATAATTAAGTTTTGGTAGATGCGATTCTTGCGATTCAAAAAAAATTGGTAGAGGGAACCTTTGTCTACGATGCATTTTAGTAAAACTATCAGTCGATTCCGAGCTTTCGTCGAAATCACTTAAAATCCAAACTGAGTCACTTGTTTACGCGTCGATTCAAGGCAGTCTTTCTTTGTTCCCATCCAAAGGGGCCTAAAATGACACATTCCGCGGCGACTAAATATATTAAAAAGTCGGTATCGTTTATGAAGAAGTGGGTAAGTCATTTTAACGAGACGAAAAGTGTCGATGATTTGCCAAAACGTGGCTCGGTAGACCAAGTCACTTCGAAAGCCGAAAAACGAATTGTGCAATCAGGCTTGAATGTGTCCCATGAGACCATTGGACGATATCTTCATGTTCATGATATCAAATTCCGATCCACGTTAAAGAAACCTTTGCTAGGCGAAAATCACATCGCAAAGCGGCTTGCTTAGCCCACGATAAAATACTAGAGTGGCCCTCACAATCGCCGGACGCCAACCCTATTGAAAACGTTTGGTCCCTTGTAAAGAGAAAGCTCAGAGGAAAACTCTGAGGACTTTGACTCAGTTATCTCGCAAGATTCGAAAAATTCGCAGAGTATGCGCCAAGCGATTATTGATGCAGGAGGCGATTAGACAACTTACTAAGGTAATTGTGCCGTTGTTAGCATACCAAAGAATACATTGATGGCAAAAAAATGTTCTCGAAACACACCAGGTCACGTTCTTACTTGACTGACAGTAGTTATTATGGTTGATAAGCTGAGACTAAGACATCAGTTTTTTCTAAATCTCTGACCATTTTACTTAATCTGGTAATTAATATCTTATCTGAATTTTTATCCTAATGTAAGCTGACGCAGGTCTGTCCTGTGTTAAAAACCGGTCAAATGCAAGTCGGACTGCGCAATTAGTATTCCGTCCCATGGTTGCCTTTGGAATAAAAAGGTTTTTTATTTATTTATTTATTTAGAGTATGACAGGAAACATTACAGTATTGATATATTTAATTGGCAAACTCTTAGACAGGGTCCTCTAGTCAGTTGGTTCTGAGAAGGTCTATTTGCATTAATATCTTGATCAGCCATTGCAATATTTCAGTGACCAGGAGATTCTCAGAATTGTCTGGTCGCCAAAATGTGCTAGTTCATTTAGTTCACGTATTTACGAGAAGGCGAGCTAGTTCTAGGCCCAAAAAAAAAACTTTTTACAGAGGTATAAAATGATCAGTGACTTCACAAAATACATACACCCTAAATGAGTTTTCACAAATTAAGGCCTCGGATTAGGACACAAATTTGTTTGTGATGGCTAAAAAACTTTCTACAACATGAACACATTGTCTATCAAGGTTCTGTCTCTAGTAGAACTAGTATCTTACTTTTATCATTTGTATAAGCCCAGTTCTATTCAAATAGGTGAGCAGACTAATAACACTTTCTAAAAAAATTTTTGTTAAAATCTCCCACAATAATTCTCTCAGATCCTTGCTGTGCATCTGTGTTTATACTTTTATCTATTCAGCGAATAATACATTCACAGTGTCTTGGGGTTTTATCAATTTTTTTATGTATTTTTGTCTAGTAAAATTGACAAAATTACATAACAGTGCATGTATAATACGAGGGTTCTATGCTAAGTACCTGGCCTCGGCCAGAGATGGCGCTACGACTATTTAAAAAATTATATTTTTCATAAACATAACTTTTCACAAGATTCCTGTCAAATTTTTAAGTTCCTGGAGATTCTTTCTAGGAACAGATTATTAAGAAATGCATTGGAGTAGTCTGATTTATTATAAGAATGCAAGGATAGGAGAGAGCCAAGGGGAAAAAGATGTTTGAAGAGGACAATCATATTTTGGAGGGGTAATGTTATGGAGAGAGATCAAGTTGAAGATTCTTTTAGGGATAGATACCGAAGGAAAAATTTGGTTGCGTTTATGAGCATTAGCTAGATTGAGAGAAAGTTCTAGCATGGGGGCGAAATAAGGAAGAGGAATAGTATTTTAGAAGGGAGAGCTGTCTTGTGAGCTGCAATGAAGGAGTAGCTGATATACACAAGCTAAAAGGAGACTATACTGAAAAATATGTAAAATAAATTTTACACATAAAAATGTTTTTTTTCTTGTCAAGGCCAGATACTTATTATACAACCCTCGTACTTTCTGGATGTTTTAAAAGATTTTAGGAGATTTAAAAAATGAAATAACCGTATTTCAAGAATGAAAAAATAATAAAATAATATGAAATTTATAATACTACAAAAATATTTTATCAAAACTTAAATAAAAATACGCACTTTTTGGTTTATATTTATAATCTAGTTATACAAAACACAAAAAGGCGTAACGGATACCCAGGGAATCAGGGCATTCGACAATTAACAGCGTATAACTAAAAACATTCACAAAGTGCCTAGATTTTCCATAAATATGTTACTTACCCACGCTTAGTAATTTATAAACGGTAGGCGAGTAGCGATTTCTTTACACAATAGAAATTGTTTATCTGAGTAAATTGCTGCCAAATATAGATCTGTAGCCTTCATACATAAGAAGAACGAAGAAGCATTAATCGGCGGCAAGTGAGATTTTTGTTTTCCGAAGTCAAACAAGAGTCGACGACAACACTTAGCACAAGAAGGCATATAAAATTTGAGTTAAGAATTGTAAATATTGTGTTTGTTTTACCGATTCCCACGAATTGTGAAATGTTTTAGCTAATAAAAATATAGGCGCAGATATTTACACAAACGTCATAAAATTTATAGAGTTATTTCATGTTCATCCTTATTTGGACTTAAAAAAAATATTTAAAATGCATAAAAGTTTACACAATATCCATATTTTTACGTAACCTTAAATTGTCTTTATGACAAAAAATACTCTCCGAGATTTTTGCTTTTCTTTTCCTTTAACCAGTTAGTCGTCGGCCTGTTTGCACAATAACTCCCAAACGAAACGGAATATTAATTGTAAATTAGGTACCCAGGTAATACTTGAGGCAGTAATATCATAACACATATAGTGTAAGGTGTGAAAGATGTAGGCGTCAATAAATTTGGCATATTTTCAATAGTATTGTAAGAATTTGTGTGTGTGAGTTTTTAGTTGATTTACTTAATAAATTTTAAGTCTAATTATGTATAGTCTAACATATAAGGGGCTAAGTGGGTGCAAAAGGTAGCTACATATATATCTTGTTATATGTATGTGTATATGGAATTTAAATATTGTCTTATTTTTTTCAATACGTTCAATTATTTACGTCCAAACGTGCAAGAAATTAACGAGATGAAAAAACAGGTTAGAATATATATATATATATATATATATATATATATATATATATATATATATATATATATATATATATATATATTTATATACATACATACATATATATAGATATATATATATATATATATATATATATATATATATATATATATATATATAGATATAGATATAGATATATATATATATATATATATATATATATATATATATATATATATATATATATATATATAATACATTAAAATTCCGGGTTTCAAGCTCTTGCAGCAAGAGCACTTCAAAGTACCAAATGAGATTTTGACCAAACGTCGTGCAAATTCATTGTTAGACGAACGGGTTAAAACCCGGAATTTTAATGTATTACATTCCATCCCTAAAAATCTCCATTGTAACATATATATATATATATATATATATATATATATATATATATATATATATATATATATATATATATATATAAATGTGTCGCCTGAACACATGGTACTCTATGCTGATGACACAACTTTGATCTTTTCAGAAACGAATCGGGAGTTATTACTAACTAAAGCAGTAAATACACTAGATCTTTTGCAGAATTATTTTATAGAAAATGACCTTTCTTTGAATGTTGTCAAAGCACAAATGGTGTATTTTTGCAGTCGCGGTGAAGGTCATTTTTAATTTCAATATCTAAATAATGAGGTAAAATCATCGGAGGAGGTGTTATTTTTGGGGGTCTGTATGGACAGGAGATTGGATTGGAGGGCTCGTGTGGAGGGTGTTGCACTGAGCATCGCTAGATTTAGTTTTGCTTTGAAGATTGTGTCGGAGAGTGTGGGCGTGACTGCAGCAATCACTGTCTACCATGCTTACGTGGTATCCAAAATTAGATACGGTTTGATATTTTGGGGGGCTCATGTGATGTTGGGAGAATATTGTTATTACAAAAACGGTGCTTAAGAAATATATTTCGGTTAAAACCAAGAGATAGTTGTAGAAATATTTTTATTACTCAAAGGCTGTTAAATGTATTAGGATTGCATATTCTTGAGTCTGTTATGTTTATTTGTAACAATAAAAATCTGTTTGCGGAGAATAATAGTAAGCACAGCTATGATACTCGATATAAGCAAAATTTGCTAGCAGATAAATGTAACTTTTCATATATTCAAAAAAACGTAAAGTATTCCATGTTTTGTATTTATAACTCCTTCCGTGGATATTTTAGAAGCCTTCTTAAGGCAATACTAAAGGCAAAACTCACTAGTTATTTAGTAAGTAAGTCTTTTTATGAAATGAAAAAATTCTATGATCATGCAGATAAAAGGTTGTTAAAGTGAATTAATAGCTAAAAATTGGAAAGACACTTACTATGTAAGTTTGTACATATCTTTATAATTATTCTTATTTATTAATAGAAATACGGATAAGCTCGTACAAAGATAATAACGTAATAATGTAATTGGATATAGGATAGCTGTAGTCTTAGAGTAAGTGCTAGATTGTAAGTTTTTGGTTAGTTAATTAGAAATGTATGCCCTTGCGGCTTTTGATAAGTTCCTCACCCAACGGGGTATTTTTTATGACATTATCCTTATACTGTATGATGTTACATTTGGAATCAATAAAGCGTTTATTATTATTATTATAAATATAGAAATATATTAATTATATGTTGTTTTATACGTCTTTTTTAGGGTTCTGGAATTTGACGAAATCTGATAATTGTGTTATTATTTATTTTCGGTTCTAACAAAAATAATATTTAGAGGAAAATGTCAGGTTTTACTTGTAAATATCTCTCTAACTCTTCCTCTGCTCAAATTATAATTAATAGCCGCCCAAGAAGTACCCATTATTTCAAACATCGAATTTTAGTGAGAAATCTCGGCTCGTAAGATTAGACCATAACAATATGAAGTAACTTTCCGACGTTTTGTGGACGATTGCACAAGGAATCGTTAATATACGAAATTAGAACACTGAATTTATTCAGAACAACTGACTTGTTTTCGTTCATACAGGTTGAGATCATCAGCGAAAAGCAGCGTGCCACAATCACAGAGGTCATTAATATATAGCAAAAATAGTGGGGGACCAAGATTGGATCCCTGTGGTACGCCCGAGGTTGCGGTATAGGAATCGGAAATATATCCATTATAGTATACTGACTGAGAGCGGCCACCCAAATATGAAGAAAACAAACTGCACGCATCCACACCAAAACCCATACGCCAAAGCTTCTACAGCAAAACGAAATGAGATATTCTGTCAAAGGCTTTAGAAAATTCCTGCCCTTCTGCGTCTAATATGTTCTCTGTTAAGTTTGTATAAACTCCCAAGTTTGTTACGGTGGATCTATATAGATAAATATATATGGAGCAACTTCTCTAACTTCTACCCTTTATTGTTTAACTACAAATAATTAAAAATAATGAAAAAAAAAAAACGATTTTTAGATTCTTTGGCTTCAAAAACTCAGAAAAAGATGTGTAATACGAAATATACGAAGCAACTGCTCGAACTCCTTATATATTTGACTCCAAATGATTGAAAATAATGAAAAAATAATACAATCATTAGATAAAAGCAACCTCTTTAACGTCCTTCTCAATTCCGTTTACTTTTCATATATTTAATTACAATTAACCCCGAAAGAAAATACACTCCTCTAACTTCCTTCCCCATCCGTTTAACCCCATTATATAAATAATTGAAAATAATGACAAAATAACACAATTTTTAGATACTTCGACTTTAAGAAGTTCGAAAAGCATTTATGACACGGCAAGAAGCAACCACTCTAACCTCCTCCCCACCCTAGTTGATTCCTTATACTTTTAAGTTATTTTTATATACTTTAAAAAATTTGAATCATAATATAGAAACTATAATATACAAATTTTATCAACATCAAAATAGTAGTACCTGTTCTTGAAAATTCATTTCTGCAAAACTAGTATCAGTGGTGTGACCTAATTTATTCTCAAGATTGAAATATGTTAAATATTACTTAAAAGGTAAGTACGTAAAGCAACTAAAACCAAATACACGGTATGTCTAGCGTCACAAGCCGTTTCCAAAAATGATGAGTGAAATTTCAGCAATTTTAGCAATTATAACACAGTTGATATAGGGTTGCAACGAAGACACGGTACAGTGCAATGTAAACGATAATTACGTTTATATACGTCGGCAGTTAGTTTTATTTAAAATTCAGACACCAGCCAAGAGATATTAGCCTCTGTGAACAGTCACGATGGACACTTATTGCAACTATCTATTATTAAATTTTAAAAGGCCATTATTTTAAATTCATGAGTTGCGAAGACATATTCTAAGAAAAAGTAAACACCTAATTGTATTTCGTTTGCAGTTTAATTATTTCTTGTCTTAGCCATGAGTCTACCTAATTTTTTTAATCCTATGGGGCATATATAATAAATATAATATTAATTTTTACATTTGTCTCGTAATTTCTTCCAACCCCTTATATGTTTGATCATAAGTAAATACGATTAAAATTAGATTATTACCTGTACAGTAAAGTAAGAACGTGTTGCGCATTGTTCATTAAAAAACGTATTTATTTAAAAGTTTTCTACATCATTCGATAGTAAAGGGTTGGCATTAAAATGCTAATGATTCAGTAGTTCGTCTAGTCCCCATCAGCGTCGATGATCGCATGACATCTGCGGGGCGCACTTTCGACGATTTTTCGCGTATTCTTGGGGCAAAGATTCCAAAATTTGCCGTAGCAGCTGCTTCACTGTATACACCTTTTTACTACGAAGCTTCTGCTGCGACTGAGATGGCCAGTCTAGTGTGACGATACGGGATTCCTCTTTCCACTGGCTGCACGTTTTACTTCGATATTTAGAACGCTATCCTCTTGAAGAATCCACTCCTCATTTTTATCGATAAGCCAGCGTTTGGCAGTCGAGACTAACGCCTTCTTGTAAATCTGGAACAGTTTTTCAGCGTTTAAATTGTGGGTAAAGATGAAAAGTCTTCCAAAACCTGTTTCACGCTGCGCTGAACCAATCGGTTAGTGGAAATTTCCCGGACTTCTGTGGTGATAACATAACCTCAAAATGAAGCTTCATCGTAAAAAATTACATTGCTCCAGTCTCGATGCTCTGCGCAAGCGACTCGTTTCTCTTTGTTTCTCTCTCAGCAATGGTTTCTTAATTGTACTCCGCCATTTTAAATCGTTAGCCTTAAGATGAATGCGAAGCGTTTCATACAATATATCCAAATCCTTTTGATTTAGTTTTTGCTCCCCTTGGGCAAAGTTAATCGAGGATATGAAGAAAACATGTTAATAATTATTTTTTCGACCTTGTCCAACACTTTTCCTCGCGAGCCACGTTCTGGTAGATCATCAACATGTTTTAACTGAGAGTATCATTTCATCCACTTGCTAACGAATGCCCTCGACTTGCCCATATACTTAGCGGCCGCTGTAGGCGTTATTTTCGGACTTTTTGAATGATTACGTGCAGCCTGTGCAGAAGCCATGTTCGAGAATGTACTATTTAACCACAAATAACCCCTCAGGGGGATCTGTGAATCCACCGATCCACAGACCACGGGATTGACGCTCCCGAGGTTCCCTAGTCACGTTTTGTCCGTCGTCTCAAAGTCCTTGTCTTATGTGTATATAGCAATCCTACGGTGTAGAAGCCGTGCCTATGGGACGAATGGCCCTGCTAAAGAGGTCGTGAACGGCTCCGTCCTGATACTGGGCGCCCTCAGGGTGTACCCTAGCCTTGCCACAGCATCCTGGCTCTGCTGTGGTCGACCGTACGATTCTAAGGTTACTCGTGGGACCAACTATGGCCCACAAAAATTTATATTTTCCTCCTTTAAACGGGTCCAAGAGGCCCAGAATAGAATCACCCCCGCTAATCCAACCTACATTTGATAGATTTTTCAAATTAGATTATTATCTGGTTCATTTAAAGAAATTTCCCCCTTTTTGATTCACAAAAGTTTAGAATCGTATTTTGAGTCGTTATCTGATACAAAAAAACTGTCGGACGGTTCTCTCTTAATTGAGGTGAAAACCCAAAGACAGTCCTTGCTCGCCGAAAAATTAGATAAACTCAATAGTTACGAAGTAGTAACAACCACACACCCAAACCTCAATGTAATTAAGGGAATAATCACATGTTTCGATCTTAGCAATTGCACGGACGATGAAATTTTGGAGAATTTTGGAGAACCTACATACATACATAACCATAAATAAGGTTAGAAATGAATCTTTTTCCACAAAGTACTGTTTGTAGGGGTGCTAAAAATTACTTAAAAAAAGGAATTTAGTTATAGGTGACATGATCTTATTTGACCTATTGTATATATACTCAATTTGGATCGGGAGTTATCGATAATAATGGCAAACTGTGTTTTTCGCGGTGTAGGAACCCTCTGGCATTAAGGAATGCAAGAATTTCAAAGGGTGATTTTTTCACGAGTATATAATTACCTCTGGCGATAAAAATGCCAAATAATCAATTACGACTTCATTACATTTGTATGGACAATGCTACAATAAAGAATAACATATTCACTCAAACAAAACATTCTTATATAACCAGGTAGATACATTTTAAAGGATTTTAAAGATAAGGGATAAAGGAATGTTAATCCGCCCCAAAAACCCAACCCAATTGTTAAAACGTCGAACTAAAATTTATAAAGTTCAAGAAGATAAAAATAATGGTATAAAAACAAAGTCACTCAAGTCACCTAACACTGAAATATTAGGTGACAGGTTAGCCTTATCTTGGTTATCAACTTTGGTGTGGTAAATTAATTAAAGATGCTTGTGACATCATTAGTCACTTAGTGTTGCTTCGGTCTATCTACAAACAGATAGACTAGTTGATTTACAGCTGTTCATGTGGGGTATAAAATGTACCCTAAAAAGGTCTTACAAGGGTCGTTGGACAACACAATGAAATTTTCAGTAGGATGAAATTAGTAGTTTGGTCTGTTGTAAAAATTGACTGAACTGATGATTTCAGTTTTAGTAGCACATTATTAACAGAGTATAAATGATATATATATATATATATATATATATATATATATATATATATATATATATAATATATATATATACAGCCTTGGCCAAAAGTATTAGGCACCCCCTAATAAACACATAAAACTCATAAAATATTTAAAAAAAGACTAATTATTTTAACAATACTATAGGCGGGCGGTGTCAAAAGCTAACTTAAACAATAGACAATCTCTTTTACAGGTCCATAAAACACCTGGCCCACAAAATTGCCATAATGAGGTTATTTGAAAAAAATATTTTTAATGTTTTATCAGTCTCTGTTTACTATTTGTAGTGTCAAGAAGCTTCCGAGCGTGTTTTATTTGTAAACTGGACATTCTTATATTTGAGAAATGCCTAAGAAAAGGGAGCTTGGTATCGAAAAACGAGTTAAAATTCAAACCCTACATGAACAAGGCAAGTCCCAAGTAGAAATAGCCAAGTTAGTGAAATGTTCTCGGTGCGCAGTGCAATGTGCTATTAAGAGGTTTGTGGAGACTGGCTCCCATGCCAACAAAATGAGAAGGGGCAGAAAACGTAAAACTAATGAGCGACAGGACAGAAAACTCATCCGCGAGTCTATTAAAAATCGAAAGAAAACATCATCTGAGCTCGCTGCAACTCTGTTGTAAGAGATGCCGATTAGTTCTCGAAGGGCAAGGAGAAGACTGACAGAAGCTGGATTAAGAGGGTGCAAAGCTAGAAAGAAGTCTTGGCTTTCAGAGACCAGTAGGAAGAAACGCTTAGAGTGGGCTCAGAAGTACCAACATTTTAGCGAAGAGGATTGGTCTAATGTTGTATGGTCCGACGAATCCAACTTTGAGGTAAGTTTTTATATGATTTATTTTAACAAATAACTAAATACAATTACTCTTGATTTAATCCGTTTTAGTCAAAATAATAACTAATTTTTTAATTGAGTATTTTTTATATTCTTACAGCTATTCGGAACGTCAGGTGTGACATTTTTGAGGCGACATCAAATGCCAGCAAGATAATGCACCTTGTCATAAATCAGCGGCTACGATGCCCTGGTTTAGAGACAATAACATTGTCTTGTTGGATTGACCGGTGCAGTCTCCAGATCTAAACCCTAACGTACATCTTTGGGGTAGTCTGAAGCGCAAGATACGGGAGCATAATATAACGTCAAAAGCAGCGCGAAAAAGCGCTTTGATGGATGAGTGGGATGCCATAAGTACAACTGAATGTACTAGGCTTGTACGCAGCATGCCCCAAAGAATTTCTGCTGTAATTAAAGCTAAGGGCGGACACACCAAATATTAATTTATTTCATAATTTTACCACAATACAGGATTTTCCAAAACATACGAATTTAATTTTTTACTCTGAAAGACAAGAAATGAAGTAAATTGTAGGGTGCCTAATATATATATATATATATATATATATATATATATATATATATATATATATATATTATATATATATATATATATATATATATATATCCGTTTTCATGTCTCTGGGGACGACTAGCTCATTAATAACATTTGAAAAAGGAAACAACAAATTTTATAAAAAAAGATAGATTTCTGTGGATATTATGAAAATAAGATAAAGATTATATTACAAAATTCTGCTGGTATATAAAACAATTGTTAGTTAGGTAACCTGTAATTCTTTGGCAAATTTAAAATCACTATGTGATCACATCTCTTTACATTGTTCTTATTTATATGCTTGTGACATCATTAGTCACTTAGTGTTGTTTCGGTCTACCTACAGATAGATAGACTAGTTGATTTACAGCTGTTCATGTGGGGTATAAAATGTACCCTAAAAAGGTTACAAGGGTCGTTCGACAACACAATGTAATTTTCAGTAGGATGAAATTAGTAACATAGTTTGATCTGTTATAAAAATTGACTGAATTGATGATTTAGATTAGTTCATGTTCGTTCATATATATATATATATATATATATATATATATATATATATATATATATATATATATATATATATATATATATATATATATATATATATATAACCCTCTACAGTCCGAACCTCTTAACAGAGGTATGATGATTGCCAATGACACTAATCATCATGGCAGTCTTCATGAGATGTTATAATGTAGTAGGTTCCCGGTTCCTTCTACATCGCAGTCCTACGGCTATTTTGGAAATATATTCCTCAAGCCCATAAAAACCTGTTTCTGAACCGGTTAGAAGAATATGTCCTCAGAGCTTCAGACCAGTTATGATGGATACTGCGGCCCTCCATCATGTCAGGATATGAGGGTGGAGGATAGATAAACGTTTAGTGGAGAACGAAGTTTAGACATAATTTCTCCTTGAAATAGATCCATCCTTCACCGGGATCGTAAAGGAGTACTACCCGCTACCATATATATATATATATATATATATATATATATATATATATATATATATATATATATACATATATATGTATATTATAGTACATATGTATAAATATGGGTACGTTTTCAAGTGTTTTTTTTTTTTTCATATTTACGACGAAAAGAATGAAAGCACATGATATACTGAAAATAACCCATTCTCACCCGGCCATTTAATGTATTTGACTGTAAATAACTTTAATTACTTCTTTAGTATTTCAACCAAAAACCAAGAAGAAGTTCACAATAATAAAGATACTACACGAAATTTATTGACACCCACCTGTTTCACCTTATTCCTTTAAAGAAATATCGCTCCAAAATTTTAGGTTCCATTTCTACTTGAAACAATATGGGTATCCAAATCGGAAATTGTTACAGACATATCGTGTCAAATATAAAGAAATATAAAAATCTCGGATAGCGATTTTTCATGAATACAACCCTCCCTCCGAAAAGGGAAATAAAAGAAAAATTTTTGAACTATCTATTCGGGAAAGTGAGACAATGCTTCTCTCACGAAATACTGTTGATATCAACATAAAAAAAAACTAGTTTGTAATGGCGATTGGTAAATTGGATACAGTGTTTATTCAATGATGAGAGCAGATATTTTAAAGAATAATATATATAATTAATTTACGTTCACATTTTTTTAAATGTTTTATTTAAATCTATCAAAAATCATTATGTCCTTTTGTCAACGAATAACCCTTTACAACAACAAATTCCTGCACCAACTGTCTAGTTTTACAACAGAACAACGAAATTTCCCTGTTAGTAAATTTATTAAGGTGGTAAAGCGAGAGTTCAGCCGTAAACAAAAGTTGTGGTAATAGATTGTTTTCTAATTTGTGAGCTCTACAAATTTATTTTGACATTTACAGTGCTATTGGGTACAAGGAATGAAGTGCTTTATTTTATAGTTTGAAAACAACTTGTAACGTTTTCTGAACGAAAGGCTCTCTTTTAGATAAATTCGCGTATAAAAAGTAGATGAAATGCAAATATACACTCACAAATCATAGTATCAACACATTGTCACAGGTTTTCGAATTCCACGCAAATTATCGCAAAAAAAGATAAATTTTATGGTGGTGGAAAAAGGAATACGTCAGGTCGGTCCATAATAGTAACCTATTGGAGCATCACTTGAACCAAATATTGAACACCACTTTGAAGCTTCATCTATCATATGAACACAACCTAGATTTCAAGTCGATCTGTCAAGTCATTCATTGTTTATCAGCTGGTTAAAGTAGACGTGTATGAGTATTTTTTAAAAATGGAAAAAATCGAATATCGTGCGGTGATAAAATTCTGTGTTTTGGAAGGTTTTTTTTTCTTTTCACTTTCTAATTGTTTTTAGTTACGAACAGCTAATTTTAAATGTAATCATTCGCTGATACATGAGACGTTTAGGACTTGGAGGTAGGTACTTTTTGACTCAGGTTTCACCATAAGTTATCATTTCCATATTGAAAATATCAGATAGTAATGATTATCGTTTTATATAAAAAACCCAAATTCTTCATTTATTTTGCAACTTGTATTTGAAAAGAAAGTGCTGAGTAGTAGTACTACTATGGTTTAGGAGGCTTAAAGACATACAAGCAGACCAGAGGGTCTATTTTACCAACGCCAATTAGTGTCTGGGTAATGTCAACCAAGCGGAACATATAGGTTAACGTGGGATCCGAGCCTTGTTATTAGCAGATGATACTCTTTTAGCCCGCTGTTTCACGAACTTGTTCGATAACTCGTCGCTACCCACGAACCCCTGCGGGGGTTGCTCCAACTTTATGAACGTCTACCTGGCATTTAGATGGACTTTAGATCTGCATCTCATTCAAGAGAGCGCCATCTACTTCGTCCGCCTCAAGTAACCATGCCGTAACAACATGCCGTCGGCAGTTTTTTTATCGTTGTAGACTCACAGTCCTCGAAGGCCGACTTCAGGTGTTCGCTCCACCAATACGGAAGGGTCCTTATCGTCAGCCTTTCTTAGTCAAAGCAGTCTTCCATCAACAGAGTTCCCGGCAGTTTTTCTGACGCAGTCGGCACTTAGTCCTCGAATGCTATCTTCGGGTATTCGCTCCATCCGCGAGAAATAGGGCCTTTATTGTCAGCATTTCAAGAGGCGAGCGACTTCTCACCAATGACTAACTGCCTTTTAAGTGTCTCTCACTCACACCTGATTTTCTCTACTAACTATTTGACAGTTAGAAGTTAAAATTTGGCACAAATATAGGAAATGATGGCCCAGTCAGAGCCGTGTAGGTTTGAAGGTTAAATTTTGACTTAAGGGGTTAGTTTTGGGTGTCGAAATAGGAATTGGTTATCAAGTACGGTGTCAAATAAAAGCTTGTGAAAACACGAGTTCAAAAATATATATGATATAATACTTCTGCACACATTTCTTTGTATTATTTTAAAAAAATGGCCAAAAATCGCTGTCTCCCCACCCGATCCCGTAAACTACTGATCAAAAAATTTTGAAAAATTTCTCGAATCGTTTTCGAAAATGTAAACTGAGCAAAAATTATCAGGAGTGCATTACGTTTGAGAATAATTTATCTGGTATAAAAAAACTATGCGACTTGATAATATTCTTCTCTATTTGAAGCATACTTTGAAGACCCACTGCAAAATTACTAGCAACAAGTGACAGATTCTACAGTATGACTGAAAATTATTGATTTGTTTTCGGTTTAGCGAGCTTGATAAAATGCGGCTGATTATAACGTGTTTTTCTTCAACGCAGTTCTTGAGTATATGGAGACTTTTTTGACATTAATTTGGTTTACATTTTTATAACTATCATGTAACTTCTAAATAGAATGTGCCGTAGTTGTTTTTAATACTAACCCTTGTTAGTTAAGTTTCAAATATTAATTTAAACATGTTTTTTCATCGTTCCAATTAATTAGTTAAACATAACGGAAAAAATAGTATAGAAAGCGGATGGTGTATGGAGACTTTTTGGGCTGACTGTATATCCAGATTTTCCAGTACATTACTGATAACGAGTCGGGCGTCTGTACCGAGACAAAAGAATTTAATTTTATTTGTTTACAATTAAACAAACATTTAGGTAGTAAATATTTGTTTTACACTTTTATTACTATATTCTAGATTAAGCTACACTGATTTATTGACTATTAGGTAGCTAAGATGCTATGACTATTATATATTATTGACTAAAAAAAACATGAAACTACATATTGGATCTTAAGACATGTCAGGAACCTATTTAACTTAGAATTTTATTTTATTTTAAAAGCAATCGACTTGCACTTGGTCGTTTTTTTTTTGTGTACAGTTTGCCGATGTCTGCTGGCAAGCAGCATGACATGGAATGTGGTCTACCAAAATACTTTCAAATAAAAGTGCATGAACCTAACTCTGGGTATCCAAGTGCAATGGTAAGCGAGAACTATACTATGGAGCCAAAGCCGCCACTAGGTAAATAAGTTTTTTTTTTAATTATATGAAAAATTAAGTGAAATACTCGATATTTTACTACTTATTAAAATTAATATGACAAGAAAAACAACTTTAGACCTCATTTATTACAATCGTTTCAATCATTTAGGCTTTAGTGGTAACCTAAAAACATAAATTTAAAACAATTTCCAGGCGGTCACAACCTAATGCATATTGGATGACTTACATTAGGATATTACTTTTACACTGCGACTGTTCTAAAACTTCTGTTTGAATGTTGCTATTTTCTGATAATACGGACGCAACTCAAAAAATAAACAGTTCTGAGACACCATCAAAACTTGCTAATATATACATTGCTGTGAATAATTTCTTTGAGTGTTGTACATCTATTGTCTCAAGTTATTTCTTTATTAATTCCTAGATCTAAGCGATTAAACCAATGAATGGGGACTAAATTATTCGTCTGTATTATACAAGCTATGCAGGCTATATTAAATTTGTCCACCAATCGAAATCTCGGACATATGACGTCATGTGTTAAAATTTTATGTATTTTTCCATTATATCGTGTAAATGATTACTTTAGGTCAGAGTTGTCCACCGTCATAAGAATATGTAGTTGGTTAGGATTTATTTTTCCTGTAATTATGTTATTTATATTTTGGTATGTGCATATTTTTCCCAGTTTCTATCTGAAAAATTGCTAATATGTTTGTATGAATGGTGTCCAATGTAATTTTTAATTATCTTTAATTTTTCTCTCCTCGCTATTTCTTAACCGGTGCCAAGTTACAAACTAATATGCTGCAAAAGTGCTCCCGTTTAAAGACAGATGGAATTTGTGATATCTTGAACTAAGGAACTAAAGGATTTTTTTTATGTCTCTATACTATATTTTATTGATGATCCCAACTGTAAAATTAATTTCAACTTAACCGACAGTCACACTGGAGAGGAACCTTATTACAAATTATATCTGCAGACGCAGGGAAGGATATCAAATAATATCTTGTTTGAACAGACTTGTTACAGCCAACCTTTTTTATAAATCAAAATATTCTAAATAACATCACGAATGTGAAAGAAGGAAGAAAACTTTACCCCTCTACTTCCCTTATTTAGAAGTATTATTATTGTGTTTCCAACTTCTTAAATTAAATTTAAAACAATTAATGAGATGTGAGGGAAGTTAGAAGTTGCTCTGTTTATATAGTGTCACTCCTTTTTCTTGAATTGTTTGAGTAGAGAAATCTAAACATTGTACAATGTTTTCATTATTTTCAACTATTTATTGGTAAACATATAATAGGTTAATTAGGTGAAGGAAGAGATAAGAGGGTTGCTTGGTCCTATATGTCCTTTCTAAGGTTCTTAGAGAAGAGGAGTTTGATTTTGTGTGTTTAATCAAGTTATTCTTTGGTGTAAAAAAGTACAATTGGATTCTTATTTTAGAACTTCGTGTTTGAAAATGAAGTACTGTATAAATTATTCTACTCATTGTTTATATAATATAGATAGTTTTTACTAAATTGTATAAAGATACATTTCAATCTAACAGATTCTCTACTCTAAGGATAGGCATACCAAAAGGAAACGGAAAATTAAATTTTAAGAAAAATCGTTGTCTTTTTATAGGTACATAGGTGGGTTGTCGAAAGTAAAGCAGGAGATATATTACGTTTTATCTGTGCAAGGTATATTCAGATGTAGTTGAATAGAAAAGATTTTTTAAAAAAGTCTAGTATTTGGAAGGAAATGATAAAAAAACAATAAATTGAATCGATATTTTGACTCACTACTTTTCTTGCTAAATAGAAGTATTTTATAGGCGTACTGGGATGATAACTCACCGACTTACCCAGATAATAACTGAAGTAAAAGAGCAACTTGTAGTTTTTGAACGATATCGCTACAGAAGAAAAGGGGGAAAGGAATGAAGATGTTTACATATTATGAGTTGCTGGCTTCTTGGTGAAGACAATGAGAAAATTTAAACCAAATTATATATAGTCGTGGGTGGAAGATTGTGGAGTTGATTCGTACATATCGTGTCATATGTCCTTTACGGCTTTATTTCTAATTCTAGAAGCAATAGAAGTTAATATAACCGGGAGAATTAGTTTTCTCGATTATACTCACAATTCAGCTTGGTAAAAATAACGTATTGGAGCTCACATTTCTTTAAAAATTTTATAACTTTGTTAAATTTGTGAAACTTTAAAAACTTAGCGCTGTTGCCTGTATCCATAAGGCCAAGAAAGCCTGCCACTTCCTTTTAACCAAAGTTTTGAATATACGAAAGTTAAAATTCTGAATAATAGGCTTTTGAAACTACCCTGTACATTAATAAGGGAATTTCCTCCACTTGTACTTATTTTAAGCCTGCCATCACCTCTTCCTAGATATGTCACCATTATTGGCATAACTATGTCTGAAGCTTAGTTGGGAAAATACATAAAACTAAACTATGCACTTTGAAAAATTGAAATTTTTAGCATTACTTAGGTTTTAAAGTTACTGCTTGACTTTCACTAACTTTTGAAAAATCATTTTAGACGCAAGTTAAGGTTACGTACCATTACTTACCAAAATGCATAGAGATTATTTCTAAAGGCAAGTAATTATTGCAGCCTGGTATTTTAATCTAATTACATATATATATATATATATATATATATATATATATATATATATATATATATATATATATATATATATACGAGTATTTCACCAAATCCACCATACCACCACTCACACGGCCAGATAATTCTATTGCAACGACACCTGTTGAGAAAGCGAACTTGTTGGCTGAACTCTTTGCTTCACATTCTACTGTCGATTTCCAAGGAAAAACACCACCTACTATTCCCATAGTGCAGTCAAGGATGCCCGATGTTGTCTTCAGACAGCGTATTATAAAGCGTATTCTGATGAAGCTAGACACCAAAAAAGGCTTCTGGCGCTGACGGAATACCTGCCATAGTTCTTAAAATCTGTGCGAGGGAACTAACACCAGTTTTCTGTAGACTTTTCAACCTATCCTACAGAAAGGGAATATTTCCTTCCTGCTGGAAATGCGCTACAGTTCAGCCGATACCTAAAAAAGGCAAGAAGACCTTGCCAAATAACTACCGACCAATCGCACTGCTTTCAATAATATCGAAAGTCATGGAAAAGGCTATCAATCAGCATCTTCTAAAATATCTTGAAGGATTCAACATTATTAGCGATCACCAATATGGCTTTCGTAAAAATAGATCAACAGGAGATCTTCTGACTTATGTAACACATGTTTTGAAACAATGCAATTGAACACTTTGGAGAATCTAGAGCGGTTGCTCTGGACATATCCAAGGCATTCGACCGTGTTTGGCACGATGGGCTGTTGGCTAAGCTATGTTCTTATGGTATGTCGGAAAAATTCTGTTTGTGGCTCTCATGTTTCCTCAGAGAGCGTTCTTTACGAGTGGCAGTCGACGGATTTCTTTCTAACACCTTCACTATCAACGCCGGTGTACCTCAAGGCTCCATACTGTCTCCTACTCTTTTTCTCATTTACATTAACGATCTGCTGGAAAAGATCGAGAATCCAATCTACAGCTTTGCAGATGACAGTACACTTATCTCTTCATTCACTTTGAACGCTCGGACATCGGCTACTCAGACGAATATCCGCAGACAGCAGGAAGTCGTTCAACTTAACAAAGACCTGGAAGAAATTCTAACTTGGGGTGACAGTAACCAAGTGGAATTTAACGCTACAAAAACCCAGGCGGCAGTTTTTTCTAAAAAAGTTAACGTTGCTGAACCCGACATAGTTATATCGGGGCACTCCATCCCTCTAACATCGTCACTCAATTTGTTGGGCGTTAATTTGGGAGCAAATATGTCCTGGCAGGAACATCTTGCAGGCATAGCAAAGAGAGCTTCTCAAAAGTTGGGAATATTATTTCGAACCAGAAAGCTTTACACTCCACAACAACTGTTAATTCTTTACAAAGCTCAAATTCGACCAACTATGGAATACTGCTCCCATGTTTGGAGCTCCGCTCCCAAACATACACTGCATTTGTTGGATTCTATTCAAAGAAGAGCTGTTCGTCTGATTGGAGACCCGGAACTGACCGTCGGCCTTGATTCGCTGGAACATCGAAGAACGGTTGGCGACTTGAGCCTATTCTACAAGTACTTTCATGGAAAGTGTTCGAAGGATGTGGCCGCTTAATTCCTCCCAGAGCGGTGCCTGTTAGAAGTACACGTCGCACTAATTCTTCACATTCGTATGAGGTTCAGCTTGTTACTCCCCGTACAATGCTTTTCAAGCAGTCTTTTATATGGAGAACATCATCCCTTTGGAATAATTTGCCCAGGACTGTGTTTCCCACCGAGTACAATCTACAGCGATTCAAGAACAACGCGAATCGCCTTCTCCGCACACGTGTCGCTCCTGTAGCGCTTTAGGGACTTCCCTGTAGCACGTGTGCTAGACCAATAAAAAAAAAAAATATACGAGTATATATATATATATATATATATATATATATATATATATATATATATACATATACATCTAATCTTTTTATATCGTCATACCAACATTGCTGGGGTCTGCCAGTACTTCTTTTTTCCCTCTATATATATATATATATATATATATATATATATATATATATATATATATATATATATATATATATAGATATAGATATATATATATATATATATATATATATATATATATATATATATATATAATGTATATATATTGTTTTAAAATCACATATTCACCATTAGAACCACTTTTAGAAGACATCATTAAAAATAGTTAAACAGAAATAAGCCCCGTAAAAAGAGTAGGCAGGACATAAGGTTAAATTTTTAAGGTAAGCCTGCACGTTTAAGTGAAACTTTAATCGGCAATCAATCCGGCAGTTTAACTTCAGGTGGCCGTCGCAATCGGTAATATAACGGACAACAAAGGCCAAATATAAATTTAATCAGAGCTTGTAAATAAACACAATCACGTAAAATTGGGTTTAAATTAATTAGTTTCAGTTTATCCATTAAACTCATTATATTTGAGAAAATATTACAGACTTAAATTGACATATTAAATAGTATTAGCATTAAAACCTTGCTTATCTATAAATATTTCGTTTTTAGTTAAAAACACCAAAAATTTTAGCCTTTTAAACGACTTCCTGTTAAAAACAGTTATTTACCAGATTTTTGAAATGTAAAAGGTATTATTTTGATGTAAAAACCTATGTAATAAATATTGGAGTATTGGCAACGGCCAATATTTTATTTTCAAAAATATTTTTAATCCGCTTGTTTTAAAATGCTATTGAATATGAATGTGTAAAGTTGATATTAGCTAAAAAAAACTTAGAACGAGGTATTTTTGACATTTTTTATGTTGATCAATAAGATTGTATAATATTTTGGTATAAGAAATTTGATATTAAATACTCTTTTCGTCAAATTCACCAAATATGAATACCTTATTCTGATTATATTTCAGAAAGTAATTATTTCTTGTTGAAAACAAAATTATATCATATATTTTTGTTACTTTCAGTGCTGACACAACAAAGTCAAAATGCTGATGTATATAATAAATTTTAACTTAAGATACCCCTAAATGCTCCTTAAAATTTAACTCGTAATCCTACCACAATCGGTGTGTGGTCTCTATGCACCGATAAGAGAAACAGAAGTAGACCCCCAACATGCTGGGCTGATGATATAAAAAGAGTTTCAACGATTGTCTAATGTGCATGCCCCAACTATTGGGTTGAGGCAAGAAGAAGATCATACAAACTGGATATATCTTGGTAAGGCCTAGTCCTGCAGTGGACTCAAGAGACTGGTTAAAGCAAAAGAAAATCCTACAACCATCAACTGTTTCCTTAAAAATTGGTTTTAAAATAAAATTATAACTACACTTCACACTAGCAAAGTTTAAAGTCAATTACTTTCACAAAGGTGTCACTGCAATAATTTCATTAACAATGTTGAGGCAATAAGTTTGTGCGTAAAAAAGGAAGATTTAAATTAATGAACAATTGCCAATCTTGCTACACTTTTAATATAGGATAGAGAATCTGGTCAATTTAATGTATCATTTTATGAAAAAATTCAGTAGTTTTGTTTTAACGATAGCAAATTTTAAATTTGATCACTTATACTTAAAAAAATTGTGAGTACATTATGGCCCTTACTGGGCGCCAAATTTAAAATGTAAGTAGTAAGATATATTCAGTTTTACTTAAATACTTATTCTTGTGATTTATTTTAATTGTTTTGAAGTAATCGAATTACTATTGAACGTTTTGTGATGCTTTTATATTACGTACAGTCCCTGGCCAAATTATTAGACGCACTGTATTTTTTTTAGTAATTTTATGTTTCTTAAGAGTTTTTATGCAATAATGGTATATTTAAACTACAATATTATTGATTTTTATTTAAAGGAATTGTTGTAGACTACATATTTGTATTTATTTTTAACATATGGCAACACTGTGTTGACAAAGTGATACATGAACGTAAATAAGTACAAACCTGTATCAGTCGCGATCGGAATCGAGTCAGGTACGGACGTGTTTCTGTGGCTTTATGGACTGTGATTGTTTGTTTAACAGTTTTATACTACTCAGTTATTAGTTTATTTTGTATGCAGTGTTTTAAAAAAAGTAATTGGACTATTTTCATTATGGGTAGAAAAGGCGATTTTCACCACGTAAAAAAGCTGAAGTGAAGGCCCTTGTGATTGCGAAAACATTTACAAACCGAGAAATATCACGAAGATTGGAGGTTTCTGAAGCTAGTGTATGACGCATAAAAAAGAAAATTGAGTCAGGGAAGGAATTAAGCCCGAAAAGAAAGAAAAGATGCGGTAGAAAACCAATTTTCACTCCACGGCCAGAGAGATGTTTGAAGAAAATTTGTGTAGAAAACAGATTTGCTACCACAAAGGTAATAAAATCACAACTCCAGGATGCTAGCGTAAATGCTTCTGAGCGCACTGTTCGAAGAAAATTGAAAGAATTAGATTTTAAGGCCTGTCGCCCCGCCAGGAAGCCCAAGTTAACAGCTGCAATGAAAGCAAAGCGCCTGAAGTGGGCCAAACAATGGCAAGACAAAGATGTGGACTTCTGGAGATCGGTAAGATACAGCAATTTAATCAATAATTGATACATTATTATCATTTTCAGTTAAATAAAGCAAATAAACATGGAAGTTTATATATTTTTCCTATTTTTGACAGGTCTGCTTCAGTGACGAAAGCACATTCGAAATTTTGCAGAATAAAGCTCAGTATGTGCGTCGTCGTCATGGAGAAAAGTTTCATCCTGATTGTGTTGTCCCGACGGTTAAACATCCCACCAAAGTGATGATTTGGTCAGTCATCAGCGGCAAGGGCACTGGACGTCTGTACGTCGTCAAAGGAATAATGAGGCAAGATCAGTACAAAGAAGTATTACAAAATCGGTTGATTCCGCAGCTCAGAGAATTGTTTCCAAATGGGGAACCATTCACTTTCATGCAAGATGGAGCTCCCTGCCACACTGCTCGGTCTGTTAAAGCTTTTTTGGCAGAAAAAAAATATTGGATTGGCCGGGTAATAGCCCATTGAAAATGTGTGGGAGCTGATGAAAAGAGAAGTGGCTAAAGATGTGATTACCAACAAAACCCAGCTCCTAGAAAAGATTATTCATGTGTGGAATCATCATCCTCAAATGCAGGAGACAGTACAATCTTGCATTGATAGCATGCCGCGCAGAATTAAAGCTTTGATAGCGGCTAAAGGTGGCTCAACTAAATATTGACTTTTACTAACATTAATTTCACTTTTCTTTAAAACTTAATAAACTTATGCTTTTCTAAATTAATGCTGTTTTATTTATGTCAAATAAATAGGTAATTGATTGGATAATATAAAAATAAAAAACAAATCAATTTAAAATAATAAAACGGTACAATATCACTCGGTAATTAATATTTTACATGAAATCTTGCAGTGCGTCTAATAATTTGGCCAGGGACTGTAAAATGCAGTATTTATTATGCATTTAAGAGAATTACTTTTACATTTTTAAAAGTTATCTATCGTTCTCAGTTCTTTTATTTTTGTTTTTAATGTTTAAGTGGGTTATGCTGTGTATAATAATAGAAATAATTAAAAAAAAAAAGAAATAACATCAACAATATGGAAAATAGTAAAGTTCCATATACTTAGAAGATCGCATTCAACAAATCAAACATTCAGCACGATTTACTAAAAAACTCGATTCTTGATCTCCGTGCATAAAACATCACAAAATGCCAAATTCATGGGGAAATCCAAGGCAATACATCAACTAAAGGGGTGTAAAAATATGGAACTAACAGCAGCTACTAAACCCAATCAATACCCATCTACGATCCATGGAGCATTCATAGACCTTCAGCTCTCCTGTGATGATTCTGAGTACTACATTGATTTCAGAAAGTATTGAATCGCAACATTGAAGCAATTGTTGAGTAGATTCTATGTTCAGTCCATCTTCCAACATTCTACTCTAAAGGGCATAGAAAATCATTCTAATAATAGAATATTTTTTATTAAATAAACAAATCCTATGATTGTATAATATCGATTCAAAATTTTCTCATAGTAAAGACCTTATTTTCTCAATATTCTAACACCTTTATATGATGTGATAATTATTCTGTATCAGTACAAACCAATTATAAATGTTTATTGTCCGTGCGATTACATGGCGAAAAAGTAAAATTGAGCCGTATGATTTGAGATGAATACGACATGAATACAATCGCGGTGTTTATCGAAATGACCAGACATATCTTATTAAATATAACCTACGCAACTTATAACATTATTATTGTTAATCGGAAATTGCATAGGCACTCCCTGAGGTTTCCTATGCATGGATATAATACTAAGATATAACTAGATTATATTCTATATAGTTATAAAAGAATTTTTTTATAATCCAGCCTTTCTTCGGATATTCTAATAAAGTTACTCGTATGTGGAGTGAAACTAATACGGTTTATTTTTCATACTTAATTATCAAATACCAGCTTTGAATAACCAGAAATATTTTTAAATTAACTATATTTGGCTTTGGGCAAAAACAAGAGACATGCAGGTCGAACACTCTGTGTTCGACTAGCCAGAAAATCAAGGAGCATATAAGCCGTCTTTTATAGCGTCTGACGTCGCTTTGCGACATCCAATTTCTAGGCCTTCCGGTCTTCCCAGCTTCCCACGTCTAGGCTTCTTTCTGAAATCGCTTTTGCAATTCCGCCCTTCCATGTATTTGGAGGTCTTCCCCTTTTTCTTTTTTCAGGAGGAATCCACTCCATAATTGTCCGGAGTAGCCATTCGTTTGGCATCCGTTGGACGTGCCCGTACCATATAAATTGTTTAGATGTGATTTCGTCAAGGATAGTGCTCGGCATATTCATTTGTGCTTGGATTTCTTCATTAGTTATTCTTTGTAATCTCGATTTCCTTGCTGCTCTTTTTAAGGAATCCATCTCGGTGGCGCGTAATCTTCTTTCATCGCTTGCATTCATTTGCTAAACTTCACTTCCATAGATAATGGTACTTTTTGATATTGTATTGTAAATGTATCTCTTGTTTCTTTTTCTTTACTCCATAGGACTGAGTTGAGCATACTTGTCGCCGCTTTCCCTTTATTTATACGATATTTAATTGTTTCGGTGCTCTTTCCGCTATGGTGCATCTTTACTCGTAAGTAATCATATGCTTCACAAGCCTCTCTTATGCTACCATCGTCCAATACAAGGTCTTCCTTAATTCCTTCAGCGCACATATATGTTGTTTTTGCATTTTTATTCCCAAACCCCACTTCTTGTATTCTTCTTTCAATTTTCCACACATATAGTTTGTCTTCCTGGTCTTGGGCTACTATCACTTGATCTTCTGCGTAGTGCAGAGTGTATAGATCGGTGTTTCCTATTTGGATTTCTATCTTCTTCCAATGTTTTAGTGCTCCATCGAGGTAGAATCTGAACAAGTTTGGAAACACGCAGCATCCTTGCCGTATGCCCTTATTGGTTTAGAACGACCTTCCCAATTTTTCTCCTATTTTTACTTGGGCAATTGAGTCGTTATATAGTCTCTTTAAAGCTGATATTATTGTTTGACTTATATTTGTTGTTTCCAGAACTTCCCATAACTTTTGTAATGGTACGCTGTCGTATGTTTTGGTGATATCGATAAACACTAGATGTACTTCTCTATCTACAATCCTTTTTTCTATCAACTGGGTATTACAGAAGACATTGTCTGTTATGAAGCTGATATTATTGTTTGACTTATATTTGTTGTTTCCAGAACTTCCCATAACTTTTGTAATGGTACGCTGTCGTATGTTTTGGTGATATCGATAAACACTAGATGTACTTCTCTATCTACAATCCTTTTTTCTATCAACTGGGTATTACAGAAGACATTGTCTGTTATGAAGCTGATATTATTGTTTGACTTATATTTGTTGTTTCCAGAACTTCCCATAACTTTTGTAATGGTACGCTGTCGTATGTTTTGGTGATATCGATAAACACTAGATGTACTTCTCTATCTACAGTCCTTTTTTCTATCAACTGGGTATTACAGAAGACATTGTCTGTTATGAAGCGTCCAGCTCGAAAGTCTGTTTAGGAGCATACAATTTGGGGTGAGAAGTCCCAAGACTTCTGAAGAAAGAAAAAAGGTTGTTGCCTAAAATCGATTTTCTTCTTCCACATAATTTTCTTCAAAAGTGATACACTTATTCGAGCAATCTTCCAACATTGGATAACTTTCATATAGTACGATTGGTCAAGCTCTATGAAATAAGCCTAAGTTCTCCATTCGACTTCTTTATTTGAGCCAAATATCTTTCCCTGAAGTCATCTTTTCAAATTTGCAAAGAAATAATGACTGGGGACCGGATCTGGTGAATACGGCAGGTGAGAAAGCAATTAATAATCCAATTGGTCCAACTTCACCATCGATTTGATGGAATTATGAGCTGGTTCATTATCTTATTGAAACGATACTTTTTTTCTTGTCAAAACCTTTCCAGCTGATGTGTGTTGTGTTTTTGAACGTTTCGGTCGGCTTTGATGCGTTCCAGCCACTCTGCGGACTGCCGGTTGGGCTTAGATGTGTAGTGCTATACTTCGTCCATTGTTGCGAATGGACGCAAGAACTCCCTTAAATTACGCGAAAACAGTGCCCAACAGCGTTCTGAACCTTCGACAGGTTGCTGTTTTTGCTCGATCGTGAGAGTGCGCGACACCTAGCAAATATTCACGCATAATATGCCCAACGCGTTTTGTTGATCTCTTCACGATGTCAGCTATCTCTCTCACTTTCACTTTACAGTCATTCAGAACAATATGGTCTATTTTTTGCCTCATATGGACGTGCGGAACGTGGTGCATTATCGGTGCTAATACAACCGCATTTAAGTTCACTAAACCATCGACATTTTCACGGAGCATATATGCTATAGTATTTCTAAAGCCATTCTTAGCTTCTGGCGTATTTTTTCTCATCAAAAGGTAATGTGCAATCAAGACAAATTTTACACGAATCTTCTGAGAATTGACACTACATGTGTTTTTTTTGTTTGCGCGGCCACCTCTCGGAAATTCTCGGGACTTTTCACCACATGTTAATAATTACAAATGTCTTCGTATATATTTTAATATTAGTTGTCTAAAGACACAAGACAGCGACTTAAAAAAGAATAATATTTTTAAAAACATACTTTTATTTCTTTTGATATAGAGAAGTATTCTATCACGCTTCAAGATTTTTCTGTTTCTTTATGTGTTAGGATCCCTCGAGCATAAAAAAAACATAATCTCTCATTTCCGTCAGACTGTTTGTTGGTCTGTCGCCCTGATGAAACAATAAATCCCGAACAAAATAAGGTATCGATTTGAAATTTGATACATTTACGATAAGCAACCTATGTCCAGTAAGAGTCTTTTCCAATATCTAAATATTTGCCGTCTCAATATACATGCATATCTTATATAATTTAATGAAATTTTCTAATTTTTTACATTATATTAATGGTTTAAATGATAAAATAATGTTTTAAGTAAGGGAAATTGAAGTCCACCTCAAAATCAGTTAAACTGTTTTTTCATAATTCAACATAAATAATGAAAAAGGATTTGAAAATTGTGGTTTTTTCTTTAGCTAAAGTACTATAATAAATGAACGATAATGTGAAACGTTTTTTCTCCTACTAATTTAAAAAGGTCTTTAGCTTAAATAAATATTTTATAATGTAATATCAATAAGATTTAACTAAAAATATAGATGGCAACTTCTACATTCAGTTTGTAAAAGTTAACAATATGTTAATTTAATTTATTTCTCTCCAGACTCAAACCATCAATTGCGTTAGCTGACTTAAGTTTGTGTCCAAAAAGTGCTCCTAAATAGTTGAAAGAACTAATACATAAAGACGGTATTACCAGCGACACTAACGGTCTAAAAAATCGAATATTATTGATAAGTTTAAAAATAGACAGTTTGAGATACAGAAAACACAAGAAAAGAGACAGATAAAGTAGAAAAGATATTGTACAAGTTCGTCGGATTTTTAGTACGGTGGTTTTGAAAGTACACTTAAATTAGCATTAGTAATGCCTCTCTTGGTATCAAAATATTACTGCAGAAAAAAAGTTATTTAATACTTTGGTGTGTGACAAATTTATATTTTTAAATTCTAAACGTTATTTTTATATTTGGGATAAAAATCTATTGCTGAAGTCATAAAATTATAATTGATTAATTAAATACTTGAGCTTGAAACTCGAATAATAATCATAACTTAAATACCAAATATATAAGCTACAGTTCATGCTCCGCTCCAAGGAAAGGATTTTCAATCGCTTTGATATCAGTAAAATTGCTTATTAGATGCGGAACGTGGTTTCATTTAATTTTGAGGGTAAACTGAAAATTAGTTCAGGAATATTGTATTGTATAAGACAACAGGAAGAGCAACATTATATTCTAGAGCTGGGTTGACAATTACTTTTTGAAGCCTGTAATTTTTTTAACATAACTAGGTCAATACTGATTTCTTCATAACATAACTATGGTACTATTATACTAAATATGTGATGCAAACATGAAATATCGACAGGTTGGTGGTAGTAGTAAGTTTGGGGACTCTCAATATGAGATCCGACTACATGATTCGCAAATGTTCTAGTCAAAATAACCGTTGTACGGTCATGTTTTTGCATTTTCCTCCTACCACACAGCCTAAAAGATGAGAAGCGCTTTAAATATCTGTCAGAATTAACTCTTTGACCGTCTAATCCGACCTTAAATATGAGTCTCAGGTGAAAACAAGAAGGACATTGTATGCAGCGTTATACTTTTGGCTCAACTCGCTTTCGCAGAGTACTAGTTAGTCAATAAGTTTTGGAAGCGGAAATGAAACAAGATAAATTAATAGGTCGAAATACATTTATTCTTCAGTATAATCTCCCTTAAGCTCAATATATTTTTTCCAGCGATTTTCCATTTCATTTAGCCCATCTCTAAAGCGATTTTCCGGAAGACTTTCAAAATCCCCATCTACGGATGTTAACACCTATCATTTGTCAAAAACGCTTCCCATAGAAATGTTTTGGGGTTTGGGAGCAGACGGAGCCAGATCTGGCGATTAGGGTGGATGTTCCAACAATTCCTATTTTAATCTGACCAGTTTTGCCGTTCCCAAAGCACCTCTGTTAGAAGATGCATTGTCATGATGAAAGATGATTTTTTTATTCTGCAAATCACGCCTTTTCTTACGAACTTTATATATAGATACTCTTCTATGATTGTTTTACCGGTTTGAAGGTAATCAGTTAACAAAATTCCTTTTGCATCCCAGAAAACTGATGCCATAATTTTTTTGGACGACTTTGATCACTTTGGCTGCTTTGGAGTGAAATACCGTGGTCATGCCTGACTCACAGTATATCAATACACGTATAATATCTAAACTAACCCGTCGAGAATCTAACCTAAAGCCCTAGGCTTGCAAGGCCGTAGTTATGACGGAGCACCAGTCCATATTAACTGGGCGTAATCTGTGGAACCATTTTGAGACGAGAATTTCGTTGTATTATGATTCGTCAGCTAACCTAACATCAACGGAGCGGAGAGCGAAACCAAAAGAAGTTGTCGTTGTACTAGTGCTATACAGCGATGATATAAAGCAAGTTGTTTCACTGGCCGATATAACCCTAATATTGAACATATTTTTTCTTTCATACCAAAATTCGAAATTTCGAATTACATCTTTATTTCAATAAAATAACAGTAATTCACTTACTTTCCATGAAAATTTGCTTTAGTAATTTCTCGGTTAACATCTAAATCGTAAGCAATAAGCACATTACAAAACTGCACTTAATTTATAGTGCCATTTTAGGTTAATTATATACCAATAAAATGTAAGATAACAATAATATCAATATAAACTGCTAAAATTAGATAAACTTTATTTTTAACAGTTTTAACTGTTCTCTCATCCGTATCACGACTTTTCAGCCGAGCTCGGATCGACAGAAGAGAGAACAAAACCTAAAGTACTTATTACAGTACTAGCGTAAAGAGTAAGTAAGATACAAATAATTTTCTGCTCTGGCTGAAGCAAGCCCCCGTCGATCGTAGCTCGGCTGGAGAGCCATAATACGATGAAACGCGTCTCAAAAGAGATGAGAAATGATAAGAGAAACAGTTAGAAACTCCAATTTTAGTAGTTTACATTGATTTTTATATACTTGGGATAGAACCCTATAAAGCGCTACCTAGCGGCAATTATTAGTAACACGTTGAACAATTTCTCCATCGTTCTCTGGCCCTGAACATTCCCCGACAGGCATGTATGCCTTCAAAACTAGGCTTACATTAGTCAGCGGTACAAATTATTTGTATCTTATTTAACAGTAATATGCTGAGGTGAGCCAATACAGTTTAAATCCAAATATATTTAGAGTACTTTTCTCAAATCAGAATTATAATTTGGTTCTAGACAACTAGTGGCACCTATTATTTGAAATTATAGTAAAGCTAGGAATAATTAGGCGCACTAAATCACATCGTATAGGAACACCAACAGAGTAAATTTTAAATAAATTGAACGCTGTAGATATAGGCTAAGTATATAAAGCAACTGAAAAACGATTAAAGTGTGCTTATAGAAATTTGTTGAACTAAAATCGCAACGTGACATGAAAAATACTAACGAAAGTAACAAGTTATAATTTACGTTGAATTACTTTTAAGTTTCTAGAGAGTAAGATACGAAGATGTGTGGGTAGCAGGCGCCATTCGGTTATAGCAGGTGATAATAAACTGACCAAGGCATGTCGGCAAAGCAATCTTTCATATTTAGATATTTTTACAAATAATATTGCTTGGCTTATTTACATATGCAATCGCCTTTACAAAGAAATAACGAGTAATTTGCTCTTGTTTCTCAGGGGCAAAATGTATAATGAACAAATAAATTATGGTGTTTCGATGGTTGAGGACCATAGGGTTCCGAGCGATAATTTTTTAGTTTTATTGATATAACTGTGTTTTATTTATCGATAAATAACGCAAGAATCATCATGAAACTGTACTTCAAATTCTACATTACTTTTTCACATTAGAAATTTACGGTTTAAAGTATATAAAGTGCAAATCCTTATTATTATTAGAGAGATTTTGCAACGCTTATTTTGGTAGGCTGTTATCTTGGTAGGGTCTTTATCTTTATTTGAAGCATGCGCACACCGTTTGGAGCTTGCACAGTAGTAAAGGAAAGAAATCAAATATAAGGACTCAGCTGTTATCGTTATTTGAAGTATGCGCCCATCATTCGGAACTTGCCCAGTATTCAAACAAAATAAGAGAATCCTTTATTAAGGATAACGATTTCCCTTATTTAGGAACATATAAGAGAGGTTATTTGAAGTACGTTATTCTTATCGCTATTATGGTAGGGCCTGTTTTTTTGTGTTCCGTACGGAACACTTATAAGATGACTTCGGTGTCTGTCTGTCTGTCCGTCTGTCTGTCACACCCGATTTTCTCCGAAACTATTTCTCATAGAAAGTTGAAATTTGGTAATAATGTAGGAATTGATGGCCTCATCAGAGCCGTTGTAGTTTTGAAAGTTAAATTTTGACTAGGTCATCAAGTGTGGTGTCAAATGAAAACCTGTGAAAACACAAGTAAAAAATATATATAATGTAAAACTTGCGCACATTTTTAAAAAATAGCAAAAAATCGCTGTCCCTCCACCTTATCTCGAAAAGTACTGATCAAAAAATTTTGAAAAAATTCTTGAATATTCTCCACGGGGTGTAGATTGAACGAAAATTATCACGAGTGCATTAGCTTTAATAATTTATCTGGTATATAAAAAAAAAAATTTCAATTTCATCAGTTTTCAGTAAAGTTTGGAAACAAACTTTGTTGAAAACTCATTTGGGATGTGTTTTGTGAAGTCACTGATCATTTTATACCACCGTAACAATTTTTTTTTATTTTAAAAGGAATCAACGTACGGAACACTAATTGTGCAAGTTCAACTTGCACTTGACCGATTATTTCCTATTTAGATATGACAAACCTCTAAGAAAATACAGTAAAATTGAAATGATAATCTTGTATTGCAAATAACACTAACAACATTTAATTAGTGTTCAGATTATGTTAAGATTTTGCAATCTTTGGCACAATGGCATTACAGTGTGTTTAGTGCAAATGAAATTTTAATTCGTATTACCTTGAAAATATTGAAAGGAGTGATAGAAACCTGCTGGACACACTTTTAATTTAGAAACTTGTGTTGACCCATCAAATACTAATAACCGGCGCGGCGTGCTTGACCATGAAATGAATGAAAAAAAATCCCCTAAGTTTATAGAAGATGAATACTAACCTAACTTTGTAATTCCTTCTCGTTAATATTGCGCATGCTTGAGATAACGATAAGGACAAATACATGTGAAATATAAGCGTTGCAACATCCTTCTATTTATTATTATAAATTTTATTTATCCTATTATTTAACCTGAACCAGCTTTTCATACGCTTTTCAATCTATTGTACAGAAAAGGAATATTTTCTTAGTGCTAGAAATGTGCCAGAGTTCAACCGATACGCAAAAAATGCAAAAAGGATTTAATATTATTAGCCACCATTCAATATGACTCTCGTACGCAAAGATCAACAGGAGATGTTCCAATTTATATCCCACACATTTGGAACAATGCAAATAAACTTTTTAGAGAATCCCGAGAGTTTGTAAGTCATGTAACCAAGGCATTTCACCATGTTTGGCATAACGAATTGTTTACTAAGCTACGCTCTTATATTTTGGCTGAAAGGTTTTATCTATAGCTCTCATATAACCGCAAGAAATGTTCCTTACGAGTTCCAGTTGACCACTTTCTTCGTAATTCCATCATTATCAACGCCGGAATACCCCAAGGCTCCTAACTATCTCCTACTCTCTTCCTCAGCTATATTAACGATCAACTAAACTAAACCAGAAATCCAATCTACAGCTCTACCGATAAGAGTACGCGTGTATCTTCATTTACCTTTAATGAACATGAGAAATCCATACAAATATTCATACTTACCAGGAAATTGTTTAACTTAACAAAGACCACCTGAAGAGATTCTATCTTGAGGTGACAGTAACTAAATAAAATTTAACGCTACAAAAAATTAACATTACAGAATCCGACATAGTTATGTCGCGATCCTCCATTCCCTGGCATCGTTACTTGCTGGGCGTTAACTTAAAAGCCAATATGTCTTGGTATGAACATTTTACACGCATAACAAACAGAGCTTCTCAAAAGCTGGAGATATTAGTTCGTAGTAGAAAACCTTTTCCTCCACGACAACTACTAGGAGTCTAAATGAAATGTAAATGTGTTCTAGAACAGAATTCCTCTAACTTTTTAGGTAAAAGCCGTAGTGCTGGGACTTGTTTCATTATTTTCTTTACGCAAAGTACTTTCTAGAAGTTTGCAATAAAGTTATAGCAAATATCTAGAATTGCTGAGAAAACTGCGATTAGATTACAAAAATCAACCAGAATCAATGAAGCTACGCCGCTCGATATGCAGTTGGATCGCCAACATAACTGGTTATCACTGTATGTAACAGATACCAAAGTATACGTTTTGGGTATTATAATTTTTAATACAATTATATATGAATGTTTCTAGTTTTACTTGTGCAAAGAAATAATAAGTTTTTGAGAAACAATATGAGAAAACAAATTAGTATCTCAGTATTTTCGGCCTATTTTGACTTGGTGTTATAATTTAATTATAGTAGAAATATTGCAAAAGTACTCATCGCGATAGACGTAGATTTTAACGCAAACATATGGTATAGTAGTAACAAGCAACACTTAACTAGTACATCTATATAGATGCAGCGACTATAGCCGTCAAAAATGCAATCTTGTACAATTAAAAAAACGTATGATTTAGTAAAATAAATTATAAAATCTATTACAAAGCCTTATTATTCACTTTACTTACTGTTTTGATTACAACGAGGATTATTTTGATTATTAGTGAGGAGTTTTTTTGGATCTAATATTTCTATCCTTTCTTTTTGGAGCAATAAGAGAATTGAAAAAAAATGAATCACCTTTGATTACTATTATGCTAAACGATCATAGAAGAAGAGCCAGGACAATTTAAATGCAGAAATTCAGATCATATATGTAAATTTTTGCCTTCGGGAAGTGTTAGTTTTTCTAAAGCCATCACAAACAGGTTTCTTCTTAGTGACAACATTTATACTTGCTATTATTCCGAATAGCTCGACTGTCAAGTTTGGTTCCCTTTAATTAATCATTACAATGTAAAATTCTTTAACTCCTTGTTTCAGAAACTTAACCACTGGTTACAGTATAAGACGAATTTTCTTTGTACTATAAACCAATTTAGTAAAAAAGTCAAAAACAGTTTTAAGAGTTGGCAACAATAAAACATCAAAAGTCGATTCTAAACTTTTTCTTCAGTTAAAATTCAATTTTCTTTCTAATATGCAAATGAAATTAAATTTAAAAAGTTTCAAATTACTAAAACATCTGAATATTTAATATTTTAGATACAATAGTATATACAGCGGAAATGGAAGAAGATGTAGAAGAGGTAAAAGTATAACTGCAAGCAGAAATGGATACACAGCACAGGTTAGTAATAGGAAGACTAAAAAAATTTTAAACTAAATACAATAAGATAAAGATGATAGAACCAAAAATAAATATGTTGGAGGAAACTAGATGACAGATGGCAAGCATTAAAAGAAATTTTAATTAACAAGGCAAAGGAAGTATGTGGATATAGGATAATAAATACTGGAAGGAAGAGAACAAGGTAGTGGACAAAAGAACTGAAATTTACCAAAGTGCAAAAAGACACGGAAATATACGGCAAGAAACGAGGAGAACCAAAAGAATTGGTGAAGAAGGCCAAACAACAAACATGAGAGGATTTTAGAAAGGAATTAAATGAAGAACATAAGGATAACAATCGAAAATTCTGGAGCACAATCAAAGGTCTAAGAGGGAAAAGAGAGAAAGTAAGTTCTGGCGTAAGGGATGAAAACAAACATAATTAAAACAAATTCTTCTAAAAAAAATGGAAGTCTGGAGAAGACATTATAAACAAAAATTTGATCTAGATGAAAAAGACAGAATACAGCCAATAGAAGTAAACATAGCTGGTGGACAACAAGAAGGTGAAATGCACCAAAATAAAATTGATGTCGGAGAGCTGGAAGAGGCAATAAATGACATCAAAATTGCTAAAGCAAGTGGAGAAGATGAAGTAGACCCAGAAATTATCTAATACATGGGGAAGAAAGGGATATAGTGGTTGTATAAAATATTATCAGAGGCGTGGGAAAAGAATAAGATACCTGAGAAGTGCAAAAACAACATAATAAAGCCCATATTTAAAAAAGGGGACAGAACCCGGTGCGGTAACTCTAGACCAATTTGCCTATCACCGGTAGTATACAAAACCTACACAAAAATAATACAAAACAAACTAAACATAAACGTAGAAAACAAACTAGAAGATGAACAAACAGCATTCAGGGAGAAGAGGCAAACCTCAGATAATATATTTATATTAAGACAACTTATAGAAAGAAAAGTGGAGACGGGAGAAGAACTCATACTCGCATTTATAGACATAAGGGCGGTTTTTGATTCAGTACAAAGACAAGCGGTAGAAAATTTTTTGAAATTAATAGATACGCCTAAGAAACTAATGCAAATCATAAAATCACGCACACAGGCGAAAGTGTAAGTAAATGGAAATAGATCAGAAACATTTAAAATCAAAAAGGGAATAAAGCTAGGAGACAGATATGATGCCAATCAGAATGGATAGCTTATTATATGCTGATGACCTAGTGCTTATAGCGGACGAAGACACTAAAATGAAAAAATTGATAGATGTATGGATAGAAGAAATAGAAGAGCCGAAAATGGAGGTAAATGTAAATAAAAGCAAAATAATGTATATAAATAAAAGGGAAGTGCAGAAACAAAGTAATATTATATATAAGAACCAAGCCATGGAGGAAGTGACCACCATGGAATATCTAGGAAGATTAGAAAATGGTGGAAAAATAGAAATTGAAATAACCAATAAAATTAAAAAAGCAAAAAAATGTCTATTATTCGCTAAACATGGCCATTTTTGGGAAAAAAAAAATAAGTGAAAGAATAAAATTAAAAATATATAATTTAATAGTGAACCCAATGATATTATATGGAATTGAAACTTGGACAATGCAACAAAAACATAGGCCTAAACTGATTGCAGCAGAAATGAAATATCAGATCAGATAGCAGGAAGACTAAGCTGGACCACCTCAAAAACGAAGAAATTAGAGGGAAACTAGTGCAAGACTCAATAATACAAAAAATTTAGAAAAAGCAATTGCAATGGTATGGGCCTGTACTTAGACTGAACAGCGAGAGAATACCAAAAAGAATACTGGAAAAGAAAGCAGCAAAGAAGCGAAAGAGAGGAAGACCAAAACTAACTTGGATGAAGGGCACCGAAGAGATAGGAAAAGCAAGGGGAAAAACGATGGAAAATATGAACAAAATGCTGATAGACAGGGAAAAATGAAAGGACTGGATAAAAAAGTTGGAACCTACAATTGCAGAGACATAGACAAATTAATATCCGACACCCGGCAGGGTAAAAGGATTTAGGAGAAAGAAAGATACAATACTAACAGAAATTAATAACAAATTATGTTATATCAGCAGCATTATTCTTTAAGAGGAAATTAAAGTTTGTAATTGATTATAAATGAACATTAATTATAAACCTCATATGGTATTTTCTAAACTACTTTTATAAAAATTTTTACTATTTTGATTAGTGACACAAGCGAGAGCTTTTTTTGTCGATCAAAGAAGCAAAACCTTCTTGATGAGAGATCTTAGTGGGCGACTGTTCATCCACCGCCGCTTCGTCATCGTCATCGTTATCTGATTTTTCGGTTTCTTAAAAGGCGTTCGTTATTTCTTCAATACTCATTTCTTCTTCTAAATCATCTGCTGTAATCCATTCAACAACATCTTCTCTTGTCACATTTTCGCAACCTTTTAATTTTTGCATCAATTCAAATAAACTTTTTTCTTTTTCTTCTATCTCGCTGTCAAAATTTGACCAGGACATTTCTCCGTGGCTTCTCAATTTCAAAGCTTATTCATTTAATGGAGTATCATCTTCACTGTCATTATAGTCCTCAACATCAATAACTTTTGACCAAGATTTTTGAATAGTGGTAGTACGCACAGAATCCCAAGCTTGACTTACCCAGTAAATAACATTTTTCAGTGTAACCTTTCTCATACTATTGATAATATTTTTTCTATGTATTCTAACAGATGTTCAACATATAAATGCCTATAATTTTTTTTTTAATGTTTTCGAGGATGCCTTAATCCATTGGTTGCATTATGCTGGTTACATTTGGAGGAAAAAATTTTACAACAATTTCGCCCACATGAAGTCCTTGTCCAGGGTGAGAGGGGACATTATCCATTAAAAAAATTGCTTTAATAGGAAGACGGTTTCTGTTCAAAAATTTAGTCACAGATGGCACGAACTCTTCTTCAAACCAGTTAGTAAATAAGGTCGCATCCATCGATGCGCTCTTCTGACTTTTGTAATAGACTGGTAGAGCTTTGGGTGAGATGTCTTTTAAAGCTCTTGGACGTGCAGACTTGCCAATCACCATCAGTGGGATTTTGTGCTTGCCAGATGCATTGGAACATACCATTATAGTTAATCTTTCCTTACTTCGTTTGTGCCCAGGAGCTGATTTTTCCTGTCGAGATGCCAATGTTTTTGATGGAAACATTTTATAATTCAGACCAGTTTCGTCACAGTTGTAAATTTGATCACGCCTCAGTAGCGATTTTACCCTTGTTCATATCCTTAGTGACACAGGCGAGAGCTACAAATCTAGCTAAATGTTTGTTGAAATTCACACGTTTTCATAATTGAAAATGTGATACACCTGGTTAGAAGCCACTCAAATATTAGCTCAGATATTTTCAGCCGAAATATATATTCTGCTCCTGTATACGCCAAGAGAGAAAATTGTGTTTCTCTTCATCAGGGATGAATTGAGTTATTCATTCCCGTAGCCACTCTTGCGACCGGAAAGACAGGAACTAATAAAGCAGCCGAGGAGATGGTATGACCAAATAAACGCACCATGATGCGACAATACGGTGTAAATACCTACCACTCGTAGTGGTAGGTGTAAATGCCTACCACTCGTAGTGGTAGGTATTTACACCGCTTATCAAAAATACAATGGATCATGGACATTTTTATTATTTCTGGTGAATGCGCAGGAACACAAGCGTTTATCTAACACTAATTCATTCTGTCTACTATAACGTTTTTTTTTCGACAAGAGATGAAAATTGAATTTCAAATTAAGGTATATATATATATATATATATATATATATATATATATATATATATGTATATATATATATATATATATATATATATATATATATATATATATATATATATATATATATATGTATATATATATATATATATATATATATATATATATATATATATATATATATATATATATATATATGTATATATATTTATATATATATATATATATATATATATATATATATATATATATATATAAAAAGATACAGTCTTGAGAGTTGGCTTTACTATGTTTTTAATTGTCCTTATCTTGTACAAATATACAAAAATATAACATATCGATTAATCTTTAATCTCCTACTTGAGCTAATTATTAAAAAAAAAAGGTAATTCAAACCATTTTCATATTAAACAAATTTTTTTATTTTATCGCAAGTACAAGTACATTAAAAAAGAAATTTGATTTGCTTCTTTCAAACAACATTTATGACTGTTGGCTATACACCATGCAATAACTACATTCATATAATCAAACTTTTAATTAAAATTCTATTGTTAAAAATTTTGTTTATTTTCAATGTCATTGTGAAAAACTTTTATAGGTTTTTGTATTGAAATAATGAATAAATTTTAAGCATAGTTATTTGCAGTAGAAAATATACTGAGTTAAATGGGTGGGGATGGTACTATAGCCTGTCCCAAAATATAAGATTCCCATTTTTGCGATTTTAAGTGGACAATATAAAAATTCTGACCTTTTGTTTATGATAGGTTGCAGAGATGGACTTAAGAATTTTATTCATTAATGCAAATAAATAAAATTATGTGTGTTTTGGAGATGTTTATTTATAGATGCACTTAAAAACAAATGGATAAGAAGTACAAATATACGGTTTGAATGAATGTGATTTACAAGAGGGGGCATATTATATAAATAAAAATATATTTTAACTTAAGCCTAATTCGGTTTCACTATCACTGTCATCAGCTCAGGTAATTATCAGTGGTTTTATATTATTTATATAAATATATGAATCTTCAACTTTAACAACAACAATTCCATTCAGCACGGAATTCTTCCAGCTTTCACATTTATAACTTTTTTTACTAATTCAACCACTGACAAGCTTAAAGTAGGAGAAACATTTAGTGCCTTTATTTTTGATTTAACTTGATGCCAAATATGTTCAATTGGATTAAACGCACAATAATACGGAGGAAGCCGCAAAACAATGTGTCCCATTTTCTCAGCCATATTATCACAAACATTTCTTTTTCAATTTATAGTCTTTCAAAACTTCCAAAAGATCACTTTTTTTATAACTAAAGTCAAAATAAATGTCATTTTCTAACACATATTCCTGTATCTCCGTTTTGGTATTGGCTGCATTAGGAACCTTATTTAGTAGGCGACTATGGTAACTTGCGTTGTCCATAACTATAACACTCTGTTCGGGAACATTTGGTTAAAGGGAATTTTGAAACCAATTTTCAAAAAGTTCTGCGGTCGTGTCTTTCTAATAGTCCAAACTAGAATATTTTATGTTTTTTGCAGATAATAGTAGACAATTTGAAACCCAGCCCTTTTCAGATCCAGCATGCAAAATGGTTATTCGTTTACCTTTATTTGAAGGTGTATTAGTCTGACATTTTGTACTGCCGTCAACCCATCCTTTTTGCACAGTATCATGGGTATCGAACCATGTTTCGCCAAGGTAAATTATTGGCCAATTCTCTGATCGATACTTTTTAATTTCTTGTAAATAAGTATGTCGCAAGATTCGTAATCTTTGTGACTCCATCATTACTTGCCTTTTATTGATTTTTCGGAACGTGAATTCCATTCTTAAGAGAATTCCACGGCCATAATGTATATTGGTCCCGACCTGCATCAATCTTAATTTTATTTTGTCTAGTGTCGGCACCAACTGCTCTTTATACATAGAATATATCTTTCTCCTGATGACGCCTTTTTCACAATAGTCTACATGACGCAATTTTTCCGTTTTTCCTGTTCCTGAGTGATGGTTTTCCTACAATACCCTTAATCGTATAAATTGGGGTTTTTGTTAGTTCACTAGTTTCTTGAAAATGAACTTTGTTTATTCAAATTTCTTTTTACCAAACTGTCGTAAACATTTTTCACTATTTGTTTAGCGTCTTGCGATAATTAAAATAAAACCGTTACGTTGTAAGTTATAAGTAAAACTAAAAATAAAAATAATAAAAAGTATCTTTTGAATCTTAAGGGGGACCTGTGGTCATTAGGCCTATATTATCAAATACTTAAAGGGCTCCAAACCGGGTTGCCAAGTAGTAAATATATAGGTAAAAATAGATCCAATATGATTGCAGGTGCAAGTGAGGGGGGTATACAAAGCAAGTAAAATAAAAATACGTTTATCGTAATACCTGACAACTACGCACAAGACCATAATAGGGTCGTTTATTGCCCCATTGAAAAAGCAAAAAGGTAGGATCTTATATCTTGGGATTACTTTGTATAACGTTATAACTCCTTTTCATAATTCTTGAAGTCAAAAGGCTTTAAAATTTTGTTATTTTTTCATTATTTTCAATTATCTGTTGTTAAGAATATAAAAAATAAAGGTGCGGGAGAGGGAGGTAGAGAGCTTGCTTCATATATACGTTATATATATTTCTCAGGGTTCTTGGAGTCGAAAAATTTGAAAATTGCGTTTCTTTGTTTTTTTTTTTTATTATTTGTGGTCAAACATCACATAATAAATAGTTAAAGAACTTAGAGGAGTTGCTCTGTATATATCATGACACATCTTTTCGAAGTTGGAAAATCTGAAAGCTTGTAAAAACAAGCGTTCAAAAATATATACGATGTAACACTTCCATATATTTTTCTTTGTATTATTTTTAAAAAATTACCAAAAATCGCTGCCCCCTCCTGATTTAAATTTTGAAAAAATTCTGAAATGTTCTACACAAGGCGTAGATTAAACGAAAATTATCATTAATACCTTACCTTATCTGGTATATAAAGAAAAAAAAATCAAGGTCATCAGTTTTCAACAAAATATTGGAAACAAATTTTGTTAAAAACTCATTTGGGGTGTATTTTGTGAAATCTAAAAAAAAACTATGAAACAAATATGAAAACTCTGTCCATCGACACAATGGTCGAGGTTAATATACTTTTCGGTACATTACTACCGTACCAAGATAAAATAATTTTATTTTATTTGTTTATAATTAAACAAATATTTAGATAGTAAATATTTATTTTACACTACTAGTTGCTCGATTAAGCTAGATTGATTTATTGGCTATTAGGTAGCTAAGATGCTAGAACTATTATATTCGTACATTATTAACTAAGAAAAACGTGAAAAATATATATTGGATCTTAAGGTATATATATATATATATATATATATATATATATATATATATATATATATATATATATATATATTTTTATGTCATGAACTTTTTGTCTTGTTTTTTCTGTTATTTAGAGTAAAACATGAAAAGAATTAGAACAGTTTCGGAGGAAATTAGAGGGGTTGCTTTGTATATATCATGTTACACAACATTTTGTAAATAAGTCTGAAATTCCAAATAGATAATAAAAAGAGATGAATGTGGCTTATGCCGACGTCAATTTTTTGGTTAATTTTTTGGATTCACATATTCCATTTTGTGTATAAATCGTTAATTACCTTTTTTAAAGTCATAGCATACGTACTGCAGGAAAATTTCTAAAGCGCTACAGGAGCGACGCGGAAAAAGCGATTCCCGTTGGTCTTGAATCGCTGTAAATTATACTCTGTCGGAAACAGAGTGCTGGAGAAATCATTCCAAAAGGATAAAATTGTCCATATAAAAGACTTCTGGAAAAGGGTCGTACAAGGAGTGACAAGCTGAACCTCATAAAGAAGTGAAGTATTAGCGCGACGTGTATTCCTAGCATGCATCGCTCTGGGAGGAATTAAGCGGGCTACATCCATCAAACCCTTTCCATGAAAATACTTGTAGAATAGACTCAAGTCTCCAACCATTCTTCGTTGTTCCAAGGAATCGAAGTTGCTGGTAGGTTCTGGGTCTTCAATCAGGCGAACAGCTCTCTTCTGAATAGAATCCAACAAATACAATGTATGTTTGAGAGCAGCATTGGTCCAATTTGAGCTTTGTACAGAATCAACATCTGTTGTGGAGTGTACCGCTTTCTAGTTCGAAATAATATTCCCAGCTTTTGAGAAGCTCTCCTTGCTATGCATACCACATAACTACGTCGGATTCAGCAACGGAGGAAAAACTACTTCCTGGATTTTTGTAGTGTTAAATTCTACTTGGTTACTGTCACTCCAAGATAGAATTTCTTCCAGGTCTTTGTTAAGTAAAACGACTTCCTGCTGTCCGCGGATATTTGCATGATTAGCTGATGTTAGAGCGTTCAAGGTGAATAAAGAAATAAGCATACGGTTATGTGTAAAGCTGTATATTAGATTTCTGATCCTTATTATGGTATCGCTCCCATTTATTGCCTTTTTCGTTTAGACCGACAACATCAAAGTTTTTTTAATGTTCCGTATAGAGCACTTATAAGATCATTCTGTCTGTCTCTCCGTCTAATCTGTCCGTCTATCACACGTGATTTTCTCCGAAACTATTTGGTATAGAAAGTTGAAATTTGGCACTAATATAGGAATTGATTTGGAAGTTAAGCTTTGACTTAAAGGGTCAGTTTTTGGGGGGGTGAAATCGGAAGTGAAAAAAGAATTACTAGGTCATCGCGTTGTGTGTCAAATGAAAGCTTGTGAAAATACGAGTTCAAAAATATATATGATATAATACTTCCGCCCACATTTCTTTGTATTCTTTAAAAAAAAATGGCCAAAAATTGCTGTTCAAAAATATATTTAATGTAACCCTTGCACACACTTTCCTTCTATTTTTTTTTAAAAAATTGCCAAAAACCGCTATCTCGAAAAGTACTGATCAAAAAATTTTGAAAAAATTCTGAAATATCCACAGGGTGTAGATTGAATGAAAATTATCACATTTAATAATTTGTCTGGTACATAAAAAAAAATTTAAGGTAATCAGTTTTCAACAAAGATCGGAAACAAACTTTGCACACATTTTGGGTGTGTTTTGTGAAGTCATTGGTCATTTGATACGTCCCGTCCGTAACAAAAATTTTTATTTTAAAACGTACGGAACATTAATTGCGCAAGTCGGACTGGCACTTGTCCGGTTATATACTATTTATGTTGTCTTTTATAAGCAGGTAGCAACTAACTTTTTAAGATTAAAGTAAATATTATTTTACACTTTGTACTGCAATAAATATTTTTAAATTAAAATAATATGAAAATAACTGAAAGTGCTCATTTTGTGGCTGCTCATATCAGATCAGCATTTATTAATTATTATTATGGATGGATTTTTTGCAACATACGAGGTTTAAATTCGAACATAAATTCAGTGCACCAACACCTGCAATCAAATAAACCTCATGTACTCGCTCTCTGTGAAACTAAGGTCAGTTCATCGACCAGCACAGTAAACTATCTTTATCCTGGGTACGATTTCTATTCCCGATTTAGGCGTAACTTTGGAATCTGTCTTTATGTCAGAAGCGACCTCTCTTGCCAACGAGAAGAGGCTCTGGAGCCCCCAAACTTTGATGTTATGTGGTTAAAAATAACGACTCAACCAACCACAAGGTTCGTCTGTATCCTCTATCGACCACCAAGTGATACAAACTTTAGAACACTTTTCGCTTCTCTTGCAGACACCATAGATCATTTACAAATTAACTATCCAAATGCCGAAATTGCTATCCTGGGCGACTTTAATGTCCACAACATCAACTGGCTTAAATATTCAAATACTACCGACGAACAAGGTCGTGAAGCCGAATCATTTTCAATCAGTTGTGGCTTGACTCAGCTTATTGATGAACCAACACGGATCCTGATCGAGACGGAGAGTTCGCCAGTCTTCTTGATCTGTTTTTAACCACTAATCCGGAGATTTACACGGTCAGCGTAAATCCACCGTTAGGTTCTTCCGACCATAAACTACTTTCGACATCGAGTATTCTACCAATCAGTGACAGAGAGGCGCCCAAACCGCGCAAGATTTGGCACTACAAATCTGCTAAATGGGAAGATCTCATGGAATATTTTCGAACTTTCCCTTGGTTGGACGTTTGTTTTCGATCCGACGACCCATCTGACTGCGCCAGGGAGGTTTCCGATGTTATTTTGGCCGGTATGGATGCTTACATCCCTTTTTCGAAGAAATGCCCTTCCAACGGCAAGCCTTGGTTTGACCTAAAATGCAAAGAAGCTGTTGCTTCTAAACATCTTGCATACCGACAGTGGCGTGAAGATCCTAACACTATAAATCGTAACATCTTTGTTCGTGCCAGGAACAGATGCAAAGAAATTATCGACGAAACCAAGGAGGTACACAATCAACGGATTAGAAACAAGCTTCTCACTTGTCCCGGCAATTCCAGATCCTTTTGGTCAGTCGCTAAGGCAGTTGGTCAAAATTTCACCAAATCCATCATACCGCCACTCACACGGCCAGATAATTCTATTGCAACGACACCTGTTGAGAAAGCGAACTTGTTGGCTGAACTCTTTGCTTCACATTCTACTGTCGATTTCCAAGGAAAAACACCACCTACTATTCCCATAGTGCAGTCAAGGATGCCCGATATTGTCTTCAGACAGCGTATCATAAAACGTATTTTGATGAAGCTAGACACCAAAAAGGCTTCAGGCGCTGACGGAATACCTGCCATAGTTCTCAAGAACTGTGCGAGGGAACTAACACCAGTTTTCTGTAGACTTTTCAACCTATCCTACAGAAAAGGGAATATTTCCTTCCTGCTGGAAATGTGCCACAGTTCAGCCGATACCTAAAAAAGGCAAGAAGACCTTGCCAAATAACTACCGACCAATCGCACTACTCTCAATAATATCGAAAGTCATGGAAAAGGCTATCAATCAGCATCTTCTAAAATATCTTGAAGGATTCAACATTATTAGTGATCACCAATATGGCTTTCGTAAAAATAGATCAACAGGAGATCTTCTGACTTATGTAACACATGTTTGGAACAACGCAATTGAACACTTTGGAGAATCTCGAGCGGTTGCTCTTGACATATCCAAGGCATTTGACCGTGTTTGGCACGATGGGCTGTTGGCTAAGCTACGTTCTTATGGTATGTCTGAAAAGTTCTGTTTGTGGCTCTCATGTTTCCTCAGAGAGCGTTCTTTACGAGTGGCGGTTGACGGATTTCTTTCTAACACCTTCACTATCAACGCCGGTGTGCCCAAGGTTCCATACTGTCTCCTACTCTCTTCCTCATTTATATTAACGATCTGCTGGAAAAGACCGAGAATCCAATCTACAGCTTTGCAGATGACACTTATCTCTTCATTCACTTTGAACGCTCGGACATCGACTACTCAGACGAATATCCGCAGACAGCAGGAAGTCATTCAACTTAACAAAGACTTGGAAGAAATTCTATCTTGGGGTGACAGTAACCAGGTGGAATTTAACGCTACAAAAACCCAGGCGGCAGTTTTTTCTAAAAAAGTTAACGTTGCAGAACCCGACATAGTTTATGTCGGGGCACTCCATCCCTCTAACATCGTCACTCAATCTGTTAGGCGTTAATTTGGGAGCAAATATGTCCTGGCATGAACATGTTGCAGGCATAGCAAGAAGAGCTTCTCAAAAGTTGGGAATATTGTTTCGAAGCAGAAAGCTTTACACTCCACAACAACTGTTAATCCTTTACAAAGCTCAAATTCGACCAACTATGGAATACTGCTCCCATGTTTGGAGCTCCGCTCCCAAACATACACTGCATCTGTTGGATTCTATCCAGAGAAGAGCTGTTCGTCTGATTGGACACCCGGAGTTGACTGACGGCCTTGATTCGCTGGAACATCGAAGAACGGTTGGCGACTTGAGTCTATTCTACAAGTACTTTCATGGAAAAAATGTTCGAAAGATGTGGCCCGTTTAATTCCTCCCAGAGCGGTGCATATTAGAAAGTACACGTCGCGCTAATGCTTCACATCCGTATGAGGTTCAGCTTGTTACTCCTCGTACAACGCTTTTCAAGCAGTCTTTTATATGGAGAACATCATACCTTTGGAATGGTTTACCCAGGACTGTGTTTCCCATCGAGTACAATCTACAGCGATTCAAGAACAGCGTGAATCGTTTTCTCCGCACACGTGTCGCTCCTGTAGCGCTTTAGGGACTTCCCTGTAGCACGTGTGCTAGACCCATAAAAAAAAAAAAAAAAAAAAAAAAAAAAAATTAATAATTATAATCTTAAGATTATGTTCGTCTATAAGCAATTTTTCATAATAATAGTTTTTGCTACAGGGAACATATACATATACGTTCCAAATCAAGCCTTTCGCAACTGTCAATTCAACTGTGACTTATTATAGAAATTGCATAAATTGGTATAATTAGAATTGCCATGAAATTATTTTTATATTACAATAGCTTAGTATTTTTCTCATTTTTCATATCAAAGGTTTTTCCCAGTTGATCGGAAATAAATTCTACTATTTTATATACGTTGGTTTTGTTCGGACATGTTGCGGTTTGTTACGGTAAAAAGTCAAAAACTTTCGTTTAGTTTAATTGTATTGTTAGCTTTTTTAATACACCCAAAAGCTGCGAAAAAACAGAGATACGTCAGTCTGGTGGGTTGTGAAATTATTTCTGCAGCGGAGTATGAATGTTGTGCTAATGTTAATTTGCAAAACACCCCTGAAACTAACTGTGAGTTCAAGTTCTTTTTTTTTTTTTTTTTGTTTAGTCTGTACAAATTTGGCGAGTCTGCCTAAATAAATACAATTGATACGTTTTTGTTTGCATATTGCTTCATTAAATACTTATATCGCAATAATTTTATCTAAAACTGTTAAAAGAAATAATAACCGGTCAAGTGCAAGTTGAACTTGCGCAATTAGTGTTCCGTACGTTGATTGCTTTTAAGATAAAAATGTTGTAACGGAGGTATAAAATGATCAGTGACTTCACAAAACACACCCCAAATGAGTTTTCAACAAAGTTTTGTTTCCAATCTTTACTGAAAATTGATGACCTTGATTTTTTTTTTATATACCAGATAAATTATTAAAGGTAATGCACTCGTCATAATTTCCGTTCAATTTACACCCCGTGGAGAATATTCCAGAATTTTTTCAAAATTTTTGGATAAGTACTTTTCGAGATAAGGCGGGTGGACACCGATTTTTCGCGATGTTTTAAAAATAATACAAAGAAAAGTGCGCGCAAGTATTACATTATATATATATATATATATATATATATATATATATATATATATATATATATATATATATATATATATTTTACTCGTCTTTTCACAATCTTTCATTTGACACCACACTCGATTACCTAGTAAAATAATTTTTTTTTCACTTCCGATTTCACCCCCAAAACTTACCCCTTAAGTCAAAATTTAACTTTCAAAACTACATGGCTCTGATAAGAACATCAATTCCTATATTATTACCAAATTTCAACTTTTTATGACAAATAGTTTCGGAGAAAAAATTGGGTGTGACAGACGGACAGATAGACAGACAGACACCGGAGTGATCTTATAAGTGCTCCGTACGGAACACTAAAAATTGATGTATACGATACAGTTCGAAGACAAAGAAAATTAACTGGTTTTAAAATTTGTTTTAAAGACAATAAATAAAATACTCTTTAAAAATTTTATTAGAGATTTTACAACGCCTATTTTCAACATGCCTTTGTCGTTATCGTTATTAAAAGCGTGCGGAATATAAACTAGAAAAAATTGCACTATATTAACGAAGCGGAGAAGTGAACATAACCTCATTTTTTTTTTCTAGTATGTTATGATAAATTTTTCGAATTGAAAATGTGTTAGTAAGATCCAAATGGGTTGGACCATAATTTAAGACGCGGTATAATCATTTTTTTTTAAATAAAATTATATCTTTGCATGCATTTACCAGATTACAGTGAACTTTTAAAAAAGAGCTACACATGTGCCATTTAAAATGACCAAAAATATTCAGTTAATGCAATTAAAAAGTTTACTTAAATATATCATCAAAAATATGGAAAATATCTTAAATTTAAACTTGCATAGTATGTGGCAGCAACGCATTAAAAACAAACAAGGTAAAGTTAGGTTAAGTTAGTGTACATCTTCTATTTAAGCGCTTTTCTTAATTCACCACACGGCCGGCCAGTGTCTGTGAACGGGAATGGTTAGTACCCGGTTATTAGTATTTGATGGGTCAACACAAAAAGTTTTAAAATTAAACTTGTATCTAAAGGGTTTGTACCACTTCTTTCAATATTTCTAAGTTAATGTGAATATGCGATGATAAAATATAATTTGAAATTAGCATATGTTGCTCTAACCTATGGAACCATTATAACCATATATATAATTTTACATAATAGTATTTCAGTACATTTGTGCTAAACGTGAAGGCTCAGATTGGACAAAAGATGCTGTATTCTACCACACACAAAATAATTTTAGTTCACTTTTAAAATCAATTATGCAGATAAAAAATAATATTACCCTAACAGTACGCAACATCTATCACCACTACACCAAACATTTTATTTTTACACTCGACACGGGTTGTGCTAACCATGTTAACATTATCAGGAGCAATTAGTCAGTCATCTTTCCCGATGTTGCTAATATTATTAAAAAGATGCGAGAACAAAAATAAAATATTGTGCCAACGATTTTAAAATCTCAACGTAATCCTAACATCAATTGATAAAACATTATAATTTTAAGTTTAGTCTATTTCCTTAATATCCTGTAGTAAAAAAAACAGACCTTGCCATAATAGCGATAAGAATAACCAACCTCTCAAATAAGCTTTCTTATAACTTAGTTAAGAAGGGAAATTGTTATCCTTAATAAAGTTATACCTATTTTGTCCTAATCTACGCAAGCTTCACAGGGTGGGTTTCCAATTAGATGTCCTGTTATCTTTTAAATTAGAGCATTCATTATAGTAGATAGAGGAACAATTTCATCATTTTACGACCACGCCTGCTTCAAATAACGATAACAATAGAGTCTTTATATTTAATCATCATCATTGTCATCATCATCATTAGCTTATTCCATCCATAGTCGGATGCAAGCCTCCCCAATTTGTCTCCAATGAGTTTTTTGCATCCAATCCTGTCCTACTAATCTTTTCATATCGTCCGTCCATCTTGTATGTGGTCTACCTCTGCATCTTTTGTGTTCTTTAGGCCTCCATTCAATTATATGTCGTGTCCATCTGTTATCATTCAGCCTTGCGATATGTTCCGCCCAATTCCACCTTAATATACATATTCGTTGCACTACATCTGTGACTTCTCATCTTCTTCGTATCTCGATGTTAGGAATACGATCTTGGAGTCCAAGATTTAGCATTCTCCTATCCATTGCTCTTTGAGTTACCTGGAGTTTCTTTATTATACATTTATTTAAAGCCTACATTTCAGTATCATATCTTAATACCGGCACTACATACTGATCGAATATTCTGGCTTTTATTGTATTTGGGATGTCCAATTTGAATGTAGATTGTAACCTTCCGAACGCAGACCAAGCTAACGAGACTCTTCTATCCAAGTCAGCCTTCAAATTATTTTTTTATATTTCGATTTTTTTTCCTTATTATATGAATGTCTGTATCTTTTCTATTCTTTCACCTTCTATTAATAGTTCCTGGCTGTTATCTTCACTTTCGTTGTTTATATGTTTACATTTAAAGTGATTTTCGTTTCATTTTTGTTAAATACATTGAGAAGAAATAAAAAAAAACTTCTCATTAATAAAATAAAAAATATACTTCAACTGAAGTAAGAACATATTTTCGCTAACTGAAACCAAGTAGATTTTTTTCCGTTTAATTTTCTATTAAGTCGTAAGTATTTCATTGTTCTTGTGCCAAAAACGTAACGGGACGGTACCATAATTCATTCAGCAGATGACAGGCACAGATCGTATAATACAATACGATTTGTCGAGCTTTCTAAAATAAGCCTCAGTTTTCCATTCGACTTCATCATTTGAGCCAAATCTCTTTCCCTAGAGCCACCTTTTCAAATTTAGAAAGAGGTAATAATCGCGGGGGCCAGATCTGGTAAATACGGCTGATGAGAAAGTAATTCGTAGCTCAGTTGGTGTAATTTCACCATCGATTTTATAGAGTTGTGAGGTGGTGCATCATCTATCAATATTATTCCATGCAAATCCCAAAAAATACTTGCCAAAATCTTTCCAGCTGATGTTTGTGTTTTTGGGCGCTTAGGACGGCTTTCGTGCGGTTCCATGCACTCTGCGGACTGTTTTACTCAGGCGTGGCAAACTAATAAACAAAATGTCATGATAATTTTACACGCATCTTCTGAGAGTTGACACTAACCCGAAAATCATTAGGTTTTTTTTGTTTGTGCTGCCATCTCTCGAAAAGTCTCAGGACTTTTTATCCCATCTTAGTAATCTTGTGCAAGTTCAGGCGCTTGCCCTGGTATCTGACTCTTTAAAAAAGCTCGACTGTCTTTTTTACTAAGCAGTTGACTATTACTGTCTCACAAATTCTACGCTGGACATGAAATGTTTTGACATTATTATTGAGCCATGAGGTCTGAAATGAAAACCTCTTGAAAACCAATATCCTAAAATTAGGATCTATGAAAGAAAACCATACTATCATAAACGCCAAACAATAAAAACTTCAAAACTTAAATAATTCTTCCCTTTGAAATTTGACAAGCTAACATAAAACTGTTTGTTTCAGATTGTATCAACATTGAATTGGTACCCAACGAGCTTACCTTAAATCTCGACTTTAAAGTTAATGGTAATTCGTTTTACGACGGAAAAATAGGTAACCACAGCTTTTAGTAGTATTATTTATTTATAACAAAATTTACATAAAGACACGAACCAAAACATGAAAATATTCAATCGTAGACGGAGTTACATTTTACTGATTTTACTAGGTTATCAAAAGAATCAAATTTTAAAAACGGTGCAAAGTTCTAGAACAAAACCAAAATAACTTTAACTTTTTGCGAAAGTCGGCAATCCTAGAATTAGCTGCCATAGTTGTTGATTGTCAACTATAAAATGCTGCAAACCGTAATTCAACTTCATAGTGACACGTGCCTACGGACCTCCACCCAACGCCAGACGTTACTACCTAAGATCCTCCGACCTCCTACCACAGGATTAACTTTAACTTAATCTTAAGTTAATTTTAAGTTTGTACTCATGAAATATCTTAAGTTGTAATACCTTAGATTCTCTCTCACCACATTTATATAAAACCAATTGCCTAGGCTAAGTTATTTAGGTTACTGACATGTAAATATCTTAAGACACCAATATATAATCACGATTAGTTCACCTTATTGTATAATAGTTATAGATTCAACCTCTCTAATTATCAATAAAAGATTCTAGCTTAAAACCAAAGATATACTTCAACACTTTTCTTCGAAAAGTCTACAATCCTAGAGTTAGTTGTATTAAAGTGGTTAATTACACAGCCCCACAAAAAAAAAGTGGGGTATACTTTTGATGCGATATATCAGATCCGTAGTATTTTTGCCCGCTGATCACAATCTGACGTCAGAATATCGCCATCACATCTCAATTTTTTTCTAACCTCAAAAAATAGGTAAAAATTAGTAAAAATTAAGAAAAATATACTCCTAAAAAATTGATTCAAGCTTTTTCATGAATCCAAAGATGTATTAATATGTATTCGGACACGCTAAGCTAATATTCATCGGTTGGATTGAGCCATACAGTTCTGTTTTCTTTCTAACCTCAATAAATCAGACATACATAGTGCTTCTCGAATGCAAAAACGAATTCAAATTAAAATTCAACCGATCCTTACCAAATCTGGTACACGGGGATTTTTTGGGTCGCTGATCACGAATCTGAGGTTGGATTTGCAAAATTCAAGATGGCAGATGTTTTCGCGCCATTTTGAACGCCGAGAAAATTTATCGGTCGATTTTTATTCTTCTACCTGCATCCAGGGCACCTCCACGTGGTGACGGTGGGCAACGGTGTTACTCCACTAGCCGGCAGAGTCCCTGGATAACGGCTTAGATGCCGTCATGGCAGGTAGAAGAAAGAGAATTACGATGCAGGGACTCGGAGACCCAGTATCGGCGGTTGATCAGGGTGGGAAAGCGGGCCCGCAGCCGTCGTCATCCAGCGACCGTAGCTCTTCATGTGTGAGTGACTTGGCTCATGTAGAGTATAATGCTACAAGAAAAACGGTCTCACGGTACCAGGACTTTTCATAAGTGCGATAAAAACAGTGATTCATTTTGTTATATTTGCTGTCAACACGTATTGAGTAAAATGGGGTCACCGATAACGGATAAGATTAAAACCTTATATAAGGATTGTTTTAACATTGAAATACAGCACCAGGATACAGATTGGGTTCCCCACATCATTTGCAGTTCTTGCAAAATAATGTTGTACATCAATAAGAAGGCGATTAAATATTCCAGACCAGCAATATGGAATAGACCATACTGTGAAAATGATTGCTACTTTTGTATGAATGTTGTATCTAGGCATAACCGAAAACATAAAAGCACTATTACTTATAACGATGTTTCGACAGTAACAAGACCAACTAAACTAATTCCGCCTCCTGAACCACTTGATGCTGATGTTATGGAAACAAATGATTTCACCTTATCAGTTCATGCCGAAAACATTGAGACTGTCGAAAAAGATTCAAACACTGTTACTAATGAATATTCTAGTGACAACCTATCATATACTAGTGACACAGATAAAGAATTTCTACCATACAACCGTAAACCAGAACCAATACTCGTATCACAGTCAGAACTTAGTGATCTAGTCAGAGATTTAGGCTTATCCAAAGATCAGCTTCCTTTTTAAAGAAAAGACATTTACTTAAGCCAGAAGCTACGATTTCTTATTATAGAAACAGAGATGAAGAATTTTGAAAATATTTCACAATGGACGAGGAATTGTCACTTTCATATTGTACCGATGTAAAAGGTCTAATGGATGAATTTCAAAATAACTCATACGATCCTGAAGAATGGAGACTGTTCATTGATTCTTCTAAACGGAGCATTAAGGCAGTTTTGCTGCATAATACCAACGTTTACGCTCCCATTCCGATTGCTCATTCCACAGTTATGGAAGAGCAATATGAAAAAATGAAGCAGCTTTTGATAAAAATAAAATATGCTGATCATAACTGGAAAATTTGTGGAGATCTGAAAATTGTAACAATATTGCTTGGCCAACAGTCAGGGTTTACACTTTATCCCTGTTATAAATGTCTGTGGAATAGCAGAGACAGGGAACGTCATTATAAGAAAAAAATTTGGCCAACAAGAGAATCGTTCACTCCTGGTGAAAATAATGTATTGTTTCCACCATTGGTAGATCCAGGAAAAGTTCTTATTCCCCCGCTTCACATTAAGCTTGGACTTATGAAGCAATTCACGAGAGCATTAGATACAAACGGCCCATGTTTCAAATATTTGCATAAAAAATTTCCGAAATTTTCTGAAGCTAAAATTAAGGCAGGCGTATTTGACGGGCCACAAATAAGAAAATTGTTTCAAGATTCATTATTTGTTACTAAAATGAATAAAGTTGAAAAAGCTGCTTGGCTTAGTTTTAAAGAAGTCGCAACAAACTTTTTGGGAAATAATAAAAGTCCTAAGTACAAAGAAATAGTCGAGAAAATGGTAAAAAATTTTCAAACATTAGGTTGCTTAATGAATCTAAAATTACATTTCCTGGACTCCCACATCGATGATTTCCCAGATAATCTTGGTGACTACAGTGAGGAGCAAGGGGAACGTTGTCACCAAGATCTGAAAATCATAGAAAATCGGTATCAAGGACGATGGGATGACCATATGCTAGCGGACTATTGCTGGTCGCTAAAAAGAGAAACAAGTCCTCAAAAGCGTTTGGGCAGAAAGCCTTTGAATAGGTCATTCGCGGAAAAAAGAACAAGATACAGCCAAAAAAAGGAAAGTTAGGCGCGGGTCTAACCTTCGCAATTCTAGGGCTTAAGGGTCTACTATTTGAGAGTATATGGTTTAAAAGTCCTGGTTTTGAGTTTATCGGGTCTCATTTTTAAAGTTACAGGGTTATTGAGGTCTATTTTTTGAGGTTACAGGGTGTGGGAGTCTAAGGTTTCAGGGTTTAGGGTTTAAGAGTATCAGGTTTGAGGATTCCACAACTGTATACCAAATTTGGTAGGAATCGGTTGGTTTTCAAAAATTTTGTCCGCCATCTTGGATCTGCCATTTTGAATTTTGCAAATCCGACCTCAGATTCATGATCAGCAACCCAAAAAAACCCCCGTGTACCAATTTTGGTAAGAATCGGTTGAATTTTAATTTGAATTCATTTTTGCATTCGGGAAGCACTATATCTGTCTGATTTATTGAGGTTAGAAAGAAAACAAAACTGTATGGCTTAATCCAACCGATGAATATTAGCTTAGCGTGTCCGAATACATATTAATACATTTTTGGATTTATGAAAAAGCTTGAATCAATTTTTTAGGAGTATATTTTTCTTAATTTTTACTAATTTTTACCTATTTTTTGAGGTTAGAAAAAAATTGAGATGTGATGGCGATATTCTGACGTCAGATTCGCGGCGGGCAAAAATACTACGGATCTGATATATCGCATCAAAAGTATACCCCACTTTTTTTTTGTGGGGCTGTGTTATCAGATATATAAATCCAATATATTCCAGTATAACACGTAGGCTGAAAAGTTTTTGGTCTGACACATAGATGTCGCCCTTTTCAAAAAATCCATATGATTTTTAGGAAGTACCAACCTTCAAATGATACATGTTAAAATTTTATGACATTTCGACGATTAGTTTACAAGTTACAGTGGTTTTAGTGACGCTACTTTTGATATTTTCAAAACAATGAAAAAATCGAATTTCGTGTGTTGATTAAACACTGTTTTTTAATGGAAAAAATACCGTTCAAGTAAAGCAATGGCTTGATAAGTATTACGGGGACTTTGCCCCTGGAAAATCACTCATCATTTAATGGTATGCTAAATTTAAACGCGGTCGTCCAGAAATGAGGTGGTTACAACGAGAAACATCAAAAAAAATCCATAAAATTGTTGTGGATGACCATAAGGTGAAATTGCGTGAGATAACTGACACTCTAAAGATATCAAAAAATGCGGTCATATTTGGATGAACATTTGGGCATGAGAAAGCTCTGTTCGAAATGGGTACCGCGTTTGCTCACAGTGGACCAAAAACAACAACGTGTTGATGATTCTGAGCGCTGTTTGGACTAGTTTAAGCGCAATAAAATGGATTTTTTCATGCAATATGTGACAATGGATGAAACGTGGATCCATCACTACACACCGGAATGAAATCGGCAGTCAGCTGAGTGGACAGCAGCCAGTGAAAGCCGCTTGAAGCGACCAAAGACACAACAGTCGGCTGAGAAGGTTTTGGCCTCTATATTTTGGGATGCGCATAGAATAATTTTCATCAACTATGCTGAGAAGGAAAAAACCATCAATAGGGAATATTATATAAAGTTATTGGTGCGCTTGAAGGCAGAAATCGCAAAGAAACGGCCCCAAATGAACAAGAAAAAAATGCTCTTTCATCATGACAATACACCGTGTCCCAAGTCAATGGTTAAGATGGCAAAATTGCATGAATTGAAGTTCGGATTGTTTTCTCATCCACCCAGCGACTATTATCTATGCGCAGACGTCAAAAATATGCTCGCGGGAAAAAGACTTGGTTCCAATGAGGAAGTCGTCGCCGAAACTGAGGCCTGTTTTGAAGGCAGACAAATCGTTGTACCAGAAAGGTATGGAAATGTTAGAAAAGCGTTCGACTGATTGTATCGCTCTTGAAGGAGACTATATTGATGCAATTTTGCAAAAAAAATGTGTTTTAAGTAGCTAGACCAAAAATGTTTCAGCCTACGTTGTTAATATCAAGAAAATGCCAGATCAAAAATGCTCTTGGACAATTTTTGACTATGGATTTTCGCTATTATGGGGAACTGTCACTAACTTTTTAACGCAAACTGTTAATCTTTGTGACTCTCTCGCCTTTGTTGGTGTCGGTGTTGTAAAGTGTTCTATAGACAAAGGGGAGCTACAGGTTAAGGCCGATTCCGAACGCCCAAAATAAGAGGGTTTTACTAGGCATGATACAACGGGTGGTTTGCGATTGCCTTCCCGAGAGAGGCGATCGTCAAGTTTTAAAGTACGCTATTGCCACCTCCTTTTTAGTATTCCGTGTGTAACACTTATAAGATCACTTCGGTGTCTGTCCGTCGGTCTGTCTGTCTGTCTTCTGTCACACCTGTTTTTCTCTGAAACTATTTGGCACAGAAAGTTGAAATTTGGCGCTAATATGAGCATTGATGGCCTCATCAGAGCTGTATAGTTTTTAAAGTCAAATCTTGATTTAAGGGGTCAGCTTTGAGGGGTAAAATCAGAAGTGAAAAAAAATTTTTTACCTGGTCGTCTAGTGGGATGTCATATAAAAGCTTGTAAAAGTTCAAAAATATATATAATGTAATACTTGTGTACAGTCCTCTTTGTACTATATTTTCAAAAAAGTGCGAGATATCGCTATCCTCTCCTTATCTCGAAAAGCACTGATCAAAAAATTTTGAAAAAAACTCTAGAATATTCTCTACAGTGTGTAGATTGAACGAAAATTATCAAGAGCCTTTAATAATTTATCTGGTATATAAAAGAAGCAAAACTTTCAAGGTCATCAGTTTTCAGTGAAGATAAAAAAAAACTTAGTTGAAAACTCATTTAGGATGTGTTTTGTAATGTCACTAATCATTTTATACTTCCATAACAACATTTTTTACTTTAAAAACAAACGTACGGAACACTTATTGCGCAAGTTCAACTTGCACTTGACCGGTTATTTTTTTATTGGATGCTCTTTCTTGTGAAAAATATTTAATTGTGGTTTGTTATATTTCTAAAGTATAAGATGTTTTTTAACTAACGATGATTTGGTCTTTCATTTTGTTGTACATAACAAACTTTTGATTTAAAGTATGGTAACATTGTAACATGTAACGGTTCAGGTTATTGTCAAAACCTGAGTCAGTTATTTGGATGTGTCTATTTACCTTTACCTTCAAGACCAATTTAACCATTAGTTATACAGGAGCGCCAAGAATTTATGTTTTAAATATATTAATCATATACCAGTCCCCCCCACATATTATCTTATTTATTTAGTTAAGTGAAGTTAGTAATAATATAAAATGAATTAATATTAATGATTTGGTATTTTTTTTACATGTCATTTTGTTGTAGTTGAACTTTATAATAACTGCCGATTTTATTTTGCCATTTGCAGGTGTGAGATAAAAAAATAATTAACGTTAATCAATCATATCACAACTACATATTTCTGCTAGGTTATTTTGCATGTTGAAATTCCTACATATTTTTAAACGATAAGTTATGCTACGTGAGATTTTTAAAATGACAAATCTTCACTACGATTATAATGCTAACTTGGTCAGTATAATTGATTAGATGTGATGCAGCATCAAATCAATATTTCAATATATTCCTTACATAAATATCAGTATTACTTATTTCATCATTATTACTACCAACGTGATAAATAATGTGATTATTTTTTATTTTAATAACGTAGCACTAAATAACTAAATCCACAAACTGAAGATAATTGCCAGTAAACAGATAGGAAATATTCAAATAGGTAACTTGGCATAATGTCAAATAATCGATATTTTTTATATAAGTTCACTATTTTTTTCAATTTTATGTAGCCAGGCAGTTCAACCAGTGCTATCTAATGGTCAAAATGGTCTTTAATTACCTTCGTCATGAAAAACTATAACATAGTTAATTTCATGACTAATGTACGTGGTGCTGGCAATTTTCAGATTCCTAGTTCCTGGACCAAAGCAATGTAGCAAGAACGCGAAGCAGTATCGACTCACACCGATAGGGGCCAGTAGGTGCATCTCTAGCAAGTTTCACCTTGTTAACTCGTTCGGTTTATTCTATATGCACGTTTGTGTAAAGGTCTAGTTATGTCATTCTGCGACTTTTAGAATGGATACGAGAAAAGAGAAACGCGCGTTTGTGAAATTTTATTTTAAACTCGAGAAAAATGCTACTGAACCGTATGAAATGAATCGGAAAACATTGGAGACCGAAGCCCCGAGTTATAAGTAAATCTTCAAGTGGTTTTCGCTGTTTAAGGTCGGCCGAAGTTCTGTAAAATCGACGAGCGTTCTAAAAGATGTTCGACTGCAACTACCCCTGAAATGATAGCCAATGTTCAACAAATCATTCGTAAAGACCGTCGGAAGACAATAATTTTGAGCATCTCTGATGAACTTTTTATTGATAAGAAAAAAGCCGAAGTTTTGGAGAAAGGAGCAAGTGGAACCTGCATCACAACAATGCTCTGGTCCCCACTTAATTCTGTACGCAACAGTTTTTGACAAAGAATTCCATGACCACTTCAGTCACCTGAATTGGCACTCTGTAATTTCGGAGTGTTGCTTCATATGAAGATAAAGTTAAAGCGTCACCTCTTCGGAACAGCATCGACCATCCAACACTTTGAAGGTGAAGGGAGTCACGAACCCTAAGACTAACTACTTCAGATTTTATGGCATTAGTGTGGGTATTTTTGGTTAGCACCACATTAGTATGTAAAATAGTCAACATTACGTTGTAATCCTCTTCTTCTTAGTCGTTCCTTCATGGCTGAGGCTTCGTGATTTCATGAAAAATTTCGTGTAATAGATCTCCATTTTTCCCTATCCTGTGTGTTCTAAAGGGTTTCCCGTAATGGGGCAGGACTTATTTTCTTCATTTGATCGACGTGATGGAGATCGACGACTTGGTCTTTTACCTTCAACCTAAGCCTGTACTATTAGCTTATCTAAGCTTTCCTCGTTTTTACGGGTTATGTGACCAAAATATGAAAGAATTCGCCTCCGGCACTCTTTTCATAGCCTTCAGCACCACGTCTCGAATGCGTACACTCTTTTTTCTAGGCTGCTGCACTCATAGTGCACGATTCAGCCACGTATAAAAATATTGGGAATATAAGTGACTTGACAAATCTCTTTTTGGTATTAGTAGTTATTTACCTGTCCTTCCATGTTTTCTGTTTGTCATTGCGTTAGGTGCTATTAAGATGCGCCATTTTATTTCGTTCGATCTTTCTCCGTGTATACTTATAAGTGTGCCCAGGTATACGAATTCCTCCACGCGTTGGAGCTGATTTTCTGTTGGAATTGAGTTATTTCTGTCGACCACGATAAGTTTTGTTTTAGCCAAATTAATTTAAGATTAAATGAACTGGTATAAAAGCCGCTAATTATTTTGAAGCGAATAGTTTTATGAAGCAATGAATAAACGGTTCACCATATTAATATTTTAACAAGACTTTTTATGGATGTTTATTTAATTTATTTCAGATCCAAGTATAGCTCCCATATGCGCCCCTGCCTCACCGCTATGTTTAGCTATAAACCACGTGAACATTGCCAACAGAGAAGTTTGCACTAAATTAACTATTGGCCCACTAACTCTAATAAAATTTCCATGTGTAGGTATAGAGGATGGCCAAATAGTTATCGTGAAGAATAATTATGTAAGAAAATAAATTATTTGTCAAAAGTACTCACACGTGTTTCTTTTATCTATTACTGTCTCAATTTTATCCCAAGTTTCAATTGAAAGAGACGAAGAATATATATATATATATATATATATATATATATATATATATATATATATATATATATATATATATATATATATATATATAACACATGGGCTGAAAAGTCCCGGGCCTAACACATAGATGGCGCTAGTTTTATTGCAGTCACCTTTTTTTCAGTTAATACTAACCTTCAAAAGACAGCTGTTAAAATTTCATGATATTCTATTCATTAGTTTGTGAGTTATTGTGCTAAGAGTGACGCTACTTTTGTTATTTTCAAAACAATGGATCAAAAACAATTTCGTGTTTTAATTTTACACTGCTTCTTGATGGGAAAAAATACCGTTCAAGCGAAGCAATGGCTTGAAAAGTGTTATGGGGACTCCGCTCCATCAGAAACAACAATAAAACGTTGGTTTGCTGACTTCAAACGTGGTCGTAGAGACACCGATGATGCAGAACGCAGTGGACGTCCAAATGAGGCGGTAACACCAGAAAACATCAAAAAAATCCATAAAATCGTTTTGAATGATCGAAAAGTGAAGTTGCGTGAGTTAGCTGACATCGTAAAGATATCAAAAGAACGTGTTGGCTTTATATTGCATGAGCATTTGACTATGAGAAAGCTGTGTTCAAAGTGGGTGCCGCGTTTGCTCACTGTTGATCAAAAACAAGAACGTGTTTGATGATTCTGAGCAGTGTTTGGCCATGTTTAAACGTAACAAACCGGAATTTTTGCGTCGATATGTGACAATGGATGAAACATGGATCCATCACTTCACTCCGGAATCAAAACGATCGTCATCTGAGTGGACAGCAACTGGTGAACCTCGTCCAAAGCGCCCGAAAGTACAACAATCGGCTGGAAAGGTTATGGCCTCGGTATTTTGGGATGTGCGTGGTGTAATATCATCGACTATCTTGAGAAAGGAAATACCATCAACAGTGAATATTATATAGCGTTATTGGAGCGTTTGAAGGCCGAAATTGCAAAGAAACGACCGCATATGGCAAAGAAAAAAATTTTGTTTCATCAAGACAACGCACCGTGTCACAAGTCAATCAAAACAATGGCAAAACTACATGAATTGAACTTCGAATTGCTCCCACATCCACCGTATTCGCCAGATTTGGCTCCCAGCGACTACTGGCTGTTCGCAGACCTGAAAAAAATGCTCGCCGGTAAGAAATTTCGCACGAATGAAGAGGTTATCGCTGAAACTGACGCCTATTTTGAGGCAAAAGATAAATCGTTCTACAAAAGTGGTATTGAAATGTTAGAGCGGCGCTGGAATGATTGCGTTGCTCTTGATGGAGATTACGTTGATGAATAAAGCTAATTTTGAACCAAAAAAACCGTGTTTTCTTTGTTAGGCCCGGGACTTTTCAGCCCATGTGTTATATATATTATATATATATATATATATATATATATATATATATATATATATATATATATATATAATATATATGGTTGGTGGAATGTAATGCATTAAAATTCCGGATTTAAATCCGTTCGTCTAACAATGAATTTGCACGACGTTTCGCCAAAATCTCATTTGGTAGTTTGAAGTGCTCTTGCTGCTGCTTCTACTCGATACAGTATCGAGTAGTAGCAGCAGCAAGAGCACTTGAAAATGCCAAATGAGATGTTGGCGAAACGTCGTGCAAATTCATTGTTAGACGAACGGATTGATATACATATTTATTTATATATATATATATATATATATATATATATATATATATATATATATATATATATATATATTATATATATATATACACATATATATATATATATATATATATATATATATATATATACATATATATACATATATATATATATATATATATATATATATATATATATATATATATATATATATATGTTAGAGATACCTAGATACCTAAAAAACACATGTAAAACACAAAATAAAAGAAGAACAACAATATACCAGAAAAGAAGAACTGAAAATAATGAAAAACTAAGAATTTTCAGATTCCTAGATTCCGAGAGCCCTGAAACCGACATACTATATAACACAATATATACGAAGCATTAGTACGTTGTTCTACAACGTCGTAAAAATGTGTTTACATGGTCTAATTTCTAAGTAGAATGTTCTACAATTTTATGCAATTGCTTTTATTGTCATTGTGTAGTATTTATCATATTTTTTAGTATGTTTACAAAATTTATAAAAATCTACATGTTAATTTTGAATGATTCGATCTCGATATGTTCAAAAAAAATGAAAATCTGTAAAGATACGTTAATTTTGGGCTAATTCGTAAAGTATTAGTAGAATATTATATAACTTAATAAAAACGGTATATCTTGTCTAATTGTCACATCGAATGAGTTTTATAAAACCATGGTTTATCCCTACTGTCATTCCCTTAGAACTTGATGGAAACTAAATGTTTAGTCTGGTTTAAAAATGAAACCGGAAATTTCAAACTGAATCTTCTGTAAATTTGTGAAAATATTGATTTGTTGAATATTCTAAGACTAAAAAATTGTATTTTAATTGATTCCCTTAAAGAATGTTCAAGAAACTTTTAGGAATATGTTAATTCAGTCTGATTTATGAATTTAATTTCCTACAACTTTATAAGCTTGATGTAAAAGTTGCTGAAGTCTATGCATAAATATATCTTCTACTGTGAATATACTTTATTGTGCCATACTCAAACTTAAAAATTTGTATTGCAGTTTTTCTGTAGCAAAGTCAGTATTTTGGCTTGTAATTCGTACATTCATAGTTAGGGCACTCAAATATTAATTCATACATTCATACATATCTTAATTTTGGAGAAAATATTAGAATTACTACATGGGGTGAAAAGTCTCGAGGCTTTTGAAGAAAAAAATAATGTTTTTGCCAAAAATCAATTTTGTTCTTCAACATAATTCCCTTGAAGAGCGATACACTTATTCCAGAGATCTTCCAACATTTAGATACCTTTTACATAGTACGATTTGTCGGGCTCTCTAAAATAAGCCTCAATTTCTCATTCGATTTCTTTATTTGAGCCAACTTTCTTTCCCTGGAGCCACCTTTTTAAGTTTTGAAGGCAGTAATAATCGCTGAGGGTCAGATCTGGTGAATACGGCGGATGACGAAGCAATTCATAGCCAAATTGGTCCAATCTCACCATGAATTTTATAGAGTTGTGAGCTGGTGTAACATCTTAGTGGAACAGTACTTTTTGCTTCGCAAAAGGCGGTCTTTTTTTCTTGATTTCACCATCCAAACGTCTAATAAACCAACATAATAGCCTCGGGTGATTGTTCGCCCCTTCTCGAGCAGTATTACTCCATTCCCCTCCCCAAAAATACTTGCCAAAACCTTTCAAGCTAATGTTTGCATTTTTGAACGCTTGGGTCCACTTTCATGATTCTAGCCACTTTGTGGACTGCCTGTTGGACTTACGCGTGGAGTCGTGAATCCATGTTTCGTTCATTGTTACGAATAGATGCCAAGCAGCGTTCTGAATCTTCGACACGTTGCTGTTTTTGACCAATTGTGAGAGTGCGAGGCACCCATCGGGCACATAACTTTTTCATACGCAAATATTCATGCAAAATATGCCTCACCCGTTCTGTTAATATGTTCACGATGTCAGGTATCTCTCTCACTTTCACTTTGCCGTCATTCAGAACGCTATGGTGAATTTTTTGAGTTTTTTCTGTAGTGATTGCTTCATTTGGACGCCTGGAAACTGGAGCATTATCGGTGCTTGTATAATCGCATTGAGTTCACTAAACCATCGATATACAGTTGGTTTCGACGGAGTAGATATGCCATAACACTTCTTAAGCCATTCTTGGCATCTAACTGTATTTTTTTTCCCATCAAAAAGTAATGTTTAATCAACGCACGAAATTTCTTTTGTTTCAACAATCGTTTTGCAAACATCAATAGTAGTCCATCAAACAGCTCGCAAACTAATAGGGAAAATGTCATGAAAATTTTACACGAATCTTCTGAGAGTTGATATTTATTGGAAATCATATGTTTTTTTTTGTATATGCTGCCATCTCAAAGTTTTAGGACTTTTCATCCCATGTTATATGTTCCAGTTAAAACTGCAAGATATAACTTATCGCTTATATTTGGCTAAATTGATTTAGGTTATATTTACTTCCAAATATGTATAATATTTCTTAAAGCAAGAAGTAAGGCAGGGTTGTGTCTTGTCTCCACTATTCTTTAATATATACTCTGAGCAAATCTTCAGAGAGACACTAGAAGAGGCTGATGAAGGAATACTGCTTAATAAAGAGCGAATAAATAATATTCGTTATGCTGATGATACGGCGGTTGTAGCTGATAACTTAAAGGGCCTACAACATCTTATGACAAAAATAAACGAAGTCAGTAATCATACGGCCTCGAACTTCATATCAGCAAAACAAAGTACATGGTAATCAGCAAGTCTCCGGTTCCAGCTACCTTGATGGTAGTTAACAATCAGCAAATACAAAGAACTCCACACTATTCGTATCTAGGTACCATGATAAACGAACAATGGGATCAGCAGAAAATTCGTTTCCGTATCGAAAAAGCTAGAGCAGTGTTCCTCAAAATGACATCACTTTTCAAAAACTCAGCAATAAAATTAAGCACAAAATAAGACTCCTAAGATGTTATGTCTTCAGTGTCCCTCTTTACATTGTGGGATCTTGGACGCTGAATTATGACTATATCGCAGAAGTTTAAAAATTTCTTATACTGACCATATTACCAACCAGGATGTCTTACCTTGCATGAACAAGAAACTGGAAATTATGGAAACTGTTAAAGTAGGAAAATTGAAGTATTTAGGATACATAATGAGAAATTCCCACAGATATGGATTACTAAAGCAAATGATGCAAGGAAAGGTTTTTGGAAAAAAGGGACAGGACGCAGACGTATCTCCTGGCTAAACAATCTGCAAAATTGGTTCTCAACAAATACTACCAGTCTTTTTAGAGCTGCATTGGATAAAATAATAATAGCCAGAAGGATTGTCAACATTCCGGATAGGCACTTTAAGAAGAAGAATATTTCTTAAATAAGCTTACTACTGGAAAAAAAGAAAACTACTTATAAATATCTAAAATAATATTTAAACAAAATTCCGAAAAAAAAAAAAAAGTAGCCTTGAAACAGAGAAAATTTCCGGTGATCAATAATGATTTTAAAACATTGTAAGCGGCTTTTTTAATTAAACAAGTTTTCATAAAATAAAAGTTTTTCCAGATTTGCTTTTCCCGAATGACAAAAATTTGATATATTGTTATTAATTTCAGTCGAGCGAAGTATCATGCTAAAATTTATATTAATTAATTATCGACACCACATTCTCTTCTAATTTATAATTACTTTATTATATTTAATTAAATTGTGTAACTTTTTATTAGTATCTCACCAAGAAATATGCATTAAAAGCCAATACAGACTTTGATTAAGTCGTTTTTGGTGTTCCGTACTTATAAAATCACTCCGATGTCTGTCTGTCCATCTAACACACCCGAAACTATTTGACACAGAAAGTTGAAATTTGGCACTAATATAAGCCAACAACTTCATCAGAGCTGTAGAGTTTTGAAAATTAAATTTTGACTTAAGAAGTTAGTTTTGGGCTGTAAAATTTGAAATGAAAAAAAAATTTACCAGGTCATCGAGTGGGGTATCAAATGAAAGCTTGTAAAAACACGAGTTCAAAAATATATATAATGTAATATTTGCATACACATATCTTTGTATTATTTTTAAAAAAAATGCGAAAAATCGCTGCCTCTTCCTTATCTCGAAAAGTACTGATCAAAAAAATTTTGAAAAAATTCTGGAATATTCTACATAGTTTGTAGATTGAACGAAAGTTATCAAGAGTGCAACTTTAATCATTTTTCTGGTATATATAAAAAAAATAAAAAAATTTTAAGGTTTTCTGGAAAGATAGGAAAAAAACTTTGTTGAAAACTCATTTGGGGTGTGTTTTGTGAAGTCATTCATTATTTTATACCTCCGTAATAGAAACTTTTATTTTAAAAGCAATTAACGCAGTAATTAAGCAAGAACGGTTATTTTACAGTGTGAGATAAACAAATTCGATGTTTCTGCTACAACCATGTGTTGCAAAGAGAGCAATTACAATTTTTTACTTTCCTTGCTAAAGATATTTGTTTTTTTTTCAAGTTTTAGGAATCCTAGATCATCAAAAACATAATCACTTTGTCTGTCTATCTATTTGTCTATTTATTTGTCAATCTGTCGATACGTTGGCACGATAACTCTCAAACGTAAAGAGATTTTAATTTCAAGCTTGGTACACATATCATATCAAACGAACAGATGATTTGAGCAATATCGCCTCAGGTGAAGGAGGTGAAAGGTATAAGAGTCGGTAAATTGTGTATAGTAATGTAATGCCCAAACTTAAATGACACCCTGTATATATTTGGATAAATGAAATAAATAAATATATATATATATATATATATATATATATATATATATATATATATATATATATATATTCTATATTCTTCTTGCCGTTGCCCTCCACTCCTAAACGTAGGCCTCCTCCATACCTTTCCGTACTCTGCACTAAATTAAGTATTAGCCGAGTATCTCTAATAAAATATAGAGGATGGCCAAATAGTTATCGTGAAGAATAATTATGTAAGAAAATAAATTATTTGTCAAAAGTACACACATGTGTTTCTTTTGTCTATTACTGTCTCAATTTTATCCCAAGTTTCAATTCAAAGAGAAGAATATATATATATATATATATATATATATATATATATATATATATATATATATATATATATATATATATATATATATATATATAAATATATATATATATATATATATATATATATATATATATATATATATATATATATATATATAATATATATATATTATATATATATATATATATATATATATATATATATATATATAAATATATATATATATATATATATATATATATATATATATATATATATATATATATATATATATATATATATATATATATATATATATATATATATACATATATATATATATATATATATATATATATATATATATATATAAAATATATATATATATATATATATATATATATACGAGGCTGGTTTGAAAAGTCCGTGCAAAGTCCGAGAGATGGCACCACCGGCGTATCGAGGTCATGTTTAGTTAGTAGCATCTCTTGAATGAACGCACACCAAGTTTCAGCCATATTGGTCTATTTCTTTGTGTTTGGCATTCGTGTGAATCAAGGAAGTCGAGTGATTTTCAAGAAATGGACGAAAAAGAATTTCGTGTGGTGATTAAACATTACTTTATGAAAGGCAAAACGCCTCAGGAGACTAAAGAGAAGCTTGATAAACATTATGGTGACTCTGCACCTTCGATTAGAACAGTTTATAAGTGGTTTCAAAATTTTCGGACTGGCCATATGGGCACAAGTGACGCTGAACGTTCTGGACGGTCTGTGGAGGTTACGACTCCAGAAATCATTGATCGATCAAATCCATGATATGGTGATGGATGACAGAAGAGTTAAGGTGCGTGAGATTGCTAGTGCTGTGGGCATCTCGACTGAACGGGTACATGATATTTTGCATAAACATTTGGACATGAGAAAGCTATCCGCAAGATGGGTGCCGCGATTGCTCACGCTTGACCAAAAACGGAATCGTGTGAAGTGTTGCAAGGATGGTTTGCAGCTGTTCCAGAAGAATCCGGAGGACTTTAAGCGTCGTTTCGTCACTGTGGATGAAACATGGATACATTACTATACTCCTGAGACTAAACAACAATCTAAACAATGGGTTACCAAGGGGGAATCTGCACCAAAAAAGGCGAAGACCGTTCCTTCGGCCGGAAAGGTTATGGCGACTGTCTTTTGGGATTCGCAAGGGATAATCCTCATCGACTATCTGGAAAAGGGTAAAACTATTACAGGTGAATATTATTCATCGTTATTGGACCGTTTGAAAACCGAGCTGCAAGAAAAAAACGCCCGCGATTGGCCCACAGGAAAGTCCTTTTCCATCACGACAACGCGCCAGCACACACCTCAGCAGTTGTGGTCGCAAAATTAATGGAAATAGGATTCCAACTCGTTTCACATTCCCCCTATTCTCCAGACTTGGCTCCCTCGGACTACTATTTGTTCCCCAATTTGAAGAAATGGCTGGCGGGACAAAGATTTTATACAAACGAGGAGGTGATTGCAGACACTAATGGATATTTTGCAGACTTGGACAAATCCTATTATTCGGAAGGGATCAACAAACTAGAACATCGTTGGACGAAATGTATAAGCCTAAAAGGAGACTATGTCGAAAAATAAAATAGGTTTACCCCAAACACATAAGTAGTTTTTATTTTTGCACGGACTTTTCAAACTAGCCTCATATATATATATTCTTCTTTCCGTTGCTCTCCACTCCTGAACGTAGGCATCCTCCATCCCTTTCAATACTTTGCGGTCCTGGGTAAGTTGCATCCACGATGCACCCGCATGCCGCCTTATATCATCCCGCCATCGGAGGTGGGGATGTCCTGTGTTTGTCCATTTGGCGTTAGGACCTCGAGCTATGCGTATATATATATATATATATATATATATATATATATATATATATATATATATATATATATATATATATATGCGCGGGTGGTCAAAACAGTATTGAGCCGTTTCTCGTTAGGTAGCTTTAGTGTAATATATCTCAGGTAATATAAGTTCATCTGAACATACCTACCGTCAGTTGAAAGCTGAGATTTGACAGTAGTAGCCGTGCAAAATCCATTAAGATTCGTTTATTCTGACTTAATTTAAAGTGCCTTGAAGAAATTTCTACATTTTACAATTTAAGTACGATAAAGGTATAAATGCTGCGCAACAGCTAAAAGGTGACTAAATCGCTTTCGATCTGGAAATTTTGATGTCAAAGATTTTCCTCGCACTGTTCGACCAATGACAGAAAAAATTGACAGAATTTTGGCAAAAGTTGAACAAAACCGGAATGTAATTAGCCATGACATCGCCAAGAAACTAAATATACAGTGCACTTTTAACTGTTTATCACTGTACATAAGTATTTTGCTTGTTTCTGCTCATGTCATGTGTCTAATGTAGTCGATGTTCCTTTGTTTTTACAAATGTTGTGACCATGCCTTAGTTGTTTCTCCCGATGAAGTTGTGAAATACAACGAAATATAGAGAGTTTAACAGCAATCGAGTGTTAATTGTCACAGACCGCAAAACTGAAAAAAAACTCCCCCTTTTTTTTTTTGCTATCAAAGTACGGTCGATAAATCTATATTTATTATATATATATATATATATATATATATATATATATATATATATATATACACATATGCAGATAAATTTAAATAAAAATGATTTATGCAGTGTCATTTTCATTTACATTTTACATTGCTAATATCTATTTTCATTATTCTACAGCCAAATTATTCATATCCCGTTATTAATACTCGCCCTATAATCACTGTGGACTACATCATTTAAATCTTTTCTACTACTAAAAACTAAATAATTGATCGAACATCCTAATACCATTTGTATATGTTGATTGCATTCTCCAAACCTTGTATGTTGCCTCAGTACACAGTTAAACCAAAGATAGTTAACATATTTCTATTGTCTGTCCTGTTAAAATTGAGCAGTGATATTTTGCTTATTCTGGCTGAGCACTTGTATTAATTCGGTCAAATAATATACCTAAAGTACGTTATTCTTATAATACACATTAAAAGATACGATATATTTAAGTAACTTTTTACGAGGGCCCCTTGTTGCTGTATGAGACGAAATGCCTGTAAAATAACTTTAAAAAGTACATCCTTAAGTTGTTCCGTATAGGAAAAAACTAGGCGAGTCACTTTTATGGTGTTTTTGCATTTATAGACCTTTCTCTGTCCTTGACCTCTTCAGTCAACCTGCAGATTTACCTTTGCTATAAGCTCCATACTATCTTCTACTATCTCTTCATTTACATTAACGATCTGCTAGAAAAGACTAGGAATCCAGTCTACAGCTTTACAGATGACAGTACGCTTATCTTGTCATTCACCTTGAATGCTCTAACATCAGCTACTCATGCAAATATCTGCAGACAGCAGGAAGTCGTTCAACTTAACAAAAACCTGGAAACAATTCTATCTTGGGGTGACAGTAACCAAATAGAATTTAATGCTACAAAAATCTAGAAAGCAGTTTTTCCTAAAAAAGTTAACGTTGCTGAATCCGTCGGGACACTTCATCCCTCATCATCGTTCACTCAATTTGTTTAACGTTAATTTGGGAGCAATTATGTCTTGACATGAACATGTGGCACGCATAGCAAAGAGCGCTTCTCAAAAACTGGAAATATTATTCCGAACTAGAAAATTTTACCCTCCAAGACAGTCGTTAATTCTGTATAAAACTTAAGTTCGACCAACAATGAAATACTGTTCCCACCTATAGGGCGCTGCTCCCAAACATACACTGCATTTGTTGGCTTCTATTCAGAAGAGAGATGTTTGTCTTATTGAAGACCCAGAACTCACCAGCACCCTTAAGTACCAATTTACAGGTCAAGACCAACGTGAATTGCGTTTTCTGCACACTCCTGTAGCACTTTAGGGATTTTCCTGCAGCGAGTGTGCTATGCCCATAAAAAAAAAAGCTGGTCTACAGAGGTGAGAAATTTTTATCAATTTTCATTCAAGCTTTTGCAAAATACATCTTTTCTTAAAATATTTTTAGAAACGCAACCATGAAAAATCTTTTTTTACCAAGTTAGGAGCATATACTAATTTCTACCTAATTTGCCATTGCTTAACACTACTGAATCATTATTTTTTAACCAAAAATATCCATGTCGGGCAACCATGCGAAGTCCACCTTGCCGTCGATCACAGCCGATAGTGTGAGGCTAAAATGGATGAACAACTGATTGAACTGACAATCCCAGACCAGCTTGCAGTCCGACTATATATTACTAACTAAAAATGATTCGATTAAATCCGAAATTTAATATTTTTGTTACTATATTGAAATCCTGATTAAAACAATCCATTACTTACGAGGGTGGATTGAAAAATCTTGTAAAAAAACAAGGTACCTAACATTTTTTGCAAGAACAAAAATTTATTTCTTAGCTTAATCTCCATTTGGTCCAGCAAGATCCCGATTGTTTTATTTCCTCAGAAAAAAATTATTTTTTAACTGTGCCTAATGCTCGTTTACAGCAGGTAATCTCTTTATTCGACAAAAATGTCTTACTCTCAGCCAATTTTTGAGGTAAGGAAGCAGAAAAAGTCACTTGGGGCCCAATCTGTGGAATAGGATGTGTGGGGAACTATTGCGAAGTCCGGTGTCGTTGCAACGGCCGATATGTCACTATGCAAACAGTCATGTAACATTGTGTAATAAGAGCCATTCACTATTTTCAACACACATATTTTCCAAATAGTCAGTCATGATGATACCCTGTGAGTCCCAAAAAACAGTTGCCATCACACGCCGTTAAGACTTTTCGCTTTTTTTTCGACGCACTTTTACCGTCGCCAGCTCACTGTTTTGACTGCCGTTGTATCTCCGGGAGGATCCACGTTTCGTCTACAGTTAGAAAAACGACGCTAGAAGTCCTTTGTCCTAGAGGAAATAAACACGGTACCCATAGCACACTCACCTTTTTCATTTTTAGAACTTCATATATTATGTACCCATTTATATGAGGTGCCTATGCTACGATCTTCGATGACGAATTTTATCGGCCATTTTCTTTAGAAGAAACCTCAATTGGGCCTAATCAACGTGCAGCATTTGTAGTGTTCATACGTGCTGGTGTAGAGCGCCCAGTCTACTTTTTCAAATACAAATATTTTATCATTCCACGATACTGCGCTTTATCTGTTTCTGCCAAACGTGTAACATCTATCCCTTACGATAGCTGCCAACAAACAACTGAGTGTTACACCTATTTGAAACTTTGAACACAACCGTTACAAGAATCAAGCTTACGAACGGTCATGCTGCTTAACTAATTTTCCCATCATTTTCGTAGAAATTTATCAGACTTTTATCAACCGATCTTCGTATTTAATATCAATTAATTATTTGGGTGTAATTAGAGTAAAATGACGGAAAGTGACATAGCTACTTTCCCTAAGACTCCTTAACAAAAATGTTACGTAACTTTCAAAAGTCCTGACTGAACTGAAATATGTGTTTGGCATGCATGAAGAGGCAGGAATAATATATTGTGGCTTATCGGACAAAAAGAGTTAGTAAATTTTGCGTTTGCACCAAAAGTAAGGCAGATCGAAGACAATGGACAATTCGCTCGTGCCATCTACGAGTCACGAAAACTAGTATATGTACTAGGACTGTAAAGTTTACATGGATGAACCTGGTGAACTCCAAACATTGTGTCTTTCCTAAAGTTGCGAAATTTCTTGCTAATAGCTAAATATCCAATACTTTTGAGGACGGCAATAGGTTTAGATTATTTTTTCTAACTCTAAAGATCAAGAATAGCCTCTCGTAATATATTATATATCAAGCGTTGATAAGAAGAGATATACATATTTTTTACTTTAAGAATTCAAGAGAATCGAGAGAATAAATAAATATAATTTACAAGTTCAGTCCAGTCAAGTGAACTAACTCTAAACAAACCGACTTACGTATGTACTTAAAACTCCTTTACCGTTATCTTTCCAATTTCAAGTGGAGAGATATACCTAAATATTTTACATGTTTTAAATAGTATATTTCATCTACCAAGAGAAAAAGAGTCAATCGAATGAAACTGTTTAAATTTCATAACTTCAGGACTTATTTTTAGTGTTCCGTACCAAAACTGAACAACGGAACACTACTGGAATAACTTCAGTGCCTGTCTGTCTGTCTGTCACAGCCGATTCTCCCCGAAATTATTTTACATAAAAAGTCGAAATTTATCACAAAAAGTCGAAATTTATCACAAATACATGAATAGCTTAATAACAGCCGTATAGTTTTGAAAATTAAATTTTGACTTAAGGGCTTAGTTTTGGGGATGAAATCGGAAGTGAAAAAAAATTTCAAGGTCATCAAATGGAGTGTTAAAAAAAAAGCTTGTGAAAACACGAGTTCAGTATTCTTCATAAGGTGTAGATTGAACTAAAATTATCATGAGTGATAATTTATCTGGTATATATGAATATTTTTTTTGAATTTGGTATTTGTAGTCTATCCACCTATTTGAATAGCATTGGGGTTATACAAGAATTAAAGATACTAGTTCTACTAGAGACAGGACCTTTATAAACAATGGATGTTCCAATTTTCTTAGTGAAATAGAAGTTGACAGGGTAGAAAGTTTTTTTAGCCATCACAAACAAGTTTGTGTGCGAATCCTAGATACTGATTTTTAAAAACTTATTTGGGATGGGTTTTGTGAAGTCGCTGATCATTTTATACCTCCGTAACAAAAATTTTTATTTTAAAAGCAATCATGGTAGGGAATACTAATTGCGCAAGACCGACTTATGGTTGGTCGTTTAACAGAATACAGTTTCGGTTTTTTCCGATGTTTATAAATTTGTAATTATTCTAAGATATTTAATTTAAAACCTTTCTCTGCATTATGTAAAATTTCGGTGTTATCACTGTCTTTATTGGATTCTAACTTACGCCTGGCCTCTTTCTTACAATTTTTGAAAGTATATGAAAATAATTTCTATAACTAAATGTAAACTTATTCCATCTTAACCTAAGTTCTTACAATAGGAATCCTATGCTAACTTAACCTAGGAGATGTGTTTGTTATATACATGAACTTTCTTAAAGCTAGGACTTAGAACTAAGACTAAAACTACCTTAGACTAAGACTTACGCTAACTTAAACTAGGATGTAACAAGACTTAAATTAAGACTAGTTTAAACTTAACCTAGGATGACATTCTTCTTGTCACGGCAGGCGAGGGGGTCATCGCCTTCGTCCGAGAGCAGCAGCGGGTCCGACGGTCTAGGGAACTGGCGCACATTGGGGCGACGGCGTAAAAAATCGGATATTGGATGAAAAAATTAAAGATGTATTTTTCGAATACTGACGATTTTTTCCTTTAATATATATCATAAAACCATACATAAATATGTTTATTACTAATTTATTCCTTCTGCCTTCCTTAAAATTATCCATTGAAGTGTGACATTTTCGTCAATGTTGGAATTTCTGTAATTCGAAAACATTACATTCTAAATTCTCTAGGGATAACACAACTACGAATATGAGTTAAACGCTTACTAGAACTTTATTAGGTTTCAAACAACAAATTAATCTTAGTGTAACGTCATTAGAGTGCTACAATATATTAATAAACATTTGACATATTCGACACAAAAAATTATTGTTACTTCAATATTCAAAGATGTATAAAGTTTTTGGAATGAGGTGGAATGAGATGGCGCTTCCACCATCTGATAGGGAAAGTCTCTAGTTTCCGGAGATATCCTATTTTTGTCCCCTCTTCGTCCCCTTTGGTAAAAAAATGGACATTAAAGTTCCCCCGGCTTGATCTAACGTTCTCCACTTAGCCATTCTCTCGGGCAATATTCCAATTAAATGAAAAATGACGATATACTCCTCATTTCTTATGAAGTATACACTTCTAAAAAAAGGGTAATTAAACTCTTGTTTCCTCTTTTCGGCAACGCGGCTTGACTACTTTGAAATTTCGATCTCAATGCGAGTGTTTGCTTACATCACGCGCCATAGTGAGACAAATGCGACATTTTTCGGTCATTTTTTTTTTTTATCGTGCCAATAGGGCAATTATCTGAAGATGCTCAGGAAGCAAATCTCAAATATTTCAGAAAATATAGAGAAAACCATTCACGAAGAATGTCTCGAATATATAATAATGAAGATATTTTTTAATAATTTGATGATTGCTCCGATAATATCTAATTCGCGAAAATTGATAGAACGTAAGAATAAAGAATTGTCCGAAGATGTAAAACATCTATTACATTTCAGTGATGATAATACAGATTACGATGATTAAAACAAGAAGTACAAATGCGAGAGGCAAGGGGACTCAAAATCAAGCACCCTGAGGGATCAAATATCTGTCACGTCCACGTCGTTGATCCTGGGTAACGCTAAAAGCAGATAATTGATATTCGAAATATTATTCGCTTCATAAGTGTATTTTGACGGGTTAATGTTCCGTTACATGTCGCATGCGTAGGGCAATCGTAACACGGGACAATGATATTAATGCTGCGTAAGCGCAACCAGTGTTTCTAATTTCAGCTATACCTCGAAAATAAAAAAAATGTACCAAAACGAAACAAAAGGCATTTTAAAGCTAAATGTTGATACTTACGCGTAGTTTTAACGAAATTTTTGAGAAAAATATTTGCGCCTGTGTTATGTCATGAAAATCCTTGAAAACGTCGTTTTTTGCAAATTTCCGTCATTTTTCTCAAAATTACGACGTGGTAGCCAAATTTGGACAACGGATTCGTGTTCGGCAGGCAAAAATACATTGAAAATGACTATTGGCACTCATGTAATCGAAAAATCTTTCGATTTGTTGTATTTTGAAATAATCATCTTTACGCTTTATCGCGCACGCGATAACAGTATATAGTATGATTTTTATTTCATATACTGAACATATATTAATCGTCCATTATGTGTATTAAGTTTGAAGTCATTCCAATAACAAAAGTGGAAGTTATAGCAAATGACCGAAAAATAACGCGTTCTCCCCATTGTGTGGCGGCTAGCTTGAGGTGGGAGTCGGTGTTATGTAAATCAGGAAAGGGGTGTGTTAATTTTCTGTACAGTACTATATGTTTTAAAATATTCTGTATATCTGGTTTTAAATTTTCTTCTGCTTTGCCCAATATATATGTTGTTACAATCCGAGCAGTGTAACTTATAAAGTCCAGATTAGATAAGACGGACAAATTCCAAAAAACACCGAAATTTTACATTATGCAGAGAAAGGTTTTAAATTAAATATATCGTAGAATCATTACAAATAACCAAAACTGTAATCTGTTAAACGACCAAGTAGATTTTTTCTATTCACCTCTACAGTAATACCCCACTTTTACGCGAGGGATACGTTCCGAAAAAAATCGCGTTAACTGAAATTCGCGTATATCGAGGTTTATGATTAAACATAGTCAAAAATTTAATACAAAAAAATACAAATCATTTTAATCAATCACTTTAATTCTAAGAACACTTTATGCAATACATACTCTTATTTTTTACGGAAAAATACATCTATTGTCTTTTGGGTAACGTTTTGTTTACGTTCTTGTAAAATACGTTCATAACACCCAACACTGTTTTTAATTGTTTGACACACGGTCAAGACACGGTCATCATTATTGTCTATACTCTGCAATATGTCCAAACCTGAATAAATTTTTGAAAGTGCATTTTGTATTTCCCCTGAAGATAAAAACTTTCTCTTCTACTTGTTCTTCCTCATCGTAGATAGGATTATTCTGTAACTCGATCAGATCTTCATTGCTAATAGGATCGTCGTGCGTTGCTACAAGTTCTACGAGATCTTCTACCGTGACATCTTCAAGTTCAGACCCCTCAATCATTGCAGCAATGTCTTCAAGCACTTGTCTCTGCATCTGGACAATTCTTCTAGGTGCTTCCACTACATCTGGCCAAAGATTACGCCACACCCCATTCATACAACTCATTTTAACTTCCTTCCAAGCCTCTTCTATGTTGTGAATAGACTTCATAATGTTGTATGACTTCCACCACTCTCGCATAGACTGTCTTCCTTCCCCGTCAGTTTCATGAATTAGTTGGCTAAAAGTGCGGCGATGGTAATAAGCTTTGAAGTTTTGCTATTGCTCCCTGGTCCATAGGTTGTAATATTGACGTAGTGTTTGGTGGAAGGAACTTTACGTACACTTTTAAGTCTCTGGGCGTATCAAGTGAGGTTGGATGTCCTGGGGCATTGTCTAAGAGTAATATAACTTTAGGTTCAAGCCCATTTCTGTCACAGTATGATTTGACTGATGGGCAAAAAACTATTAGAATACCATTCTTGAAAAATTTCCCGTGTAACCCACGCCTTTCTGTTTGATCGCCACACAACTGGTAGACTTGTCTTGTCTGTGCCTCGCATTGCACGGGGTGTTTCTGAATGGTACACTAGTAAAGGTTTCAGTTTGAAATCACCAGTGGCATTACCACCCAGCAGAAGTGTTAGTCGATCTTTCGCAGCTTTGAAACCACTGGCTTGACGTTCTTCCTTAGAAATGAATGTTCGAGATGGCATTTTTTTCCAGTAAAGTGCGGTCTCATCAACATTGAAGATGAGACAAGCAGGAATTTTCTCTCGTCTAACGAAGTCTTGAAACTTGTCTGGAAACTCAGCTGCAGCTTGAATGTCCGCGCTGGCCGCCTCGCCTGTTATGTGGATATTGTGAAGATTAGAACGCTGCTTGAACCGATGGAACCAGCCTCTGCTGGCAGCAAAAGTCGGAGTGGCACTCCCTTCTCCTTCTTTTGTTTTCAGCATCTCATACAAAGATTTTGCTTTTGTGCATATGAGATCTTGACTTAGTGGTGTGTTCTTCTTATTCAAATCTTCGATCCAGACTGACAGTAATTTCTCCATTCTTTCTAAGATAGATGATCTCGAACGAGAAAGTTTTGTTTGCACTTATAGGTGTTGAACCTTCGCTGGAGATTTTAATTTTTTCCCGATTTTTATAAATCGTTCTCACAGTCGATTCTGAGAGTCCAAAATCTCTCCCAACAATTGTTGCTTTGCCTCCATTTTCCATTCTTCTTAACACTTTCATCTTCAATTCCAAAGTGACGCTTTTACGCTCTTTTTTCTTTACAGGCGGCATTTTTAACGTAGGGTTAAATTATGTATGTATGTATCTCCAATAAATATTAAAACAAAACTGCCAGCCGACCGAACTAAACATTTTACGGAACAAATGAACACACGAAACGAACGAGGAAATCCCCATAGAACAAAGTCGAAGGACAGGGAATTCCCAATTCTTCAAAGAGAATATTCAGAGAAAGCGGGGATCCCCCCGCGACCATAGAGAAGTTAATGACTACATGAGCGCGAAATTTGAAATTCGCGTTATAGTGAAACCGCGCGTAACGGGGTCGCGCTAAGCGGGGTATTACTGTATTTACCATCATAAAACCATAAAATTACTACCTACCAGTTAAGATTAATTGTATTAGCCTTAGAATTAAAATAATAATGTTTTTTATACCTACCACCTGAGTTTAATTTTAGTATGACTTGTCTATGTAACTCAGGTTTAGTACATAGGCTTGATAATGACCGCATAGGTCGAAACGGCAGTCGCAAAATTGTGCAATATAGTGGTAATAATACATAATAAGTGTTTCATTTTTCCCGTCAAAAAAAATTCGATTTTTAAAAATTCTGGAGTTGCTCTTAAACTATGTAGAAATTTAGTTAGTATTGTAAAAGTTTTGTAGGTACTTGGTTTCCATAAATAAGGAATTTACACAAAAATTATAATGTTTTTCTCTATCATTACTGTATATATAGACACGGAAATGAACACATAATCTATCGAAAGAATCGAAGTACACGCCATTTGCGAATGATCAAAAAATTAGTTTATTATATTAACCACCTTTTAAAAATAATAAAACAATTATGAATAAAAATTGCGCACTTAATTATAAGTGCGCAAAAAATCTAAAATTTTATCTATTTTATGTAATGATGCATGTATATAAATGAATTCTAATTTTCATTTAATTTCTGTGATATCTGGTAATCATGAAAAGTTTGGCTATTTTAACGTTACTTGCACCTCTGGTGTTTTGTGGAATATTACCTTACAATGTTCAAAAAGGTAAGTTTTATACAATGCAGTTATTTTTGTTATCAAAATTTTGTACCAAATAAAAGCAAGTAGTCCATATTTTGATTGATTAATTTACGAATAAAATTTGTAAGTGACTAGGATTAAAAGAAATTACTACCTTAAGATCAGCAAGGAAACTAAATCTTAAATAAATACCAAAAGTAATAAACTTATTTTTGTTTATTAAAGTATTAAGCTAAAAAAAACCGGTCAAGTGCAAGTTGAACTTGCACAATGAGTGTTCCGTACGTTGATTGTTTTTAAAATAAAAATTTTTGTGTAGGGTGGTATAAAATGATCAGTGACTTCACAAAACACACCCCAAATGAGTTTGTTTCCAATCTTTACTGAAAACTGGTGACCTTGAAATTTTGTTCTTTTTTTATATACCAAATAAATTATTAAAGGTAATGCACGCGTGATAATTTTCGTTCAATCTATACCCCGTGGAGAATATTCCAGAATTTTTTCAAAATTTTTTGATCAGTACTTTTCGAGATAAGGTAGGGGACAGCGATTTTTTAAAAGTAATATGAAGAAAAAGTGTGCGCAAGTATTACATTAAATATATATATATATATATATATATATATATATATATATATATATATAATATACATATATATATATATATATATATATATATATATATATATATATATATATATATATATATATATATATATATATATATATATATGTAATGTATATATATATAAATATATTTTACTCGTGTTTTCACAAGCTTTCATTTGACACCACACTCGTTGACCTAGTAAAAAAAATTTTTTTTTTCACTTCCGATTTCACCCCTCAAAACGAACCCCTTAAGTCAAAATTTATGTTACGGTGGTATAAAATGATCAGTAACTTAACAAAACACACCCCAAATGAGTTTTCAACAAAATTTGTTTCCAATCTTTACTGAAATATGATGACCTTGAAATTTTTGTTTTTTTTATATACCATATAAATTATTAAAGGTAATGCACTCGTGATAATTTTCGTTCAATCTACACCCCGTGGAGAATATTCCAGAATTTTTTCGAAATTTTTTGATAAGTACTTTTCGAGATAAGGCCCGGGACAGCGATTTTTCGCGAATTTTTAAAAATAATACAAAGAAAAAGTGCGCGCAAGTATAATATTATTTATATATTTTTTACTCGTGTTTTCACAAGCTTTCATTTGACACCACACTCGATGACCTAGTAAAAAAATTTTTTTTCACTTCCGACTTCACCCCCCAAAACTAACCCCTTAAGTCAAAATTAATTCTCAAAACTACATGGCTCTGATGAGGCCATCAATTCCTATATTATTACCAAATTTGACCTTTCTATGTCAAATAGTTTCGGAGAAAATCGGGTGTGACAGACAGACAGACAGACAGACAGACAGACAGACAGACACCGAAGTGATCTTATAAGTGTTCCGTACGGAACACTAATAAGCACCTGTTTGTAGGATAAAGTTGGATAATTGAAAATTTATATTAATATTTCACCACAAAGAATTTAAATTGAAATATCTTCATATTTTTAGCTTTCAGCTAAATATTTTTTTAATTGCTAAAATGCGCAAAAATTATTGTTAGGGGTACGCCTTTATCGTTTCATTTAGCTTAAACTTTTTTTAATGTTGACTTTAGTTTCCTAATCTTAGTGTTAAATTAAAATAAGAGAATCATATTGTTTGTTCCAATCTTACCGTTACTTTTCATATTAATCACAGAAAAGTTATTTATGTTAAGGGGTTACCATACACCTCGAATTTTCAAAACTTCGATTTTTTTAGGGACTTTTATTCTCTATACTTCTAAAAATTGTTAAAAAAAAATTCTAAGAAAATTCCATTCCATTACAAAGCTATATCATTAAATGTGCCCTGGCGTTGGATTGTGACCGCTACCTGTATTCAAACACTGTTTGCAATTTTATTCAGTCAATTTTATTCAGTCAATTTTAAACTATCTTTAAAAATCTTAATAATTACTTTTTCTACAAAATGTTGAGAGATCGAATTTTTTATAAATGATTAAACATAAATTTTTTTGTCGAAAATTGCATACTAACGTTTGAAACACCATAAATTTTTTATTTTTGAAAAAACCCTTCGGCAATTTTTAACTGCTACATTATTATTTTACAAAATTCATTTTTATTTTTGCATATTGGATTATTTTTTGTGAAGTTATCCTGGTCCATGTAACTCGATAAAAAAATAATATTAACATTTAAAACCTAATTAAAAAATTTTTTTTCTTATAATTTAAAGTATAATAAAAATATATAATCACCATTCTTTTGTATTATTCAATTAATAATTTTTTTAATATACATACTTTTTGCAGCGCCCAGGTGTATAATTGCGTAAAAAAATGAGCCTTACAAGTATTTTTTTGAAAAATAATGCTATTTCATTACTTAGACATACATAGTGCGACAATTTATTTTTCAGGCTTGTGTTGTAAAAGTTGAAACAAGTAACTCTCAAGAACAAAAAATTATTCGACGTAATTTCCCCTTAACATTATATACGATTATTTATTAAATAGCTCTAAACATTTTTAAATTAACTTTATTAAATTGTATCTTCAGCAAAAGGTAAAAAAAAGCAGTCTCAGTACCTTTAGTAAACCTACCAAACCTTACCCAAAAAAATTGGTAAAGTGATTTTTACCCAGTACATCCCATGAAAACATGCAGTGTCTAAAATAAACACTGAATTTTACTTTGTCACACTAAAGACTAACATAATCTAAGCATTACAAGGCAGTGTCTTACATAGTGGGTATTTTATGTGGAGATTAATAGAAAAAATTGAATATAATTAAAAAAAACACGATATATACAAAGTATCATCTCTAACTCCCTCCACTACCTCATCAACCTCTAATATTTTGCATCATAAATAAATGAAAATAATATAGGCATAGTCCGGAAACTTTTGGAGTGCTCTACATATAGGAAGCATCCCCTCCAACCATCTTCCTTACCACATTACCCCATATATGTTTAACCATAAATAATTGAAAATATTGAAAAAATAATACCATTTTTGGATTCCTCAATTCCAACAACCCTTACACAGACATATGACACCATACATACAAAGTAACCCCTCCAACCCCCCTGCGTCCCTTTATCCCCCTTAGGCGCGTAACTATAAATAATTGTGCTCAAAAATTGTGTATAAGCTTTGACTAAAGTCAAGAGGAATTGTCATAATGTTACTGAAAATTGACGAAATTTATCGATCTCCTCTCTCCTAAAGTGATATAGCCCCAAAGCTATAGGTTTCATTCCTATATTAAGTATTATATGTGTACCAAATTTGAGGTCAATATTTCATATTCTTCGAGAGTTATCTTGCCAACAGATAGATAGACAGACCGGCAAAAATGCAAAAATTAAGGAGTGTGATTTTTTCACGAATACAACACTTCGCTTTTTCAAAAACAAAAAATGTTTATTCGACGTAATCTCCTCTTAACTTTATATACTTAGTACAACTATTATTGAATAACTTTAAACCTTTCAAAAAAAAAATTCTTGGTTTACAAACCAATCTTCCATTTATTCCTTCTTCATTTAAATGAAATTTGTATATTTAAAATATTTTCATCATGATCAATCATTTCAAAGCCTAATTCGTTTGTTTGTTCAAAACCAAAAAATTGTCCTCAGCCGCAAAACAGTACCTCTTCAAATAATTTTCTTTGACATTTTTCCAAATTTTTTAGCGACGTTTGATTAATAATTAAGAATCACTGTTTTGCCGTGTTCCATATGAAGTTCCTGTTGATTTCTGTAAGCGAAACATCTTTGGGCGACGTGAGCCTGCATGTTTTTCGAATGTTCAGATAATATGATACTCTGGTGGTGGTAATTGAATTCCTTAGTTTCAACAACGCTAAAACTTCAACACTTCTTAGTGATAAAAGAAAAACTGAGTGTAACTATACATATGCACTTTTTTTCTTATTTTCTTTGTTGCACCCTCCCCCCCCCCCGCATCTACAAGGACTGGTCCTTCTTAGTACATCTTTTTACATATATATTAACGCAGACATTATGAAATCTGTCAATGTTATCCAGGTGCGGAACATACAGCTGTATTTCACGGTAATTGAATAACAACCCAGTAGTACTACCACGGGCGTTATTTTATTTCTGGATTAACCAACATATGAATACATACACAACACCTAGCCCCTAGCTGGAATCGAATGTTTTTTGATAAACAATCATCGTTTAACATTTTGAATGTTTCTATGGTATTAGTTTCGAGTTTTTCGTTCGAGTTTCGTTAGTTTCGAGTTTCCGACTGTTAAATAAAATTTCGTATTTCAATCATCCGTTAACATTTTGCACTAAAATTTAAAACGAAAATCAAGAAAGAATACAGCTATAACGTACATATTAAACTTGTATATGTCACTAGTTTATGATATAAAGCCCTGATGCGGAAAATCGATCAGTACAGAACGTGCTAAAATTAGTTCTTTTTTTAAAATTGAGAATTAAAGTTTTGTCAAAACATCGTAAGTTTGTGGTATACCTGTCCTAACGTGTGATATTTCTTAAATATCTTTGAAAATTCTGCTAACGTTATTACGCAGAAGTTAAAAGTAATTTAATACGAGTAAAGAAAAATTTTAACTGAAAGCTAGGAATTTTTGGTTGTGGTGAAATAGGTATTTTGATACACTTTTAAGAAAAGTCCTAACATTTATGTAATTTTGGTAAACCGTGAGCGCATTTCCTAAGAAAATGATTTATGTTTTTAGAGACCAAGAATGAATACTATAAGGAAATTGTCGAACTAGTAGCTCTGACCGAAAACTACACCAGACTTAACCAACCCTACCAAAATCCCACACAGTTATCACTAAAAGCAGAGGACGTTTCATTTTATGTTTATAACCGAGAAGACAAACAAGGCGAACATGTTCTTTTGGATGAAGCTGGAGAAATAGCATCAAAAAGTTCATTTAAATTAGATCTTAAAACAGTATTTGTTGTTCACGGTTGGAACAATGATTATCTATCACCTATCGACGTACTAGTAGAAGCAGCTGTATTGTCTTTCGAAGATATCAATATTATTGCTGTCGTTTGGGATGACTTGGCTCAATTACCGTACACCCAGGCTCAGGCGGCTGTACCTTTAGTAGGGGAGCAACTTGGAGAATTTATTACCAAATTATCGGAAAGTAATCATTATTCTATGGATAATGTCATGATCATTGGACATAGCTTAGGAGCTCATGTTGCTGGTTTTGCAGGTAATAAATCTTGATTAATGTAAAGAGACTTCACTTTTATATGCGTTTTCCTCTCATTTGTCTCAGAGCTAGTGAACACACAAAAAGAGTGTAAAGGAAATATTAATATACTGATCATTGATCACAATATAAACATAATCTCCTCTGATAGCTACTTAAATAGGTGTAATGGCAGCTCTACCGCTTAGCATTACTTTCGTCCCTCGTTGTTACCGTTTTTGAAAATAATATCAACTTAATATATAATATATTATAAAGAGGTCAATATTTTTTTAAAAAAAGAATGTATCGTAAACCAGATATTGTAAAAAATTTAATTACATATTAATTATAGTTAATAGATCTATGAAATCTCATCAAACATTATTAGCATTTCAATTTAGGCTCTTTTTCATTTATTACCATAAATTTTCAGAAGCAGGGATTTACAAGCCCGTAATGTGGTTTTGTGGAACAAATATACAATATATATATATATATATATATATACATATATATTATATATATATATATATATATATATATATATATATATATATATATATATATATATACTGGAAGGATTAAGCGGGCTACGTCCGTTGAACACTTTCCATGAAAATACTTGTATAAAAGACTCAAGTCGTCAGCGATTCCTCAATGTTCCAAGGTATCAAGATTTCTGGTGTGTTCTGGGCCTCGAATCAGGCCCACAACTCTCTTTTTTTATGAGCCTAACACACGTGTTGTGAAATGGAATGCCCCAACATAACTATGTCGGGTTCAGCAACGTTGATTTTTTAAAAAACTGCCGCCTGGGTTTTTGTAGCGTTAAATTCTACTTGGTTACTGTCACCCCAAGATAGAACTACTTCCATGTCTTTGTTAAGTTGAGCGACCTCCTGGTTTCTGCGGATATTTGCAAAACTAGCCGATGTTCGAGCATTCAAAGTTAATGATGAGATAAGCGTACTGTCATCTGCAAAGCTGTAGATTCCTGGTCTTTTTCAGCAGATCGTTCATGTAAATGAGAAAGGATTATGGAGCCCTGGGGTACACCGGCATTAATACTGAAGGTGTTAGAAAGAAACCCGTCGATTACCACTCGTAAAGAACTCTTTTGAATAAAATCTAACAAATGCAGTGTATGTGTGGGATCTGAGTCCCAAATATGGGAGCAGTACTCCATCGTTGGTCTAATTTGAGCCTTCTACGGAATTAACACCTGTTGTGGAATTTAAAACTTTCGAGTTGGAAATAGTATTTCCAGCTTTTGAGAAGCTCTTATTGTCATGCATGCGACATGTCCATGCTAAGATACATTTGCTCCCGACGCACAACGACTTGAGTGACGATGCATACTGTCATCTGCAAAGCTGTAGATTGGATTCCTGATCTTTTCCAGTAGGTCATTAATGTAAATGAGAAAGAGAGTAGGAGACAGTATGGAGCCTTGGGGCACATCGGCGTTGACAGTTAAGGTATTAGAAAGAAACCCGTCGACTGCCACTTGTAAGAAACGCTATGTGAGAAAATCCAAGAGCCATAAACAAAACCTTTCAGATATTGGATATATCAAGTCCATCAGCTCGAGATTCTCCAAAATGTTCAATTGCGTTGTCCAAACATGTGTTACATATGTTAGAAGATCTCCTGTAGATCTTTGCTTATGAAAGCCATATTAATGATCACTAATATTATCAAATCCTTCTAGATTTTTAAAATATGCTGATTCATATCCTTTTCCATAACTTTCGATATTACTGAAAGCGGTATGACTGGTCGGTAATTTTTTGGCAAGGTTTTCTTGCCTTCTTTGGGTATCAGCTGAACTGTAGTGCATTTCCGACAGGAAGGAAATATTCCCTTTCTGGAGGATAGGCCTAAAGGTCTACAGAAAACTGGAGTTAGTTCGCTGGTGCATTTTTCGAGTACTGTGACAGGTATTCCATCTACACTAGAAACTTTTTTGGTGCCTAGCTTCATTACAATATGCTTGGCTGTCTGAAGACAGTATCGGGCATCCTTGACTGCACTATGGGAATAATGGGTGGTATTTTGATTATACATATACATATACATATATATATATATTATATATATATATATATATATATATATATATATATATATATATAGTCGACACTGTTTATAGTGAAACTCTATATAGTGAAAAACTTTCTATAGTGAAATTTCGGTCAACATTTTGGTCTTTCACTATATATATCTATATATATATATATATATATATATATATATATATATATATATATATATATATATATATATATATATATATATATATATATATATATATATGTTTTGACGAATGTTCTCACGGGTGTGAAATGTAATCTCATCCATCTTTTTCAAAGCGTTCATCACTGGTCGGTGTCTTGGCGTTGAATGTCGAGACTGGCTCTGAGTGCACCGGTTTTATGTGCTCGGGGGGTGGCTCTATTGGTCGGACGGATCTGGCCAATAGAGGCTCGGCTTTGGCTGCGCGTTATCGGTCCTGTGGTTCTTTGTAATGTTTTGTGTTGGTGAAGTAACATATGGTTGAATTGTTATTTCTCTTGGTTGGACTTGGTACTGGGATAGAATATGTTTCCAAGAGTTCGGTAAACGTTGGCTATCATCCCGGTTATTTAAGTTGTTGGGCCTCTTTTCTATTTCTATGGCTTCTTTGATTACCCTAGTGGATAGGTTATTACTTTTTTGTAGGGTTCTGGTTTTGTCAAAATCGATTTTGTGGCCGGTATTTGTGTGCATGTTGTGCTAGAGAAGAGGTGGTGGATTTTTATTTTACGGCGTTTTTGTGCTCGTCTCTTCTGGAGCTAATTTTCCTGTTTGTTTGGTCTATGTATGAAAGACCGCAGTCCTGACACGAAATTTCATATATACCTTGGTCTTCTAAGGCTATCATGTCTTTTGGTGGAGGTAAAACATCTTTAATTTTTTGATTCGTTGTGTAAATGGTCTCAATTTGGTGTTTTCCTAGAAGTCTTCCTATTTTGTCTGTGATGCCTTTTATATATGGGAGAAATGCTTTTGTAGTATATGTCTTTCTTTCCTGTTTGTGTTGTTTATTTAGGGCCCGCCGGATCGTGTTTTGACTGTATCCATTTGAAAGTAAAACGTTTCGAAGGAGCTTGGTTTCTTGTTGCAAATGTTCCTTATCTGTTAGGGTTTCTAATCGGTGAGCTAAGGATTTGGCAACGGAGAAGAGTTGGGTGGGTGATGATGTGCGCTGGCATTTAAGTATCTGTTTGTATGTATCGGTTTTCTATATACTGAGTGAGACAAAGAACCATCTAATTTTCTTTGAAGCAGGACATCTAGGAATGGAAGTTGTTCTGCTACTTCTCAAACAAAAATCCACCACCTCTTCTCTAGCACAACATGCACAAAATACCGGCCACAAAATCGATTTTGACAAAACCAGAACCCTACAAAAAAGTAATAACCTATCCACTAGGGTAATCAAAGAAGCCATAGAAATAGAAAAGGGGCCCAACAACTTAAATAACCGGGATGATAGCCAACGTTTATCGAACTCTTGGAAACATATTCTATCCCAGTACCAAGTCCAACCAAGAGAAATAACAATTCAACCATATGTTACTTCACCAACACAAACATTACAAAGAACAACAGGACCGATAATGCGCAGCCAAAGCCGAGCCTCTATTGGCCAGATCCGTCCGACCAATAGAGCCACCCCCGAGCACATAAAACCGGCGCACTCAGAGCCAGTCTCGACATTCAACGCCAAGACACCGACCAGTGATCAACGCTTTGAAAAAGATGGATGAGATTCCATCGAAACGTCAGCGAAAACCGTCCATCAAGGGTCTTCAAGCTGACACGGGATACCCGAAAAACCACTGCTACATATATATATATATATATATATATATATATATATATATATATATATATATATATAGAGAGAGAGAGAGAAAAGTTGAGTTTCGGATAGCGAAGTGTGTGCATGTGAATCGAACGCCCGGCAATAGTCAACACGTTCAACGAGCATTATCACGGTAATGTTTCGATCTACTTAATTATTCTATCGATTGCAAACGAGAGGGACTAGAAATAAAGTAGAGTGTAGTGTTAGAAGACAGACATAGACAATCAGTAAAAAACTTATAGGTCTATGAGAATAATTCTGTGAAGTTGTATGAAGTTAAAAAAATTATAAGCGACGACCTTGACCGTTTTACTGCGTTTAAGGTTAGCTAACCACCAGAGAACGGTGATAAAAAGTATAAACAACAGTTTTTTTTCTGTTTCTCCCGTGTTTAAAAATGAAAGTTACAAGGAGCACACGTAAAGTATTTATAACAGAAAGAACAATGGATGACGATGAGTATACATTAGGCGACTTGAAAAGAGGAAGAGTCGAAGAAAAGGAAGAGCAAATGGGATTATTCAAGAAGAGTAAAAGTAGTTTAAACAAAGACAGATGGCCTATTCCTTATAGTCCCCTCTACTGGTTACTTGACCGGAACTGATAGCCTTGCCTATGTCATTAGTTCCGCTTGAGTAATTCAAGGGTTAGGCTAAGTATAAATAGGGTAGATTTGGTAGTTTAGCTTTAGTCAATCATCGCTCCTGATGAAGCTAACATGGTTAGCGAAACGCGCGTCGAGTGCAAAAATAAAGTGTTTGGTGTAGTGGTGATATATACTGAGTAGTATCATTGTGCCAAAGATTCCACATTTCCAACTTAGTAAACATTATTAGCATTTCAATTTAGGCTCTTTTTTATTTATTAGGGAATTACCATAAATTTTCAGAAGCAAGGATTTACAAGCCCGTAATGTGGTCGAATCAGGCCCACAACTCTCTTTTTTTTATGAGCCTAACACACGTGTTATGAAATGGAATGCCCCAACATATTTATGTCGGGTTCAGCAACGTTGATTTTTTAAAAAAACTGCCGCCTGGGTTTTTGTAGCGTTAAATTCTACTTGGTTACTGTCACCCCAAGATAGAACTACTTCCATGTCTTTGTTAAGTTGAGCGACCTCCTGCTCTCTGCGGATATTTGCAAAACTAGCCGATGTTCGAGCATTCAAAGTTAATGATGAGATAAGCGTACTGTCATCTGCAAAGCTGTAGATTGGATTCCTGGTCTTTTTTAGCAGATCGTTCATGTAAATGAGAAAGAATTATGGAGGCCAAACAAACAGGAAAATTAGCGCCAGAAGAGAAGAGCACAAAAACGCCGTAAAACAAAAATCCACCACCTCTTCTCTAGCACAACATGCACAAAATACCGGCCACAAAATCGATTTTGACAAAACCAGAACCCTACAAAAAAGTAATAACCTATCCACTAGGGTAATCAAAGAAGACATAGAAATAGAAAAGAGGCCCAACAACTTAAATAACCGGGATGATAGCCAACGTTTATCGAACTCTTGGAAACGTATTCTATCCCATTACCAAGTCCAACCAAGAGAAATAACAATTCAACCATATGTTACTTCACCAACACAAACATTACAAAGAACCACAGGACCGATAACGCGCAGCCAAAGCCGAGCCTCTATTGGCCAGATTCGTTCGACCAATAGAGCCACCCCCGAGCACATAAAACCGGCGCACTCAGAGCAAGTGATCAACGCTTTGAAAAAGATGGATGAGATTCCATCGAAACGTCAGCGAAACCGTCCATCAAAGGACTTCAAGCTAACACGGGATACCCGAAAAAAAACCACTACTACATATATATATATATATATATATATATATATATATATATATATATATATATATAGAGAGAGAGAGAGAGAGAGTTGAGTTTCGGATAGCGAAGTGTGTGCATGTGAATCGAACGCCCGGCAATAGTCAACTCGTTCTACGAGCATTATTACGGTAATGTTTCGATCTACTTAATTATTCTATCGATTGCAAACGAGAGAGACTAGAAATAAAGTAGAGTGTAGTGTTAGAAGACAGACATAGACAATCAGTAAAAAATTTATAGGTCTATGAGAATAATTCTGTGAAGTTGTATGAAGCTAAAAAAATTATAAGCGACGACCTTGACCGTTTTACTGCGTTTAAGGTTAGCTAACCACCAGAGAACGGTGATAAGAAATATAAACAACCGTTTTTTTTCTGTTTCTCCCGTGTTTAAAAATGAAAGTTACAAGGAGCACACGTAAAGTATTTATAACAGAAAGAACAATGGATGGCGATGAGTATACATTAGGCGACTCGAAAAGGAAGAGTCGAAGAAAAGGAAGAGCAAATGGGATTATTCAAGAAGAGTAAAAAGCTGATAAGAACACCACAGGAAGAGAAAAACGAAAGAGTAGATAAGATAGACAATTTGATAGAAATGATCAGAGAGCTAATGTCAGACATACAGGAAATAAAACAATATCAGAATAGATACCAACAAGAGTTGAAGGAACTAAGAAAGGAGAATAAGATAATTAGAGAAAACATGAGAGGTATGGATTTGAAGATGAGTAGGCTAGAAAAAGACAACGTAAGGAATAATATCGGGAATGGGATTTGAAGCGAATAACCAACCAGATCTGAAAATGGGTGTAGAGCATTTTATGGAGAGGAGTGTGAACACAAAAGTACAGATTAAAGATGTGAAGTGAAAGTCATAAGTTTACTTATAACGAGGGGGTAGCCGTGTAGGATCAGTTTCAGAATGAGGCCTTCGTGATAACTAATCAGAAATTATAGAGAAAAATATAAAATAAAATGCAAATACGCCATTGTGAATTCCTCCTGTAAATATGTTTGCAACATTTTAACAGATGTTTTAAAAAATATTTCCCAATTAGTACTATTTCTTTCATTATTCACATATAGTTTATGATTATTAAGATTTAATTTTTTTATAATTAAAACGTACATTGAACTTAACATTCATATACAGCTTTCGATAAAAATTAAAAATAAGCATTTCTAACTTATTGACAGTTTCGACTCATTATACCAATAAAAAAATTAATTTATTGACTTTCAAAGCTTTAAAAGCTTTCAAAATATTTTTTAATTTGTTTTGCTAATTAAAATTAAAATCTAAATTAATTTTATCTTAACGTTAGATCGAATTTCTAAGTTATCATAAATTCCATTTAGTCCACATAGTACTCAATATTTATTTATTAAGTATTTTGTTAAAAATATTATTTTAATATATTACCAATATATGGTAATTGTAATAAACTGCAAAGAAACAGGAATATTGCCAAATCAAAAACAGTAGTGATACTTGGAAATTAGTTTGCCGAATATACCCATCCCTAAAGAACAGTTACCCCGTTTTGCCTAGGTTATTCGTTTTCAGCTGATTCTAATCTCTTTTTATATTTAGAACATTTCTTTTGAAAAAGATAAATCAGCGTTGTTGGGTACATTCAGATTCAGTGTTTTCGTTCGTACTACTTCTTGAAATACAGTACTTACCTTAAAAACATGCAGGTCTGCATAAACACTGAATTTTACTTCATCACAGTAAAAAATAACTTAGTCTAAGTCTTACAACTCGGTGTCTTACAGAATGAGTATTTATGTTAAGATTAATGAAAATAAATATAAAAATAATGAAAAAATAACATAATTTTAAGATTGCTCGGCTCCTAGACATACAACACGATATATGCGAAGGATCGTCTTTAACTCCCTCCGATACGTCGTCAACCCCTAATATTTTGAATCATAAATAAATGAGAATAATACAGTTTTTAGATTAGATTCTTTAGTTATAGATATATAGCGGTACGAAGCATCCCCTCCAACAATTTCTCCTACCCCATTAACCCTGTATGTGTTTTACCATAAATAATTGAAAATAATAAAAAATACACCGTTTTTGGATTCCTTCATGTCAGCAACTCTTAAACTAACATGTAACACTATACATACAAAGTAACTCCCGTCACACCCTCCTGCTCCCTTTTATCCCCTTACGCGCTTAACTATAATTAACTCTGCTTAAAAACTGTTTATTATATCAGCCAAAACTCAAAAAGAATTCCCATAGTATTATTGAAAATTGACAAAATTTATCGATCCCCCTCCCCTTAAGTGATGTGGCTTAAAAATTATAGGTTCCATTACTGTGTCAACTATTATATGTATCCCAAATTGGAAGTCAATATTTCATTTTCTTCGAGAGTTGTGCTGCAGACAGATCAACAACTAGAACCTAAAATGTGAAGAAATGCAAAAATCCCGGAGTGTGGTTTTTTCACGAATACAATTCCCTTTAGCAAGGAAAGTAAAAATGGTGGAAATACTAAAAATAACATATAAATGCAGTAATATTTTTAATAAAATAGCCTCTACATACTTTATTCCAATGATAGACTTTTTCCTTCTAGATTTAATTTCATACATGCATCTATAACTCGCCTGAATTCATTGTTAACATATTAGCACACAGAATTTGTATACAGTCTGTCAAGTAAGAACGTATCCGCGAGAATTCATTTTTGGCAGATACGATTCAACAAAAAATCGGTAGAGGGAACCTTTTTCTAAGACACGTTTTAATCATTTAATATCCAAAATGAGTTACTTGTTTGCGCATTGGTGTGAGGCAGTCTTTTTGTTTCCATCCAAATGACACATTCCGCTGCCGCCAAATATATTAAAAAGTCGGTATCGTTTGTGAAGAAGCGTGTAAATCGTTTTAACTAGACGAAAAATGTCAACGACTTGCCAAACTGTGACTTGGTAGGCAAAGCAACTCCGAAAGTCGAAAAATGAATCCTGTCTTTGTTTTCACGGGACCCGAAATTGACGCTACTTCAAGGAGCAGCGAAATTTAAAAAACCAGGTTTAAGTGTGTCCCATGACACCATTCGACAACATCTTCGTGCTCATGATATCAAATTCCAAAGCATGTTGGAGAAACTTTGCTGGGCGAAACTCATGTCGCGAAGCGGCTCACTTGGACCCACGATAAGATACTAGAGTAACCCTCACAATCGTACAAACCTATTGAAAACGTTTGATCCCTTGTAAAGAGAAAGCTCAGACGAAAGACTCTGAGGACTTTCACTCAGTTATCTCGCGAGATTCGAAAACTTTCGAGATCATTGCAGAAAATCTCGTCGACAGCATGCCTCGTTATTAGCACACCAAAGAATGGCAAAAAATGTTCTCGAAACACATTTTTTCAAGAATATGAGCGGTCACGATTTTACTTAACAGACTGTATATTGGAGTACAAAGCTAAAGAAATCATCTTAATGTATGTTTTTCTTCAAGACATTCTGTTGTGTTTCAACAGAACATTTTATAAATAGGTATAGATTTTAATCGTTAATACTTCAAAATGCTTTGAATTAATACCGATTAATATTCTTAAATTAGTTTATGTGTCATTTTTTACAAAAGCAATTTAAAGCTAATTAGCAATTTAAATTTTAGGTAAAGCCACTAAGGGAGCGCTTGCGTCAATCATCGGTTTAGATCCCGCAGGGCCGCTATATTTTAAATTGTTTCGAGATCTTCGTCTTTGTGAAGATGATGCCCAATACGTGACGGCTATACATACTTGTGCGAAATTATTGGGTGTAAACTATAATGTTGCGAACGCCGACTTCTGGCCCAATGGTGGATACAACCAACCTGGATGTGGAGAAGATCTTGTTGGAACATGTGCGCACTCACGATCCTACCAGTACTTCGTAGAATCAGCTACATCTAATAATTTTATTGCTAGACAATGTGACTCTTACGATAATTATGAGAAGGGAGAGTGCAAAGAGAATCCAAAGGCTATCATGGGAGGAGCAAATGTTAACACCACGTAAGTATTTATATAATAAACATATAAAATTAAATTATGAAACGAGGCAGAGTTAATAGGCCTGTACATACGGAAGTCACAAACCAGTTATCTATAGTCAGGTCTCCAACAAACTCTCCCGTGATCGGCTTTGTAGCACGTAATTAGTTAGGGTTACTTTGCGACATCTAGACCCATTATGCACATGATAATAATTGCAAATTGCATTCTTATTCTCAAAGTCAGGTAACTTTTAATGATTACGTTCTTGTTATCAGGTAATGGCAAAAACAACTGAGAAAAAACGATATTGTATAAAGTAACAATATAACTTAGATCCTTGTAAGCAACACAGATAAAAAAGAAACCGGTCAAGTGCAAGTTGGACTTGCGCAATTAATATTCCGTACCGTATTCTGCTTTTAAAATAACATAAAATAAGATTCAATATGTATTTTCACGTTTTTTTCTTATTCAATAATGTATAGTAGTTATAGCATCTTAGCTACCTAATAGCCAATAAATTAATCTAACTCAATCTAGAGTCTAGTAATAAAATTGTAAAACAAACATTCACTACCTAAATATTTAATTATAAACATATAAAATCACAATATCTCTTCTCTAGAGCGGAGACCAGCGGTACGGAAAATAAACTACCTCTACCATATTGTAGGAAAACATAATTTTCAGTATTTTTTGATAACAAATAAATTATCAACCTAACGCACTCGTGATAAGTTTCACTCAGTCTACACTTTATGAAAACTATTCCAGAATTTTTTCAAAATTTTTTGATCAGTATTTTTCGGTAGGTGGGCTGAACAGGGTATTTTTGCCATGTTTTTAATATAATACTAAGAAAAGGGTGCGCAAGTCGTACATCATATATATTTTTGAACGCTTGCTTTCATTTGACACCTCACTTGATGATCTGGTAAATTTTTTTGTTTCACCCCACAAAGCTAACCCCATAACTCCAAATTTAACTTTCAATACTACACGTCTCTGATTGCGCCATCAATTCCTATATTTGTGCCAAATTTCAATTTTCTATGTCAAATAATTTCGGAGAAAATCGGGTGTGACAGACGGACAGACACCGAAGTAATCTCATAAGTATTCCGTAAGGAACGCTAAAAAATTAACTCCTATGTACTAAATTTAAAACATGTTGAACAGTTTTAATTTCCAATTTTTTTTTAGGATTACTGGAACCTACTTTTTAAACACGAACAGTACATCACCATATGCGCTAGGAGACACGGATCTTTAGCAAATATGTTTACATTTGGGAACTTTATTTTTATCAACATTTGATTAAATAAATATTATTGTTTTACGAAAACTTATTATCTACGTTTTATCATACCGAACAGGGGAAAGATGACCAATATGGAAATAGCACAAGTAAGATAAAATGGCATTGCAGAAACTAAGACACACTCGTCCTACTTGTAGAAAAAAGAAATTCTGTTAGCAGGTCATTCTTTAAATTCTTTTTTTATTGTACGACATTCAAAATTTAAGAAATATCGGAAAAATACATGATGTTATAAACGTTCCGGCACCATTTTGCAATAAAAACATTTAAACTTATTTAAAAATGATATTAAAATTGACCCGCTTTATTAATCGGAGAATCAATCACGTATCTTATAAAATATACTGTATGATATTCTAATTATGTATATATATATATATATATATATATATATATATATATATATATTTATATATATATATATATATATATATATATATATATATATATATATATAGAGAGAGAGAGAGAGAGAGAGGGGGGGAAGTCTTGACCGACTAGTTAAACAGCAAACTTGAAATTCTTGGGATAAGCGATCGTGGGAATAGGGCTAAAAAGTTTTTAAATACCTTTTTAGCTTCGCCAAGCTTTCAAAAATACCTTATTTTCTTCTTCAGGCTACAAATACAGTAGATTATCAGTTTTTAAGGTTTATACAAGAAAAAATTATTAACATCAAAATGTACTTTGTCATTGATACAGGCTCAATTGTTTTGTGAAAATGCCAAAAACGAAAGAAGTTTCCGTTAAAAATCGGCGTCTGATAATTGCTCGAGTCGACAAATCGTGATTGATATGCGGATGCCAAAGAGAATGGTGGACTACATCGTAAAAAAATGTTCTGCAGGACATGGAATTCTCAACCAAAAAACGTTCAGGAAGGCCTCGAAAAACGACTCCCGTTGAAGACAGAGCTATAACAATGTCCAGCAGCCGTAATCGCCGCCTAACCGCACCAGAAATGACGGCTCAAGTAAACCTGGAGCGACCCATCCCTATCAGCGTGACAACCGTGAAGAACAGATTAGCAGAAGGTGAACTACACGGGAGAGTTGCAGTGAGGAAACCACTTCTTAGGCAAGTGAATAAACGTAAACGATTAGAATGGTCCCACGAACATGAAAATTGGACATCAGAACAATGGAATTCCGCCCTTTTGAGCGACGAATCTAAATTTGAAATTTTCTGTTCAAATCGACATGAAAACGACTCTAAACATTCTGCTAAACAAATTAGAGAACTTTTGGACCAAGGGAAATCCGATGACGTCCTGGAAGTGATGACTTGGCCTCCACAATCACCCGACTTGAACGCCATCGAATTGCTGTGGGACCATTTGGACAGGTGTGTTCGAAAACTCAATCCAATATCAAAAAATTACTTGTGGGAACTTTTACAAGCAGAATAGGTTAAAATAACCGAAGAAACTCTGAAAAAACTACTGGACAGAATGCCGTAGCCATAAAGCGGTAATTAAAAACAAAGGAGGTCACATAGATGAGAAAAATCCTGGAAAATCATGAATGGTTTTCTAGACTGTAAATAATGTGAAAATAAATAATAATTCATTAAAACTAAAAAAATATATATAATCTGGGTATTCTGTTGATTAATATATTGAAAATATTGATAATCGTTAATAATATTAGCCTCTATTCTAGTTTTAATTTCAGTGTCTTGGTCCATGTCGGATGTGATATAGGTGCGTAAATATTTGTAATTTTCTACACGTTCTATTTGTTTTCCTTCGAGGAAGAATTGGCAATTGCAACCATAAATTTTTTTGTCCGCGTTTATCGTCAGACCCATTTCGACACTTTCTTTATTCTCGTTGTCATCCAATGTTTGCAGGTCCTCTAATGTCTCTGGTAAGATCACGGTATCGTGGGCAAAGCGAATGGTGTTTATCACTTCACCCCCACCTTGATTCCTTCTCTTCAATGTGTCCCATAAGACCATTCGACAACATCTTCGTACTCATGACGAAGCACGTTGAAAAAACCTTTGCTGGGCGAAAATCACGTCGCGAAGCGTCTCGCTTATGCCCACAATAAGATACTAGAGTGGGCCTCACAATCGCCGGACGCCAACCCTATTGAAAACGTTTCGTCCGTTAAAAAGAGAAAGCTCAGAGGAAAAACTCTGAGGACTTCGACTCAGTTGTCTCGAGAGGTTTAAAAAATTTGCAGAGTATACAGAAAATCTCGTCGACAGCATGCCTCGAAGATGCCAGGCGATTATTGATGCAAGAGGCGATTGGATAACTTACTAAGGTAATTGCGCCGTTGTTAGCGCACCAAATAATACATTGATGACAAAAAATGTTCTCGAAACACATTTTTTTCAAAAATACGAGCGGTCACGTTCTTACTTGACAGACTGTATGTTAGACTTCATTTTTTTAATAAAAAGTTAGTTAATTAGTTATAGTCCCTCATTCTCCTAGCATCGTCACTCAATTTGTTGGGCGTTAATTTGGGAGCAAATATGTCCTGGCATGAACATGTTGCAGGCATGACAAGGAGAACTTCTCAAAAGTTGGGAATATTATTTCGAACCAGAAAGCTTTACATGCCACAAAAACTGTTAATTCTTTACAAAGCTCAAATTCGACCAACTATGGAATACTGTTCCCATGTTTTAGGGCTCCGCTCCCAGACACACACTGCATTTGTTGGATTCTGTTCAGAGAGAGTTGTTCGTCTGATTGGAGACCCGGAACTGACTAGCGGCGTTGATTCGCTGGAACATCGAAGAACGGTTGGCGACTTGAGTCTGTTCTACAAGTATTGTCATGGAAAATGTTCGAAGGATGTAGCCCGCTTAATTCCTCCCAGAGCGGTGCATGTTAGAAATATACGTCGCGCTAATACTTCACATCCGTGGTTCAACTTATTACTCCACCTACAACGCTTTTCAAGTAGTCTTTTATATGGCGAACATCATCCCTTTGGAATAATTTGCCCAGGACTGTATTTCCCACCGAGTACAATTTACAGCGATTCAAGAAAAACGTGAATCGCATTTTCCGCACACATGCCGCTTTAGGGACTTCCCTGTAGCACGTGTGCTAGACCCATAAAGAAAAATAGCACTTTAACGTTAAGTTTTGTTGCATTTAAAAAAAATTTATCGAAGTTAGTTACCAAATAGGTACTGCCAATTGTACTACCCTACCTTTATTGTCACCACTTAATAATAAAAATAAACTTTAATTATTAAAAACTTGTTTTTTCTTTAGTTGTCCCGATTTGAAAACCAAAATCGCGATTTTTTTAACCTTCCGCCCCGAAATTTGGCATACTGGACCTGGCAACACTAGTGGTGGTATAGTGTATTTAATGAAATTATGACTAATGATCTTGGCGACTAACTAAAAAGATCTAGAATTGTTGGGACAGGGAAGAAGTTTGTTTTTAATTTATTTGTGTGCGTCCTTGGTTTCGGCGATCATTCCATCCATTCCAGGCACCAACAAAGATGAGGTTATGATTCCTCCGCCATATGCGGAAGACTAATTTTTTAGAACAAACAGCTCCTTTGCATCTTCGCTCGAACCATAGCTTGCCAATTGAAGGGTCGAAAAAAGATGATATCGGAACCAGTTTATAGTCGAAAGAACCTAACGGCGAATCTACAATAATAATGTTAATCTCTGGATTAGTAGTTAAAAATAGATCAAGAAGACTGGAAAACCCTAAAAATCACTATTTTACAGACTTTTGTTACAAATGCGAAACACAAGTAAAAACAAAATCCTAAAAATATATTGAAGTTATTTTTACGTCACGGATAATAACAGAATTATAAAATTATTTTAAGCTAATATGAAAATTATAATTTGAAGTGTACATTCTCTTGATAATTAAGCAAAAACGTGTCCTGTGTGACGTAAGTAATGATCGATCATAAAATATTAATTTGAAAATAACAAACACTTAAAATTTTATATTAATGAGATAACACCTTATTGAACAAAGGGTGCCATTCGTAGTGTTTTTAAAAATACTATACAGAATTATGCTACCAGGCTTATCAACTATCACACTGTTTACGAATCAAAGATATTGTCACACGACAAATTAAAAAAAAAATATACCTATTTTTATTCATCCATTTCAGGAGACACGAACATTGCAGTAATCTTGCTTGTCTGTTACCGCGATAACTCTTGATCGTGATGAATAATGATGCCAAAATCAATCTACAGGGTTATTAATTATAAATGGACCACCTCTTTAACTTGCTTATAGGAATAGTTTAAAAAAAAAAAAAAAAAAAAGAGGCGAACCTCTTATGGCATTGGAACTAAGCCAATTAGCCAGCATCTCTCTTTATTATTTTAAATATGTACACATTTTTCCTTAAACCTAAACTAAATCTAAAGAAAACACACAACACCCAGCCGTCATACGGAATCGAACCGCTGACCTCTCGGACAACAGCAGGCAAGGCTAGCTCCTTACCCACCGCGCCAATCGGTCCGGCAGGAATAGTTAAAAACAAAATTTGCATCGTTTTTAATGATTTCTTAATGGAATTGAAGCAGAAAACAATCGCAAAATGCGTTTTTGTCATAAGTGGAACACCCTGTATATTATTTTTAGTTTTATAACTCATTACGAAAGTTGGTTATGCACGTTTGTCAATAAAGCAAATTGACAATGGCATTTATTTATGTCAATAATTTTAATATTAGGAAATTACAACTAAATGTTCGTATAAAATTTTTTTTTTCGGAGAGTAAAAAATAGAATATAGACAACATATTTATTAAAAATGGTTATTACAAAAGGCAACTGCTATGGGAACCCACACGACTTGATGGAGATTAAAGAATAATCCCAAGCAGAAATACATACAAGTGTGATATTATTACTGATAGGAATAAACTAAAATTAATGACTTTAAATTCTCAACATGTTTTCCATTCTGCTTAATGTATTTTCTATAAATTCGTCTTGTATATCTATAGCTGCCTAAATAATTGTATATTTAATTCACTGTCAAATTCCCTTCATCTTTTAATTTATCTTTTAAATACTCTCGTTTGGTAAGTGAAACTCCGGCTAATATTTTTTGGCTCCCCTGTTGTTGGCGATCTATAGAAAGATATATTTCTCTTATATGTCTATTGTGCATTCTGCTTAATGTAGTTTCTATAAATTCGTCTTGTATTTCTATAGCTGCCTAAATAATTGTCTATGTAATTCACTGTCAAATTCCTTTCAACTTTTAATTTATCTTTTAAATACTCTCGTTTGGTAAGTGAAACTCTGGCTTATATTTTTTGGCTCTCCTGTTGTTGGCGATCTATAGAAAGATATATTTCTCTTAAATGTCTATTGTGCTTATTTATCTAATCCCTAGTACAAGATAATTTTTTTAGACTTTATCTGGTCTAGACGACGTCTCTCTCATTTTATGTTGGGCATAATTTCCCACTAATGAATCTCGGCTCACCATAGCAAGCACTATTCTCATTTATCTTAAGTTTTAATCGCGGCAAAAATGGTAGATCTATTCACAGATTTTAATAGGTTGGGTCTTAGCTTTGCAGATGATAGTGAGCTTAATTCTTCATTCAATTTGAATGCTTAAACATCGGCTACTTATGTAAATATCCGCAGACAGTGGTAACAGTTTAGTGGACTTAAATGAGGTCGTACAAGCACCGATGATGCACCACGTTCCGGACGTCCTCGGACGTCCAAATGAAGAAGTAACTCCAAAAAATACAAAATGAAAATGAGAGAAATAGCTGGCATCTTAAAGATTTCAACAGAATGCGTGAGGCATATTTTACATGAATATTTGCATATGAAAAAGCTATGTGCCCGATGAATTCCATGCACTCTCACGACTGATCGTGCCGAAAATTCCCAAAACTGTTTTGCACTATTTCAGCATAATCCAAATGAGTCTTTGCGTAGATTCGTAGATTCATAATAATCGACGAAACTTGGATCCACCACCACACCGACAGGCAGTCCGCAATGATCTTATAAATGTTCCGTACAGAACATTAAAAAGTCCGCATTTAGCGAAGAAAAAAGTGTTGCTGCACCAAGATAATACACCATCTCACAACTCCGTAAAGTCGATGGTGAAAGTGAACCGACTGGGCTCTGAATTGCTTTTTCATCCGCCGTATTCACCAGATCTGGCCCCCAGCGATTATTACATCTTTCCAAATGTCAAAAGGTGGCCCCATGGGAAAGAGATTTGGCTCAAAACAAAAAGTCAAGCTGAACCTTATTTAGAAAGCTCGACTTATTCTGCTATATAAAAGGTATCCAAATATTGGAAGATCGTTGGAATAGGTGTATCGCTCTGGAAGAATAAAATCGCTTTTTGGCAAAAGATTGTTTTTCCTCCAAAAGTCTTGCGACTTTTCACACACACACACATATATATATATATATATATATATATATATATATATATATATATATATATATATATATATATATATATATATACGAGGCTGGTTTGAAAAGTCCGTGCAAAAATAAAAACTACTTATGTGTTTGGGGTAAACCTTTTTTATTTTTCGACATAGTCTCCTTTTAGGCTTATACACTTCGTCCAACGATGTTCTAGTTTGTTGATCCCTTCCGAATAATAGGATTTGTCCAAGTCTGCAAAATATCCATTAGTGTCTGCAATCACCTCCTCGTTTGAATAAAATCTTTGTGCCGCCAGCCATTTCTTCAAATTGGGGTACAAATAGTAGTCCGAGAAACGAGTTGGAATCCTATTTCCATTAATTTTGCGACCACAACTGCTGAGGTGTGTGCTGTGTGCGTTGTCGTGATGGAAAAGGACTTTCTTGTGGGCCAATCGCGGGCGTTTTTCTTGCAGCTCGGTTTTCAAACGGTCCAATAACGATGAATAATATTCACCTGTAATAGTTTTAAATTTTTTAACGATAATGCCCTTTTCCAGATAGTCGATGAGGATTATCCCTTGCGAATCTCAAAAGACAGTCGCCATAACCTTTCCGGCGGAAGGAACGGTCTTCGCCTTCTTTGGTGCAGATTCCCCCTTGGTAACCCATTGTTTAGATTATTGTTTGGTCTCAGGAGTATAGTAATGTATACATGTTTCATCCACAGTGACGAAACGACGCTTAAAGTCCTCCGGATTCTTCTGGAACAGCTGCAAACCATCCTTGCACCACTTCACACGATTCCGTTTTTGGTCAAGCGTGAGCAATCGCGGCACCCATCTTGCGGATAGCTTTCTCATGTCCAAATGTTTATGCAAAATATTATGTACCCGTTCAGTCGAGATGCCCACAGCACTAGCAATCTCACGCACCTTAACTCTTCTGTCATCCATCACCATATCATGGATTTGATCAATGATTTCTGGAGTCGTAACCTCCACAGGCCGTCCAGAACGTTCAGAGTCACTTGTGCCCATATGGCCAGTCCGAAAATTTTGAAACCACTTATAAACTGTTCTAATCGAAGGTGCAGAGTCACCATAATGTTTATCAAGCTTCTCTTTAGTCTCCTAAGGCGTTTTGCCTTTCATAAAGTAATGTTTAATCACCACACGAAATTCTTTTTCGTCCATTTCTTGAAAATCACTCGACTTCCTTGATTCACACGAATGCCAAACACAAAGAAATAGACCAATATGGCTGAAACTTGGTGTACGTTCATTCAAGAGATGCTACTAACTAAAAATGACCTCGATACGCGCCGGTGGTGCCATCTCTCGGACTTTGCACGGACTTTTCAAAGCAGCCTCGTATATATATATATATATATATATATATATATATATATATATATATATAATATATATATATATATATAAGTAAATAGGTAGATATACCGCTCTGCTAAACTTAATTACCTACTCTCAACGGACTCATTATGTATTCATCATCATTTTATTTAGCTTATTTTATGGCAACGAGACAAATGATCAATGACAATACAAAAAGAGTTAAATATGAAAAGTATTGGATAACCAATGCATTAAAATATAATCAATTCCATAGGTTTTCCGAAGATATTCATACAAAATCCAAATTTATTGATGAGTAGGATTATTTTTATTAATATCGAAAAAAATATACAACGGACACTCTTATTAGATAAATTGATAAACTATGATTAATTGTTTTTAGTGCAGTTTTAAAAAATTTATTAAGTCTTTAATATAACCATATATTATGTTTGATACAAATGAGTTACCCATTAATCTCTATACATTAGGATATTTTAGTCGTTAGACGTCATTTAATTATTCTATAAAATTTGGAAATTAAAAAAAAAATGTGTAAATCTAAATCGTTATTTGAAACTTTTGTGTAAAAAAAACGTTATTTACAACATAAAGCCCAATTTTAATTCAAATATCCTTACAAAAAGTAAGCAAGAAATAGACAACTTTCTGTTTTTTGCCAAGGGGCAGTATTATATCCGTGAAAAAACTACACACCTAGAGTTTAGCGTTTCTTCACGTTACAGAATCCCCAAAACATTTTTTAAATTATTTTCTGTTTTACCAGAAGCTTTCAGGTTTAAATATCTTTAAAGACTTGCTCCATTATAATACAATGATTTAAAGTATCGGATCGTAATGATTGAATTGAAATTCTTTAGAATAAGAAAGTAAAATTACTATATATATATATATATATATATATATATATATATATATATATATATATATATATATATATATATATATATATATATATATATATATATATATATATATATATATATATATATATATATATATATATATATATAAAAAATGGGCTATTATGTAGCTCTAGGATATAACTATTATACAAAGATTGGCTAAAAAACTTGTGTATACATATTGAGTCTTAGGACACATACATGTCAGGGACCTAATTAACTTAGCCTAGATAAGGAATTATATAAATGTATTGGAGGAACTTAAGATATTTTAACCTAAGGTATTTCATGAACCTAAGATTAACTCAAAATTAATCAAGGCTAACTTAAGCTAATCCTGGGGTAGGGGGTCCAAGGGTTCTAGAAATCGGCGTTGGGCATGACGTGGGGAGGGGCGGTAGGCGTTACTAACAGTGGGGATTGGGGCGATGTGTGGCTTTGTCCAGGAATTTAATCTAGGCGTTGCTCATGTATTCCCAGATTGTTGGCATCTGGAGGTCTCTGTGAAGTCCCATGGCCTTACGAGCCATAGGACTTTGGCGATGATGCGGAAGGTCTTGTTTTGGACAGTCTGGCGAGTGGATCTATGTGGACATGGAATATGGCACCGTGCTGTGCTGGAGTGAGTCAGTACGGCTTTCATGATCATCTTTTAAATTGTCAACTTGAAGCGAGTTGCCAATTCACTGGTCTTGTTGAGGAGCGAGTATAGCTCGTCGAAGAGTTGGTTGGATTCCTTGACGGAGGGAGTGACCTGGTCCTTCCATACTAGCCGCTTGTCGTCGTGGAAGTCCGGGTATTTGATGCTGTTTGACCATCGGAGTCTAGTACCTTGGAGGGTAAGACTTGCCGGCCTGGTACAGCGTGACTTGGTGAACAAAATGGTTGGGTCTTTGCTGGGTTGATCCGGGATTCTTCAGTGTTCGAACCAGGGGACTAATGATGATGGTCCTAGTCGACTTAGTGGTAGCGGTGATGGCAGTTTTATCGGCGTACATGAGAAGGGAGGTGTGGAACTACTTGTTAATATCGACGGTGAAGACGTTCAATAAATAGGGAGAGAGGATGGAGCCTAGGCGGACTCCGACTCAAATGGGCTTAACTTCGGAGGTGAAAGTAAAATTCAGTATTTATTTTAGCACTATTTGTTTGGAAGAAGGCACTTTGCCAGTTTATTATAGGTATATTCGAGGAACTATTCTTAAAAATATAGAATTTTTATTAAACAGGTATTTCTCTAAAACGCTCCTTATTTAAATGCCTCTGCAACTCTCGTTGTTTCCAAGAAAGATGGTATGCTGGAACCATCAAAATCAGACTGAGTGCAGTGCCAAAAGACTGAGGGTATCCGTTAACAACTTAGTTTGTTTCTTTAGTGCTAATGACATCTATCACAAGGTAGCTCAATATTTTTCTTTGTTGTTTTTGGGACTCACCACCATAGTCGGGAGGGTGCTGGATGGTACTGGAGCCTTCTAAAAATATCAATTTAACCTTATGTAAGTGGTGAACTGCAATGAGAGATAATTCTCCACCTTTACGCTGCATTGTTGACTACTGAGTAGATCAAATATTTAACACTAAACTATGCTTAATATTTTGTTAAAAATAGATACTTTTTTAAAAAGTTCACTGTTCATGCCTTGCAACCCCTCTAATTCTTTAAAGTGATCTTCCAGAGGGACATAATTCAGACTTAGGGAACCGCTGATTTAGTATATGGAGAACAAAACATGAGTTCGCGGTCGGTACACGTCTTGGCTTCGTCCCTTGAAAAACACTCTTCAAATCATAAAAAAATAAACCGGCCAAGTGCAAGTCGTACCTGCACAATTAGTGTTTCGTACGTCGATTGCTTTTAAAACAATTTTTTTTTCTTACGGAGGTATAAAATGATCAATGACTTTACAAAACACACACACAGGTTTCAACAAACTTCTTTTCTGATCTTCACTGAAAACTGTTGACCTTGAAATTTTCTTTTTTTTATTTATACCAGATAAATTATTAAAGGTGCAGTTTTGATAATTTTCTTTGAGTCTACACCCCGTGGAAAATATTTCAGAATTTTCTCAAAATTTTTTGATCAGTACTTTGCGAGATGAGGGAGGGAACAGCGATTTTTTGCAATTTTTTAAAAATAATACAAAAAAAAAATGTGCACAAGTATTACATTATGTATATTTTTAAACTCGTGCTTTTACAAGCTTTCATTTGACACCCCACTCGATGACCTGGTAAAAAAAATTTTTTCACTTCCGCTTTCACCCTTACGTCAAGGTTTAACCTTCAAAACTACACGACTCTGAGCTTATAAGGGTTCCGTATGGAACACTAAAAATCATCTAAATCCGTTATTATAACATATATTTAAAATTTATATAAAACACTCTAAGTCAATCACGAATTTTCGATGATCCTAATTTTTAGAATTTTTACTTGCGTCATATTATCGTATGACTCTTGTTATTACACCTGGTAAAAATATTTCCTTCAATCATCTTTGTTTAAAAATAGATTTTTTTATACTGATAATGAATATTTTATATATCAATTTTTTTGTGATTTCTGTAGTTCAAGTTCAGTTTCTTCGGTATGGCATCTTTTAAGTAAAAATAATTTTCAAATTGTTGTACGACTGTCTTGTAACGCACGTGAAGAATTTTCCCTGTTTGTGCTCCAACTTATACGTCACAGATTTCTTCTCTTGAATCGGTGCAGAGTAGATTTCTTAAGTTTGCTTAATATTGCTTCAATGCACTTCTCTGTGACGGCCAGGAGATCTTTTATGAGTATAGCTAAACTCAAAAAGGGGACCCAATGCTCTTTTATATAAAAAAATTAATTCTCTACACAATTGTCCCATTCTTTTAATTCAAACTGACTGTGTTGTTCCTCAGAGGAATACTAGGAATCAATATACTTTCGCCCAGCCTTTCCACCGATATAACTATTGTTGGCACTCTTCCATCACCAGACTTCTATCTCAGGGTAACAAAGGAGACTTTTCAGCTAACTAAATATTACAACCCCGTTCCCGCATTTTAACAAGAAAGTATATATATATATATATATATATATATATATATATATATATATATATATATATATATATATATATATATATATATATAATATATATATATATATATATATATATATATATATATATATATATATATATATATATATATATATATATATATATATATATATATATATATATATATATATATATATATAAATATATATATATATATATATATATAATATATATATATATATATATATATATATATATATATATATACATATATATATATGTATATATATATATATATATATATATATATATATATATATATATATATATATATAAATATATACGAGGCTGGTTTGAAAAGTCCGTGCAAAGTCCGAGAGATGGCACCACCGGCGCGTATCGAGGTCATGTTTTAGTTAGTAGCATCTCTTGAATGAACGCACACCAAGTTTCAGCCATATTGGTCTATTTCTTTGTGTTTGCCATTCGTGTGAATCAAGGAAGTCGAGTGATTTTCAAGAAATGGACGAAAAAGAATTTCATGTGGTGATTAAACATTACTTTATGAAAGGCAAAACGCCTCAGGAGACTAAAGAGAAGCTTGATAAACATTATGGTGACTCTGCACCTTCGATTAGAACAGTTTATAAGTGGTTTCAAAATTTTCGGACTGGCCATATGGGCACAAGTGACGCTGAACGTTCTGGACGGCCTGTGGAGGTTACGACTCCAGAAATCATTGATCAAATCCATGATATGGTGATGGATGACAGAAGAGTTAAGGTGCGTGAGATTGCTAGTGCTGTGGGCATCTCGACTGAACGGGTACATAATATTTTGCATAAACATTTGGACATGAGAAAGCTATCCGCAAGATGGGTGCCGCGATTGCTCACGCTTGACCAAAAACGGAATCGTGTGAAGTGTTACAAGGATGGTTTGCAGCTGTTCCAGAAGAATCCGGAGGACTTTAAGCGTCGTTTCGTCACTGTGGATGAAACATGGATACATTACTATACTCCTGAGACCAAACAACAATCTAAACAATGGGTTACCAAGGGGGAATCTGCACCAAAAAAGGCGAAGACAGTTCCTTCGGCCGGAAAGGTTATGGCGACTGTCTTTTGGGATTCGCAAGGGATAATCCTCATCGACTATCTGGAAAAGGGTAAAACTATTACAGGTGAATATTATTCATCGTTATTGGACCGTTTGAAAACCGAGTTGCAAGAAAAACGCCCGCGATTGGCCCACATGAAAGTCCTTTTCCATCACGACAACGCACCAGCACACACCTCAGCAGTTGTGGTCGCAAAATTAATGGAAATAGGATTCCAACTCGTTTCACATCCCCCCTATTCTCCAGACTTGGCTCCCTCGGACTACTATTTGTTCCCCAATTTGAAGAAATGGCTGGCGGGACAAAGATTTTATTCAAACGAGGAGGTGATTGCAGACACTAATGGATATTTTGCAGACTTGGACAAATCCTATTATTCGGAAGGGATCAACAAATTAGAACATCGTTGGACGAAGCGTATAAGCCTAAAAGGAGACTATGTCGAAAAATAAAAAAGGTTTACCCCAAACACATAAGTAGTTTTTATTTTTGCACGGACTTTTCAAACCAGCCTCGTATATATATATATATATATATATATATATATATATATATATATATATATATATATATATATATATATATATATAAATATATATATATATATATGTTATATATATATATATATATATATATATATATATATATATATATATATAAATATATATATATATATATATATATATATATATATATATATAATATATATAATATATATATATATATATTATATATATATATATATATATATTATATTGGTCATCCAATTCTTTTTATATTTAACTGTTTTGTATTGTCATTGTTCACTCATATGGGCTGAAAAGGCCCGAAATTTTTGAAGAAAAATCAATGTTTTTGCCAAAACTCGATTTTATTCTTTAACATAGCTTCTTTTAAGAACGATACACTTATTCCAACATTTGGATACTTTACATATAGTATGATTTGTGTAGCTCACTAAGCTACTAAACTACAGCTAACTAAATATTGCAATTACGTTCCCGAATTTTAACAAGAATATATATATATATATATATATATATATATATATATATATATATATATATATATATATATATATACAGATAATTAATTAAAAAATGTATAAATGAAATTATAATTAAATAAAAACTAAAAAACAAATACTTCAAACACTAATCAGATTAGACGATCACCAACACGTTGTATTTTTTCCACTCCATAATGTTTCGATCATCATGGTAAATCTTTTGTAGATAAAGATAATAATAATCTCAATCCCTGTCTATGTAATAAAGACCTATAGGTATAAACTTTTGTTATTTTCAATTTTTTTTTTAATTCATGCGATGTTTATAATCTTATCATAAGCCACTGTTAACAAAAGGATATTTTTGCTATATATAGGAAACTGAAAACTAAATCAGCAGTTGTTTAGACCGTGTTGTGTTTAAAAAAGGTCAGACATGAAAGTATTTGTAGTTTTAGCAGCTATTGCTGCTATGTGCTTAGCTAATCCAGGTAGCATTAGATCCTTTTTTTCATATTTAGTAAATATTTAAAATCTACGTTACATGGAACGTCATTACATATTTAAATTAAAATATCGGAAGTCTCAATAGCCCTCTAATTCTAGAACCTAAATATTACCCATTGCGAGAGATACTTAGAGCCAAATGATAGGCTTCCCTTAAAAAAACTATTGTAAATATTTTACGAATATTTTAATATCTTTATTGAACTATATGCGGAATCGACAACCAATAATCTAGTCTAAGATACTCTTGCCCGTGTATTAACATTACTAATAACATATTCTTGGAATTCGGTTGAAAATTAAATTGTACAAATGCTGATAACGAGTGGCTTAGTGAAAAAAATCATTTGCTAAAGGAACAGAACACACAACTCTAATTTTTATAATCTTTGGGAACTTTGCAAAAAAAATTTGATAAAGCAAACGGTTCTTTTTTTGCATTTTTACCGAAATAAACGCTTCTGAGACCACACAATAGACAAGAAACCTAAACTCTCATCCATGTTCTTTAACAACAAACACGTAAATCTTTGTAGGGAACTGCACGTTTTACTATAATAGATAGTTCATTATATTCTAGCAATCCTTTGCCAGATAATCAGCTTATTGTGTTCTTAGAATCTTTCTTGAGAATGAACAAAGAAAAACTTTTTCATTTAGATATTCAGAATTTTTAAGATTTAAAAATTCATTTCTCATTTATTATTTTATACTATATTTATGTTTATTGTCCAGATGTCCTGTCCAGAATATATTATTTTCTTCAACTGTAATTATGTTGTCATTATGTTACTGTAAATATTATACAATTATATCTTGTCCGTGAATTGTTTGCACTGCATTCCTTTACAACCAAATTTGAGAGATATTAAGGTGGTCGAAAGAGACCTAGAAGGAATAAGCATAATAAGTAATGTACATACTTATGAATGTTCTTAAAACTTAATTTTCCATGAAGATGAAGCCAAGATAACTTAACTAATCTATTCCAAATTCCAAAAATAATGAAAAAATAATATAATTTTTATATTTCTAGACTCAAAAAACCGAAAAAGTTCATGTAGCAAGTAAGTTATCTAACCTTCTCTCCAACGACTTATATGTCAACTATGAATAATATATATACATAATATTAATATAATATCATTATCTCAACCACCACATAAAAATTGTCACAATATTATTGAAACTGAATAAAATGTATGGACTCCATAACCCCCCTCTGTGGCAATATCGCTCAACAATTATTAGTTTCATCCCTACATTAAGTATTATATGTACCAAATTTTTAATCGATATCTCATTTCGTTCAAGAGTTATCGTGATAAAAAATATACCGAGAGAACAACGAGTATTATTATTTGAACAAATCTTTTAACCTTGTCTTTATTTTAAAGTGTCCTTACTTCATCCATCCCAAGTAACTCAAGAGCTTCTTGATAACCCAGATTATCTTTTGTATGAAGTAGAAGATGGCATGATTGAAGTAGAAGACCTTCGCAATATAACTTCTGAACCTGCACTGTTTGCTACTGAAGATGACATCACCTTTTACTTTTTTACTACACGAAACCGTCAAGGTAAGTTAGATTTATATGAGGAAGTTTCAATTAGCATGTTGTATTTACACTTTGTAAAACAAATAATTATTTTATTAGGTGTCGAGATAAAAGAAAGTCAACTTCGCGACATTGTCCGCTTAACTGGGTTCGACATATCAAGAGAAACACTAGTAATCATTCATGGTTGGAGAAATGACGGGACATCAGCAGTAAATGATTTGATCAAAACTGCAGCTCTGCAAAATAGAAATATCAATGTAATTGTAGTAGATTGGAGTAGTATCGCCAGTAGAAGTTATACTACTGCTCAAGGATCCGTTCTCAATGTTGGTAACTATATTGGAGACTTTTTACTAAAATTGGATAACGAACTTCGCCATCGTTTAAGTCAAGTTACAATTGTTGGACATTCTCTTGGTGCACATATTTCAGGTAAGTGACTACTTGCCACGATCTGTAATAAAATCTTTAAGGCACTTTATATTTCCATTATTGGCTAATGGATGATAACTCTATGATATTTATAACAAAATCTTAAAAATAATAAAAAAATGGTAAAAAAATTTACCCAGTACTTTCCTTGCAAATAATTACTTGGAGTGATAGGTATTAAGACTTCTGAAGAAAAAAACACTGTTTTAGTTAAAAATCAATTTTATTTTTCAACATAGTTTCCTTCAAGAGTGATACACCTATTCCAGCGATCTTCCCACATTTAGATGCCTGTCATATACATCGTATATGTCGAACTCTCTAAAACAAGTGCAGTTTCGAATTCTACTTTTGAACCAAATCTCTTTCCCTGGAGTCACCTTTTGAAATCTGGAAATAGATGATAATCGCTAGGGGCAGATCTTGTGAATACTGTGGATGAAGAAGCAGTTCATAGCCTAATTGATCCAATTTTACCATCGATTTTATGGAGTGGGTAGCTGGTGCATTATCTTGGTGAAATAGCACTTTTCTCTTCGCTAAATGCGATTCAAACGTAATAGTCTCCGGTAATTGTTCGCACCTTCTCAAGATAATCGATCAATATTATCCCATGCGCATCCCAAAAAAATACTGACCAAAACCTTTCCAATTGATGTTTGTATTTTTGGACGCTTCGGTAGGTTTTCATGCAATTTCAGCCACTCTGCGGTCTGCCTGTGGAACTAGTGTGTAGTGGTGGATCCATGTTTTGTCTATTATTATGAATCGACGCAAAAACCTCTTTGGATTAAGCCGAGACAGTGACAAACAGCGTTCTGAATCTTCGACACGTTGCTGTTTTAGATCAATCGTGAAATAACGCGGCACCCATTGGGCACATACCATTTTCATGCAAATATTCACGCAAAATATGCCTCACGCGTTCAGTCGATAGCTCCATAACGTCACTTTCACTTTTGCGGTTATCCAAAACGATATGATGATTTAAACGAATAGTAATACATGTGAAAACAAAAAGGCTTATTGAAGGAATGATGATTGGATAATTATTCATTTGTATTCAAACTTTTAGTTTAGAATTAAATCATTTTAGAATTTTTTGGAGTGGCTGCCTCATGTGGACGTCCAGAACGTGGCGCATCGTCTGTGCTTGTACGATCGCATTAAAGTTCACTAAACCGTCAACATATTTTTAACGAAGCAGATGTGCCATAACACTTCTCAAGCCATTCTTAGGTTCTGGCTGTATTTTTTTCCATCAAAAAGCAATGTTTAAGCACCACACGAAATTCTTTTTCTTCCATCGTTTTGCAAAAATCAAAAGTAACGTCACTTAAACAAGTGTAACTCGCAAACTAATAGATAACAATGACATGAAAAGTTTATACGAATCTTCTGAGAGTTGACACTAACTGAAAATCATATGATCTTTTTGTTTGTGCTGTCATCTCTCGAAAAGTCTGAACACTTTTCCTCCCCTAGAATATATAGTTGTATATACTACATTGGATGAACGTGGTACATATAATATACTACATGTGGTAATAAGTTGTAAAATAAATACCGAAATTGAGCTTCTCACATTAATTACTACCTTACATTTTAAATAAGTAATATTTCATGGTCACGATATATTCGAGCCCTACATATGACCAAATAATTATTGTTAAAATTAGTTGTTCTTTTTCAGCCAAAACGAGGAAAAAACGGAAAAATGCTAATAATTTTTTTGAGGTCACTAGTAATAACACCCAGTCGTCTCTACATACTATTCCTATGAAAATATAATAAAAAATTACGAAGATCTATTATAATTTTCAAATTCCAGTCGTCTCTACATACTATTCCTATGAAAATATAATAACAAATTACGAAGATCTATTATAATTTTCAAATTCCTGGAATCCAACAACCCAAAAAAGGATGCGTAACGTGGCATTCCCTCTAACTACCTTCATAATCCTTTTACTTGTCTATATGTGTGAATCTAAACAATTAAAAAACTGATACAATTGTTCGATTCTCTAACTCCAATAACATCGAAAAGGACATATATCACGCTATATAAAGATATATTAAATTCCACATCTCTAGCAACCATGAAAAAGTGATAAAATAAGATATACTTAGCAATGCCTTACTTCACCCTGCCTTGCCCCCTGCAACCCTTTATATATTTGATTAAAAGTTATTGAAAATAATGAAAAAAATAACACATATGTCCGATTCTTTAACTCCCAAAGCCCTTCACAGGATGTATGCCACAATATATATGGAGCAACCCCTCTAAATTCTTTCCCTGCCCCTTCAAACGTTTACATGTTTGACCATGTATAAACGAAAACTATGAAAAAAATAACAATTTTCAAATTTCTCGATTTCCAACAACTCCTCTAACTATTTTTCTCGTATTTTTAACCATAAATAATTATACTATGACTGTCAGTCAATCATCGCTCCTGATGAAGCTAACATGGTTAACGAAACGCCCGTCGAGTGCAAAAATAAAGTGTTTGGTGTAGTGGTGATATATACTGAGTAGTATCATTGTGCCAAAGATTCCACATTCGCAACTTAGTTAATAAATAATTATGCTTAAAGTTTATTAATTCAATTAAAAACTAGGAAAATTTCTTACATTAATGTAGAAAATATACAGAATTTATCGACCCCCACACTTTTCACCTTCTTCTCTTTAAGCTATATTGCTTAAAAAGTATAGGTTCCATTCCATCTGGTTGGTCGAGAATTATCGTGACAGACTGACCGAACATGACTTTTTTCGTGAACTAGGAATCCCGAAACATAAAGAAATGCAAGAATCTGGAAATGTAATTGTTTCCTTTGGCAAAGCAATAAAAAAAAGCATGTTGATATAATAATTTTTACAAAATCAATTTTAAGCAAATGTAAAAAATCGAAAGCCGTAAGCCTGTTACTCTTAACAATTTTCTATCTTCCTCCATTGAAAATTTTAGAAATGTTTTCTACTGAAATAAAACAATTTTCTACGAATATGTATCCAATCTTTGATTTAAACGAATAGTAATTAATAAACGTGGAAATAAAAAGGCTTATTGAAGGAATTCAAACTTTTGGTTTAGAATTAAATCATTTTACAATTTTTTTTTACAGAAAACTGTTTTTTTTTTAATATTTCTAAAATTTGTACCATTGGCCAGTTTTTGATATCAATGAATAGCAAATTCTATGTGTCAGCTTATCCTACAAGCATGAAACATAATATTTTATTTTCTTGTAACACATAAAACTAAAGAATTGAATTTTTTTAGGAAATGCTGGCGCAAGAACTAAAGGTTTAATCAACAAAATTATTGGTCTTGACCCTGCTGGTCCTCTTTTTACTGCAGGTAACATTAATAACCGTTTAGACCCTACTGATGCCGCCTACGTCCACGTAATCCACACCAATGATGGTCTCCTAGGATTTAACCTTAAAATGGGACATGCTGACTATTATCCTAATGGAGGAAAAAGTCAAAGTGGATGCGGACTTGACTTAGTTGGATCCTGTGCTCACAGCAGAGCCTACGAGTACTACTCTGAGAGTTTAAACAATAACAACTTCAGAGCAAGAATTTGTGATAGTTGGAACAATTATCAGAACAGCAGATGCAGTTCTAATACTATTAGCAATCTTGGATGTTTCCCCGTTCAAAGATCGTAAGTTTCGTTTGCACTGTGACCTATAAAATTCTTATGTCACTTATCCAAGTGACGCTGAAGGTGTTTATTGATTTCCAAATCACAACATCCACAGAAGACTATACGATAATGCAGCCTCAAAAGTATGCGTCAACTGAAAAAAAATAATTTTTAATACTTATTTTTCGCTTATCGCATATCCTTCTTTGTGCGTTAGTTGTTAAGTTCGTTAATATGACTGTGTATACATAGGTTTATTTACCTCCGTGTATAAAGGAACTTAAGAATAGGCTTAAGTCAATAGCAAAAGCACTAGATAAGTTCTTTGCACCAAAAGGAAAGTATTACAAACGTTTGTCCCGCTCATAGCTTGTCGCTTACATGAAATATAAATCATATATATATATATATATATATATATATATATATATATATATATATATATATATATATATATATATATATATATATATATATATATATATACATATATATATAAATATTTCCGATGACGTCTCTCCGTCTTGTATTTGATCTCCTTGCACTTCTACGTGCAAATCTTGGTCTTCACTCCAAAACTTTTCTCATCCATCTGTCATCTATTCTACGGGCTATATATTCGGCCCTCTTCCATTTTAATTCGGTTACCTTTTCTAATATGTCCATGACTTAGTTTGTTGTCGGATATATACGTTGAGTTTTCGATTCGTTAATTTAATATCCAACATTTTCCGTAAGTGTGCTCGCTCGAGCATATCTTTTTGTGAGATTCCCTATCTTAACTCCGTAGGTGAGTACAGGGGGAAATACACTGATCGTACCAGTTTTCTTTTTGAAGTATTGGGTATTTTTAAAGTAAGGCTCTCATTTAAGTTGCCAACTGCTGTCCGAGATATTTTAATTCTTCGAGAAACTTCATGCAGCCTTTACATTTGGTGATTTTCTTTCCTAATGTTCGATTTTTTTCTAGAGGTTGACTGTTGAGCGTTCATGTGTGTATCTATGTCCGAACGCATATATATATATATATATATATATATATATATATATATATATATATATATATATATATATATATATATATATATATATATGTTGTTGTCGGCAAGTTTGTTTTTTACATATAAAATATGTTATAACTGTAATTTACGTTTATCTTAGAGGGGCCCAAGTAGGCACGTTTCTTTATTTGTATACATGGCGGTAAGGATAGCTAAAGAGGCATTGTTATACAGTGAACTGTAAGATTAACGGATATCTTGCAGCGAGCACTTTAGAGAGAAGCCGGAGGACCATGGGCTTTCACATAACTGCCGAAACTCTCAATCGCAAAACAACATCGCAGAGCAGGCTATTTGGCTTCCTTGTTTAAATCTCATTAGCAACTGAGTATAATAGGTTGTTCGATTATAAATGTTTTTAGAGTTATTTATATTAAGTTTTTTTTTATAATTATAAAATATTTCAATATGAGTTACATGAAAATAAGTTCATACATATGTATACATGAGTGTGTATTTTTTTTAGATCCACTGGTGACTATTACCTAGCTACTAACAGCAAATCACCCTTTGCACAAGGTTGAATAAATGGATATCTATATAATAGACTTGTATACTGTGTATAACTTTGACATTTAAATATATATAAACTAAAATATAAATACTCTTATTTTTTCCATTTTTTTTTCTCTCTCTAGAAATCTACCAATTTTACAAATATTTTATTTCTATAATAAATATAAGAAAAGACGTTAGTTTCAAAAATGAAGGGATGATGTTCTCCATATAAAAGAATGCTTCAAAAGGAGGAATAACAAGTTGAACCTCATACAGATGTTATGTATTAGCACGACGGGCATTAATACCATGCACAAGAGTAGTCCATATTTAGAAGCAGAGCCCCAAATATGGAGGCAGTATTCCATCGTTAGGCGAATTTAAGCTTTGTACAGAATTATAGATATATAGACACTAAATGTTTTTTTTCGGATTCTGAGATCATTTTTCACATAACTAGATAAAAAAACACAGAATGATAAATCTGAACTATAGGGTGGACGCTGTAGCTCGGTGATCGTCTTTCCATAAAGCACTTTATTAATTAAATTTTCACCTTCTTTGAAGGTGGAGGTCTTTATAAGCCCATTGCATCGACTCCTGCTTCATGAGAGAATCACAACTCAATACCTGTGATAATTCTCGTTGTTCTCTACAGTAGCCAGATGTTCTTCAGAAATTTCTTTTTTTTTGTCAGCCTTTGCTCTGGTATAAGAAGCAAATTTTCGTACACAATCTTGAAAACAGGGTAGTTTTGGATAATCTACCTTCTTTAGCCATTGCGAACAAGTGCGGAATACAAACGAAGAGCCGCGATTATCGAAAGTTTTCGCGCTGGACGTTCGGCGACTGAAATAATTCGCTTCTTGGGGTACCTAAGATCAACTGTGTACGACATGAGGCGTGTATGTATATCAACAGGATGGTGCACCGGTACACACGTGCCGTTTAGTCCAAAACTGGTTATCGGATAACGCAAACATGTTCTAGCCTAAAGAGTTCTGGCCGCTCAATAGCCCGGATTTGAACCCCGTCGACTACTATGTTTGCAGCGTAATCGAAAGAGTTACTTAGAAGTTCAGACTCCTTAATGTGGCATCTTTACGCACAGCTGTCGAAGCAGCATGTGCCAATATGCACAGCCCTGCTTTAAAGAGAGCGTGCGAGCGCTTCAGACCAAGGATGGAGGCGGTCATTGAGCTGAGGGAGGTTACATCGAATAATTCCACTCTGGATAGTCACACAACTGACACGCAGAAGGATTTTTTTTTCATTTTAATTTTTTGTCGAGTAAGATTTTCTTTTAAAACAATGTTTAATTTATATATATATATATATATATATATATATATATATATATATATATATATATATATATATATATATATATATATATATATATATATATATAATATACAGTCCCTGGCCAAATTATTAGACGCACTGTATTTTTTTTAGTAATTTTATGTTTCTTAAGAGTTTTTATGCAATAATGGTATATTTAAACTACAATATTATTGATTTTTATTTAAAAGAATTGTTGTAGAATACATATTGTATTTATTTTTAACATATGGCAACACTGTGTTGACAAAGTGATACATGAACGTAAACAAGTACAAACCTGTATCAGTCGCGATCGGAATCGAGTCAGGTACGGACGTGTTTCTGTGGCTTTATGGACTGTGATTGTTTGTTTAACAGTTTTATACTACTCAGTTATTAGTTTATTTTGTATGCAGTGTTTTAAAAAAGTAATTGGACTATTTTCATTATGGGTAGAAAAGGCGATCTTTCACCACGTAAAAAAGCTGAAGTGCAGGCCCTTGTGATTGCGAAAACATTTACAAACCGAGAAATATCACGAAGATTGGAGGTTTCTGAAGCTAGTGTACGACGCATAAAAAAGAAAATTGAGTCAGAGAAGGAATTAAGCCCGAAAAGAAAGAAAAGATGCGGTAGAAAACCAATTTTCACTCCACGGTCAGAGAGATGTTTGAAGAAAATTTGTGTAGAAAACAGATTTGCTACCACAAAGGTAATAAAATCACAACTCCAGGATGCTAGCGTAAATGCTTCTGAGCGCACTGTTTGAAGAAAATTGAAAGAATTAGATTTTAAGGCCTGTCGCCCCGCCAGGAAGCCCAAGTTAACAGCTGCAATGAAAGCAAAGCGCCTGAAGTGGGCCAAACAATGGCAAGACAAAGATGTGAACTTCTGGAGATCGGTAAGATACAGCAATTTAATCAATAATTGATACATTATTATCATTTTCAGTTAAATAAAGCAAATAAACATGGAAGTTTATATATTTTTTCCTATTTTTGACAGGTCTGCTTCAGTGACGAAAGCACATTCGAAATTTTGCAGAATAAAGCTCAGTATGTGCGTCGTCGTCATGGAGAAAAGTTTCATCCTGATTGTGTTGTCCCGACGGTTAAACATCCCACCAAAGTGATGATTTGGTCAGTCATCAGCGGCAAGGGCACAGGACGTCTGTACGTCGTCAAAGGAATAATGAGGCAAGATCAGTACAAAGAAGTATTACAAAATCGGTTGATTCCGCAGCTCAGAGAATGGTTTCCAAATGGGGAACCATTCACTTTCATGCAAGATGGAGCTCCCTGCCACACTGCTCGGTCTGTTAAAGCTTTTTTGGCAGAAAAAAATATCCCTCTGTTGGATTGGCCGGGTAATAGCCCTGATATGAACCCCATTGAAAATGTGTGGGAGCTGATGAAAAGAGAAGTGGCTAAAGATGTGATTACCAACAAAACCCAGCTCCTAAAAAAGATTATTCATGTGTGGAATCATCATCCTCAAATGCAGGAGACAGTACAATCTTGCATTGATAGCATGCCGCGCAGAATTAAAGCTTTGATAGCGGCTAAAGGTGGCTCAACTAAATATTGACTTTTACTAACATTAATTTCACTTTTCTTTAAAACTTAATAAACTTATGCTTTTCTAAATTAATGCTGTTTTATTTATGTCAAATAAATAGGTAATTGATTGGATAATATAAAAATAAAAAACAAATCAATTTAAAATAATAAAACGGTACAATATCACTCGGTAATTAATATTTTACATGAAATCTTGCAGTGCGTCTAATAATTTGGCCAGGGACTATATATATATATATATATATATATATATATATATATATATATATATATATATATATATATATATATATATATATATATATATATATATATATATATATATATATATATATATATATATATATATATATATAATGTAAAAAAACTGCTAGAACTTCTAAACGATTCATCAACCTACAAAAAAGAATCCCATAATCTGAAAAATAAAATACAATTAACACTAAATAATATGCTAAAATAACTGGCTTAAGAAAAAGTACATAGACAAAACATTAAAAATAATTAGCCATAATGGACACCATACACATACGGACTACCTAACCCACATAAAAATAATATCCCACTTCGACCAATTGTTGATTCAGCCACTTATAATTTATCTAAATACCTTTCAATACGCTACGCAACGTTCTTGGCAAAAATTAATATCATATTAAGAACTCATGGGTTTTCCATAAAACATTAAAAGAAATCAAAAAAATTCCAAACAAACACATACTCGTTTCCTTTGACGTCGTCTCTCTATACACAAATATACCAATAGAATTTGCCATAAAAAGTATAAAAGATAAACGGAATATAATAAATAACTTCACCATCATCCCTGAAAAAGCAACAAAATTTGCTTTTTAGTGTTCCATACGGAACACTTATAAGATCACCTCGATGCCTGTCTGTCTGTCACAACCGATTTTCTCCGAAACTATTTGACACAAAAAGTTGAAATTTGGTAATACTATAGAAATTGATGGCCTCATCAGAGCCATGTAGTTTTGAGAGTTAAATTTTGACATAAGGGGTTAGTTTTGGGGGGTGAAATCGGAAGTGAAAAAAAAAAATTTTTACTAAGTCGTCAAGTGTGGTGTCAATTGAAAGCTTGTGAAAACACGAGTAAAAAATGTATATATGATGTAATACTTCCGGGCACGTTTTTTGTATTATTTTTAAAAAATCGCGAAAAATCGCTGTCCCGCGCCTTATCTCGAAAAGTACTTATCAAAAAATTTTGAAAAAATTTCGGAATATTCTCCACGGGGTGTAGATTGAACGAAAATTATCACGAGTGCATTACCTTTAATAATTTTTCTGGTATTTTAAAAAAAAAAAAAAATTTCAAGGTCATCAGGGGTGGGGGGGGGGGGGGGGGGGGTTTCAGTAAAGATTGGAAACAAACTTTGTTGAAAACTCATTTGGGGTGTGTTTTGTGAAGTCACTGATCATTTTATACATCTTTAACAAAATTTTTTATTTTAAAAGCAATCAACGTACGGAACACTAATTGCGCAAGTTCAACTTGCACTTGACCGGTTATTTCATATATTTCGTATATAATAACCAATACGACTCGCAAATTTACGGTGTTGCTCTAGGATAGCAAATCTTGTAATGAAATATGTAGAGGAAAACATCATAAAAACTCTCGCTCGATGATTGTATTCTTTGTATCCCAGAAAATAAACTTCAATACACTCACAAATTTAACTCTTTCCATGAAAGACTTAAGTTTACATACGAAAAAGAAATCAGTAAATCATTAAACTTTTTAGACATAAATATTACATATGATGACAAAGGTAACACAAGAACAAATTGGTATACCAAACCTGTGTGGTCAGCATTTAAATTATAATTCATACACACAAGAAAAATATTAAAAAAAAGTGTCGTCAATTTACTTGTTAATAGGGCAGTATTACTAACCGATCCGACAAACAGACCCCAAAACCTAGATAAAGTAAGAAACGTTCTACTCAACAATAACTATCCAAAAAAATTCACAGAACCAATTATAAAAAACGCATAAATAATCGAAAAAATCCAAACAAAATAACAATGAAATTAAGAAAAATTATATTTCTTCACCATATATTCCTGAATTAAACAATAAAATCAAAAAAATCCTTAAACCACATAACATCAGTATAGCAGAAAAACCAGCAAAAGCAACTCAAAAAGTATCTCTACCAAACTTAAACCAACAATACCAACAACAGAGCAAACAAACTTAATATATAAAATAGATTTCATGAACCGTCCAAAAACATACATTGGACAATCAAAACAATATTTAAAGAGACGAATAACAGAACATAAAAATAGCATAAGAAATATAAATCAAAACCATATCGCCCTATCAAAACATGCCATAAACGAAATACATAATTTCAATTTTAATAATGTCCAAATCCTAGATTTTGATAATAATCATAAAAAACGAAGCATAAAAGAAATGATACATATACGAAGAACAAAAAATACTTTAAATTATCGAAATGACACGGAAAACTTGAGTATAGTATACAATGAAATAATTACCTGATAAAACCTAATTACTAAACCAGTAACAATCAAAGTAATGATAATGTAAAAGGAATAAATAAACTTTGGATTTATCCATTTTACCTGCATAAATAATAAAATATTTAAACTTTCTAAATTTAGTATAATAAAAACTGTAAAAGTGTTAAAATGTAAATAAAATAATTTAATGTCGAAAGATTCATCTAGTCATAAGGTAGAATAATATAACTAAACACATTATATATATATATATATATATATATATATATATATATATATATATATAATCTTGTATAAAACAACATTAACAATAAACATCTATTTTACATCTTAAATACTAACTTTAAATAAAAAAAAAATTTAGTTCTGACGATAGTTTAAATACAATAAACCGAAACGTAAACCAAAACTAAAACTTGTCTTATTAAATTGACCGCAAGACCAAAAATAGAAAATTGTCTTAAATTTATATATATATATATATATATATATATATATATATATATATATATATATATATATATATATATATATATATATACACAGACGACACTGTTTATGGTGAAACTCTATATAGTGAAAAACTCTTTATAGTGCAATTTTTCAAGACCTAGAATATTTTAATGAAATTTCATGTAAAAAGCCCTGCATATAGTGAATCTGTAAAATAGTAACACTCTATATAATAAAATTTTTACCGGAATTTTATGTATAAATTTTTATGCATTTATTGAGATCTTGGCCATTTCGGATTTCCCATTTTTATCTAACATTAGCACGAATTCCATTTTTATGACGCATTCTTTTGAAAAGGTTCTTAACGGGTTTATAACGCCTAATGGTTGGCAATAAACCAGATAGATTTCTGTGAGAAACCCGGGGAATAACCCATTTTATAGAAACCTGGAGAAAAACCCATTTTATAGTCGAGGCCTAATAATTCGCAAATTCAGGTTCAGTTTCTTTTTGTTTAAGAATCAAGTAAGATGTCCAAGCGAGTGTGTTTAAGTTTAGCTGAGAAAATTAAAGTTTTGGAGGAAGTTGATAAAGGCTGCAAAAAAATTGATGTTGCTGCAAAATTTGATGTTTCTCCAAGTTGCGTCTCTCTGATAATAAAAAGTCGCGACAGTATCATCAAGAAACCTAGTGTTCCAAGCAGTCGAAAACGAGTACGGGTGAGTACTTACGAAGATGTAAATGAAGCAGTTTTACGATGGTTTCAAGTGGCCCGTACGCATCAAAACGTACCAATATCGGGAAATTTAATAAAACAAAAGGCTCTACAATTTGCTAAAGAATTTAACTGCGTTAATTTTCAAGCTAGTGAAGGGTGGTTGAGTGCCTGGAAGACTCGCAATTCAATTGTTTTCAAGACGGTGTCTGGCGAGAGTGCAAGCGTTAGTCAGGAGGACTGTGACATTTAGACTGAAACTGTTTTAAAAAGTGCATTGAAAAAGTACGAGTCAATTCAATTATGATGAAACCGTTTGTTTTTTAAATGTTTGCCAAATAAAACTTTTGCTTTTAAAAGTGATAAATGTTTTGATGTTAAAACAAGTAAAGAAAGGGTGACACTTATGGTTGGAGCAAACATGGATGGCTCAGAAAAACTGAAATTACTGCTCATAGGTAAAAGCAAAAATCCCCGTTGTTTAAAAGGAGTTAAATCTCTGGAATTAGATTACGCCAATAATAAAAAAGGCATGGATGACTTCTGAGATTTTCGAAAGATGGATCAAAGAACTGGACACGAAAATGAAAAGCCAAAAGCGAAAGATTGTGATGTTTATAGACAATTGTCCTGCACATCCAGTTACTGTAAGTAAAAAATTAAGGAATATTGAATTGATCTTTTTTCCACCAAATATGACCTCCAAATTGCAATCTATGGACCAGGGTATTATAAAAAACATAAAACATCATTACCGAAACAGAATTGTTCACAAAATTGTTAATGCGATGGATAACAACCTTCCACTCCAAAAATTGATTACCCTTAAAGAGTGCATAACCGAAGTCGCTAAAGTATGGAGTGAAAATGTTTCTCAGAAAACTATCAAAAACTGCTTTTCTAAAGCAGGTTTTACTGAAAAAATTGACGAATGGGAAGAAGAAGATGAAATGGATCTCGCTACCTTAAAAAGGCAATGGGGTATTCTACAAAAAACTGCTACCGTCGGCGCAGATTTTTTACTTGAAGATTTCTTAGAAATCGACAATGATGTTGGCACGACAGAACTCCCAACTGACCAAGACATAATTGACGATATAAAAAGTATAGAAGATCATGAAGAAGAAACTGAAACCGGGGAATGTCCTGCTAAATTTAGTGAAAATAAAATAAGAAATGCATTTGACATTGTGCGAACTACTCTCAGGGGCCAGGAAAGTGTACCTGATCAAATCTTTATGCATTTGAATAAATGCGAGAATTTTGTTGAGCCACAATTATTTTTCAAAAGTAATGTTCAAAAGAAAATAACTGATTATTTTTCCTAGTACGTATGTACGTAGTATGTACATATGTATTAACAGATTTTATATTATTCTTTTTATTTCGTATGTAGTACATACATACATAAAGTCCGTACGTTATATCTTTACACGTGCGTCATAGTTTTCAGGCAATATCCCAGACGACTATTATATTTTTTGTCTCTTTTTACCAATACCTACGATTTATTGGTGAAAAGAGACAAATAATATAATAGTCGTCTGTTATATGGCCTGAAAACTATGACGCACGGGTAAAGTTATAACGTACGGACTTTATGTATGTATTTAGCCCTGTACATGCTATGTACTATTTAAACTTTCAAATGTTTAATAAAATCTTTTCTAATAATTTAATTTTGCAATTTTTTTTGTTGCTTGTACCTTATAAAATACAAGTAAATGATTACCAATATAAAATACATACATAGCAATATATACGGATTTTTTCTTTATATAGTAAAAAACTTTCTATAGTGAAATTTCGGTCAACATTTTGGTTTTTCACTATATAGAGTGTCGACTGTATATATATATATATATATATATATATATATATATATATATATATATATATATATATATATATATATATATATATATATATATATATATATATATAAATATATATATATATATATATATATAATATATATATATATATACATACACACATATATATATATATATATATATATATATATATATATAATACATACACATATATATATATATATATATATATATATATATATATATACATACATACATGTCATTTTACTCCATTTTGGTATATACGGTACGAAACTATTGTATGCTTCTAAGGTGATTTTATTTTAAAAAAAATTTCTTAATAATACGTTTTTTTTCCTTCTATTAAGGCCAACGTCTTTTTATCTTTTGGTTAGGTCCCGGTCAGTTTGTACTAGAGAAGAGAGTAACGTTGACATTTCGTTCACTTTGTTTCCAAATTTATGGTGTTATCATCAGCATTAAATTAGGTTATAGAGATGTATCAGAGAAGTTATTTGAGTTTGTATTGACAACTCATATATAATAGATTGGAAAAAATTGAGCTCAAATCTTCAATGTTAATCTTTTTATTGGGTTCGAAGTGGATCTCTACCATTTCCCTAAAGATTCTCCTGCAGAGATTCTTCTCCCTGCACAAGATTCTGGTCTCAACAAAATTAATTGTAGACATGAAGAAGAAAATGAAATATTTTCTAAAGCTTGGGGCGTAGCTAAAAGGTATCACAAACTTTTTAACCCTATCCGAAAGGCCGCTTATCCCAAGAACCTGAAAATTTATAAATTAATTATAAAGTGTAGAAATGAAATTAGAATTAAATAAAAACTAAAAAAACAAATACTTCAAACATTCATCAGATTAGACGATCAACAACACATTGTATTTTTTCCACTCCATAATGTTTCGATTATCACAGTAAATCCTTTGTAGATAAAAATAATAATAACATAAATTCCTGTTTGTGCAACAAAGACCTACCTGTGTAAGCTTTCGTTATTTTAATTTTTTTTTTTTCTTTTTAATTAGTGCAATGTTTATAATCTTATCATAAGCCACGGTTAACAAAAGGATATTTTTGCTATATATATGAAATTGAAAACTAAATCTGCAGTTGTTTAGACCGTTTTGTGTTTAAAAAAAGCTCAAACATGAAAGTATTTGTAGTTTTAGCGGCTATTGCTGCTATGTGCTTAGCTAATCCAGGTAGCGGTAGTTCTTTTTTTTCATATTTAGTAAATATTTAAAATTTACGTTACATGGAACGTCATTACATATTTTAAATTGAAATATCGGAAGTCACAATAGCCCTCTAATTCTAGGGCCTAAATATTACCCATTACGAGAGATACTTAGAGCCAATTGATAGGGTTCCCTTAAAAAAATCTATGGTTAATATTTTACGAATATTTTAATATTTTCATTGAATGATTTGCATAACACACATCCAATAATCTAGTCTAAAATATTTTTGCCCGTGTATTAAAATAACTAATAACATATTTTTTGAAGTGGGTTGAAAATTAAATTATACAAATGCTGATAACGAGTGGCTTAGTGAAAAAATCGTTTACTTAAAGAACAGAACACATAAATATAGCAAACGGCTTTTTTTGCATTTTTACTAAAAGATACGCGAGACCACACAATAAACAAGAAACCTAAACTGTCATTCTTGCTCTTTAACAACAAACACGTAAATCTTTGTAAGGAACTGCACGTTTTTACTATAATAAACGACTCATCATATTCTAGCAATCCTTTGCCAGATAATCAGCGTATTGTGTTTTTAGAATCTTTCCTGAAAATGAACAAAGCAAAACTTTTTCATTTAGATATTCAGAATTTTTAAGATTTAGAAACTCATTTCTCATTTATTATTTTATACTATCTTTTTCTTTGTTGTCCGAATGTTCTGCCCAGAACGTATTGTTTTCTTCAACCATGACAACTTCAACATGTTGTCATAGTATGGACATTTATATACCTTTTTCGAAGAAATGCCTCTCCAGCGACAAGCCTTGGTTTGACTGAAAATGCAAAGATGCTGTTGCTTCTAAACATCTTGCCTACCGATAATGGCGTGAAACTCCTAACGTCATAGCGTATCATAAAACGTATTTTAATGAAGCTAGACACCTAAAAAGCTTCTGGCGTTGACGGAATACCTGCCGTAGTACTCAAAAACTACGCGAGAGATCTAACACTAGTTTTCTGTAGTACCCTACAGAAAGGGAATATTTCCTTCCTGCTGTTTTTGCGCCACAGTTCAGCCGATACCCAAAAAATGCAAGAATACCTTGCTACCAACCAGTCGCACTGCTTTCAATAATATCGAAATTCATGGAAAAGCATCTTCTAAAATATCTTGACGGATTAAATATTATTAGCGACCATCAATATGGTTTTCATACACATAGATCAACAGGAGATTTTCTAACTTATGGAACACATGTTTGGAACAACGCAACTGAACACTGTGGAGAATCTCAAGCAGTTGCTCTTGATATATCCAAGGCACTGGACCGTGGTTGGCACGACGAATTATTGGTTAAGCTACGTTCTGCTGGTATGTCTGAAAAGTTCTGTTTATGGCTCTCATGTTTCCAAAGAGCGTTCTTTACGAGTGGCAATCGACGGATTTCTTTCTCACACTTTCACTATCAATGCCGGTGTGCCCCAAGGCCCCATACTATCTCCTGCTATCTTTCTCATTTACATTAACGATCTGCTAGAAAAGACCACGAATCCAATCTACAGCTTTGCAATTTGCTGAGCGTTATTTTAAGAGCAAATATGTCTTGGCTTGAACATGTTGCAAGCATAGTAAAGAGAGCTTCTCAAAAGCTGGGAATTCCACAACAACTGTTAATTCTGTACAAAGCTCAAATTCGACTAACGATGAAATACTGCTCCCATGTTTGGGGGTCTGGTCCCAAACATACACTATATTTGTTGGATTTTATTCAGAAGAGAGTTCAAAAAACCCGGAACTGGCCAGCAAGTTTTTTCATGGAAAGTGTTCGATGGATGTAGCCCGCTTAATTCCTCCCAGAGCATTGCATGCTAGAAAAACACATCGCGTCGCGCTTATACTTCACATCCGTATGAGGTTCAAGCAGACTTTTAAATGGAGAACCTCACCCCTTGGAATAATTTGACCAGAACTGTGTTTTCGACCAAGTACAATATACTGCGATTCAAGACCAATGTGAATCGCTTTTCTTGCGGATTTCCTCACAGCACGTGTGCTAAGAAAAAGATATATTACTGTAAATATTTTACAGTCAAACAGACAGTTATATATTTTCCGTGAATTGTTCGCAATGCGTTCCTTCACAAAGAAACTTGCAAAATATTAGGGTGGTCGAAAGCGACCTAGAAGGAATAAGCATAATAAATAACGTACATACTTATGACTTCACTTAAAACTTAATTTTCCATAAAGATGAAGCCAAGATATCTTACTAATTTATTTCAAACATTACAGTTCGAAATTTTAGATGAAATTATTTTATTAAAATTGAAAATAATGAAAAAATAAGATAATTTTATATTTCTAGACTCCAAAAATTTATCTAACCCTCTCTTCAACCACTTATATGTTAACTATGAATAATCTTGCACATAATATTAATATATCATTATCTCAACCACAACACAAGAAAAATTGTCACAATACTATTAAAACTGAACAAAATGTATGGACCCCATAGTCTCTCATTGTGGCGAAATCGCTCAAAAATTATTGCTCCATCCCTACATTAATTATTATATGTGCCAAACTTTAAGTCGATATCTCATTTCGTTCGAAAGTTATCGTGACAAAACACATACCGAGAGAACTACGAGTATTATTATTTGAACAAATCTTTTAACCTTGTCTTTATTTTAAAGTGTCCTTACTTCATCCATCCCAAGTAACTCAAGAGCTTCTTGATAACCCAGATTATCTCTTATACGAAGTAGAAGATGGCATGATTGAAGTAGAAGACCTTCGCATATAACTTCTGAACCTGGACTGTTTGCTACTGAAGACGACATCACCTTTTACTTTTTTACTACACAAAACCGTCAAGGTAAGTCAGATTTATATGAAGAAGTTTCAATTACCATGTTGTATTTAGACCTTATAAAACAAATAATTATTTTATTAGGTGTCGAGATAAAAGAAAGTCAACTTCACGACATTGTTAGTTTGACTGGCTTCGACATATCAGCAGACACACTAGTAATAATTCATGGTTGGAAAAATGACGGGACATCAGCAGTAAATGATTTGATCAAAACAGCAGCTCTGCAAAATAGAAATATCAATGTAATTGTAGTGGATTGGAGTACCATCGCCAAAAGAAGTTATATTATTGCTCAAGCATCCGTTCTCAATGTTGGTAACTATATTGGAGACTTTTTACTAAGATTGGACGACGAACTTAACCATCGTTTAAGTCAAGTTACAATTGTTGGACATTCTCTTGGTGCACATATTTCAGGTAAGTGACTACTTGCCACGATCTGTAATAAAATCTTCAAGGCACTATATATTTCCATTATTGGCTAATGTATAATGACTCTATGATATTTACAATAAGATCTTAAAAATAAATTTAAAAAAATGGTAAAATAATTTACCCAGTACTTCCCTTGTTAATACTTACTTGGAGTGAAAGGTCTTGAGACTTCTGAAACACGGTTTTAGCCAAAAATCAATTGTATTTTTCAACATAGTTTCCTTCAAGAGTGATACACCTATTCCAGCGATCTTCCCACATTTGGATTTGTCGAACTCTCTAAGTCTCAGTTTCGCATTTGACTTCTTCATTTGAGCCAAATCTCCCTGGAGCACCTTTTCAAATTTGGAAAGAGGGAATAATCGCTGAGAGGCAGATCTTGCGAATACGGTGGATGACGAAGCCACTCATAGCCCAGTTGATCCAATTTTACCATCGATTTTATGGAGATGTGAGCTGGCGCCTTATCTTGATGACACAGCACTTTTTTCTTCGTTAAATACGATTCAAACGGTCCAATAAACCAATATAATAGTCTCCAGTGATTGTTCGCCCCCTTCTCAAGATCAGCCGATCAGTATTATTCCATGCGCATCCCAAAAAATACTGGCCAAACCTTTCCAGTTGTTTGTGTTTTTGGACGCTTCGGTCGCTTTTCATGAAGTGCCAGCCACTCTGCGGTCTGCCTATTGGACTCAGGTGTAATAGTGCGAATCGGCGCAAAAACTCCTTTGTATTACGCTCAAACAGTGCCAAACGGCATTTCGAATCTTCGAGACCTTGCTGTTTTTGATACGCATATATTCATGCGAAATATGCCTCACGAGTCCTGTTGATATCTTTAGCATTGTCTATGTTTGTACGACCACATTTAAGTTTAAGCCGATATATTTTTAACAGAGCAAATGTGTCATAACACTTCTCAAGCCATTCTTAGGTTCTGGCTGTATTTTTTTTTTTTTCCCATCAAAAAGCAATGTTTAATCACCACACGAAATTCTTTTTCTTCCATCGTTTAGCAAAAATCAAAAGTAACGTCACTTCAAGCAACTGTAACTCGCAAACTAATAGACAATATGACATGAAAATTTTACATGAATCTTCTGAGAGTTAACACTAACTGAAAATCATATGGTTTTTTTTTTTTTGTTTGTGCCCCCATCTCTCGGAAAGTCTCGGGACTTTTCACCCTATGAAGTATATAGTTGTATATACTACCTGGAGTTTATGTAGTATATATAATATACTACTTGGAGTAATAAGTTGTAAAATAAATACCGAAATTAAGCTTCTCACATTAATTACTACCTTGCATTTTAAATAAGTAATATTTCATGGCCACTGTTTATTCGAACCCTTCATATGACCAGATAATTATTGTTAAAATTAGTTGTTCTTTCTTAGCAGAAGTGAGGAAAAAATGGAATAATGCTAATAATTTTTTTGAGATCACTCATAATAACACCCAGTCATCTCTATACACTATTTCTGTTAAAAATTTAATAAAAAAATTACGAAGATCTATTATGATTTTTAAATTCCTGGAATCCAACAACACAAAAAAGGATACATGACGAAGCATTCCCTCTAACTCCCATATGTATGAATCTAAACAAATTTTCGATTTCCTGACTCCAATAACCTCGAAAAGGTCGTATATACATTAAACTCTTTACTTCTGTCCCCATCCTTTTAATTATTTATATAAATCTACATATATTCTCTATAAATAGTTAAAAATAATGAAAGAAAAACACAATTTTTAGATTCCCAGACTCCGACAGTTCTAAAAAGGAACAGATATAAGATTGAACAACCCCTCCAATTTCCGCCCATAACCCAATTTTATATTGCTCGACTCCATATACCCTAAAAATAACGAGTAAAACAATATATTACATGAAATGAAAAAAAAAGAACAATTTTTAGATTCCACATTTCTAACAACCCTGAAAAAGTAGTAAAATAAGATATATCAACTTAGTAATACCTTACTTCACTTAACTTTTTCGTGATCTAGGCATCCCAATATTTCAATATAGAATTCAAGACCATAATTTAAGTAGGTGTAGCACAGTTAAGGATTTGGGAGTTGTTTTTGATGCAAAACTAACATTTGCTCAGCATATAGCATTGAAAGTTTCTGAAGCAATGAAGTCTTACGGGTTCATCATTAGGAATTGTAGGGGTTTCACTAATATTCGCTCGAAACTGGAATATGCAAGTATTGTCTGGAGTCCAATGTACGAGGTGCATAGAGTTTCACTTGAAAAAGTGCAGAGGAGATTTCTGAAATTTCTGTTGTTTAAGATTAATGGAATGTATCCTGAACGGGGAATCAGCAGCGATTATTTGTATGAACAGACAAATATTCTTAGCCTGGGAATCAGGAGAGTTTGTGCCTCAATATTATTCCTATATAAAGTATTGCACAATATGATTGATTGCACGGATATACTGTCTCGTATTAACATCAATGTGCCACGGATACACTCACGATCAAGTATGTTTTTTAGATGTGACAGACCTAATACTAATTTGTTATTGAATTCACCTATTCATGTAATGTGTACTAATTTTAATCATATTTGTAGTGTTTGTGATATATACTGTTGTACTAAGAAGCAATTACTACAGACTGTCATTGAATATGTAAATGTCTAAATATTTACCCTATTAATGGGAAACTGTTGGGTAATAAAGCTATTATTATAAAAAGTTCTTCTTTCTCACATTTGATCAATGTGGTTCCATGTTTGGCTGACGGGCCAAAACCAAGTCAGCACAAACGCTATTACTATTCCGTATTAAGGAATGACCTGACAATGTTACATGTTTTCAAAATCACTGACTTCTGAATGTTTCTGTGTATGTCTGTGTTGAGTCCCAATTGCACTAAATGTGGTGTGAATGTTATTGGTGTAAGGCCTGTGGCTGATATAATGAGGGGGACAATGATGACTTTTTCCTGTCTCCATAGCCTTTTTATTTCCGTTGCAAGGTCTGTGTATTTGGAAATTTTTTCTGTGTATTTCGCTTGGATGTTTGTGTCGTTGGGACAGCTATGTCAGTCAGATAGGTGACTTTTCCTTTTTTTGCACTGAAAAGTAATATCGGGTCTATTGGCGGAGACTGTTTTATCTGTATGGATACCGATATCCCAGTAGAGCTTGTAATCTTCATTTTCAAGTATGGATGTTGGGGTGTATTTGTAGTAGGGATCTGTGTTTTCTATGAGTCTGTATGTTGTGGCTAGTGCTTGGTGAACCACTTTGGCAGCTGAATCATGCCTGGCTGTGTACTCCGTTCCGGCCAATATTTTACATCCGCTCGTTATGTGTTCGATCGTTTCTTTCTGCTGGTGGCATTTCCTACATCTGTCCTCTGCAATAGTCGGGTCTTTGATGATATACTTTTGGTAGTTTCTGGTTAATATGACTTTATCCTGGATGGCAAGTAAGAAGCCTTCAGTCTCAGGGAATAGCTGCCCATCCCGTAACCAGGTGTATGATTGTTTTTTATTTACGTGGTCTTGTTCTATGTGGTATCTGTGTTTTCCGTGGAGTGTTTTCTCTGACCACGTTTTCATCTTTTCCTGTTGTAATTGGGTGTGACTGTGGGTATCTGCTGAGTGGTCTGCCCGGGCTAAGTCGAGAGGTGTGTAGTTTTTGTCTGCTTTCACTGTCGCTGTGTGGAGGCTGGTTTGCTTGCTGTGAAAGAATTTCCTAAGTGTTTATATTTGTTTTGTGTGTAATGATCTGATATCTATAATTCCTCTTCCTCCTGCCTTCCTCTCGATGGTAAGTCTTTCTTTGCATGCGTTGGGGTGTAATTTCCTGTATTTGGTGAATTGAGATCGTATAAGGATGTGAATATTTTCTATGTCTGTTTGTGACCATTTTATGATACCAAATGAATATGTGAGTATAGGTATAGCGAACGTGTTGATGGCTTTAGTGAGATTCTTAGAGTTGAGTTTTGTTTGCAAAAGTTTCGTCAGTCTGTTTTTGAATTCGGTTCTGAGCTCTGTTTTGATGTGAGTGTGGTTGAGTTTGGTGCTTTGTTGGAAGCCTAGATATTTGTATGTTTCTTTATCGAACATGTTATCGAGCGTTTCATTGTTGATGGTTTCTGTCTCATGGTGGCCCTTCCATTGGCCTTTGTTGATGTGGAGCACTTTGCATTTACTTATACCAAATTCCATATTGACATCTAAGGTGAATATTTCTGTGATTTTGAGGAGTTCTTTCAGCTGTGTTTGTGTGGCAGCGTAGAGTTTTATGTCGTCCATATATAGGAGGTGGTTTATTTTATGTTGATTCACTTTTTGGTGTCTGATATTGAAGCCATGCTCTGTTCTGCTTAGTATATTTGAGAGTGGATTGAGACAGAGGCAAAACCATAGAGCACTGAGCGAGTCTCCCTGAAATATACCCCGTCTGATGTACAGCTCTTCTGTTTGGATCCGTTCGGTTTGTGTTTCTAGGCGTATTTTGGTTTTCCATGTTTTCATAATTTGCGCGAGAAACTGCCTGAGGTGTTGGTTGATTTTATAGATTTCTAGGGCCCTAATTAACCAGCTGTGGGGTATGGAGTCGAAGGCTTTTTTATAGTCTATGTAACCGATGTGAAGGTTTCTGTGTTCTTTTCTGGTTTGTCCCATAATCACGCTATCTATAATCAGCTGCTCTTTGCATCCTCGACTATTTTTCCTGCATCCCTTCTGCTCTTCTGTGAGGATATTGTTGTCTGTTAGGTGTTGTTCTATTTTCTTCGAAATTGTGGCTGTGATGATCTTGTATAGGGTTGGAAGACAGGTGATAGGTCGGTAGTTTGACGGGTTTGTGGTGTCTGAGCTTTTGGGTTTAACGTATGTTATTCCTTGTGTGAGGAAAGTGGGAAATGTGTGTGGTTGTAGAATGGCTTTGTCGATTTGGTGTGTGAGTGCTTCGTGTGTGGTGGTAAACTGTTTGTACCAGAAGTTTTGTATATTGTCTATTCCAGGACATTTCCAGTTGTGTGTGTGTTTGATAGTTTCTGTAATTTCTTGTGTATTAAATGTGGTATCTTCTTGTTCTGTCACATGTTTATGTTTGTCTTCTTCGGCTTTGATCCAGGGGGTGTTATTATTGTGTAGTTTGGGTTCTGACCAGATACTTTTCCAATAATCTGTGAGTTCTTGTTTGTTTGGTGGTTCAGTCACTGCTATCTGTTTGTTGTACATAGTTTTCCGGTAGAACTGTTTTTTTCGCTTCTTCGGAAGAGGTTGTTGGTGTCTTTCCTCTCATTTGATTCTTTGTATCTACGGAGTCTTGAGGCATATACAGATAGTTTTTGTTTCAAAGTATCGAGGATTTCTGGCAGTGTTCTGTTGGGAGACTTAGATTTGATCTTGTTTGCCCCCTGTGTGACACGTTTGGACGCGTTCCCGCTTATAAACTGGGTAAGATGTCCTAGATCTCTCCTGATGTTGTTGATTTTGTTTTCTATTCTTATTTGCCATTTGAATTTTGGTTTTGTCCTGTTGGGGTTTCCTTGTCGTTGAGGGAGTTTTTGATTATTTTGTGTTAGAGTGGTGATTGCTGCTGCGTATATTATTGTGTGAATGTGTTCGATTGTGCTTAAGTCTGTTATATACTGAGGTATTATGTGCTTGTTTAGTGTGTTGAGGATTGGTTGCGTGCTCTGTCTAAAGATTAAACGAGGGATGGGATTTCTTGTTGTGGGGTCGGTGCCTGACCATCGAGCTAGATGTGACTCCATTTTTGCTTTAAGTGTTTGTATGAGAGGTGATTCGGGGTGATGTTGTGTGGATGTCGTTGAGGGTGGCGAGTGATTCATGTTGTTGTCTGTGATATGGTGTTGCGCGGTACTCGCAATATTATTTTGCGTTATGCTCCTCCTGGGTGGTGGGTATTGTTGTGTTCGACTGGGTGGTTGTGTGTGTGAAGCTGGTTCGGAATCTGCTTTATTGTTTCTATTGTTTGGTTGGTCTGTGTTCAGTTCAACAGCCACTGTGTCCTTGATGGTTTGCAATTCGAGAGGTGTGAGACGATTGTTCTTGGTAATAACTCTTTTTTGGTCTATTACTCTCTGTTCTGAAACCAGTAATTGCAGATGTGGATATTCGGTCAAGAAAAGTCTGTGCAGTTGCTGTCTGTAGCCCGATGTTATTGTTTCGAGTTTGGTGGCGGTGTAGTAACAGCGCATCACCGTCCTATTCATCTCATCCGTCCACTTTAACCGCTGTCTTGGTTTTCCAGCCTTGGTAGTTGCATGTTGTCCTTGCAAAACATACGGGCCCTGGCCTGGCTTTGGTGGTTGTGTTTGTCCCGTATCTACGTCGGTTGTGCTTGGGATTGATGTTGGTGGGTCCAAGCGGCGAGTGATTCTCTTCTCAGTGATTTCTTTGTCAGGTTTTGTGTTTTCATTACAGCAACGCATGGCGTGTTCGTTGATTCCTGTGGTGCAACTCATGCGCTGCTGTGATTTTCCCGCCTTGGTGGGTGTCGGCTTAGTCGCCGACACAACACTTTTGGCAGGTCCATTTTCGGTTGCCTGGTCTTCATCGTTTTGGTCGAGCTGCCATTTCCCGCGACGTCCTCGACCGTTACGTCGCTCGCCCGATGCTTCTTTTATTGGTCTGTTGTTCTCTGGAATGTTTTCAATGTTTTGTGGTGTCAGAAGCTCAACTATTATTATTATTATTATTATTATTATTATCCCAAAACATAAAGAAATGCAAGAATCTGAAAATGCAATTGTTTCCCTTTAACAACGAAATTAAAAAAAAAAACATGTTGATATAAAACTTTTTAAAAATCAATTTTAAGCAAATGTAAAAACTGAAAACCGTACAGCCGTACCTCTTAACAATTGTCTATCCTTCTCCATCGAAGATTTTAGAAATGTTTTCTACTGTGGTTTATTGCAAAACAACTGAAAACGGGCAAAGCTCATACTCCAGTAGTCTACCCACTGTTCTCTTAATCGTCCATCCATTCCGAGACGCGTTTCGCCATATCACGGCTCATCAGTCGGGCTAGGATCGATACAATAAACCACATAAGGTCTGAGGTTGATCCCTCGCAAACCGCACTGCCTGCTTTCAATGTTGGTCGTGTCAACCACTCTGTCGGCCTGTGGCTGTTGTGTCAAGCTTTGATTGAGTACTAGGTATGTGGATTTGGTACAATTCGTTGTATCTTACCAATGTTTTCTACTTTAATAAAACAATTTTCTACGAATATGTATTCAAACTTTAATTTAAAAGAATAGTAACATATGTGGAAACAAAAAGGCTTATTGAAGAAATGTTGATTGAATAATTATACATTTGTATTCAAACTTTTGGTCTAGAATTAAATCATTTTACAATATTTCTTTTACAGAAAACTGGGTTTTATTAATATTTCTAAAATTTCTACCAGTAGCGAGTTTTTACTATCAATTAGCAGCAAATTCTTTCTTATGTAGGCTTATCCTACAAGCATGAAACACAATATTTTATTTTCTTGTAAAACATAAAACTAAAGAATTGGATTTTTTTAGGAAATGCTGGCGCAAGAACTAAAGGCTTAATCAACAAAATTATTGGTCTTGACCCTGCCGGTCCTGGTTTTAAGACAGGTAACATTAATAACCGTTTAGACCCTACTGATGCCGACTACGTCCACGTGATCCACACCAATGACGGTCTCCTAGGATTTAACCTTAAAATGGGACATGTTGACTATTATCCTAATGGAGGAAAACGTCAAAGTGGATGCGGAATTGACTTAGTTGGATCCTGTGCTCACAGCAGAGCCTACGAATATTACTCTGAGAGTTTAAACAATAACAACTTCAAAGCAATAAGTTGTGATAGTTGGACCAATTATCAGAAGAACAAATGCAGTTCTAATCCTATTAGCTACCTTGGAAGTTTCCCTGTTCAAAGATCGTAAGTCTTCTTTGCACCGTAATCTATATAATTCTTATTTCACTTATGCAAGTGACGCTGAAGGTGGTTATAGATTTCCAAATCCCAACAACCACAGAAGATTATACGATAATGCAGCATTAAAAGTGTGCATCAACTGAAAAAAAAAAAAATATTTTTAATACTTACTGTGTATATGTATATTAAGTTTATTTTCCTCCGTCTGTGAAGGAACTTAAGAATAGGCTTAAGTCAATAAGTTTTTTTACCAAACGGAAAGTATTTTGTTATAAACGTTTGTCCGGCTCGTGGATCATCGCTTACATGAAGTATAAATAATACATATATATATATATATATATATATATATATATATATATATATATATATATATATATATATATATATATATATATAAGTATATATACATATATATATATATATATATATATATATATATATATATATATATAAAGTATATATACATATATAGATATATATATATATATATATATATATATATATATATATATATACTTATATATATATATATATATATATATATATATATATATATATATATATATACATATATATCGAAAGAGTACTCACAGTAGAACTGAAGAATGGCAAAGGAGAGATAATCACAGTGATAGAGGTATATGCGCCAGATGAAAATGAAAAGGCCGAACAAAAGTACAATAACGGAAGGAGCCAGAGGAAGGCTGTATATTGCCGGGGACTTTAATACTAGAGTAGACAGAAGAAACAATACAAAAACAACATCAATAGGACAGCACGGTGAAGAAACTAGAAATAATAATGGAGAAAGGATGCTAGACTATTGCCAAATACATGATCTCATTATAACAAACACATTTTACCAACCTAGAGACATACATAAGTACACAAGGGTTCAACATACAAAACAAGAGAGGTCAATTATCGACTATATACTGGTACAAAGGAACAAAAGAAAATATATGAAAAACGTAAGAATAATTACCTACTAGTAGGCATAATTAAAGAAAGGTTGCCAAAAGATGAAAACCCTACAATAACAAAATACAAATCAATAAGGACATATAAACTAAGAAATGAAGAAATTATGATCAAATACCGACAAATAACTGATGAGAAATTCGAAAAAGGTATTTAGACAGTTGTCGGCAAGTTTCTTAAAGTTTCAAGCTCCAAAAACTGTACTTAAAAATGTGGAAGATTTTTAGTAAAGTTAACCATAGTAGTTTGTTTTTCACATATAAATGTATTAGAACTATAATTTACGTTAATCTTAGAGGGGCCCAGGTAGGTAGGTTTATTTATTGTATACATGGCGGTAAGGATAGCTAAGGAGGCATTCTTATACACTGAACTCTGAGATTACCGGATATCTTGCAGCGACCTCTGTAAAGAGAAACCAGCGGACCATGAGCTTTCACATGGCGGCCGAAACTCGTAATCGCAAAACAACATCGCAGAGCAGGGCTATTTTGGCTTCCTTGTTTAAATCTCATTAGCAATTTATTGAGTATAATAGGTTGTTCGATTATAAATGTTCTTACAGTTATTTATTATATTTTTTTTATAATTAAAATTTTTTTTAATATGAATTACATTAAAATAAGTTCGTACATGTATATACATAAGTGTGTATTTTTTTTAGATCCACTGGTGACTACTACCTAGCTACTAACAGCAAGTCACCTTATGCAGAAGGTTGAATAAATGGATAAGTCCTTTGTATATCTATATAATAGATTTGTATACTGTGTATAACTTTGATATTTAAATATATATAAACTAAAACAAAAGTACTTTAATACAATTTTTTTTCTTTTTCTCACTCCGTAAAAGTCTACTACCACTTTTACAAATATTTTATTTCTATCTTAAGTATAAGAAAAGATGTTAATTTCAAACTGAACAAAGTTTGAAAGAAAAGAATTAGTAATTAAAGGATTGAGAAAATAAATTATAATCAAATCAATCTATAACAATTTAATATAAACAAAGCTTTAAGATTCATTATAAATCTAAGAGATCATTTTATGTTATAGGCATGGCACACGTGCTGCATAAATATCCCTAAAGTGCTACAGGAGCAACGCGTGTGCAGAAAAAATGATTCACGTTGATCTTGAGTCGTTGTAAATCGCTGTAAATTGTGAAGTATTAGCACGACGTGTATTTCTAGCATGGACCACTCTACAGTGAGTTCTAAGTGACGATCAGATGAGCAGCTCTCTTCTAAATAGATTTTTTTTATGGGAGTAGCACACATGCTGCAGGGAAATCCCTGAAGCGCTAAAGGAGCGACGCGAGTGCGGAAAGAGCAATTCACGTTGATATTGAATTCCTGTAAGTTGTACTCCATGGGAAACACAGTCCTGGGTAAATCATTCCGAAGAGATGATGTTCTCCATATAAAAGACTGCTTGGAAAGGGGAATAACAAGTTGAACCTCATACAGATGTGATGTCTTAGTGCGACGTGCATCAATCACTTTCCAAGTCGCCAACCGATCTTCGTTGTTTCAAGGTTTTTGGTGAGCTCTGGGTCTCTAATCAGGCGAACAGCTCTCTTTGTAATAGAATCTAATAAAAGTAGTTATATTTGGGAGCAAAGCCCAAAATACGGGAACCGTATTCTATCGTTGATCGAATTTGAGCTTCGTACAGAATTATAGATATATAGAAACGAAATGTTTGTTTTTGGGCTTCTGAAATCATTTTTCACATAACTGGACCAAAAAACGCAGAATGATAAATCTGAATTGCAGGGTGGACGCTGTAGTTCAGTGATCGTCTTTCTATAAAGACCTTCATTAATTGAGTTTTTCCTTTTTTTGAAGGTGGGGAGCCTTTGTAAGTAAATTGCATCGACTCCTGCTTCTTGAAAGGATCCCAACTCGACGCATGTGATAATTCGCGAAAAATAATTATCGTCGTTCTCTAAAGCAGCCAGATGTTCTTAGAAATTTCTTTTTTTTTTAGTCAGTTTTTGTTCTGGTGTAAGTAAATTTTCTTACAAAATCTTGAAAACCGTAGTTTAGGATAATCCACCTTCTTTAGGAAATACTGGAATCTTCATTTGTCAATTTGATAGAAACAGATCCTTAACAAACTTGTTTTTACGTTAACCGGTTTTCCCGATGTTAGAGTATCCCGAATTAAGTCTCGGCCTCATCGAAACTGTCTACTCTAGAAGGAGCCACCTTTTCAGATTTGGAAAGTGGTAAAAATCGCTGGTGGCCAGATCTGGTGAATACGGTGGATGAGGAAGCAATTCATGACCCAACTGGTCCAATTTGATCATCGATTTTATGGAGTTGGCACTCTTCCCATCACCAAACTTCTATCTCAGGGTAATAGAGTTGACCTAGCGGCTAACTAAGGGGCAGAGATTTTGCTCAAATAAAGAAGTCGAATGGGAAACTTAGGCTTATTTTAGAGAGCTGAACAAATCGTACTGTATGAAAGGTATCCGCATGTAGGAAGATCGCTGGAATCAGTGTATTAAAACAAAATCAATTTTTGGCAAAAACATTGTTTTTCTTCAAAAGTCTCGGGACTTCTCACCCCATGTAGTATATGAAGGAAAAATACAATACAAAACAGTTTATATATATATATATATATATATATATATATATATATATATATATATAAGCTTCTGGCGCTGACGGAATACCTGCCATAGTTCTCAAAAACTGTGCGAAGGAACAAACACCGCTTTTGTAGACTTTTCAACCTATACTACAGAAAGGGAATATTTCCTTCCTGCTGGAAATGTACCACAGTTCAGCCGATACCTAAAAAAGGCAAGAAGACCTTGCCAAATAACTACCGAGCAGTTGCACTGCTTTCAATAATATACTGTCATGGAAAAGGCTATCAATCAGCATCTTCTAAAATATCTTGAAGGATTCAACATTATTAGCGATCACCAACATGGCTTTCTAAACATAGATCAACAGGAGATCTTCTGACTTGTGCGACACATGTTTAGAACAACGCAATTGAACACTTTGGAGAATCTCAAGCGGTTGTTCTTGACATATCCAAGGCATTCTACCGCGTTTGGCACGATGGAATGTTTCCTCAGAGAGCGTTCTTTACGAGTGATAGTCGACGGATTTCTTTCTAACACCTTCACTATCAACGCCGGTGTGCCCCAAAGCTCCATACTGTCTCCTACTCTCTCTTTCTCATTTTCATTAACGATCTGCTGGAAAACAGTAGCTTTGTATATGACAGTACGCTTATCTCGTCATTCACTTTGGACGCTCGGAGCAGTATTCCATAGTTAGGCTTTGTAAAGAATTAACAGTTGTTGTGAAGTGTAAAGCTTTCTGGTTCAAAATAATATTCCCAACTTTTGAAAAGCTCTCCTTGCTATGCCTGCAACATGTTCATGCCAGGACATATTTGCTCCCAAATTAACACCCAACAAATTTAGCGACGATGCTAGAGGAATGGAGTGCCCCGACATAAATATGTCGGATTCAGCAACGTTAACTTTTTTAGAAAAAACTGCCGCCTGGGTTTTTGTAGCGTTAAATTCCACTTGGTTACTGTCACTCCAAGATAGAATTTCTTCCAGGTATTTATTCAGTTGAACGACCTCCTGTTGTCTGCGGATATTCGCCTAAGTAGCCGATGTCCGAGCGTTCAAAGTGAATGAAGAGATAAGCGTACTGTCATCTGCAAAGCTGTAGATTGGATTCCCGGTCTTTTCCAGCAGATCATTAATGTAAATGAGAAAGAGAGTAGGAAGCAGTATGGAGCCTTGAAGCAATGTTAACTTTTTTAGAAAAAACTACCGCCTGGGTTTTATATATATATATATATATATATATATATATATATATATATAATATATATATATATATATATATATACAAAAAATTAAGAGATGTAGAAATGAAATCGTAATTAAATAAAAACTAAAAACAAGTACTTCAAACGCTAATCAGATTAAAGGATTACCAAAACGTATTTTTTCCACTCCATAATGTTTTGATAATAATGGTAAATCCTTTGTAGGTAAAGATAATAATAATCTCAAACCCTGTTTGTGCAACAAAGACCTATCGGTCTAAACTTTATTTATTTTCAATTTTTTTTTTAATTCGCACAATGTTTATAATCTAATCGTAAGTCACTGTTAACAAAAGGATATTTTGATATATATATGAAACTGAAAACTAAATCTACAGTTGTTTAGACCATTTTATGCTTAAGAAAGCTCAGACATGAAAGTATTTGTAGTTTTAGTGACTGTTGCTGCGATGTGCTTAGCTAATGCAGGTAGCGTTAAATCCTTTTTTTTCATATTTAGTTAATATTTAAATCCACGTTACATGGAACATCATTACATATTTAAATTAAAATATCGGAATTCACAATAGCCCTCTAATTCTATAGCCTAAGTATTATTCATTCTTAAAGCCAAATTACAGGGTTCTCTAAAAAAAATCTGTTGTAAATATTTTAATATTTTTATTGAATGATATGCATATCCGTCAACGAGTATTAACATAGTAGTAGTAGTAAGAAAAGTGGGTGGTACCTTAAGTCCCTAGTGTCACCTAGATCTAAAAGTTCTTCTGTGACTTCCCACTGTCGAATCAGGGTCGCAGTCCTAGTCAGGCATTTTCTGCCAAAAAAATAGGCTACTCACCCCGACCTCTTGTAGATCTTTGGGTTCACAGAATGGTTGACCCCAGTATCTGTATCTTTTAACCATTAGTGCAGGACATTCGCACAAAATGTGAATGCTGTTCTCGCTTTCTCCCTTGCACAGCCGACATGTTTTCCGCTCAGCCAGTTTGAGGTTATATAAATGGGCTTGTAATGCCACATGTACCGTAAGGAGTCCTATACTCAGGTGTAGCCTTTGTTTTGACATCGACATGAGTTTCTTTGTTCTGCCTGTAGTAGTTTGTTTTATAAGGAATTTGGCTTGACAACACCCCACTCCTGCAGTCCAAGAGCGTTGGTGTTCCTTGTCCTACTATTCCCTGATCTTGTTTTTACTGAAAACGAATGGAACTCCTACAACCTGTTCAGGCGGGTCCTCTAAGGTGCCTCTTTTAACGAGTTCGTCCGCTATTTCATTTCCAGATAGGCCTTGGTGGCCTGGTACCCACATACCTCCTAACGTGTTTAGTTCTTACACGCATTCCCTGATCAGCAAGCTGTCCGTGGTATATTTGGCAAGAGCTTATATAGCTGCCTTACTGTCGCAGTAGATTAAAATTTTCTTGTTATTTGTCCCTTTCGAGATTTGTATTTTCGCACATCTGAGGATTGCCAACACCTCACCTTGAAAAACCGTTGCCATGGGTATACCTTTCCTGTGGTTTAATTTATGACAAAGATTCCCGCCCCAAAGCGGCCGTTAGCACCCGAACCGTCGGAATACCAAATGTCGGTATTTGGCCTGTTCAGGAGCTTTGGCGTGTCCTTCCTTTCAGGGATGCGGTCAGAAAAAGACTTAATCACTTGTTTTGTTTTCGTAATTCTGTCTTGTTTTAAGACGAATAGACGTGCCTGGAGTGTCCACGGTCCCCATTCCTCCATTCGCCTTGGCATTTCAGTCTATATGCTGCTAATCTCCCCGTGTAGATGATGAACTAATTCAGTGGTGAGAGACAGAGTGCTACTTCTAGCTCCTCCGTTGGTGTCATTCTCATAGCCCCCACTGCCGCCCTAAAGTAATTCCCCTGTAGGCTGCGCAGTAGGTTCTTTGACTCCAACGTGCTCACTCTAGGCCACCAAATCACTACCGCGTACGTTAATCTAGGCAATAGCACCGTCCTGTATATCCCCAGTGCGACCTTGGGTTGCATCCCCCAAGTTTGCCCAGTGCTTTCCTACAGGCCCAAAGGGACGTGTATAATTTGTTCCTCTTTTCGTTGAGGTGTTGTTTCCAGTTTAGATTTGTATCCAGACGAACTCCAAGGTATTTCACCGAGCTCGGGTAGAGCAGTTCACTGCCCCAGAAACTAAGTAATGCAATTTCTTGGGGTTTGTATTTCCTGGTAAAGATCATGGCGTTGGTTTTTGTTGGATTGACCGTTAGTCCCTTTGCCATGCACCATCTTTGAGTGATCTCTGCATGATCTCCCTGAGGGGTTGTAGGAAGTTGCCTCTAGCCACTATTGCCACATCGTCAGCGTAGCCATAAGCGGAGATACCTTCTAAGCCTGGTGACTTATAGGGTTCAAAAGACTTTATAGCCCATTCCAACCCTTCATTGCTTACTACTTTTGCAGCAAGCGCCCAGGGTTTAGGTTTGTAAATCCTGTTACATCTATTCAGGACTCTAATGTCCTCACTGAAGCCTGGAAAGTGAATCTCCAGAAAATGCTTCAGAGTATCATCTATACATTCCGTGTATGTGCCATCTGAGCGTTTAACACAGCCCAACTGCGAACATCCATCTGAACTTAGTATTTTGATAAGCCTAGATGCCTCCGGGGCACCCTCAACGCTTTCACAAAACAGATTCCAGTTTTTACGCTTCGTTTTTGTTATAGCCTTGCTGTGTTCTCTCTGTGAGCTTTTGAAAGCCTCCCAGAGATTTTGTGTTCCATATCTTTTTGCCTTATTGAAATTACACCTCACTTCGGACCTGAGCTTTTCTAGCTCTTTATTCAACCATGGGACTTTGGTCGAGTGAGATTTTTTCTTCATTGGGCAATTCGCCTCAAAGGCAGTAATTATGGCATTGCTCAGGTGTGTATTAAAACAACTAATAACATATTTTTTTAAATCGGTTGAAAATTAAATTATACAAATGCTGATAACAAGCGAACAAATCATATACTAAAAGAACAGAAGACACAGATACAGCAAACGGTTTTTTGCATCTTTACCGAAAGAAATGCTTCTGAGACAACACAATAGACAAGAAACCTAAACTCTCATTCTTGCTCTTTAACAAGAAACACGTAAATCTTTGTAAGGAACTGGACGTGTTTACTGTAATAGACAACTCATTATATTCTAGCAATCCTTTACCAGATAATCAGCTTATTGTGTTTTAATAATCTTTTTTGAGAATGAACAAAGAAAAACCTTTTGATTTAGATATTCAGAATTTTTAAGATTTAGAAATTTATTTCTCATTTATTATTTTATACTATGTTTATGTTTATTGTGCGGATGTTCTTTCCAAAACGTATTGTTTTCTTCAACTGTAATCATGTTGTCAATATTAGACTTACTTGCCTTTTTCGAAGAAATGCCCCTCCAATTGCAAGCCTTAGTTTGACTGAAAATGCAAAAAAGCTGTTGCTTCTAAACACCTTGCCTACCGAAAATGCGTCAAAATCGTAACGTCATAAATCGTAACATCTTTGTTAGTGCCCGGAAAAGATGCAAAGAAATTATCGACGAAACCAGGGAGGCACACAATCAGCGAATTAGAAACAAACTTCTTGCTTGTCCCAACAATTCCAAATCCTTTTGGTCAGTCGCTAAGGCAGTTAATGAAAATTTCACCAAATCTACTATACCACGACTCACACGACCAAATAATTCTATTGCAATAATATCTGTTGAGAAAGCGAACTTGTTGGCTGAACTCTTTGCTTCACATTCTACTGATTGCCAAGGAAAAACACAATCTACTATTCCCACAATGCAGTCAAGGATGCCCGATATTGACTCCAGATAGCGTATCATAAAACGTATTCTAATGAAGCTAGACACCGAAAAAGCTTCTGGCGTTGACGGAATACTACTCAAAAACTGCGCGAGAGAACTAACACCAATTTTCTGTAGACATTTTAACCTATCCTACAGAACGGAAATATTTCCTTCTTACTGAAAATGCGCCACAATTCAGCCGATACCCAAAAAAAACAAAAAGACCTTGCCAAACAACTACCGACTACACTGCTTTCAGTAATATCGAAAGTCATGGAAAAGGCTATCAATTAGCATCTTCTAAAATATCTCGAAAGATTCAATATTATTAACGACCATCAATATGGCTTTCGTAAACATAGATCAACAACGAGATCTTCTAATTTATGTAACACATATTTAAAATAACGCAATTGAACACTATGGAGAATCTCAAGCGGTTGCTCTTGATATATCCAAGGCATCCGACCGTGTTTTGGCACGATGAATTGTTGGCTAAGCTGCGTTGTTCCGATGTGTCTGAAAAGTTCAGTTTATGGCTCTCATGTTTCCTCAAAGAGCGTTCTTTACAAGTGACAGTCGACGGATTTCTTTCTAATACCTTTACTATCAACGCCGATGTGCCCCAGGGCTCCATACTGTCTCCTACTATCTTTTTCATTTACATTAACAATCTGCTGAAAAAGACCACCAATAGAATCTACATCTTTGCAGATAACAGTACGCTTATCTCTTTATTAACTTTGAACGCTCGATCATTGGCTGCTCGTGCAAATATCCGCAGACAGCAGGAGATCGTTCAACTGAAAAGAACAAATTCTATCTTTAAGTGACAGTAACCAAGTAGAAGGAATAGACATAATAAATAATGTACAAACTTATGAGTTTAGTTAAAACTTAATTTTTCATAACGATGACGCCAAGATAACTTAACTAATTTATTCAGAACATTAAAATTTTAAATTTTAAATGAAACTTTTTTTTATTTTTTTATGGGTCTAGCACACGTGCTCCAGGGAAGTCCCTAAAGCGCTCCAGGAGCGGCCTGTGTGCGAAAAAAAACTGATTCACGTTGTTCTTGAATCGCTGTAAATTGTACTCGGTGGGAAACACAGTGCTGGGCAAATTATTCCAAATGGATGATGTTCTCCATATAAAAGACTGCTTGAAAAGCGTTGTACAAGGAGTAACAAGCTGAACCTCACACGGATGTGAAGTATTAGCGCGACGTGTATTTCTAACATGCACCTCTCTGGGAGGAATTAAGCGGGCTACATCCTTTCTATGAAAATACCTGTAGAACAGACTCAAGTCGCCAAACTGTTCTGTTAAAATTGAAGTTAATGAAAAAAATAAAAAAAAACGTTTGGATTTCTAGACTGAAAGAACCGAAAAAGAGCATATAACAAGTAATTTATCTAACCCTCTCTCCAACCACTTATATGTTAACCATTAATAATCCTGCACGTAATATTAATATAATATCGTTATCTCAAACACAACGCAAGAATTGAACAAAGTGTATGGACCCCATAACCTCCCTACATTAAGTTTTATACGTACCGAACTTTAAATCGATATCTCATTTCGTTCGAGAGTTATCGCAACAAAAGTCATACCGAGAGAACAAGGAGTATTAATATTTGAGCAAATATTTTAACCTTGTCTTTATTTTAAAGTATCCTTACTTCATCCATTCCAAGTAACTCAAGAACTTCTTGACAACCCAGATTATCTTTTATACGAAATAGAAGATGGCATGATTGAAGTAGAAGACCTTCGCAATATAACTTCTGAACCTGGACTATTTGCAACTGAAGATGACATCACCTTTTACTTTTTTACTACACGAAATCGTCAAGGTAAGTCAGATTTATATGAAGAAGTTTCAATTAGCATGTTTCATTTAGACTTTATAAAACAAATAATTATTTTATTAGGTATCAAGATAAAAGAAAGGCAACTTCGCGACATTGTCCGTTTAACTGGCTTCGACATATCAAGAGAAACACTAGTAGTCATTCATGGTTGGAGAAATGACGGAACATCAGCAGTAAATGATTTGATCAAAACCGCAGCGCTAAAAAACAGAAATATCAATGTAATTGTAGTAGACTGGAGTACTATAGCCAAAAGAAGTTATAGAACTGCTCAAGCATCCGTTCTCAATGTTGGTAACTACATTGGAGACTTTTTGCTAAGATTGGACGACGAACTTCACCATCGTTTAAGACAAGTTACAATTGTTGGACATTCTCTTGGTGCACATATTTCAGGTAAGTGACTACTTCCTTAAGAAATCTGTAATAAAATCTTCAAGGTACTACATATTTCCATTAATTGCTATTGTATGATAACTCTACGATATTTACAATAATATCTTAAAAATAATTTACCCAGTACTTCCTTTGCAAATATTTAGATGGAGTGGAAGGTCTTGAAACTTCTGAAGAAAAAACAATGTTTTTGCCAAAAATCACCGGGTTTCTTTAATATTTCTAAAATTTGTGTCAGTAGCTAGTTTTTGCTATCAATTAACAGTAATGTCGACTTATTCTACTTGCATGAAGAAGAATATTTTATTTTCTTGTAACACATAAAACTAAAAAATTGGATTTTTTCAGGAAATGCTGGCGCAAGAACTAAAGGTTTAATCAACAAAATTATTGGGCTTGACCCTGCTGGTCCTCTTTTTACCGCAGGTAACATTAATAACCGTTTAGACCCTACTGATGCCGACTACGTCCACGTGATCCACACCAATGATGGTCTTCTAGGATTTAACCTTAAAATGGGACATGCTGACTACTATCCTAATGGAGGTAAAAAACAAAGTGGATGCGGAATTGACTTAATTGGAACCTGTGCTCACAGCAGAGCCTACGAATACTTCTCTGAGAGTTTGAACAATAACAACTTCAAAGCAAGAAAGTGTGACAGTTGGAACAATTATCAGAGGAACAGATGCAGTTCTAATCCTATTAGCTATCTTGGAAGTTTCCCCGTTCAAAGATCGTAAGTCTCGTTTGCACTGTGACCTACAAATCACATTCTTATGTCAGTTATGCAAGTGACGTTGAAGGTGTTTATAAGTTTCCAAATCCCAACAACCACAGAAGACTATACGATAATGCAGACTCAAAAGTATGCGTCAACTAAAATAAAAAATTATGTTTAATACTTATTTTTCGCTTATCGCATATTCCTCTTTGTACGTTAGTTGTCAAGTTCGTTAATATGACTGTGTATATATCAGGTTTATTTTCCTCCGTCTATGAAGAAACTTAAGATTAAGCTTAAGCCAATAGAAAAAGCACTAAATAAGTTCTTTTTACCAAAGAGAAGGTATTTTGTTATCATGATCGATCACGATCTGCCTATGTCAGTCCACTGTTGGATGTAGGTTTTTCCCATTTTATGCCATTACCATCTATTCTCTGCTTTTCTCATCCACTGAATTCCTATCCTTTTTCCGACGTCATCTCTTCATCTTGTATTTGGTCTCCTTGTACTTCTACGTTCAAGCCTTGATCTTGACTGTTCTCATCCATCTATTATCTTTCCTACGGGACCATATGTCGGGCCCGCCTCCGTTTTAATTCGGCCACCTTTTCTAATACGTCCACTACTTTAGTTTGTTGTCGGATCCACACGTTGGGTTTTCGATCCGTTAATGCAATATCCAAGATTCTCCGTTCGTGCGCTCGCTTGAGCATATCTTTTTGTGAGACTCCAATCGTACAGTGTGTTGAGTATTTTTAATGTAAGGCTGTCATTTAAATTGCCAACTCGTATCCAAGACATTTTAACTCGTCGGTCTTTAGTTGTGATTTTCTGTCCTAATGTTCGACTTTTTCTAGAAGTTGGCCATTGAGCGTTATATTTATATGTGTATCTGTGTTCGAACACAGAACACAAATATAAATATATATATATATATATATATATATATATATATATATATATATATATATATATATATATATATATATATATATATGTATATATGTATATGTATATATATATATATATATATATATATATATATATATATATATATATATATATATATATATATATGTATATATGTATATGTATATATATATATATATATATATATATATATATATATATATATATATATATATATATATATATATACAGTCCCTGGCCAAATTATTAGACGCACTGCAAGATTTCATGTAAAATATTAATTACCGAGTGATATTGTACCGTTTTATTATTTTAAATTGATTTGTTTTTTATTTTTTATATTATCCAATCAATTACCTATTTATTTGACATAAATAAAACAGCATTAATTTAGAAAAGCATAAGTTTATTAAGTTTTAAAGAAAAGTGAAATTAATGTTAGTAAAAGTCACTATTTAGTTGAGCCACCTTTAGCCGCTATCAAAGCTTTAATTCTGCGCGGCATGCTATCAATGCAAGATTGTACTCTCTCCTGCATTTGAGGATGATGATTCCACACATGAATAATCTTTTTTAGGAGCTGGGTTTTGTTGGTAATCACATCTTTAGCCACTTCTCTTTTCATCAGCTCCCACACATTTTCAATGGGGCTATTACCCGGCCAATCCAACAGAGGGATATTTTTTTCTGCCAAAAAAGCTTTAACAGACCGAGCAGTGTGGCAGGGAGCTCCATCTTGCATGAAAGTGAATGGTTCCCCATTTGGAAACCATTCTCTGAGCTGCAGAATCAACCGATTTTGTAATACTTCTTTGTACTGATCTTGCCTCATTATTCCTTTGACGACGTACAGACGTCCAGTGCCCTTGCCGCTGATGACTGACCAAATCATCACTTTGGTGGGATGTTTAACCGTCGGGACGACACAATCAGGATGAAACTTTTCTCCATGACGACGACGCACATACTGAGCTTTATTCTGCAAAATTTCGAATGTGCTTTCGTCACTGAAGCAGACCTGTCAAAAATAGGAAAAATATATAAAGTTCCATGTTTATTTGCTTTATTTAACTGAAAATAATAATAATGTATCAATTATTGATTAAATTGCTGTATCTTACCGATCTCCAGAAGTCCACATCTTTGTCTTGCCATTGTTTGGCCCACTTCAGGCGCTTTGCTTTCATTGCAGCTGTTAACTTGGGCTTCCTGGCGGGGCGACAGGCCTTAAAATCTAATTCTTGCAATTTTCTTCGAACGGTGCGCTCAGAAGCATTTACGCTAGCATCCTGGAGTTGTAATTTTATTACCTTTGTGGTAGCAAATCTGTTTTCTCCACAAATTTTCTTCAAACGTCTCTCTGACCGTGGAGTGAAAATTGGTTTTCTACCGCATCTTTTCTTTCTTTTCGGGCTTAATTCCTTCCCTGACTCAATTTTCTTTTTTATGCGTCGTACACTAGCTTCAGGAACCTCCAATCTTCGTGATATTTCTCGGTTTGTAAATGTTTTCGCAATCACAAGGGACTTCACTTCAGCTTTTTTACGTGGTGAAAAATCGCCTTTTCTACCCATAATGAAAATAGTCCAATTACTTTTTTAAAACACTGCATATAAAATAAACTAATAACTGAGTAGTATAAAACTGTTAAACAAACAATCACAGTCCATAAAGCCACAGAAACACGTCCGTACCTGACTCGATTCCGATCGCGACTGATACAGATTTGTACTTGTTTACGTTCATGTATCACTTTGTCAACACAGTGTTGCCATATGTTAAAAATAAATACAAATATGTAGTCTACAACAATTCTTTTAAATAAAAATCAATAATATTGTAGTTTAAATATACCATTATTGCATAAAAACTCTTAAGAAACATAAAATTACTAAAAAAAATACAGTGCGTCTAATAATTTGGCCAGGGACTGTATATATATATATAATGCAACGTCTCTCTGTCCATCTGTCTATTAGGGCGCTTATCACTCGAGAACCACTTATCCGATTTAGGTGCTTTTTTTAGAATTTTTCTTTATATTCTTTATGTAATAATAATAATCTATATAATATATATAAAACGTAACGTCTCTCTGTCTGTCTGTCCATTAGTGCGCTTATCACTTGAGAACCACTTATCCGATTTACGTACTTTTTTTAAAAAAACATACATATGTTCTCTAGTCAGGTTATAGGATATATTTTATTACGTTAGGTAATATAAGGAATAAGCAGTGACGATAATAGCGAATCAAGTCGGAAAAAAGTTTGCCGCTATCGCGTTCTCTTGCAATACGCTCCTTAACCATCAAATATGGAATAATATCATGTAGCAAAGAATATAATATATGTATATATAAAAATGCAACGTCTCTCTGTCTGTCCGTTAGTGCGTTTATCACTCGTTTTTTTTTAATTCATACATAGACTCTCTGGCCAGGTTATATAATAATAATAATAATAATAATCTAAATAAAACGTAACGTCTCTCTGTCTGTCTGTTCGTTAGTGCGCTTATGATTCGAGAGTCACATATCCGACTTACGTGTTTTTTTAAATTGATTCATATGTTCTCTGGCCAGGTTATAGGATATATTTAATTATGTTAGGTAATATGAGCAATGACGATAATAGTGAATCAAGTCCACGCGAGCAGAGCGCGGGCGTATATATATATATATATATATATATATATATATATATATATATATATATATATATATATATATATATACATACTCAGATTGCATTCAGACAGTTGCCGGCAAGTTTCTTAGTGTTTAAAGCTCCAAAAATTATACATAAAATATAGTTACAGCACATATAAATGTATTGTAACTATAATTTGCGTTAATCTTAGAGGGGTCCAGGTAGGTAGATTTATTCATTTGTATACACGGCGGTAAAGATAGCTAAAGAGTCATTCTCTGAGATTACCTGATATCTTGCAGCGACCTCTTTAGTGAGAAGCCGGCGGACTATAGGCTTCACAATATTGCGGAAACTCCCAATCGCTAAACAGCATCGCAGAGCAGGGCTATTTTGGCTTCCTTGTTTAAATCTCATTAGTAATTTATTGAGTATAATAGGTTGTTCGGTTATAAATGTTATTTATTATTAAGTTTTTTATAGTTATAAAATATTTCAATATGAATTACACAAAAATAAGTTCGTATATGTATATACATAAGTGTGTATTTTTTTAGATCCACTGGGAACTATTACCTAGCTACTAACAGCAAACCACCTTTTGCACAAGGTTGAATAAATCGATAATCGCTTTGTATATCTATATAATATTTGTATATTGTATATAACTTTAACATTTAAATATAAATAAACTAAAATAAAAATACTTTTATTTTTTTCCATTTGTTTTTCTATTTCTATAAGAAAATATGTTAATTTTAAAATGAACAAAGTTTGAAAGAACTTAAAAGTATTAATAATCAAACGATTGAGAAAATAAGTTATAATTAAATCAATCTATAACAATTTAATGTAAACAAAGCTTTAAGATTAATTATAAGTCTAAGAGATCATTTTATGTTTTTTTTATGGACATAGCACACGTGCTGCAGGAATATCCCTAAAGCGCTACAGGAGCAACGCGCGTACAGAAAAAATGATTTTCGTTCATCTTGAGTCTTTGTAAATCGTTGTAAATTGTGAAGTATTAGCGCAACGTGTATTTCTAGCAAGCACCACTCTACAGTGAGTTCTGAATGACGATTAGACGAACAGCGCTCTTCTGAATAGATTTTTTTATGGGCGTAGCACACATGCTGCAAGGCAATCCCTAAAGCGCTAAAGGAGCGACACGTGTGTGGAAAAAGCGATTCACGTTGATCTTGAATCACTATAAGTTGTACTCTGATGGAAACACAGTCCTGGGCAAATCATTCCAAAGAGATGATGTTCTCCATATAAAAGACTGCTTGAAAAGGAAGAATAACAAGTTGAACCTCTAGATGTGATGTGCATTAATACCATGCACCGCCCTAGATGACATTAAATGGGCTAATGCATCGATCACTTTCCATGAAGATACTTGTAGAATAGACCAAGTTCTTCATTGTTCCAAGGTTTATGGAGAGTTCTGGGTCTCCAGTCAGGCAAAAAGCTCTCTTTATAATAGAAACTAATAAAAGTAGTCTATATTTGGGAGTAGATAAATCTGAACTGTAGGGTGGACGCTGTAGCTCGATGGTCGTCTTTCCGTAAACTCCTCTATTAATTGAGTTTTCACCTTCTTTAAAGGTGTAGAGCCTTTATAAACATTAATTCCTGCTTCGCGGAAGAATCCCAACTCGATGCCTGTGATAATTCGCGAAAAATAATTACCGTCGTTCTCTAAAGGACCGAGATGTTCTTGAGAAATTTCTTTTCTTATCAGCTTTTGCTCTAGTGTAAAAAGTAAATTTTCGTATACAATCTTGAAAACCGTAGTTTAGAATAATCCACCTTCTTTGGGAAATACTGAGATGTTCATTTGTCAATACGACAGAAACAGATCCTTAACAAACTTGTTCTTACCTCAGCTGGTCTTCCTGATCTTAGAGTAACCCGAGTTGAGTCTCGGCCCCATCGAAACTGTCTACGCTAAGAGTTTGCTCTATTTCCCTCTTTAATGAGAAACTTTATCATTGCGCCATGCTCCAAATTACTTTCACTCATTTTTTGGAAGTAAAAAAATCGTAAAAACTGCAAAACTCGTACAAAATCTCGTCAAGACACTTAAACAGTGGCAGTTATTTGATGATTGAGCAATTCTTAGTATAGAGTCATTTTCATGGCTTGGTAAATAACTTAAGAAAACACTACGTATATTAATTAGTATTTATTTTTCTCGTAAAATCACTTAAAGACTCACTCACTCAAAGCTATTGCAGATTCTGACATTCTGAATGTTGCAGAAATTGTCAAATCAGAAGAAAACAGGCCATGGCAGCAGAATAGTCTTGATAATATTTAAGAGTTAACAATTTTTGGTTCGAATAAGAAGCCTGTCTGGTCCTATTGGTTAAATAATTTCTTAAAAACTACCATATATAGAAAAATAGAAAAAAAACGTGATTTTAACTTTGAAATTAAAAATGTATCTAAGAGATTTTTTCACTAAAAATATTTTATTTATAATCTTTTTTAAAACTAAAGTTTCATAGTTTATTTTTTATAAACTTTTCTTAAAATTAAATTAAAAGTTCTTGAGTTTTCTATTCCCTTCTAACTTAAAGAAATTTTTCAATTAACTGACGTTACAATTTAATTTTAAATGGATAATTATTTTATTTTAGAAATAAATGCGAATTTTCACTTAACAAGTCTTAAAAAAAAGTTTATTTTAGAAGAAAATTTTCAACTGAGTAGTATTCTTTTTTTAATAAAATTTCTAAAAATCTTTGTTTGATAGACTTGTCATAGAGAAAGCTACATGGAAAGTGTCTAAAATTTTCCAAAGCACATTACCAGATGTACAAGTATGAAATGCGGATTTTTTTTCTAAAAAAACATGTTAAATTTGGAAGAATGATAAAAAGTGCTTTATTCAAAGTATGCTCCATTCCTTGTTATACATTTTTCTCATCTTTCGGACAATTTATGAATACCACGCCAGTAAAAATCTTCCCCTTTTGCTGCGAACCATTCATCGAGCCATTTTTTCACATCTTCGTACGAACCAAAGCGCTGCTCAGCAAGTGCGTGACCCATCGATGCAAACAAGTAGTAATCGGAAGGAACCGAGTCTGGTGAGTAAGCTGCATGGGGTAGAAGTTCCCAGCCGAGTGTTTCCAACGTGTCGCGAACTGGTTTTGCCGTATGTAATGGAGCATTGTCATAAAGAAAAATTACTTTGTGTTGCCTCTTTCAGTATTCTGGCCTTTTTTCAAGCAGCGAACGGTTCAAATCGGTCAATTGTTGTTGGTAATGTTTAGTATTACCCGTTTCCCCAGGTTTTAACAGCTCATAATAGACCACGCCCCTCTGGTTCCACCAAATACAGAGCATCGTCTTTCTGCCAAAGGAATTCGGTCTTGCGGTCGATGTGAATGGTGCGCCTGGGTCTACCCATGATTTTTTGAGCTTGGGATTCTCAAAATAAATCCACTTTTCATCCCCTGTAACTATACCATGCAAAAACGACTTCCTTTTGTACCGAGCGAGCAAAATGTCACACGTGTTTTTACGCTTTTCCATTTGCCTGTAGTTCAACTCATGTGGTACCCATCTACCGGTCTTCTGAATCTTCCCCATCTCTCGTAGCCGATTGGAAACAGCTTGTTGACTAACGCCCAATTGCTCGGCTAGTTGTTTTTGTGTTTGCGAATCATCTTCGTCCAACGATGCTTGCAATTCCACATCTTCGTATTTTTTTGGCGGTTTTCCACATTCCTTGTCTGCAACATCGGAGTCACCACCTTTGAAACGCCGAAACCATCGTTCACACGTATCTTGCGATGGAGCATGTTCACCATAAGCGTCTCGAAGTAATTGGTATGATTCAACAGCAGTTTTCTTCAAATGAAAAACAAAAAATTAATGCTATCCGCGAGTGCTCTTTGTTCGGTATAAATTTCGACAAATTGAACACAACACTATGCACACACTTTTCCAATTTATCACTCGTGCGCATCTGACACTTGTTGATGACACACCAAAATGGCGCAGTGTCAAATCTTTATAGCACAAACTGCATTGGTGCACCATCTCTTGTCTGAAATCCGCATGTCTTACTTGTACACCTGGTATATTGGGTTGTCGAAAAAGTAATGAGCCTTTTTCTTGTTAGATAGATTCAGCCTCATATATCTCAGCTAATATAAGTTGCATCGAGCCATACGTAGTGTCAGTTGAAATATAACGTTTGGCAAAAACTATTAGAATTTGTTTATTCAGACTTAATTTTACAGCGCCTTAAAGACGAGTAAAATTTGTACAAAAGTTTACAAGTTTATGCTGCACAGGTATGGAACTAAACATCCATTACCAAACAGTTTAAACCATTTGGAGCAAGCTGGCTACAAAAACAAGTCCGATGTTGGGTGCCACATGATTTGGCGCTAAAACATTTCAATCTGCGAATCCCTACCTATTGAAATCAAGCGATTTCTGAGGCCGTTAATTCGGACAATAAAAAAGTGGATCACGTACGACAATAATGTAAGAAAATGATCGTGGTCGCAAAAGTATAAAGCCCCACAAACGACGCAAAGCCCGGATTAGCGATAAAAAAGGTGATGCTGGGTGTTTGCTGGGATAAGAAGGAAATCGTGCATCATAAACTGCAGCCTGGCCAAACGATTGATTCGGTACTCTATTGTAAGTAATTGACAAGATTAAAACAGGCGATTTAAAAAAAATCTGCCGGAACTAGTCAACAGAAAGAATTTCACCATTTTAACGACAGACCACAGCCATCTTTAATGACTCGACAAAAATTGAGAAGGCTTGGCTCGGAAGTTTTAATGCATCCACTGTATAACCTGGATCATGCATCGTCAGACTACCATGGTTTGGGTCTGTGCAGAACTCCCTGAATACTGTTAACTTAGTTTCAAAAGAGGCCTGAAAAAACCACTTGACCCTGAAACGGAAAGAAATGTCAAAACCTTGGAGCGTGATTTTCTTCCAATACAATACCAATGGAACTAAAAAGATATATTTTGTAAATTTTTACCCTATAAAGCATAATAGAGTTATGAAAACTGTCTAGACAAATTACACATTTTTAAATCATATTTACAGTGCTACGAAGATAAAATAATGTTTTAAAAATATTAATCGGTAAGGCCACAGAATCCCAAAAAAAAAATAAAATCAGATGAGAACCGTTAAACAATAATCAGGGAAGCATTTTTATGACATATCAAGCTTTGAAACTAAAGCAACAAGAATATTTTCTCAAAGAGTAACACCAAAAATCGCCCGTTTAACACCTGAATTCTGATACAAATTGTATGCTAAATGATTGCTAATGATGATGACTCTCTCATGACAAAGTTTCAAGTCGAGTATACATTTGTTTTTTAAGGTAAAAGGGACGAAAGTTACCATTTTTGCCTGCAAACCTATTTGGATGTATGTTTCACAAATGGTGTTATAACAAGTGATGTAGACATAACTTATGTATATAACAAAACAGCCCATTTACATTTTCACACATACACACAAAGCGATGCCAAAAGCGAGCCGTATTTTCTAGGGGTTAACATCTAGCGAAACTGAAGAAGAAAGAGGTGCAAAATCAGAATGGCAAAAACACGTCTTGTTTATTCTAGAAGGTCGTATTGGGAGGTTTTTGGAAGTGCTGATATCTAGTGAGGTAAAAATCTAGTTATATAACTTTATTTGATCGCGTACATTTGCTTATATCACCCGCATATCATAACTGCAATCCCTCATACCTCAAAAACCAAAAGTATATTTAACTCAGAACTTTGTCATGAGTAAATCCTCATCAAGAACAATCTTTTAGAATACAATTTGTATCAGAATTCGAGGATGCCAAAACGGGCTGTTT
>CM032450.1:23517506-23546506 GCA_019049505.1 Pachyrhynchus sulphureomaculatus | reverse complement strand
GCCATTAGATTTTCTTGTTACCGCCGAATTTGAACCGCCCCATAGTGAGACGAAGCCCCGCTGTGCCACTCAAATTACCCTACAGGAATTAATTTTGAAGTAAACGGAAAGATTTTTTTTTTTTAATTATTTCGTTTTTTCATGACCAATCGATCTGTCTGATTTTAGTTTTTTTCCACGTTTTCGGGAATTTTCCGAAGAAGTATTAATTTACATGAAAAAAAAACGGTTTTTTTTTTGCGGGAAAAATCACTTTAATTAATTAATTGTCATAATTAATTTTCACTTAATTATGACACTTTTTTTTTTAATATTTGTTTCTTTATTGCGATCCATCGGTAGGGCTGAATTTATGATTTTCCCCCGTGTTTTTCACAGATTTGAGAAAAAATCCATATTCAGGACAGATTTTTCTCAATAATCAATTATTTTAATAGATAAAAATCTACCGACCTCGGATTATTATTTTTGCCCCGGTTTTTTAATAATTGCGAACATCTCTGGCGTTACCCAGGATACACCACATGGAGGTAGTATCTATACTGGTATCACTGAAAGAAATGAAGACGTCCTAATCTTGCGAAACTGCAGCGAATTTTGAGGTATGGGAAATTTCAAAATCTGCGTAAAGATTACAAAATCTAATATTAATATCGTTTTTCATTTCAAACACTTTAATCACTAAATCTGTAAAACGTACTGAAATTAAGAAATTATGTAAAATATTAATATAAATAAAATTGTTCCATATTAACTGTACAAAAAAGTTTATGATTTTTATTTGAATAACGAAAAAATTTAAAAAAGTATATAATAACCTTAAATTAAAGTAATGCGAATTTCAGCGAATCCAAATTCAAATCTTTGCAAATTATTCAATATTCATTGAAGTAATTCAAATTTCACTGGTTAGCAGGATTTGGAAGTTTGTTTAAATTAGTAGCGATTAGTAAAATTAGCAAATATTCTACCAAATTTACTAAAATTTGTTCAAATTTAATCGAAACTACTTGAATTTGTTCAGTTGCGTGGAAAATATTTTTGATAAATTTAAGTAAATTTATTTAATAAGCTAGCGATTTCTGCAAGTTATTTCTTCGACTCAATAATAAATCGGGTCGGAACCGTTCCTGCAATAAATTAGCGGTAATTTTCGCTGATCTAATACCCAGGATATTTCTAAATTCATTCATGATTATTCCTCGACATCCGGACAATGAATATTGTAGTTAAATTTGAAAAACTCGGCATGCGTTTTTTTTAAAGTCTAAAAAACTATTCTTTGTAGGCACTTGAGTTATCGTAGGCAATACACGTACACGCACACGCACACAGACAGGCATACACATACATACAAGGGATACCAGCAGACACTACATCCAGGTGGTGTATTCTGGGTAACGTCAAAGATGATTACAATTTTTGAAAAAATAGGGGGCAAAAATAATAAGCCGAGGTCGGTAGATTGATTGTCCATCAAATTTGAAGAATTGATTTTTGACAAAAAATCTGTCCTGAATATGGGAGGAAATCCATCTATGAATAGTATTTGTGGAAAAACCGCACTTCCATGGAGACACAATTTTTTTTTCAAATTTTTGAAAAACAAGAGGGGAAAATCAAAAATATAACCCACCCATCGATTGGCAATAAAAAAATGAATATTTAATAAAAAAATGTGTCATGATTAAATGAAAATTACGATCTACAGAGTGATTTTCCCGCGAAAAAAAACGCCCGTTTTTTTTTCATAAAAATTAATACTTCTGAAAATTCCGGAAAAAAAGGATAAAAAAAGTGTGGAAAAAAAATTAAAAAATAAAAAACCTAAAAAATATAACTCGACAGATCGATTGGTCATAAAAAAAAAAAAAAAACGAATATTTAAAAAAAAAATCTTTGTGCGCCGTTGCACAAAAATTCGTAAGACTACAAGGGTAAACTCAGTGTATAGTATCGAATCCAGAATTTTGAAATAAAATAAGGGTTATGAAACATTTGACAAAAATGGTTATTATTCCTGGAATGGAAAAAATTTTCATATTTTTTTCCTAAAAAAAAAAACTGATAGTAGATGCAGAAATAAGAATATTAGTAAAATTTTAAAATGATTTGTTACATTTTTAAAACTTAACCAGTTCAAAGAAAAGACACCCGTAAGCTTCGAATATTTCAGTCATTGTTTTCTACAGCCGTCAGAATTAATTGCATATATTTTAGTATATCTTTACTATTATTAGGAAAAGTATTACTTACCCACTGTGGCATTTCGTGAATATCAGCTGTTCGGTGATGATAATTTAAAACTACCACTGTTAAAACCACAGAAGAAGCAACCATAAAAACATAATACAATTGAAGTAGGTACCTGTAAAGTCAGTTTAATTATTATCGGTAACCTCGCCTGTTATAAACAAAAACAAATCTACACTACTGGTTAACGACAATACGAATCTAACTACAAAAAGTATAATCAAAAATATGTGAACTAAAGAAAAATATTATGTACAGTCGAGCAAAATTCACTCTTTTTCAATATTTTTCACAATTCATTTATACATTATAAAATCTAAACAGTTTTATGTACAAGAACATAGTAACCTACATTTCTTTCACTCAGGCAATGTTCGGAAATGTATTTCTATTTTAAGGTTTTCTCAAATCAACATTATGTCCGAAATCCTGAACTATACAGTGTATTATATAAAAAAATGATATTTGTAAAAACCTACACTAGCTGTATTTTTTTGTATTTACATTGGCCTTCCTGACTTTGTTTAATAGAAGAAATTTTATTTCGCAAGCATTTGCTTTTTTTTTAAACGATTTTTTTAAATCAAAGTCCTTATGTCCGACTATATTTCGATCGATTCGACAGTTTAGAAGTGTGTTTTTTTTCTGTTTCCTTGCCAGGTGTGATAAATAACTAAAGTTTAAGTTCATTTTAGACCACTTAACTAATTTGGACTACATAACACCAAAATTAGGTGCTTTGTTTCATTATGGGGTGAGATATGGATGACTAAATTTTTATTAAGTATATGATATATATATATATATATATATATATAATATATATATATATATATATATAATATATATATAAATATAATATATATATATATATATATATATATATATATATATATTTATATATATATATATATATTATATATATATATATATATATTGTAGCTAAATTAATTCTATGGAAAATGTTAATTAAGTCTATAGCAGTTTTCTTCATCATAATGCCATTTCATTGAAAGTTTTTGTGCATCATCGTTGGAATTTTGCAATTTTCATTTTGGCAATGGGTTGAAAAGTCCCAAAACAATGTTTTGCCAAAAACCGATTTTATTCTTCAACATCGTTTCCTTCAAGAGCCGGACACATCTCGTTCCCTAGAGCTACCTTTTCAAATTTGCAAAGAGGTAATAACCGCTAGGGGTCAGATCTGATGAATACAGCGGATGACGCAGCAATTTGTAGCCCAGTTGGTCCAATTTCACATCAATTTTAGCGAGTTGTGAGCTGGTGAACTATCTTGGTGAAACAACATTTTTTTCTTCGCTAAATGCGGCCTTTTGTTCTTAATTTCAAATGGTCCAATAAACCAACGTATTAATCAAGATCAATATTATTCCATGCGCATCCTAAAAAATTCTTGCCAAAACCTTGTCAGCTGATGTTTGTGTACTTGGATGCTTCGGTCGGCCTTCACACAGTTCCCGCCATTTTGCGGTGTTGTAGTGGTGGATCCATTTTTCGTCCATAGTTATGAATCGACACAAAAAACTTCTTTGCATTACGCCGAAGCAGTGCCAAACAGCGTTCTAAATCTTCAACAGGTCGTTGTTTTTTACAAATTGTGAAAGTGCGCCCCACCCATTGGACACAGCTTTTTCATATGCAAATATCGATGCAAAATATGCCTCACGCATTCTGTTGATATCTTTACAATGTCAGATATCTCTCTCACATTCACTCTCCGGTCATTCAGAACAATATGGTGGATTTTTTGTGGTTTTTAGAGTAATCGCCTCATTTGGACGTCAAGAACGTTGGGCATCATCGGTGCTTGTACGACCGCATTTAAATTCACTAAACCATAGACATGTAGTTGCTTTCGACGGAGCAGATGTGCCATAACACTTCTTGGGTTCTGGCTGTATTTTTCCCTATTAAAAAACAATGTTTACTCAACCTACAAAATTCTCTTTGTTCTAAAGTCAAAGTAGCGTCACTCAAGCAACGGTAACGCGGAAACTAAAAGACAAAATGTCATGAAAATTTTACACCAATCTTCCGAGAGTTAACACTAATTGCAAATCATATCGGTTTTTTGTTTGTGCAGCCATCTCTCGGAAAGTCTCGGGACTTTTCACCCCACATAGTAATAATGTATTTTTGCCAGTCGATCACAACCTACGTTCGGTTCGGTTAGCTCATGTTAGTTCTGGTTCGTTTATGTTATGTTCTGGTTAAAGCCTATCTTAGGAGTATAATTCGATAGTTCTTGTTAATTCTGATCAACTTAAAATTCTCTGAAGGGCAATTTTTACCATTTGCATATCATTAAAAGTTGCCCCATTGAGTTATTAAGTGTGATTCCTTTCAAAATTCGCTGCACAGTGGCTGAAAGCACTTAATTTTGGCCACATTCTACTTAACATCGCGAGTTTTGTTAAATGAAGGGTTAATACTGTCAAAAACTTAAATTGGTTAAGGGGTCTATAATGGGTTTATAGCCTAAGGACATTTTGCTTATTATTTTTCACTGTTACTGTAATATTTTGATTTGACTTTGATTTGATTGACTCATGGACTTTTTGGATCATAACACTGATAATTTACTCCGGAATATATTCGCTAAAATATTTTATAAAATGTGATTCAATGATCATCTAATGCTTCAAACGGCCATTAGTTGTTTGAAAAAACTTCGATGATTTTAGTCACCAGCTAATATTTGTGTTAAAATAGTGTCATTTTTTTTGCCTTAAGAAAAAATTCAGGGAGGAACAGAATTTGTAAACAGCCGTTATTATTCTTAGAATACCTCTCTATCATTGACGTACTACTTCTAATAGCCTTTGATATTGATATGAGTCAATCATTTCTCTGGATTTTCATTTTACCTCTTATATTTTCCATTTCTTGACGTATTCTAAATGTTTTAGCGAACCTTCATAAATCTTTAAAATTTTAGAAACATGTTCGGACCAGATAACCGCCTCTCCGATATGGTACAAACATGTCGAAAAACTCTATTTTAATAGGTTTTGGTTCAATTGTAGTTACCTTAATTTGGTACCTAAATATAATTACTATTAAAATGCTACAGAGGTAGATGCCTAATCTTAAAGCGCCGCCACTTTTATACAGAGTGTTCCATTTGATAGATCAAAGTATCTTTATACTGCAAAAGCTACGATTTCATTCTAACCGAACATATAGAAAAAAGTTATTTACCCAACCCACATGTTAATAAAAATTGTAATCTAACTGCAACTATATCTACTAATAATGTGCTAAATTATATTTTTTTTGAGTATTAAAGAGCTAAGTTTTGCCTAAAAGCCGCTGTAACCCTGATATTAAAAAGCTTCAATTGAGCTATACAGGGCTACGCGCAACCACCGTGAAAAATTAAAATAATATTTAAGAGTACATTTCATTATCCTGAGAACTGTTACTTTTATCATTATCTTGAAATATATCTAAAGAAAAGAATGGAAAATAACCACTGGAACAGTGGTATTACCCTTTTTGAATATGTAAAATACCCGAATATCAGAACTTCGTATCAATCTTCTCATATAAACTTATAATAAATATCCATTGTAATACATCCTATATATTTCTAACGTGAAGAAATAATGACTTTCTAATAATAACAAACATTCATTATCTACTATACTTGGGCATGTAGAAAATGAAAATAATTTTTGGCTCACCCTATGTATCGTAAAATTTACATTAGAAGTATGTACATACGAAAACACAGTCAGTCCAAAAGTCTCCATACACCACCTGCTTTCCATACTATTTTTCTGTTATGTTTAACTAATCAACTGGAACTATGAGAAAACATGTTTAAATTAATATTTGAAACTTAACCAACGAGGAATAGTATTAAAAACCACGTACGGAACATTTTATTTAGAAGTTACATCATTGTTATAAAAAATATAAACAAAATTAATGTCAAAAAAGTCTCCACACACTCAAGAACTGCATGGAAAAAAACACGTTATAATCAACCGCATTTTATCAAGCTATCTATTGCTCGCTAAACTGAAAACAAATGAATAATTTTCGGCCATACTTTATAATCTGTAACTTGTCGCTAGTAATTTTGCAGTGGGTTTTCAAAGTAGTATTAAAAATGAGCGAGAGAAATTGAGAAATTCCATTTTAAGTCCGAAAGATGGAAAATCGTACAGAAATATAGGAAAAATTGTTCAAAAGTCCCACGTTACTGTTCAATACTTTGTAATCCAGTATAAATCAACGGGTTCCTATAAAATTCGACCACGCTCCGGTCGTCCCAAGAAACTCACACCACGTGAAGAGGCCAGGCCAAATAATTATAGATCCCAAGAAAAGCGCACCAAAGTTAAAAGAAGTAGTAGGGGAACTACAGGGTGCGGTGCCAAAATCCGGACAAAATTCAATTTGAATTTCCCGCCGTTCTATATCACTTCGGGAGGTTCGCGATTGGTGTCCAAATACCTTGACGCATGTACTAAACTTTCATAACCTCGAAACAGTCGCAATGTTGAAGGCAAGTGCGGAGTATAATCGAAGAACAGCGATTATCGAAAGTCTTCACGCCGGGCGCTCAGCGACAGAAATCATTCGATTCTTCGGGTACCCAAGATCGACTGTGAATGATGTTTGACGAAGAAGTTCGACCAAGGTTTTGCAACACTGGCAAGGAAAAAAAATTGGTTGTCGGACAACGTCGACATGTTTTGGACCAAAGAATTTTGGCCTCCCCAACAGCCCAGATTTAAATCCTTTAGACTTCTATGTATGGAGCGTGGTTGAAAAGGGTCACTAACAAGTTCAGACGTTCAAACGTCGCATTACTGAGAGCCGCTATTGAAGCGGCAATCGCCGACTGCGAGCATTCAAGCAGAAGGGGGTTATATTGAGTAAATGTGTTCTTTATGACCTAACAAACAATTTAGTAAAAAAATAATTATAAACTTCTCCATTTTTGCAATAAAAAATTATGTCAAAAAAATGTTTTAATTTTATCACAAACAGTGAGAAATTGTTTACACAAGGCAGGCTATGAGGGGTGTGCAGCCAGGAAGAAGCCGTTAATTTCGGAAGCTAAACGCAAAAAAAGCGGTTAGCTTTTACTAGGGAATACGTTACTAACCTCCTCAATTTTGGAATTCATAATCTTTAGTGATGAAAAACTGAAATTAACCTTTTTGGGTCTGATGGCAGAACTAAAATTTGAAGAAAGAAGAATACTGCATTCGATATTAAAAAAATATTTGTTCCACGGTGAGACAAGGAGGTGGCAGTGCTCTGTTTTGGGGATGCATGTCCGCTGGAGGGGTTGGAAATTTACATTTTATTAATGGTACCATGGATCAGCACATTTTGAGAGACAATTGAAGATAAAGTGTCCAAAAATTGGCACTCGAAAAAAGATACACCTCCGCAATCACCCGATGCTAACCCCATCGAGCATTTATGGGAGGAACTTAAACGGCGCGTTCGCAAACATAATGTTTCAAATAGAGAAGAACTGAAAAAACAGAATATTGAACGAATGGGGAAAACATGCCAGCAGAAGTTACTAGAAAGCTAGTTGTAAGCATGACAAAAAGGTTATAGGAGATTATCGAGGCCAATGGCGAGCCCACTAAATATTAGTTTAAAATACGACGTTGTTATTTTCCGTTAAACTATTACTGGTAATAGTTATGGTAAGTGTATGGAGCCTTTTTTGACATTAATTTTGTTTACATTTTTATAACAATAATGTAACTTCTAAATAAAATAGTAGTTGTTTTTAATACTAATCCTCATTGGTTATTAATTTAAACATGTTTTCTCATAGTTCCAATTAATTAGTTAAACATAACAGAAAAAATAGTATACAAAGCAGGTGGTGTATGGAGACTTTTTGGATTGACTGTATATTTTGTTGTGAATATCAACTGAAATAGTTAAAAAGGATATATAAAATGTATTGCTCATATAAGTAGTCCTTGCTTAAAAGTTACTTATATTATTCTTAATGTCAACGATAATACCAAAATATGAAAAAGGTATTAAGGTCTAGGTGTGTGCAATAATTCATATTAAACAAGAAAAACGTTACAATATTGTAATTGGAGAAAGGAGTGCGAAAAGCTCTGTATAATTTGAAATTTATTTTTTTAATATCAGAGTGTAATTTATTCACTATTAAAAAATATATGGTCTTAAAGTTAAACAAGGATTACACGAGTGGCTAATAGTTTAGTTGGACAATCGATATTACTTGCTTTGCGTAACATATACACCAAAAAGGTTAATTTAATCCATATTACAGCTTGTACTACTCTTGCAACTATTACATGGTTCATTAAACTAGAATCGAACGACCAGACTCGTTAAATGTTACACATACTACATAGGATGAAAAGTTCTGAGACTTTCAGGAAAAACAATGCTTTTGCCAAAAATCAATTTTATTCTTCAACCTAGTTTGCTTCCAGAGCGATACACTTATTCCAGCGAGGTGCCAACATTTGGATACCCCGCATATGGTACGATTTGTCGAGCTCTCTAAAATAATTCTTCGACATTCGACTCCATTTGAGCCAAATTTCTTTTCTTGGAACAATCTTTTTAAATTCGGAAAAAAGGTAATATTCGTTGGGTGTCAGATTAGGTGAATACGGTGGATGAGAATGCAGTTCATAGCGTAATTCGTCCAATTTTACTACCAACGATTTTATGGAATTTTGAGCTAGTGTGTGGGTTGGTGAAATAGCACTTTTCATTTCGCTAAATGCGGCCTTTTTTTTGATTTTACCATTTAAATAGTCCAATAAACCATTCCAGCTGATGTTTGTAATAACAAATATTCATGTAAAATATGCCTCATGCGGTCTGTTGATATCTTCACAATGTAAGCTGTCCCTCTCACTTTCACTTTACGCTCATTCAGAGCATATATGTATATACGTATGTATGTATGTATGTATGTATGTACGTATATTTATATATATATATATATATATATATATATATATATATATATATATATATATATATATATATATATATACAGGGTGCCCCATACCATTTGTATGGAATAATGATTCCACAGCATTTATTAATCAGTGTATCAAAAAAATGTTTAAATAGAAGTTATAGGGTGTTATACAGCGCAGATGCTAACGTTGACAGTAAAACGTTTTGAACTGTCAGTTCGAAGAAATTATGCCATCTTGATTTTTTTTTTAAATGGAAAGCCCTGTGTATTATTTTATGTTTGAGTCCTACTAAAAATTCTAGATATTATTTATCTAACACATCATATGTCTAAATTGAACTGTTTTGAATTATTGATATTTGAAATTAAGGAAATCAAATTAAAAAAAAAAAAATTAAGCTGGCTTGTGTCAGGTAACGATTTAACGCGACAAAAAACGAATCATTGACGAAAACGTTTATCGTTTTGTGAAACTGCAATTTGAGCGTAATATCATAATGGAACATTTAACAGAAACTGAAAGAATCACTTTGTTAATGATGATTGGAGAACACAACAGGAGCTGTGTGATCTTTTTAACGCAGAATAACCGAATCGAAAACTATTACCAAAACATTAAAACGATTTAGACAATCAGGTCAGGTTAAGGATCGTTCTAAATCTGGACCTCCAAAAGTTAAAACAAGCGATGATAAAAAGTTAGATGTTTTATTGGAAATTACAGAAAATCCCCATACAGCCCCTCATCAGCTTTGCCTAGCCCATAACATAAGTTGCATCCATACAAACCCATTCTATTGCAAAAATTATGACTACGATAGACACGTTGAATTTTGCGAGATCATGATGGAACGAATCAATAATGATCCTAACTTAATTCATAATATAGTTTTTCTGATGAGGCCACATTTTGTTTTAACGGAAGAGTTAACAGGCATAAATGCCAGTACTGGTCTCCGGAGGATCTCCACTGAATAATCGACAGTCATTCTCAAAGACCATAAGAGATAAACGTGAGAGAGCAGGGATTTGTCGACGTCATATCATTGGTCCCTTTTTTATCAATGGAAATCTTACAGGACAGCGGTATTTACAGTTACTCCAAGAGCAAGTTATTCCAACTTGTGCAGATCTTTTTCCCGATGAAAATAATTTGGATACCCCTAACAGGAATCTGTGGTATCAACAGGACAGAACACCTCCTCACTATGAAATTGATGTTCATAGATATTTGGATGCGATTTTTTTCCTAACCAATGGATAGGCAGAGGTGCTGTAGAATAGCCTGCAAGGAGTCCCGACCTTAATCACTCGATTTTTTTGTATGTGGTCATTTGAAAACCAAAGTTTACCGAAGTCGACCTCAAACTGTAGAAGATTTACAACAAAGAATTCAATATGAAGTAGCACAGATCATCCCGGATTCTCTGCAGACCTCTCAGGCTGTTTATGACAGATTGGGTCATTACCTGGCTGTTAACGGTACACATTCTGAGCAGTTGTTACCTTAAAACAAAAAAAAATGTATGGGTCTAGCACACGTGCTACAGGGAAGTCCCTAAAGCGCTCCAGGAGCGGCACGTGTGCGGACTAGAGTATTTATTAATGGTTTGTCTTTTTTTATTTTAAATTTCAAATGATAATAATTCCAAAACAGTTCAATTTAGACATTTGTGTTAGACAAACTAGAATTTTTTAGGACTCAAAAATAATATACAGGGTTTCCTATTTTAAAAAATCAAGATGGCGTAATTTCTTTGAACTGACAGTTCCAAATATTTTATTGTCAACGTTAGCATATGCGTCTATAACTTTTATTTAAACATGTTTTTGATACACTGATTAATAAATGCTGTGGAATTATTATTTCATTCCATCAATATTCCATATATATGTATAATATATATATATATATATATATATATATATATATATATATATATATATATATATATATATATATATGTATATATATATATATATAATACATTAAAATTCCGTTCGTGTAACAATGAATTTGCAAGGCGTTTCATCAAAATCTCATTTGGTATTTTCAAGTGCTCTTGCTGCCGCTGCTACTCGATACTGTGATCTTGTTCCTGCTGCCGCTCGAAGCTAATTCGCGGCAATAGCAAGAGCACTTGAAAATGCCAATTGAGATTTTGGCGAAACGTCGTCCAAATTCATTGTTAGACGAACGGATTGAAACCCGGAATTTAAATGTATTACATTCCACCATCCCTGAAAACCTTGATTGTAATATATATATGTATGTATATATATATATATATATATATATATATATATATATATATATATATATATATATATATTTATAATATCCTATATATATTTTTCTCCCAACAAAAGGCAATGTTTAATCAACACACGAAATTTATTTTTTTTTTATTCCATCGTTTTGTTAAAAAAATAAAAAGTAGTGTCATTCAAACAGCTGTAAGTCGCAAACTAAAAACAAAATGTCATGAACATTTTATACGAATCTTCTGAGAGTTAGAGAGAACTAACCGCAAAACAACATATGACTTTTTTGTTTGTGCTGCTATCTCTCGGAACGTCTAAGGATTTTTCGCCCCATGTAGTATAATATGTAAATGTAGTTTCTTGTTAAATCCAAGTAGAAGTAAAAAATATTAATGCGAAAAAATACTTATACATTATCTTTAGAAAAATTCATCACTGATTAAAAGAATTACATTAAGGAGATTTTTTCTTTGATATATATACCATATGATTATTCCTTTGATTTATATACGCCAAATTTTAGTTTATTATTTGAATAGCTTTCTTATATAAATGAGGATCAAAGGAATATTTATTTGGCGTATATTCAAAATATATTCTTAATACAAACTATCTCCGTTTGCAGTACTGTTTTCAAAGTCATATTTAGGCAATTTGGGTAAATAATTTGCACTACAAGTCATGGAAATCTATAATTTTGTAGTAATACTCCAGATTGTTTACTAACAATTACACAGGCCGACAAAATTTGGCCAAACCTTTTACCCAGAATCCAGAATATACTTTTCCGAAGGTTTTTGACGCGCTGAATTCGAATCCGAGGTCAGAATTTCTTTGATGGCTCCGGTTTTCGAGATATTCTAACCCAAAAGTGTGAAAATCACGATTTTTCGACATATTTGAGGTTATGTTACATCGAAAAGTAAGATATGTAGTCGAATGCCTACGGAACCAGTCGTTTCCACAGTTTTCTGTTGCATTTCTTATTTAAAACAAAAACTGCTACATCGAGCTGTTGTGGGAGCAATTATGTCGGTATATTTATTTAATTATTCTGCTGTAAGATATAAGAAGTAGAATTCAATTGGCTGCTGTATAGAATTGTATAAGTATTGACTAATGGAGTCAAAATATTTAAACATTATGTTATTTTTTGATTATGTCTAAACATAAAAGAAGCAGAATGCAAGGGAATGTATGCACTTGCCATGAAAGAACGGGTAAATAAACTCTACCACTTTTTTATTTAGCTCTGAATGATATAAAAATCAAAAACAAGTTGGTTATCAAGTGGGAAATGTTTGCAACGTGTTTATGAATTAAGAAATGAAATCGCCATTTTTCTAGAAGAGGAAAACCAACCGGAAGCCGGGAAGTTTCGAGATAGTTTATTTGTGAAGAAATTGAGCTACTTGGTCTATATATTCGAGAAACTAAATACCTTAAATCTTCAACTCCAAGGAACAAATACACATATATTCGATACAAGTGATAAAATTAATGCTTTTTGTAAAAAATTGGAATTGTGGAGCAGAAATGTAAAGCAAGAAAATGGGTGAATGTGTTAAAACATACAAGGCTGAAGAACAACATATGAAAGTTGTTTTAACCATTGAAAATCATCTAGCCATGTTGACAAAGAATTTTAAAAAGTATTTTCTTACTGACGACAACTTGGTAGCAAGTTACGAGTGGGGTTAGGGATCCATTTCAAATACTCCCGAAGGGCTCTCAACTTCCGAAGAAGAAATCTTCATAGACTTCACGGCAAGTGGCGAAATCAAAAGCCAATTTAATAATAAATCACTTTTTGAATTTTGGCAGGGGTGAATGATGAGTTTTCTGCACTGAAAACAAGAGCATTTCGTATTCTATTACCATTTTTCAACATCCTACCTTTGCGAAACCGGCTTTGAAAACAAAATACAGATCTCCACTAAATATAGAAAAAGAACTGAGTGTCTATTTCTAATATTAAACCATCCTTCGAAAATCTTTGCTCTGCAAAAAAGGCCCAAGGGAGTCGCTAATAATTATTAAACTTGTTTTTAATTTAGTATTGATATGTTAATTACTAGGTAAATACATTGTATAGTACTAATACAATCCTATTTATAGGTGTATTACATCAGTGTAAATTTGTATTTTATTTTTTATTATGTCAGAATGTATTTTGTTTTGCTTTCCCTTCAATAAATTATATTAAATGTTTTTAATAACAATTTCTTTTCGATATGCTCGCGCCCCTCTATATCTCACATTAATATATGTATGTATATATATATATATATATATATATATATATATATATATATATATATATATATATATATGAATATTTATATATAAATATATATTATTAAATATATATATATATATATATATATATATATATATATATATATATATATATATATATATATATATTTAATAATAAAGTCTTACGTTTAATATTTCTATCTGAACCTGAACTAAATGGTCAAAATATTACATAGTATCAGTAATGAACACTGGAGTATTCAGAATTACCAAACTGTGACTTCTTTACGTAGTGCCAATTATTTATTGAAATTATTAAATACTAACCAGGGATATAATTCTGTAAGCAAACTTTCAGACATTCCTTTTCTTTATCTCTTTTAGGACAGTGACAAACTTATGACATTTAACAGGAATCTTAGTCCAGGTATGCTTGTGCCTACTTGGAAGTAAAGTAGAATCAAAAAACTTTTTTAGCCAGTATTTTAGTATTACCAAATATGACGTTGGGATTGATTTGGTTTTTGGTAAGCACCAAAGACTAGGGCTATTTTTACTATGAATTCCCTTATTTTAAGCCTTGTTATGGATGTTGCCCTGTTGCCCACCTTGATTTATACCAATACCAAATGCGGTTCTACGAGTTTGGCAGAATTAATCATAATCCCGAAAATATAGCTGTTTCGGTTACAATACAAGTGATTTGAATAATTTATTCATTAAATGTCAGTAACTAAAAATAAAATGATTAATAATACACGACATAGTTTAAATAATCAAGTGCAATGTGCATCAACCTATTTAGGAATGTCTAACCTTAGGTATTCTATGAATCTTCAATACAGCCAATCAGAGCTGAATCTCTAGGTGACACGTAAACTAAGTATTTGATAAATTTATTGATTCACACTAATGTGAAATAAAATAAAAGTCTTAACTGGTACTGTTTTCTTCGCTCTCTAATCTCATGGCTGGACTATTGCTCGCAAAAAGTAAAGATATGTTCAGAAAATGTAAAGAAACTAGATTTTAAGTGTTTTTGGTGTGTTTTTCGAAATGTTAAACCTGTGTATGACTGACTGGTTGCTATTGAATTAAACTAATCTGCAAGTTACTTTGATCTTCAACTTGTTTCATGTTAATTTGAGAAAAATCCGCAGAGTTAACTACAGTCGTATCCTCCTCCAATATTTTCACAAAGCTCTAAGGCCGAGGTGAAGCAACAATATAAAGACCATACAATGTTCTTGAGCGATTAAAGTTGGTCCTTACACTGCCGCGAATTTAATTTTACGCAATTTAAATTATGGTTAATTTTGCATTTATATTTAATTTGAATCTTTTTATTTTTTGTGTTCTAAAAATGGGACAAAGCTAGAGAGCAAGATAAGGGGAAACTGCAAAGCATCTATTAATGTACGGAACATCCGTTAAGTGAATAGACGCTAAGTAGCGTTTTAAAAGGCATTTTTAATTGGTTTAAAAGTGTGCATGATTACCTGGCGAAACGCGTGGAGATAGCTTGGTATCGACATAGTTGGCCCAACCTGCCCATCAAACATAGTGTTAAGTGGCTTTCCTCCACGATCGCCAATCTATGCACCACAAAAAACCATTACTTTAAAAAAACGTACAGTTTGTATTGTTAGTTAATTTTCTTGTTTAGTTATGCTAGCAGAAAGTGCGCATAGCGCGTTTAGCAACAATTATTTATACTGTGTTATAGTTAGCGGTGTACTATTAATGGCTAATTTAATTAACAACCTATTAAAATTGCCACTACTTTGACGAGGAGGTAACGAATTATTAAAGTATATTAATTAACAAATAAAAATAAGAAAAACACAAATAATAAAAGGAAAAATGAAACATGTCAACAGCAAAACATACAAATTGATACTCCTAGTGGGACAGAGCCATTTGATACTTGGAGGTTGAAGGGGTTTTTGGCAAGAATAGTCGACGAGCGTGCACACCTTCAGGTAGTTTAAGAATCTGCACGAGCAGCAAGACAAAATTCACAGCTGCGCAAACCAACTGCCTTTCTCAAGCTCTTAACTGGATCTTAATAGCAAAAAGAAGATTTCTTGCCAACATAGAGGGAAGCTAGGCTAGATACTAGGAAAAAGGATGGGAATATTATTAGTATATATTATTTTAGTTTATATTACATTTAGTCATTCTGTAATTTTATACCTTAATTAATTTTTACGGTACATTATATATGACAAACTTTCACATAAACTTTCTTAATTGACGGAGTAAAAATTAAAAGGCGAATTATTTTTGTAGAAGTGTTATCATATATTAGTACAAATGCACCTTTTACCTTTAATATAAAGCAACATCGTAGGTTCCATATCATTTTGGAGGTTATTGAATTTTAATGCAACATGTAATACTTCACAGAATATATATATATATATATAATATATATATATATATATATATATATATATATATATATATATATATAGGGTGCCCCATATGTATGAAATAACGATTCCACAGCCTTTATTAATCAGTGCATCAAAAAAATCTTTTAAATAAAAGTTATAGGGTGTTATACGGCTGACGTTGATAATAAAATGTTTTGAACTGTCCCTGTATATTATTTTATTTTTGAGTCCCACTAAAAATTCTATATATTATTTGCCTAACATACCATATGTCTAAATTGAACTGTTTTGGAATAATTGTCATTTGAAATTGAAAAAAAAGCCAAAAAAACTATTAATAAATACTCTAGGTTTATTTTTAAGGTAACAATTGCTCCAAATGTCTTACGTTAACCGCGAGGCAATGACCCAATCTGTCATAAACAGCCTGAATAGAGTTTTGCAGAGAATCCGGGGGGATCTCTGCTACATCATATTGAATTCTTTGTTGTAAATTTTCTACAGTTTCCGGTCGACTTCGGTAAAACTTTGGTTTTCAAATGACCCCATAAAAAAAATCGAGTGGCGTAAGCTCGGGGCTCATCGCAGGCCATTCTACAGCACTTTTTCTGCTTAATTATCGATTAAGAAGAATCGCATCCAAATATCTACGAACATTGATTTCATAGTAAGGAGGTGCTCCGTCCTGTTGATACCATAGATTCCTATTATTATTTTCATAGGGAAAAGACCTGCACAAAGCTGGAATAACTTGCTCTTGGAGTAACTGTAAATACCGCTGTCCTGTAAGATTTCCATCGATAAAAAGAGGGACCAATGGTATGACGTCCACAAATAAATATGAAGTGGCACAGATCACCCTGGATTCTCTGCAAAACTCTGTTCAGGCTGTTTATGACAGATTGGGTCATTGCCTCGCTTTCAATGGTAGTCATTTCGAGCAACTGTTACCTTAAAAATAAACCTAGAGTATTTATTAACAGTTTCAAATGACAATAATTCCAAAACAGTTCAATTTAAACATATGATATGTTTCGACAAATAATAACTAGAATTTTTAGTAGGACTCAAAAATAAAATAATATACACGGCTTTCCATTTTAAAAAAAAAAAAACAAAATGGTAATTTCTTCGAACTGACAGTTCAAACCATTTTTATTGTCAACGTCGGCATATGCGCCGTATAAGACCCTATAACTTTTATTTAAACATCTTTTTGATCCACTGATTAATAAATGCTGTGGAATCATTATTCCATACATATGGAGCACCCTGTATACATATGTTAGTGCGTAGGAATTAACGAATTAACAATTATTTATTATTTCAATACCAATGACATCTCTTTTATAAACCAATCTAGCTTCGGCAAAGAGCACCTTTGCAAACCACAATATATTTAAAGCAGTAAATCCTTAAAATAATCTTACTGGTAGCAATAACTATATTACAGCAACATCGCTAGTTTTTCGTCATGCTTTCGAATCTATCCACAACGAATCAATATATTAAAATGTTATGGAATAAAAGTTTGTTTTTGTTGCGTAGATGAACTTTTACAGGTAGCTTCTTTTTGTAATTTACCTTAACGATATTAATGACTTTGTTAGAATCTATAAACCTTTTTTGCTCTCTTATAGCTTATAGCACTTTGTAGGGTTAAGTAAAAAAAATAAAATGACAGTGTCTAAAGTAGTACCACAATCATTTATTTTTTTTTAAAAAAGAATTAGATGAAATAAAGCCATAGCTGTTTAAATAGTGATTTTTAGTCAATCAATTCATTCACAATGCCTATCACTTCAGCGGAGTGCCTCAGTCAATATTATTTGGACCTATGTGGGCCAAGCTTTGGTTAAAGTTCATGGTAAAATAATTTCTTTTCTTGAGTCTGTCGAACATTTGTCGATCTCTCTCACATAGAAAACTACTTTATAGTAGTCAATCTCTTCAAAATACTGTTATATCTATTTAATTTTCAACCCTACAGAAATAACTTCAAGTTCTACAGGGCAGATGAGCATATCATGATTGTCAATGATTCTTTCATTGTTGCGACATCGGTTATAAAATATTGCTTAGTAAGACATTACACCTGCACCAAAAAATAATATTCTAGACAGATGATTGCTCATCATAATCAAGCTATATTTAAAAATTATCTCGTACAAATGTATAAATTCATTACCGGATGAACTGAAATATATGCTTATAAGTATTTGTTGTTCCTACGATATTGAATAAAAAGATAACAATACTATGTAGCATCGACTGGTTTTCATTCATTTACGTCGGAAATAGTGCGTTCCGAGTCTGAAGGACCTGTCTCTACACTGAATAGTAGTGGAACTCTGCGTTATAGATTATTGATAGACGTGTGTTTTAAAGGAAAATTTTCAACTATTATATAACATGAAACGAAAACTTTCACGGCTTTGATCACTTCAGAAATCATGTTTGTTGAGATTTAGGGATTTAGACTCTTCGAGATTGTTTTTTTTTTTTTATGTATTCAATGAAATGATTTAATCTCAAGAAATATGATTTCTCATGAAAGGTGCCCCATTTAAATTAACAAAGTCAAACAACATAATCAGATGTGCGCCTTACATCCAACTAATACCGTTTTAAAACGGCGCCGTGGGAAGAAGTTACAATATTAGCAGGTATTTATCAAAACATTACCACAACAATGTTGTGTTTATTAATTCTAATGAAAAACTATTCTCAAGAAATGTATAGGAGTTTTTCTTGGAGATATAATATCAAAAACGCAAAGTTTACCACAGAATTAAATGGCTGCGTAATTTAAAATTGTTGGTAACCGTTCGCATTACTTGTTTTTTAACTTTAAAGGTAAATCGAAAACTGCCTCTATGCCATTTTACACCAGTATGTCATTTAAGGTTCGTCCTAGGGCTAAAAAAGAACAAGTTTAAATCACATTGAATTTAGATTGATTTACTCTTCCGCAAATTTCAAGAACCTTTTATATACATAGTTATGTGTGTCAACACTGATCGGCATTATGCATCATTATCTAATTTTTTAAGGTCAAAAAATGTAGGATTTAAACTTTTTACTTTCTGAAAGCACCATAAAACTGGAACGAACAAGTATTGACAAATATAAAATTGTATATGTAAAATAAACATAAACAAAAAAAGTTTTGAAACTTATACTAACATTGCTTTATATAAAAGGTATATAACTTGTTTAAACCTCGGTCGCAGTAGCCAACCATTCACCCTAACACAGAAGAAAAAGCACTAGTCGCAGAAAAGTATAGGCGACTAGTTGTGTATAGTGTAGCTGTGGCTGGGCGAAGTGCTGTTACCAAGCATGCAGAGCGCGTACCCGACAACGGCCAATTAAAAGAAAAGGACATTTACTTTGCCTACTGAAGGGTTCGCGCCCATACCGTGCCCATCAGTGTGTTTGTAAATGAAAGAAACTAAGTAATAAGTTAACCGAGACTCTAACCTATCAGGGGCACAGCGTCGGACGTCTGGGTGATCACGTGAGCCACCAGCAGGGAAAACACAGTCTGTGACAATAGAATGGTCACACCTGCAACAGATAGTGCGTCACGCGAGGCGTCTGACCTGTGACCTGTGCCGCGAATATATTACATTTATCTGTATTGCGATTCTTCTGTCCAAGTATCCGGCTCACCCCCAATATCGTTACGAGTCAAAGAGGAAATGTTTGCGGCATCTCCAAAATCAACTACTCTTAACGATCTTCCCCTTAACAGCACTTCGCTCAACCACGGCTCGCCCTAAAACATTTCTTCTTTGATCGCATTTAGACTTGATACAAACGCGCCGCGGACACAGCAATCACATATACACAAAGACACAAAATATCAAATCAGGCAGCACTGAGGATGTAGCCAGCACAGGCAGGTCAGACAAAACGGTTGGTACCTAACAAGGGAATGGCATCAGATACTTGGGGCAAGGTTTCAGCCACGAGGTTCAGGAACACAGTCAACGATAGCAAGATGGTCACTCCTGCAACAGAACACATCTTGATTACGCGGCATAGTAATATCAGTGTTAACCACTCGAGGTAATTATCTAGTGTATGCTGTTCTTGTTCGGGTTAGAAGTGACACTGTGGCCAACTGGGGCATTTTACTTACCGTTCTACTGCTGGCATCTACTCATAAAGCAGGCAATTATAAAAGCTAATAAGGAAAAAGAGGACATAGCGGTGTTTAAACATGCTGATATATCGTTTTTTGGTATTCTAAGAAATTGCTTGGCCGCGTTAGGCTAAACGTCCTCCAAGTATCAACCGGCATTCCAGCATAGAGGACAACAGGGCGTCAAAACACACGATGCTCCCAGGAGGCCTATCATACCTATCAACGGAACTGCGTCTGATGTTGTTGGTATCTTTTCAGCTACTAGGTTCAGAAATACTGTCAATGAAAGAAGAATGGTGACACCTGAAATTAAGATTTTCAGTTTTGAAAGTGTTTTGTGTCCGTAATGAGCCGTCACGTTGAGCACATAGGGACGATGTATTAATTCTTATGCAACTTTATGTAATCCTAGCTGGTCTGTAAATGTTTTGGGATACATGATGGATGGAAAATGGAAGGGATTTTTAATATATCGTAAAATCACTAATACAATGATAATGAGGATGCCAGTGTAGACTGTGATAAATTTTATAAGAAAACACTGCGCGATGCGAATACTAGCATGGCCAGTGTATAAAAGCAGAACTCACGCAACACAGGAAAGCAAACATTTAGCGCCCAAGTGGCTTTCAAGGCATATACCTAATGTTAGCTTCTCGCCTGAATCAGGCGGTAATGTGAATCCAAGTAGAGCCATTGACGATATCAGCACGCAAGGAACTATGAGGTTAAAAAAGTAGTAGAGAGTACGTCTCCTTATCTGTATCGTAAAGGTTACGTCTACATATGGTTCAGGGCAGCATGCGTAATTTATGGTGTTTTTCTTCCCAGGCATTCCTGTAAAAAAAGATTATTTATATCATTTAGACTAAACGGCAAATGTTACTACTGGAGATGGAGATGTTATTTTTTTGTTAATTTGGCAAAAATGTAAACTGAAACCAACTGCATTGTTATAAAGATAATATTTTAGTATATTTCATATGATTTTAAATAATTTTTATTATAACTGTTATAATTTAAATACATTTAATAGTACTTAATATGTTGTTGCTTTAATCTCAATACATGTGTCATTATTCAATAATACTTTTCCTCTTTTATTCGCAATCCACAAGTGCGGAGGACTTTTTATTATTCGGACACACATAGGGAACACTTTTTGGATTTTTCACGGTTATAATACAGAAAAACAAAAATTCCATATATTTATTGTTCGTAACGTATATTTTACGATATATACAATAATAAATATATACAAATAAAGTAACTATAGCCTGTCCCAAAATATAAGATCCTGATTTTTGCCGTTTTAAGTGGGCAATATAAAAATTCTGACCTTTTGTTTATGATAGGTTGAAGAGATGGACTTTGGGGATGTTTATTTATAGTTGCATGTAAAAACGAATGGATAAGAAGTAAAAATACATAGTTTGAATAAATGGGGTTTACAAAAGGGGACATATTGTATAAATAAAAAATATATTTTAACTTAAACCTAATTCGGTTTTACTGTCACTGTCATCAGCTGAGGTAATTATCAGTGATTTTATCTTATTTACATAAATATATGAATCTTCAACTTTAACAACGAGCTGAATGGAATTCTTCCAGCTTTCACAAGGTAGGAGAAAAACATTTTGTGCCCTTATTTTTGATTTAACTTGATGCCAAATATGTTCAATTGGATTAAACACACAATAATATGGAGGAAGCCGCAAAACAGTGTGTCCATTTTCTCAACCAAACTATCACAAACATATTTCTTTTTCAATTTATAGTCTTTCAAAACTTCCAAAAGCACTTTTTTTATAACTGAAGTCAAAATAAATGTCATTTTCTAACAAATGTTCCTGTATTTCCAATTTCGTGTTGGCTGCATTAGGAACTTTATTTAGTAGGCGACTATGGTAACATGCATTGTCTATAACTATAACACTCTGTTTGGGAACATTTGGCAAAAGGGAATTTTGAAACCAATTTTCAAAAAGTTCTGCGGTCGTCTCTTTATGACAGTCCAAACTAGAATCATTTAGACAATTTGAAACTCATCCCTTTTTAGATCCAGCATGCAAAATGGTTATTCGTTTACCTTTATTTGAAGGTTCGTTGATCTAACATTTTGTACTGCTGTCAACCCATCCTTTTTGGATAGTGTCAAGGTAAATTATTGGAAAATTCTCTGATCGATACTTTTTAATTTCTTGTAAATAGGTATGTCGCTAGATTCGTAATCTTTGTAATTCCATCATTACTTGCCATTTTTCGGAACGTGAATCCCATTCTTAAGAGAATTCTGTGAAGGGTTGATCGGCCACAATATATATTGGTCCCGTCCTGCACCAATCTTAATTTTATTTTCTCTAGTGACGGCACCAACTGCTCTTCATACATAGAATATATTTTTCTCCTAATGACGTCTTTTTCGCAATCGTCTACATGATGCAATTGAAAATCTTTCCATTTTTTTCCTGTTTCTAGGTGATGGTTTTCCTACAATACCCTTAATCGTAGAAATCGGGGTTTTTGTTAGTTCACTGGTGTCGTGCAAAGCACTTTGTTTATTCAAATTTCTTTTTACCAAACTGTCGTAAACATTTTTCACTATTTGTTTAGCGTCAAGTGATAAATGTTTTCTCTTGCGATAGCCACTATTGCAATTTTCCCACGGACGGCATATAATTAAAAAAAAAAAAAACTAAAAATAAAAATAATAAAAAGTATTTTTTGAATCCTAATGGGGACCTGTGGTCATTAGGCCTATATTATCAAATACTTAAAGGGCTCCAAACTAGGTTGCCAGGTAGTAAATATAAAGGTAAAAATAGATCCAATATGATTGCAGGTGCAAGTGAAGGCGGTATACAAAGCAGGTAAAATAAAAATACGTTTATCGTAATACCTGGCAACTATGCACAAAACTTTAATAGGGTCGTTTATTGCCCCATTGAAAAAACAAAAAGTCAGGATCTTATATCTTGGGATTTACTTTACTTAGTTGTATAGGGCAATAAACTCTGTAGGTCGAAAAATAAGAAACAAACTAGTTGATTTTAATTCAAAATGTCCTTTGGTGATTTGAGTTTTCTGTAAACAACAAACTCTGTTATTAACTCGTGTAGCGTAATTCTTCATTTTTTTTTCTTGTCGTAGACATCACATTTCACACGTTTACCTCAGGTAACAGAAACAAGAGATAATATTTCGCTTATAACGAAATTATATTAGCAGGATTTCGGTTTTTAAATGTATATATTGTATAAATGTAAATAAAAATTGTGTTATTGACTTTCGTTTCAAAAAATTGAATAATGTATACATCAATTTTTAACAAAAATATATATTTCCAAATTCAATCAGTCTGTCTGTTGGCATGTTAATTTTCGAACAAAATGTGATGTCGATTTCAAATTTGATATAACAATCGGTTTTTTTAAAACAATGATTTTTCCGTTTTAGTTAACATAAATTCAGAAAGAATGATATAAGAAGAAAACATACGTTTTGTCAAAAAATCAAGTGATCTTAAAAAATGCTTTTCGAAACATACAATAACAAGTATATATATGTATATTTATATTTATATATATATATATATATATATATATATATATACATATACATATATATATATATATATATATATATATATATATATATATAATATATATATATATATACATACATACATACATACATACATACATACATACATATATATATATATATATATATATATATATATATATATATATATATATATATATATATATATATATATATATATATATATATATATATTATATACAGGGTTACAGGGAAAGTCGTCCTAGATAATTAAGGACGTTATAGTTTAGGTCGTTTCTGACCGATTTGACTCTATGACATGATGTCCTAAACTTAACCGTTTTCGAGATATTGAAGTTTAAAGATTTTCTAAAAAAAAACATGTTTTTTTTTTTTTTGCTTTTATATCGATTTTTTTTTTATTAGAGGTTCTCGAGTGCGATTTTTTGGTTATTTTTAGTTAGTCTGTATGTCAAGTATCAAAAATCATCAAAAAAATTTGAACTAGTTACTAACAGTTTTTTCAAATGGCGGCTTGTTAATGTTTCTAAATTACGAATTCTTACCAAGTGTTTCCTACTTTAAATCAATAAAGAGAAAAAAAAATGTATGGAAGTTATTCTGCAAATTATTTAAAAAACTTTTACGTCTTTTTAGCTATCTAAAACGGTATAATATCTACTGGACCTATTGAAAATTCTAAGAAAATGAGATTTCAATAGGCCCAAATGTAGAGTAACATAATAATAGAATTTAGATACTACCAATTACCGGTTTACTACCTGCACCTTCAAACAATAAAAAGGGTTGGGTAAGCATTTTTTTCCGGTCGGGGTACTCTCTGTGCGAGTGACATTTTCTGTTCACTAAACATTATTGAATGATTTTTAGTCTGCTCATGCAATTCGTCCGGGGTAGATGTGCTATACCGTGCTTTTCAAAAATATCTGTGTTTCATCTTCTGACTGTGTGAATTGGCTCGTAACTGGATTTTGATCTCTGCTTGTGAATATGGCAACGTATACCAACGAGGAATATGCTGACATCCTAATGTGTTACGGATTTTGCGAAGTAGTGTCATCGCGTGCACGTGATGAATACATACTGCGAAATCCTACTCGTCGTGTACCTGATGTTAGCGTATTTGATGGAACTTATCGAAGACTACGAGAAACTGGTTCCGTACAAAGACGGCGGACTGACATGGGATGACCACGTATCTTTGACGAAGACGAAGAAAACGAAATACGACGTCTCTTTGAGGTGGACCCAACCACATCTACAAATGTTGTCGCACAACAGCTTGGTATTTCGCAGTGGAAGGTATGGTTTGTAATGCATACTGTTGGGCAACACCCTTACCACTATACGCCCGTGCAAGTCATTGAAGAAGGGGATCCGTTGCGACGATTATAATTCTGCAGATTTATGTTCAATACCGATGTCGAAGATGCATCTTTTTTTAAGAAAATACTATGGACTGACGAGGCGAAATTCGACAAAGACAGTCTTACAAACTACCACGATGCCCACTATTGGGCTTCTAAAGAGGAAGGCAACCCAAACAAAAAAAGAACGAAAGGATCACAAACAAGATTCAGCTTAAATGTGTGGATGGGTATAATTTCAAATTATTTGGTTGGGCCATTCTTCCTGCCAGATAATTTGAATGGCGAGGAATACGACAATTTTTTGCGGAACGATTTACCTAAATTGATGGAAGACCTACCTATTAGTTTGAGACAAAACATGTACTTTCAACACGATGGCTGCCCAGCTCACTACAGAGGAAGTGTTCGTGCATGGCTCAATGACAATTATCCCAACAAATGGATTGGAAGAGGCGGACCCATACCTTGGCCGGCGAGAAGCCCAGACCTAACACCGATGGATTTTTATTTTATGTGTGGGGTCACATGAAAAGTCTCGTATACGACCAGATGACTCCTATCGAAAACGTGGATGTCCTAAGACAAAAAATAATTGATGTGGCTGATGAAATGAGGCGGCACCTCACAACCAGCGTTGTGAAAAGTAATTTAAGAAAAAGAATGAGAATTTGTGTTAGAAATAGGTGCGACCATATCGAACATGAATTATAATTAATAAAAAATATTAAATTGCAAGGTTTTTTGTTTTATTTGTGTATTTTTCGTATTTTCACCTAGAACTAAAAATTTACCTTTTGCTACCCGAGCCCGCTTTAGCTGTCATTCTGTGTACAGTTTTCCTATTAAACTCCTAGTATTATACCTTTTTTGATAGCTAAAAAGACGTAAAAGTTTTTAAAGCGATTTAAAGTAGAAAACACTTGGTAAAAATTCGTAATTTAGAAACATTAACAAGCCGCCATTTGAAACTGTTAGTAACTAGTTCAAATTTTTTTGATGTTTTTTGATACTTGACATACAGACTAACTAAAAATAACCAAAAAATCGCACTCGAGAACCTCTAATAAAAAAAAATCGATATAAAAGCAAAAAAAAAAACATGTTTTTTTTAGAAAATCTTTAAACTTCAATATCTCGAAAACGGTTAAGTTTAGGACATCATGTCATAGAGTCAAATCGGTCAGAAACGACTTAAACTATAACGTCCTTAATTATCTAGGACGACTTTCCGTGTAATCCTATATATATATATATATATATATATATATATATATATATATATATATATATATATATATATATATATATAAATATATATATATATATATATATATATATATATATATTTTATATATATAGTCAGTCCAAGAAGTCTCCAAACACCACTTGCTTTCTATACTTTTTGTCTGTTATGTTTAACTACAACATTTTATTCAGAAGTTACATCATTGTTATAAAAAATGTAAACAAAATTAATGCCAAAAAGTCTCCATACACTTAACAATTACCAATAATAGTTTGACGGAGTTTAACGGAAAATAACAACTTCGTTTAAACTAATATTTAGTGGAAACGCCATTTTGCCTTGATAATCTCCCGTAACCTTTTTGTCATGCTTGCGACCAGCTTTCTAGTAACTTCTGGTGGCATGTTCTCCTATTCGTTCAATATTCTGTTTTTTAATTCTCTATTTCAAACGTTATGTTTGAGAGCGCGCCGTTTAAGTTCCAACCATAAATGCTCAATGGGTTTAACACATCGGGTGACTGAGGAGGTACGAAGCTGCTGTCGCACATTATGGATCATCCAATCTTGCACCAACTTTGCAGTATGTTTCAGATCGTTATCCTGTTGGAAAATGTATCTTTTTTCGAGTGCTAATTTTTTGATATTTTCTCTTAAATTGTCTCTAAAAATGTTCAGATAAACATGCTGATCCATGGTACCATTAATAAAATGTAAATTTCCAACCGCTCCAGGGGACATGCATCCCCAAAGCAGAACATTGCCACCCCCTTGTCTCATCATGGAACAAATGTTTTTAATATCGAAAACGGTATTCTTCGTTCTGCAAATTTTAGTTCTACCATCAGACCCAAAAAGGTTCATTTTAGTTTCTAGATTACGGATTCCCAAAATTCAGGAGGTTTAGTAACGTATTCCCTAGCAAAAGCTAACCGATTAGCTTCCGAAATTAACGGCTTCTTCCTGGCTGCACACCCCTTATAGCCTGCCCTGTGTAAACAATTTTTCACTGTTTGTGAACAAACATTTTTCGAAAATAGTTCCCGTACTTCTCTTTTTATTTTGGTGCATTTTTCTTGGGATCTATAATTGTTTGTCTAACAATACTGGCCTCTTCACGTGGATTCAGTTTCTTGGGACGACAGGAGTGTAGTCGAATTTTATAAGAACCCGTTGATTTATACTGGTTTACAATGTACTGAACAGTAGCATGCGACTGCTTAACAATATTTCCTATATTTCTGTACGATTTTCCATCTTTCCACAAATCAATTATGATCTTTCGAACTTGAAATAGAATTTCACAATTTCTCTCGCTCGTTTTTAATACTACTTTGTTTTCAGTTTAGCGAGCAATAGATAGCTTGATAAAAGGCAACTGATTATAACCTGTTTTTTTCAATGCAGTTCTTGAGTGTATGGGGACTTTTTTGCCAATAATTTTGTTTACATTTTTCTAACAATGATGTAACTTCTAAATAAAATGTTTCGTAGTTTTTTTTATTACTAATCCTCGTTGGTTAAGTTTCAAATATTAATTTGAACACGTTTTCTCATAGATCCAATTAATTAATTAAACATAATAGAAAAATAGGATAGAAAGCAGGTGGTGTATGGAGACTTTTGGGACTGACTGTATATATATATATATATATATATATATATATATATATATATATATATATATATATATACATATATATATATATATATATATATATATATATATATATATATATATATATATATATATATATATATATATATATATATATATATATATATTTTTTATATATACAGGGCGAACAAAAGTAGGGAAGCATTTTCTTAATCAAAAATATAAAATACTATCCTTTAGGAACAAAAAAAAACTAGTTTTGCTTTGTTGACAATTTCTTTATAGAATTTTATTATTGACTATAAAAAATTTTGTTTACCTTTTCTGGTAGATAAGGTTTTTAAGAAACGCGTTTTGTCCTAATCAGAAGCATTGAAATAATTTTATCATTCTGCTTTAAGAGTACGTTATTGTTGATACGAAGTAATTTAGCAGATTGTTTAAGAGTGCGGTTTTTGCCTAAAAGCCAAAGTGCAAATATTACAGTTCAGATCTGAAACATAAAATTATTTCTCTGTATCAAAGCGGAAAGAAGCAAATTGATATAGCAAAATCTTTAAACATGCATAGGGGCGCTGTCAGCAAAATTGTTAAGAAATTCGTTAGAAGGGGCACTGTTGATCCGGCATTTAAAAGTGGTAGACCTCGAAAAACAAGTAAGAGAGTAGACAAAATTATAATTCGAAAAGCGAAAAATAATCCCAAGAAAACTGCTGTTGATAATAATAAAGAACTAAGGCAGGAATATCAGGGTGTATTGGTGTCAGACATGACTATTAGGCGTCGTCTGTTATCTGAAAATCTTCAGGGTAGGCGTGCTGTTAAAAAGCCATTCCTTACAAAGTGTTACAGAAAAGAGAGATTGAAA
>CM032450.1:23512065-23517406 GCA_019049505.1 Pachyrhynchus sulphureomaculatus | reverse complement strand
TGTGTGTATTTTTAATATTTTCACCTTCTACATTGTATTATAAGTTTAAGAATTTTATATATTTCATAATAAAAAAAAAAATTTGTGCGTCCTATTGAATATCCAAAACAGAAAATTTTCTATTTTTTAGATGAACTGAAGAAGCCTGAAAATCGGGCGAAACGTTTTCAATAATTTCTAACTAGAACATGATGTAATTTCTCTATCCTTTAAAACCAATAAGAACCATAAAGCCCACGATAGAGAGGAAATTGTGAAAAATATATATATATTTATATATATATATATATATATATTATATATATATATATATATATAATATATATATATATATATTTAGATATTGATATTGATATAGATATATAATATATAATACTTTAATGGTGATTTTTTACTTATTTGTGCTTACAACTCGTCAAGTATTGAAATATAATGTAATTCTGTAAATTAATGGTTTTTAAGTCGGCGCCGGATATATTTTTTGAAAATTATCTTTAATAGAAAAAAGGAGAGAAAAGGTTTAACAAATTCCCACAACTTTTTTATTGAACAATTTTCTACCGAGAGAATATGGCATTTGTACCGGGTGAGGTCAAACGATAGAGTAAAGTTCATTATCCTCATTTGCTTCGAGAATGACGAGAAAAAATGTTAAATACAATAGTTTTAGGGAATATTAAGGTGCACAGTTCAAAATTATTTTTAAGTATACAGGGTATATAGGAACATCTAATTTTCTAATTTATTTTTTAAATTCCTTGCCTCCTAAAATTTTATAACTTTTTTACTAATAATGTTATATACCTAAACCGAGTAGTTTTTCTAATATTTCAATTTTTTAAAAAAAAACTAGTTTTCCATTTTTTTTAAAAAATTGCTAGTAGCGCCATTGTTTCTGAAGGTGGAATACTCATATAATTGGTACGAGCGTTTAATAGAGATGAAAAAAAAGCTTATATGTATAAGAAATTTGAGAGTAGTTGTTACACGGTGTTCAAAACATTAAATTTATAATTTTGACTACTTTAAATTGACAAAAATCTATTTTTAAACGGCACACCCTGTATATTATTATTTTTTTTGATAGATTTTATAAATTCCTCCAACTTTTATTAAGTATGTCATATACTATTTCTAATAGTTTTCGATTTATTTGGAATTTTTCATTCAATTTTTACCCATGTTTTTAATACACTTACGCTATTGTGAAAAACATAAACAAATAGTTAATAATAATTTTAATATAGTTTAACTTATCTAATGATTAATTTTTATGCTAATAAATGTTCAAAATATACCCGTCTACTTGAATACACATGTTTAGTCGTTTTACTGTATTTTCCTTCACTTTCTTAGCATAAGGGCGTTATTGTCCTGCACACATCCGTATACTATTTTCCATATTTTGGTGTTGTAAGGGGGTGGGGGGTTCACCATAAACACGATCTTTAATGTAGCCCACAAAAACGAAGTCTTTAAAGGTGTTAAGTCACATGATTGAGGAGGCCACTGAATGAATCCATCCCTACCGATCCATTTTTGTGGGTAACGATCGTTTTAAAAATTCCCGAATTCCCCGGTGGTAATGAGCAGACCTCCGTCTTGTTGAATCCACATTTGTTCCCTTTCAAAGTTATCAACTTCTTCAAGAAGCTGGGGTAAATTGTTTTGCAAAAAATTTAGATACCTAGGCAAGTTAAGGGTTCGCGGAAAAAATATGGACTAATTAATTCAAAAATTTAATATTCCACACCATACATTAGCGACCAATGGTTTTGGTTTTGAATTTCCCGGACCCAGGATAGATTAACTGTTGAATAATAATGCATGTTAGGGCTGTTAACTGCTCCATTACTGCGAAAGTAGCTTCATCAGAAAACATTATTTTGGTCAAAAAAAAATTTGGATCGGCCTCTATTGCTCCATTCATGGTGATACAAAAGTTTACTCGTCCTTCAAATCAACGGTCCTTAAAGTTCTTGGTGTAGTGCCATATGAAAGGGATGATACTTATATATTTCCTCGTGTGCGATTAGCCGGTAGATTGGGATGTGTCAGATAAGTCAGCTAGTTGCGGTGCCTGACCTGGGGATTACTCTTCAACATGAAGTAAAATCTCCTTTTTTTTTCCTCATTGGTAGCATTCTGGTTTACTACTTTCGTTTCGTATACTCAAGGCTACCACATACCATTAAACCGTTCCATTAAGCACTAAAAGAGATTTTCTAGATAGTATACGTCTCTATTACAAACTAACTAAACTAAACATGTGTATTCAAGTAGACGGGGCATATTTTTGAATATTTTATTACGTCATAATAATTAATCAATTAGGGGTAAGTAACTATATTAAAAATTATTATTAACTATTTGTTTATGTTTTCACAATAGCGTAAGTGTATTAAAAACAAGGGTTAAAAAATTGAAAAATTTAAAAACTATTAGAAAAGGTATATGACATTTACTTAGTAAAAGTTTTGTAAAATCTATCAGAAAAAATTAATAATATATACAGGGGTGTGGCATTTAAAAATTTGAGAGATTTTTCAATTTAAAATAGTCGAAAAGCCTTAACTTTATTTTGAACACACCTCTAGCATATAACTCAAATTTCTTTACATACATCTTTTTTTTTTATCTCTATAGAACGCGCGTACCAATTATGAGTATTCCACCTTCACAAACAATGGGCGCTGGCGCTACTGGTAATTTTTACAAAATTGAAAACTAGTATTTTTTAAAAAAATTGAAATATTAGAAAAAACTACTAGGTTTAGGATATAACATTATTAATAAAAAAAGTTATAATTATATTTACGCAGATATTTAATAAAATAAATTAGCAAAAATAGGATGTTCATTTAAAAAAACACTTTTTGAAGTACCCTGTATAATTAAAAATAATTTCAAACTGTGCACCTTAATATTCCCTAAAACTATTGTATTTAACATTTTTTCGTCATTCTCGAAACAAATGAGATAATGAATTTACTCTCTGTCGTTGACTCACCTGTACCTTTAAATGATCACACGAGTAGTTTTTCTAATATTCCTTTTTGTATTGTTTTAGAAGCAGACGCAGTTTGTGGCTCATTTTTCGTAAAACAAGAAAAATTTTTTTTGACTTATTTTATAATTTTTTGTGTTGTGGTGGAATTCCAGTTTTCTTTTCCCTAATATTGTTTGGGAGGTCAGGTAGGAAAGTATTATATGCGATTAGATACACAAATTTTCACAAAATATAGTCCTGTTAAAACTATATATATATTCGGTGATATTTCTAAAACTTAACTTGACATCTATGTCAATCCTCCTAGAGATACATACAGATCACAAAATAATTATCGAACTTAAACCATTGGCTGAGTTGGATTATTTAGGCAATGAATCTAGTTTTTATCTAGTGTTTTCGCTAGACACATAAATAAAAGTTTTTGATTTTTTTTTTGAGTATCGCTTATTCCAATCCTTTAGTCATATCTTAACTTTTTGGATACAGTTTTTATCGTGAAAAAGTAATATAATATTTTTTCTGCGACCTATATTAAAGGGCGTTCTTTAACTTGATTTGAACCAAAATGTATATATAATATTTGAAAAGTATGTGCATGTTAGTCTATGTCGGCTAACTTTCGGATCCACCGAAACATATTTTGATGGACACTAACTACTCTGTAAAGCATCTTCGATAAAGGTTAAAGCCTCAAATTGTTTGTGTAAAGATTCACTTTTGACTGATTTGAAATTCGATTGTCGCAGATTTCATATGGTATATTATCTTTTGAATTAGGTTACTAAAGTCAAGGAAAAGCCATTTTAAAATGACTTATTAGTTTCCACATTACTGAATAGGTTTCAAAATGGGAAAAAGTTCATCCAACGAGGAATTAAAAATAGTCATATTTTTTCTTGAAAACGAATTATAAAATTTAAAACTGGATCTAATATGGCTCTGGATGTGTGCTAAATGTATTTTATCTGTTTTATATTGCTTACGAAATAAAGTTCTTCACCAAATATTGCTAAAAGGTCATTAAAATGTTGTCCGCAGATAACACGAAGTTACGTAATTTGAAAAAGACATGAAAGCAATTCTGTCTTTGGTTGATAAGAACCAACTCGAATTTGATGTTACAAAAACCTAAGTAGCAGTTGCAGAACACGATTATTCCATTAGAATCGTAACTCAACTTGCTAGGCATTAAATTGAAGGAAATATGTTTTGGAAAGATAATGTTACAATGCATAGCACGAAGCTCAAATTCTGCAAAAAAATAAAATTACTGATCTTATGTTTGGAGCTGTGCTCCCACATTTACACTGAATTTGTCAAATTCTATTGTAAAATTTCTTCACCTAATTAGGAGCCTGAAACTCACCAGAAAACCTTAATTCTTTGTTATATCGAAGGTAATTTTTTGACATGAGTCGATTCCATAAATACTTTCATAAAAAATGTTTTTAAGTACAACCTTCGACGATTCGAGGACCGATGCAAGCACTACTTTTGCGCACACAACACGCTCTTGTACCCAGTTTAGAGATTTGCCTGGTGTTGATGCTATTTTTATAAAAAAATATGGACATTACACACAAGAGGAAATCGAAATGTTCCCTACTGAACCAGTCATTATTTATTTTGTTATTCAACTTTTCCTACAGGTAATATTTGGCAACTGTACTTATTTTAGTAAGGTTTATAATGTTTTACCTATGATTGCACGATATATTTTCAGAAATCTGTACTCCTCGACATTAGAACCCTATGTTCGTGCAATCGTAGAAGAAACGTCGGAAAGTTAGTCCAATTTGACTCATATTATTAAAACATGTCTTTTAAGTTAAAATTTAAGTTTTGTTTATTTAAATCCAGACCATTTCAAATATATCGTTCTAAGAAATCACAAAATTTAAACTGCAAATATTGTTAGTTTTCATTATCCTGATGTCTATAATTTTGTAAATTTATTTATCCTTACCACCTCAGTCAAAGTGTATCAAACTTGATCTCATTCAATTGAATGGATTCTTGGTTTATCATCTCTAAAAATTTAAATTTTATTGACAAATACTACTACCAGAATTGATTACATTCTTACGTTAAATAATAGCCTTATCTCAGAATTTTCAGAATCCATTGCTAGTATTAATCTCGAAATATTATTTTTTTTTTGTCATAATATAAAAAATTTTTAAAAATCAGTAAAGATTTCTACTAAACTTCATCAGACCAATATCTATATTTTGTGTGTATGGGAAAAAACCCATTCAGAATATGAAGTAATTACAATCAAAAAAAACATAGCTTGTAACATTTGAAATTCATTTTTTTATTCTTAAA